>CM070536.1:34327754-34946727 GCA_036346415.1 Raddia guianensis
CTTCGTCTGTCTCTTCACACCATCTCTACTTTTCACTTCTACGTACCGACTCTCGTTGCAATGCTTGCAGTGACTCAGCCCAGAATCAGCCTTCCTGTAAAGCATGCCGAACTTTGGACAATAGTCTATCCTCTCGCACGGCATGCCCAACACGCCGAGAAGTTTCTTCGACTCAGAAGATTCGAGTCATCCTATGTCCACTTGGAAGCGAGCTATCGAGCAAATTGCAAATGTCGTTGAAGCAATTGGCTGAAAAGTTATATTTGGTCTTCACCGCCATTAGACGCGAAACAGCGGAGAGTACGCTCACATCAGTATGGTCATGAAGCGGCAACTTGGCGACTCGAGGAGCCTCTCGAATCGCTCAATGAGTGGCTCTGACTCTTCCTCGGGAGAGATCGAAGCCCGAGCCACGTTCTCCGTGAGCTCCTCCAACCGGTCAACATCGACTTCGTCGAAACCCTCTCCAAAATCTGCAGGGCTGAAGACCGGCGCCGGCCGGCGCTTCTCTCGATGAGCCACCCATATAAGATAGTTCGCTTTGAAGCCATATCTTAAGAGGTGCATACTAATTTCACTCTTGTTTCTCTTCACAGTGTTCGAGCAATAAGCACAAGGACACCAAACCACCGCCGCGTTTGGGTCGGGGACACTTCAAAGCATACTCCACGAATGCCCTTGCTTTCTCGATCCACTCGCTCGAGTGACGCCCGCACCTACTCCATCCATCGTACATCCACCGCCGATCTTCCATCGCTAACTATATAACGTAAATGCATGCAATACAACTTTAAGTTTAGACGGTTCAGGTCTACCTAAATAGGAGGGCTTACCCACCACGGGTGCGCGTTTGAGCACGGTGGTCCCGACACTATAGGCACGGTCGAAATTCGGAAGATAACCCGCAGCTCCCCGAAGGTAACGACGTTACGGCGCGTCGCTTATGTTATGCACTAGGAGAACGACGGGGTCATGCAGCTAGAATTCCAACCTATGCACCATAGTCCGAGACCATCGTACTCAAACGTGCATCCGCGGGCTGTCCAAGAACGTGGACAGCTCGGAAGCACACCCGCTTTCATAATGGAACCCAACGAATCACCGTCCGAGCTCCTTATGAAAATATGCGGGTGTGCCCCCGAACGGGTTGACTTTGGCTCGGTTCATGTTATAAATGCAATTGAATTAATCGAAATCACGTAGGATCTAATTACATCTACAAATAACTAATAATTCAATATAATGATCACTTCATATGCAATAAAAAGGTATGACAAAGCAGGACCTCAAACTCAACCATCCTGTCTTTTCTTATATGTGAGAAGTAATGATATTCAAATTCTTGATATAGTAATAACAAAAGAAAGGGGAACAAATAGGCGTTATTGTGTCATGTCAGAACTCAGAACGGGAAATATACATGTTTATGTCTTTTAGGTCTAAAATGGCAAATTGAGGTGAATTACTAATGCCAATGCATGTAACATATGAGTAGTAAAAAAAAACTAGTCACTAACAAATAGCAACTACTAGCTAATTACAAATCATCTAACAATAACTAATCAAATAACTAGTCACTAATTGCAACATGTAGATGCAATGTCACTAGCTAATTACAAATCATGTAGATGCAATGTCACTAGCTAATTACAAATCATCTAGCAATAACTAATCAAATAACAACATGTAGATGCAATGTCACTAGCTAATTACAAATCATCTAGCAATAACTAATCATCTAGCAATAACTAATCAAATAACTAATCACACACATTAGTCACTAACTAATAGCATCTACCAACGTCGTCGGTTTCAAAAACACCGACGACATTGCATCTACATGTTGTAAAAAAAATATACACGGTCTCATACCTCGAAGGCGGGGGACGTCAATGTGTGAAGAGGAAGGCGGTTGCGGCTCGGCGGGGCGGAGGCAACGCGGGTTAGCCAAGCAGGAGGAGGAGGAAGGCAGGTAGCCGGCCAGCGGAGGGGACGACGGCCGGCGGAGGGGACAGAGAAGGAGGCAAGGATCATGCGCAGGAGGACGCGGCGGCGCAGGGCGGTGACTCGGGACGACGGCCATGAGGGGGACAGAGGAGGAGGCGGTGGCGGCGCTGGCGGAGGGAGGCAGAGGCGCAGGCGAGGCGGGGGCGACGCGGGCGGCGGAGGGAGGCGGCACAAGGCGGCGGATGGAGGCGACAACATGGTGGAGGGAGCCAAGGCGCCAAGGGAGGGAGGCGGCGCGGTGGAGGGAGAGAGACGGCACGGCGCGGTGGAGGAGAGCCGGCCTTGGGCGGAGGGAGGTGGCGCGGTGGAGGGAGGCGATGGCACGGCGGTGGAGGGAGGCGGCGCGGGAGGGAGCCGAGCGCGCAAGCGGCGGAGCGAGGCGGCGCCAGTGGAGGAGGCGCGGCAATGGCGGCGGGCGCGCCCAAGTCGGAGGAGGGGGATGAGAATGACGCGATAGGTACCAGCTGAGGGCTCGCCTCCAATAATTGGGAGAGGAAGCTTGCCCCTTTGACGTCGGCCGTAAAGCCCCACGACACAGAGTGGACCTTTGACGTCGGCTCCACTAAACCCGGCGTCACAGAGGTGGAGGAAGGGCAATATTTTACGTCGGCTATACCTATCCCGACGTCAAAAGTGGAGGCGTGGCAAGATTTGACGTCGGCCTTCTCTATCCCGACGTCACAGCTAGTAGGGAGGGGGCGTCCAAAAAAATTTCAGGCAGCAGCGCACTTATGACGTCGGCCAAAGCTAGCGCCGACGACCTAAGTCCTACCCGTGACGTCGGCTATATTAATACCGACGTCAAAGGTCCTCCTCCCTCCAATACCGAATATTTTTTGCCGGATAATTACTCTCCTACAAGTTTTAAAATAAGAAGTTTGCTTGTATTTCGAATTATTAAAAACTATCCTCTCTCTACATGCCCCTCCACGTCCCGTCGTTCGATGATCTGCTAGGGTTCCTTTGTAATGTGCAGGCATATCGTTCGATCGGGTTGCAATTCACACACTTAAACCTAATACATCGGAGCTTCGTATAACAACATACACCTAGCTCGGACTTTTCGCCGGCCAGAACAAGGATGTCGGTATGATCCTTGTTGTATACCTATCCTTTACAAACCTACATAAACCATACGAGGTTTGGGGTGGTGGGCCTGGCCGGAAACATATCGGCCGGCGTGGACAGGGGGGGATGATAGGGGCTGTGACGTCGGCCAACAATGGGCCGACGTCACATACGGATCTTTGACGTCGGCCAGAGCATGGGCCGACGACATAGCTATACCCTTTGACGTCGGCCTACCTTAAGCCGACGACAAAGGTCCCTTCTCCCCAAACGCCGGTTCCCCCTCGCCGGATAATTACTCCTCCGTACAAGTTTTCAAATAAGAAGTTTGCTCGTATTTCAAATTATTAAGAGCTATCATCTCCGCCCGTCATTCGATAATCTACGTGGTTCTTTTGAAATGTGCACAGCATATTGGTTCGAAGGGCTTGCAATCCACACACTTGTAACGAACACATCGGAGTAGCTATAGTACCATATACCATCCCGCACATAGCTCGGACTTTTCCCCGGCCGAAACGAGGAGTGCGATATGATCTTTATTGCGTTACGTACCCTTTCAAACCCTAGATAAAGCCTATGAGGTTTGCGGCGGAGGGACCGGAAACATATCGGCCGGTGTGGACGGGAGGGGGGAGGGGCCGTGACGTCGGCCGAGTCTGGGCCGACGTCACAGAGACCCCTTTGACGTCGGCTGGCGAATTGCCGACGACACATCTCCTTCCACACCACCCTGGCCGCAAACACCGTGCTCTCAACAGGGAAGGAAGTGTCGGCGGCTTTAACATAGCCGACGACGTTGACTGTCGTTAGGGTTAGAGCCGTCGACAGAGCTTTTTCGACCGCGGATAAAACTCTTTTAACAGGAACTGAAATTGAAAAGTCTGACGGCGTGTTCTCCACTCAACCACTGCGGATCACACCCCTGGTCAGATTTTTAGACTGCTAGCCAACTCGATCAAGCTCGGTTCGATTTGGCGCCGGGCACAACGAGGAGCGACTTCAGATTTACCTGTGTTCGGACCCCTCGCGGGTAATAGTCCTACTCCTGCCGAGCCTTAGCTCTTTTCTGATTGTGGTTGAATGGGAATGTGTTTACAGGGTGCTTGTGAACTGCGTCTGCCCTTTCTCTCTACGTGTTGCGACTTGCCCCTCCTCCCCTCTCTCTCCTCCCCTTTTATACAAGCTTTGGGCTCAAGGAGAGAGCCGAGGAGGGTAGGCAAGACTGATTTCAAGATAATCGACACGACCACGACTGAAGAGACGAAACGCGTGCAGCCGCCTGCGCCAAGCAGCCGCCTCGCGCTGCCGCAGTGGCCTCGACCCGCAGATCCACACCGGTGAGCTCATGGGTGGGGCCTCGCTGCCCTCCCGACGCTGGCGGCCTCCTCAAGCAAACCTTCTCTCTGCCGGTCAATTCTTCTCAGCGCCATAAAGGATGTACCGCCGACTGCAAGGGTCATCAGAGGTAATCATTTCTTCACTGTCTATCCGCTGCGTGATGTCGCATTAAATGCGCTTCGTCCTTCAGAAGCGGGAGCCTTCGTCCCCAAGACTCATTCGCAGCGTTCCTCGCGCTGGCCCCACCCGACGTGTGGGACCTCGCTGGTCTTCGAGGGGGCTCGCCACGCACCGCCGGCGCGTGGGGCCCTCGCCTCGCCTCGGAGGGGCTCGCCACGCACCCGCCTGGCGTGGGGCCTCGCCTTGCCTCTAGAGGGGCACGCCCACGCACCCGCCTCGCGCGTGGGGCCCTCGCCTCGTCTTGAGAGGGGCTCGCCCACGCACCCACCCTGGCGCTGGGCCCTCGCCTCGTCTTCGAGGGGCTCGCCCACGCTAGGGCCCGACGCCCACCCGACGCGTGGGGCCTCTTGGCCTCCCGAGGGCTCGCCCACGCCACTGGGCCTTGCTCGCTCGCCGACGCGTGGGGCCCTCTTGGCCTTCAGAGGGGCTCGCCCACGCCACTGGGCCTTGCTCGCCTGGCCGACGCGTGGGGCCTCTTGGCCTCCCGAGGGCTCGCTAACGCTGGGCCCGACGCCCACCGACACGTGGGGCCCTCTTGGCCTCCCGAGGGGCCGGCCCACGCTACTGGGCCTTGCTCTCCCGCCGACGCGTGGGGCCTCTTGGCCTTCAGAGGGGCTCGCCCCGCCGCTTAGGCCTTGCTCGCCTGCCGACGCTGGGGCCTCTTGGCCTCCCGAGGCTCTCGCCCATCGCTGGGCCTGATCGCCGCCGACGCGTGGGGCCCTCTTGGCCTTCTCAGACTCTTTGTACCCGGTATTTATTACAATCGACAAGAGCCCCGGGTCCACCATGATACGCGAACCGTCACAGACACTTTTCCGCTTTCTTGTGTGGCGGAGACGATTCGTGGGGCCCACCACCGCGCGGCGACGCCGATTCTCCATCTGCACACGATCTTCCTTGGGGAACTACGCCGCTGCTGGAAACCAAAACGCGAGGCAATAATGGCGCCCAGCGCGCGGGTGGAATCCAAACCGCCGTGCTCGCGCCCACGCCTATAAATACTTCTCTCGGTAGCTGCTAATCCTTCCGCACGCTAAGTCTTCACAAACCGCCAATTGCCTCCTTCGCGCCTACCACGTAGCCTTCTTTCTCTTTGCCAACTTCTCCATCGCTTCCAATGGCGCCAAACGCAGCAAGGATCGCCGTGAGCGCGCTGTTCGGGCCAAGTTTTCCCACCTCCGCCGCCGACGAAGACTCAGCGAGGCGGCTTCAAGTGTTCGTGCCGCCAACCGCCGCCGGTTCCGCCTCGACCATGGCGCCGAGCCTCGCGACGGGAGATTATCACCTTCGTCTGGCGGCGATGGCGGGCTCATCCCGCCGTACTCGAATTTTTCTTGGGGTGCTCGCCTTCTACGAGATCCAAAGGTGCACCTTCCCCAACTCCATCATTGCGCCGCCGCCTTCGCCCACCTCTGCGAGATGTTCGTGGGGACGATGCCAAACCTCCCGCCTGGCGCCGCTCTTCGTCTTTGCGCGAGGCCGCACCCGTCTTGGGGCCTTCGAGTCGCTACTTCACGCCCGCGAAACCGCCGCTTTCATCCTGTCGCGCCCAAGTCCAACTGGAAGGATCGGCACCGATAATGGTCAGACGTGGAGGACTCCGGCGAGCTGCGACGATCTTTCTCTCCTCGAGGGTCCGCGGAGCCCACCCCCAACTGGGGGGCTTCGCCCGACGATTCAGCGAATCGAGTTGATGCTTTGGTGCGCATCGTCGATCTTCGCCGCCAGCAGGCTCACCGGAACCCTCGTCACAAGGGATTTTTTGCGGCGCCGACTCGCCCGCTCCGCGATGAGGACTCGCCTACTGGATGTACTATGGCGACAACGATGGCATCCGCGTCGCCCTCGGCGATGAGTGCTCTTTTGGTCTTTTGGGTCTCCTGTCTTTCTTGGAATCTTTTTGCTTGCCGACCTTACGGCTTCTTTTCTTGCTTGCCCAGCCGCAGGAACGTCTTGACGACGTGCTCGGGGGTCAAGGCGGGACTATTGGCCCCACCAATCGCTGACACTTCGCCGCTCGCAGTATCCTCCCTCTCGCGATCGATCCACGGAGCGCAACCAACACTTGCGCGCGCGCCCCCATGGAGGTCTCGGCCTGCGGTCCAAGTGGCACGGGGCCGCATAGATCCGCGATCCGCCTCGGCGACCGCCCAAGCTTCATTGCACCATTACCTCCGCCGTGGCGGCCGACTCGACCAAGGCCCGGAAGCGCCGCCTCATCTCGCCAGGACGATGATTTAAGAGAGGAGAGACGAGCCCAAAGAGGGCTCGCCCTCCAATCTGAAGCTTCCACACCACCGCCCCCCCAGCCGGGCCCTGCTGCTACTACGCTGCTGCTCGCTACGGGTGAGAGCGACTCTTTCAGAACTGGCGCCGCTGCGCCGCTTTTTCCGCCTCCTATGCCGACGCTCCTGCTGCGGCGCTTCAGACGGGCGCCCTCGCGCGGCCACCTCGCCAGGCCCCTTTACTTGACGGCAGCGGTCATCGACATCAAGGCCACCACCGCCTCGCAGCCTAAGCGACTTGAGCTCCCCGCCCGGCTTCGCTTCCGGGCGCACCGCCAGGTTGGCTTTTCTGCGCTTACGCACACCGCGATTAGGTTAGTATGCTACACGCTTTTTGCATACCAACCCCGATTGTCCTTCTTGAACAGGCGGACGCTGGGCAACGAGCTCCGCCCGCGCGACTTGCCAACCTCACCGTCCGCCGCTCCTTCGACGGAGGTCGCTTCCACACAAGGAGAGTTCGCCCGCACCGCGCCGAGAACCCTCGCCACCGCGGCCCGGCCGGTGCCGCCGCTTATCTCGCCGTGACCGCCGACGAGGGCGCCTTCGAGGCGCCGCACCCTCTTCCGCACTGGGCAACGCAGAGGAAGCCCTTGCTTTGGCGGAGCGGTCCGCCGGCGAGCTGGGCGGGCCTTGCCAAGAAACCGCCCGCGAGGCGATGACCCGAGGTCGCGGCAGCTAAGCCGCCACGCCTCGCCGCCAAGCGATCAAGACCTCGCCGAACACTTCGAGCACCTCCGAACCTCGCCGACATGTCGCGCGACCGCTTACCACGGCTTCCGACGCCCGCACTCCACTGGTGTTACCTTGTATTCTCGGCCGAGGAGACGGTCGCGCAAGACGCCGGGCGCCAGGGGACGAGCCGCCGCCTCTGCGCGTCTTCCGGTGGCGCTATGGACGCTGGTGATCGAAGACGGTCGCCAAGGCGCTCTTGAAGCAGCCAGTTCATCTTGGGCAATCGTTTTGCTCGAGACGCTGCTTGATCTCAACGCCGCTACCGGGGAGCCTTCGCGCCAGCTGGACCGGATCGAGCAGGCGCGGGTTGACACCGCCGCCGACCACGTATCCATGATGGGCGGCGCCGCTCCAGCGGAAGACGAAGACGAGGAGGAGTAGCGAGACTCCCCTGTCTATTTTGCCTTGTAAGCGTTGCCTGTCAATGCA
Source organism: Raddia guianensis (assembly GCA_036346415.1). NCBI lineage: Eukaryota > Viridiplantae > Streptophyta > Magnoliopsida > Poales > Poaceae > Raddia > Raddia guianensis. The sequence continues at coordinate 34,335,800 of CM070536.1, forward strand.
AACAAACTTTTGCTCTTTTGTTGTGAGTCTCACTTGAACTTCGCACAATTCTAACTTGCGGAATTGAACTGGGGCACCTGACCGCCAAAGGCTTTAGACTGAACGTTCTACCGCAAGTGAGCGCTGTTTCCTTAGGCATCTGGTAACTTCAACCCTTATGGCCTCTCGCAACCCGACTTAAACATTACGTGGCGGCGCTTAGCTTCCTGAAGTGGTCTAGTCGCCGGTGTCATTGCTGGCGCATTGCCTCAGACCGAGCCGACACACCGGCTAGAACCCGCCTGCTCGCTTCGCCGCACGCCAGAAGTTATAAGCGCTTGCCTTTGCAACTAAGGGCCATCACCATAAGTACTTTCGCTACCGACTTTTCGGCGAATGCTTTCTAATGCACCTTTTGAAGGCTAAGCCACCGATCGCCAAAAAGCTTTAAACAGAGCTTTACTGAAAGTGAGCGCTTTTTCCTAAGGCATCTGGTTACTTCAACCCTTATGGCCTCTTTGTGAACAGACCCTAGACGTCGTGGCGAGCACTTAGCTTCCTGAAGTGGTCTAGTCACGGTGTCATTGTTGGCGCATTGCCTAGACCGAGCCGACACACCAGCTAGAACCCGCCTTCCGTCCGCTTCGCCGCCCAACCAAAGTCGAGGCGTTCGTCCTTGAACTAAGGGCCATCGCCTTAAGTACTTTTTTCGCTACCACTTTCAATGTAATGCTTTCTAACAGACTTGAGGCGAAAAAAGAAACAGATGCCCACAAGGAGATGTAACTTATCTCTTATTGAAGATGACTTTATACAATGCAGCCCCGAGGCGAAGCGTGAAGGAAGAAGACCTCGCCGGCTCCAAAGGAAGGCAAAAAAGTTTCGAACTGCTACCTCGGTAGAACTTCCTCACCTACTAGACGCTCCAAGTGTTCGCCAATTCGCGACCATCCTCGAATGCGAGCTCGACCGAGCTCAAGGGAGATCGAGACCACCTTGAAGGGGCCTCCCTAGGGGAGATAGCTTGTTGCGCCTCCTGCGCTTGATTTTGCCTGAACGAGGTCGCCCATCGCCAGTGTTCTCACACACACCCGCCTTTGCTTGATAACGGCGCGGCGCCGCCGATACTTGGCGGCCCGGATCGCCGCCTGCCTCGGATCTCTCCAGAGATTGACTTCGCCCCGACGCCGGTCGTGGTCTTGGTCTTCACTCAACGCCGCCACCTTGGGGAGCCGAAGGCGAGCTCTGATGGGAGCACCGCCTCAGAGCCATACACCAGGAAGAAGGGGGTCTCGCCGGTGGCTCTGTTAGGAGTTGTCCGCAGCGCCCACAACACCGTGGGGACTTTTTAGCCCAGCGCCACACGCTTCTCCAGCGATCGAACGCCTTTGTCTTGAGCCCTTTCAAGATTTCGCGTTCGCCCGCTTCCACTTGCCCATTGCTCCTCGGATGTGCAACGGAGGCGGCACGCTTGGTACCCAACTCTTCGCACCAGCCTTGGAAATCAGCGCTTTTGAAAGCGCCGTTGTCGGTGATGATTCTGCATTGGCGACATCAACCGGACGAAGATGCTCTTCATAAACTTGATAGCCGCTGCGGATGTGATCGCCGGACCGGCGAGGCTTCATCCCACTTAGTGAACTTGTCGATGGCGATTTAACAGATGAGTGTAATCTCCGCCGCTCATGAACGGGCCTAGGATGTCGGCCCCGGCATCATGAACGCCAGAGAGCGGAATGGTTCTGCAGCTACCGGGCCGGTCGGTGGATCTCGCTTAGCATGAAATTGGCACGCCAGATCTCCTCACCACTCAAGGCATCCCGAGGCAGAGGCCAATAGAAGCCGTGGCGAAAGCTTTCCCAACCAACGCCCGGCCCCGAATGGCTCCCGACATGCCTCCATGGATCTCGAGAGAATTTCACTCCCGCTTCTCGAGTGACGCTTCAAGAGAACTCCGCTTGCGCCTCGGCGATACAGTCCCCACCTACCGTATGTAGCGCTGGCCTTGCGCTATCTTCTCGGCCGACGCACATCGCTGGGATCACTCCATCCCGCGGGTAGGCTAGGATCGGATCCATCCACCGACCTTCCGGACGAGTGTGACGACGTTCGACATTGTCGCCGACGACTCGCCTCGCCTAACATTTCCGCCTCAACCGCCTCGGCAGCTTCTTCCGCCTCCCTCCAACCGGGCTGCAGCGACTGGTGACGCTCCTCCGGATGTGGAGCTGCGTCGAAAGCGCCGCCCCGCCGAATTGGGGTCAGTGACGGACGGTCGCAGAAGTCTTTCTTCAAAGACCCCACCGAACAGTGCCTCGACGAGGTAATCTGGGACAGTTCATCCGCCATATAGTTGTCGCGCGAGGGACGCACGAAGCCCAAACCTCAAAGTGCCGCTCCAACCGCGCGCCTCCGCTGTAGGCCGCCATGACGGATCCGAGCAGAGAAATCCTTCCTCGCCTGGTTGATGACCGAGAGAGTCGCTTTACTTGTAGCCGGATGCCAAGGGTCGGCCACCCCGAGCCCGTGAGCGATCCTTCATATTCGCGACGTTGTTGGTGGCGCGAAGTCCAGCACCACCAGTGCCGGATGACATCGCCGCGGGAGACACCAGACGACGCCACCCCAAATTTCTCCACCGGAATGAGCCGTCAAGAAGAGAGTCCACGGCGAGGGTGCCGGGTGTTTCACCAGGTCCGCCGGAGTCCATTCACGATGAACTCCGCCAGAGCTTGCCCTTTGATGGCCGCTCGGGAGCGAACTTGAGATCAAACTCGCCAGCCCATGGCCCACTTGGCGATGCGACCCGTCGCCTCGCGGTTGAAGAGGATCTCCGCAAGGGATACTTGGTCAAAACCGTGACTTCTCGCCTCGAATTAGTGGCGAGCTGACGCCACAAGACGGGCGAGAGCATCTTCTGGTGTCAGTGAATACCTTGTTTCAAGGCCGTGGAGGACCTTGTCGACGTAGTAGATGGGGCGCTGAACGCCTTCTCTATCCGCCACCAAGACCGCTGTTGACCGCTGGGGTTTGCCGCGACGAGAGGATCGATGGCTCGCCTGGTCTGGGCGACCAAGACGGGCGGGACTTGAGATATTTCTTGACCCGTGAACGCCTCCTGCGCCTCCGCCGTCCCACTCGGTAGGTTGGTCTTCTTTAGGAGCTTGAGCAAGTGAGACTTTTATCCCCAAAGTAGCTATAAAGCGCCCCAGGAAGTCAAGCGACCCACCAAGCACCGTGATCCGCCAAGTCGCGTCGGGGCTTCATGTTCTCGATCGCCGCGATCTTGTCGTGGTTCGCCTCTATCCTCCTCCGGGAGACGAGGAATCCCAGCAATTTGTCCGACGGAACGGCAAACACGCATTTCTGGATTGCTTGATGCGATTTTCAAAGTTGGTGAAGGTTTCTTCCAGTCGCCGATCAACTCCTCCTCCTTCTTGACTTCACCACCGATCATCGACATACACCTCCAGATTTCGCCCTATTTGGGGCGGTGAGCGATATGCATGGCCCTCGATAGGTTGGGCCCGCATTCTTCAATCCAACGCCATCCTTAGAGTAGCGAGAGACGCCCATGGGCGCCACGAAAACGTCTTGTCTTCATCTTCTTCGCCATGCTAATCTGGTGGTACCCGAGTACGCATCCGTAGCACACCGCCGCACCCCGCAGCTTGAGTCGACGATGAGATCGGCGCGGGCAGCGGTACGGATCCTTCGGCACGCCTTTGTTGAGGTCGGTGAAGTCCACGACATCCTCCAAATACCGCTGATTTCTTTTGACGAGGACGGGTTCGCGAGCCACCGGATGGGCGACATCTGCGACGACCCTGCCCTTAAGAGCTTGTCCACCTCTGGCGGATAACTTCCTAGCGCTCCACCGATCGCTTCCGACCTTCGCATGACCGGTCGCTACCGGGAACGCCGCCAATTTGTGCTCAATCACCTCCTCGGGACCCCAGCCATGTCGGACGGTTGCCAAGCAAACAAGTCTGCGTTAGATCGAGGAAGGAGACGAGCGCCTTCCTATTTGGCGCCGAGAGGCGCCCACCGAACGGTTTCGCGTCTCGACTCGCCAGGAGACCGCTTTAACCTCCGTGGACGAACCGGGAGGCACGGGTCGCCGAGGAGGAGCTCCTGAGTCGAAGTCTCGCCTGGCACCGACGCCGTCGCCAAAGCGAGAGCGTCCTTGTCGCAGCGGAGCGCCTCCGGCGTCCACTTTCAAAACGATGGGGCCACCGCCCGGGATCTTCACCACCATGTACGATAGTGGCAAACCGCCATGAACTTGGTCACGCCGGCCGACCTAGTATGGCGTTGTAGGAGGTCAAGTCCGCCACCGAACTCGAGCATCTCGGTGCGGAAGTTGTCGGAGTTCAACGTCACCGGAGATCGACGCGCCAGCCGACGGACTCGGCCCGCGCGATGTCAAGAATGGGAGCGTTGGACGAAGCTCCCGCCGCTGGATCTCGAGCGCTATGGCGACCGGGCGACAGGAGATTGAGGGAGCTCCTCCGCCTACCAAAGACCGCCCTAGCTTTACATTCCGGACCATGGGCGCAACCACGATCGGGAGATGCCCAGTGGTCGGCGATCGGGCTGGGTGATCGGCTCGATCAACGCGATCGGTCGCTTCCGACCACGCCACCGCTTTGTGACCCAAAGTTAGGCACGGCGGCGACACTTCCTCATCGCACGCTTAAAGCTAGCGTGGGGCGGATATGTGGTCAACCGCCGTGGATGACGGCAACCGGCGCCCGCCGCTGAAAACCAAGCGAAGCCGCCTCCTTGCCCTTGCCATCGCCGGACGCTGCTGCCGCTGCTGCTCGTGGACTCGCTTGTCCACCATCTTTGCGACGACATGGCAACCGCCAAGTCGTGGAGTTGTTGCGTGAATGGGACAAGAAGGCCTTCCGTCCCACTCACGGGCGACGGTCTCGCCCTTCGTCATGGTCGGGGGCCGTCGCGCCACGGCGATCGCCATGGCCGCCGCTTCGCCCCTACGGGACCGTACCGCCGGCGCCGCGACCTCCTCCTCTTTTACGCCGCGCGCCCATTCTTGCGCTGCCGTCATGTCATCGTCGTCGTCGCGCTTTCGGCGCCATGACCTGTCGGTCTCGGCCGCTTTGCGCTTCTTCTTGTCCTTGCCGCCAGATTCCTCGAGGTCCTGGCCTCGCAAGGCCATGTCTGTCCTCATAGCGTCGGGCGGATGCGAAGCTCACGCTGAAGGGCGCGACTTCAGCGCCAAGGTGAAGAGCTCCTCCGCTGCTTTGATCTTGCGGGTGGCCATCTTCTCCTTGACCTTGGGGTCTCGGCGCCTCTCCGAATGCCGTGACTACGCTGTCGATGGAGATGTCGTGATGGTGTTGCGGACCGACCGAAGCGCCGAATATAGTCGCGCAATGACTCTCCTTTCTTCTCGCTTCCACGCCAGGAGGTCGCCTTCACCCCGGCTGCTCAAGGTGCCCCGAAGTTGGTGACGAAGAGCTCCGAGAGCTCCTTCCATGACCCCACGGACCGGGCGGGTTCATGAGCCACGAGCGGGCTCACGGTGAGGACCGCGGGAAGTAGTTCGCCGTAACCTTCCCGACCCTCTGCCGGCTGCATCACCGTCGTGTAGATTTGCAAAACTCATCGGGTTGGTGGAGCCGTCATACTTTTCGATGGGGCCGGACGAAACCGCTCCGGCCATTTGACGCGCGCAGCTCCTTAGAAAAGGCGCGGCACCCGACGCCGGGAGCCTCCTGCCTCGGGCGCGTCCTCGCCCGCCGCCCAGAGCCTAGGCGGCGCCAAGAAGCGCCACCTCACCGGTCGGGCAGCTCAAGGAGTCCTCTTGTTGGTCCTCAGCAGCAGCAATGACAACATGTGATCGCCTTCGGCCGCGGCCCTGCGGAGCTTGTCACGCAGTCTTCTCCATGCAGACAAGTGGCGGTCCTCCAGATGGGACCAAGATCACGGCCACTGCCGCCGCCCGGCCGAGCCCCGTGAGGGTTCGCCGCTCTTGTCGTCTTGGCCCCGCCTCACTAGGAGATCTCGCGATAGGAGTGCGAGGGCAACAAAGAACGGAGGAAGCGGAAACACCGGTTCCCACGCCCCGAAACTTGCACCACCGCCGGCGCGCCATCGACGAGCGGGCTGTTGGCCAACCACGGTGCCGCCGGAGAGTCCGGGGTCACCGGAACCGTGGGTTCTCCAAAGAAGGCCCCGCCGCATGGAGGTTTTGTGCCGAGTGCACTCCTCCAAGGCCAGCGCCACCTAGCTTGGCATGGGCGGTTGCTTTCGTCGTGGTTCGACCTAGCGGCGGCTACCGCCGGGTGATTCATCGCCATCGCCGCGCCGACTCGTGGCAGCGGCTCTAGCGGCCGCTTCTGCTCCATCGCGATCGTTGCTCACCCATCGCCATCAAGAAGGGTCAAGAGCTTGAACCGATGCTAGCGCCCCCACTGGCGCGCCATCGACGGGCGCGTGTTCTCCGCTCAACCATCGCGGATCACACCTGGTCAGATTTTTAGATCGCTAGCCAACTCGATCAAGCTCGGTTCGATTTGAGCGTCGGGCACAACGAGGAGCGATTCGCAGATTTACCTGTGTTCGACCCCTCGCGGGTAATAGTCCTACTCCGCCGAGCCTTAGCTCTTTTCTCGATTGTGGTTGAATGGGAATGTGTTTACAGGGTGCTTGTGAATCTGCGTCGCCCTTTCTCTCTCGTGTTATGACTTGCCCTCCTCCCTCTCTCTCCTCCCCTTTTATACAAGCTTTGGGTCAAGGAGAGAGCCGAGGGGTAGGCAAGACAAGATTCTCAAGATAATCGACACGACACGATCAAGAGATTTAAAACGCGTGCAGCTTTGCACGCCACATGGCGCCGCCTCGCGGCCATGAGTGGCCTCGACCAAGACAACACACCGGTGAGCTCATGGTGGGGCCTCCTCTTCCTCCCGACGCGGCGGCCTCCTCAAGCAATCCTTCTCTCTGCGGGTCAATTCTTCTGCGCCATAAGGATGTAGCCGCACTGCAAGGGTCATCAGAAGCGGTAATCATTTCTTCACTGCCTATCCGCTGCGTGATGTCGATAAATACGCTTCGTCCTTCAGCGGGGGAGCCTTCGTCCCAAGACTCTTCGCGTTCGTTTTGTCGCTGGCCCCACCCGACGTGTGGGACCTCGCTTTGTCTTCGAGGGGGCTCACCCACGCACTTTGGCGCGTGGGGCCCTCGCCTCGCCTCCGAGAGGGGCTCACCCACGCACCCACCCCGGCGCGTGGGGCCTCGCCTCGTCTTGAGAGGGCTCGCCCACGCCATGGGCCCGACGCCCACGACGCGCTGGGGCCCTCTTGGCCTCCCGAGGCTCGCCCACGCCGGGGGGGCTTGCTCGCCCGGCCGACGCGTGGGGCCCTCTTGGCCTTCAGAGGGGCTCACCCATGCGCTGGGCCTTGCTACTTTGCTCGACGCGTGGGGCCCTCTTGGCCTCCCGAGAGGCTCGCCTACGCCACTGGGCCTGACGCCCACCGACGTGTGGGGCCCTCTTGGCCTTCTCAGGACTCTTTGTACCCTGGTATTTATTACACCGACAAAGTCTGGGAACATGCTCTCAGGATTTGGCGGTATTGTCGCCGGCCCTTTCTTGGCCGACGCCACTAGTGGCTACCCTGATCGTCGTCCGAGAGTTAGAACCGACGACACGCCTTGTTCGTCATGGACAAAACGCTTTACGCTGAACAAGAATTCAAAAATCTGAACTTCGTCTTTGGCGGCGTGGCAGAATTGTCGTCGGTCAAGCCTTGGCCGACGTCACTGGTCCCCTGATGCTAGTTATGTCGTCGACACTCCTTGTGGCCAACGTCAAAGCCTGTCGTCGGGATTCCAACCGCCGACATTTCTTTTTGCGGCCGTCAACACAGAGATCGTTTCCTGTAGTGGTTACTTTGGTCGTTCATATTAAATTAGTAAATTGACACCCTTGTACAGCTAAAGTAAGGATAGATATATCACTGGATTCCTATTTCTAGATATCTTTGGACTAAAATGCCCTTTCATCGTCATGCCAAAGCGAGGCCATAGAGAGAAACGGCCTTGACTCCTAAATGGTTATGGCTTGTCTTCTCCAAGAAGGATCTAACGATGCTTATCCTGATCGATATAAGAGTGGATCCCCCTTTGTACCTCCCCCCTTAAGAGTAATCGATAGCTAGCACCAACACATATAATTTATTGCCACATGCCCTTTAAAAAACCGGCAATAACTAGTAACCTTATCTATCCCAATCATATATGAACGAACGCTAATATACCACTATATGTGACCTGTTTTTGTGTAGTGGGAGGGAAGATTGAAGCATTGAAAATTTAGAGCTAAAGCAATACCTTTTCCTACTAAAAAGGAAATTTTTAATTTTCCCTACCCAGAGGAAGCGCATGCATGTCCAAATCATTATCTTCATCAATTTGGATTTGGTTCTCTCGCGAAAATTGCAAGTTGCAGAGATGAGAACCATGAAAAGCAAGATCCCAAATAAGAAAACAGATACCGAGAAAACCACAAGAGTGAAGACTAGCAGAGTCTCGTCTTTTGTCATTCTTTACCCTTTTTTCACTCAACGATTCATTCGAATCTCCTGACCAAAAATTACGTAGTAATCACTTATTTAATTTACTATAGTAATGAAAAACACATATGATCTCGATGGCCAAGTTTAACTGTACGTACGTACGTACGTATTGTGATGGCATGTCTGCACACGTACATGCATGTGATGTGCACACATCATGCATGTGTATACATATGCTGCCGAGCCACAGGGGACTAACTCGCGTCTTCGCCAGCAAAGCGATCACGAGACACGATCACCGGAGCGAGCATGCATATGCAGATACAACGTACTAATTTCCTTTCCTTTCCATCCAACAAACGGTATCCTCAGCCACTATACGACACGTACGGAACTGTTCATCTTTACGCATGCAGGAGAGCGTCACGACGTCGATCGATCGAGCCGCATGCCAGGACCATCAAAATGTGGGAGCTAGCTAGCTCGTAATATACATCCAGCACGTACGTACGTAAGCAGATCTGCCCCCATTTGCTTCAAAATCACGATGCCCCAAGCAGTACATACAGGGGATCGAGTAGATCGACATCGATCCACAAATTATTACTATCGCATTACACGGGTACAAATTTTATAACACCAGCACATATATCAGTACAAGCTGCAACTTGAAAATAATCATGCCACGTCGACGAATGCAGACGATCGATCGAGCTCGATCGAGAGCAACAAACGGATAGCACGGAGCGCGAGGTAGATGGAGACGCACATGCATGGTCCAGTGCATGCATGGCCATGCCATGCACGGGGTCATCACGTAGCTAGCTAGGTGGAGGAGCCGGTGACCGGGACGAAGGGGGTGGCGCAGAGCAGCAGCGGGGAGCGGCGGCGCACGCCGAGCCCGGGCGCCTCCTCCATGTCCAGCTCGGCGACGCCCTCCGGGAGCGACCAGTCGAAGTGGTAGAGAAGGCCGACGAGGGCGAGCTCCATGCTGGCGAGGCCGTAGTTGAATCCCGGGCACATCCTCCGGCCGGAGCCGAACGGGATGAACTCGTAGTTGCTGCCCATGAAGTCGACGGTGCCTTCCTCGAACCGCTCCGGCTTGAACTCCTCGGCGTCGTCCCAGTACTTGGGGTCGCGGCCGATGGCCCACGCGTTGATGATGACGCGCGATTTCGCCGGGATGGTGTACCCGTCCAGCTCGCACACGTCGATGCTCTCGCGTGGAACAAGCAGCGGCGCCGGCGGGTGCAGCCGGAGCGCCTCCTTGATCACCAGCTTCAGGTACCGGAGGTTGCTCGCCTGCAGGTCGCCCTCCGTCACCACTGCCTTTCCCCGAAATGCCTCACGGATCTGCCCCTGCAGCTTCTTCATCACCTCCGGGTTCCGCATCAGCTCCGACATGCCCCACTCCATTGCTGACGCCGACGTCCCCGTGCCGCCCGCAAACATGTCCTACACGTGAGTATCCATGCTTGTCAGATCTAATCTGTCTATTCTATATATATAAAACAGAGAGCCACCGCATTCATCATAAGTACTAAAAATTTTCATATTAGTAAAGAGTAAAATAAAGGTCTAAATCGATGGTTGTTGTCGGACTGAATTATGATAGATTAAATTAAACGGAAAAATTTAGAATAAAAAATGAAAATAAAAGTCTATGACTGATTTGAAAAGTGTACTTATTAGCTGCAACAAAAGATAAATTTAGAATAAAAATAATAGAAATAAGAATGCACTCGAGATAGAAAGAACTCTATTGACTACAGCAAAAATATAAATTTAAAATAAAATAAAAATAAAATTACGGACACGTAAATTAAACGCCGCATTATACACTGCTCGTTAAATCATGATTACATACTAAGTTTCTTCATCATCTTGAAAAGAAGGCTTAGTTACCAGAATTATGGCCTTGATTCTGCTGTTGTTGAGGTGGAAGCCGAAGCCGCCTTTCTCCTGCAAGCCGATGAGCACATCGACAAGGTTCTCCTCGACATTCTCGTCGCCGCTCTTGATCTTCTCGTCGCGGATGCCCTTCCTCTCCTCGATGATCTCCTCCAGGATTGCATCAACCGTCTTGTAGATGCCCTGGAGGCTGCGCTTCATGCCGGTGACCGTGGCGAGCACCGTGGTCCACGTCGGGAACAGGTCGGGGATGTTGAAGCCGCTCGACAACCCGACGCCGGCCTTGATGGCGGCCAAGAACTCCGGGGCGTTCTTGCGCTTCTTCCCGAACGCCGCGCGTGACACGATGCTGTTGGTGAGGCCATGGAACACCACGCTCAGGTTCACCGGCGTCGACGACCCCGCCGCACGGATCTCCTCCACCCGCATCCTCACCTACGATCCAGAAGGCCAAGGCATGTCAAAACCAGCCCTACCTATACTTTTCGTGTACAGAGTAAAATAACTTCGATGTTTGTACCTTTTAGACCCTCTTTCATTCGCGATTTGATTTGATTTTGTTTGGTTGAGTCAAAAGTTGGTGCTTTTAAAAAGAGGCATAAAAAGACTAAGAAAATACTTGAAATATATTTTTAGATCTTTGACAAAAGCCCCCATGTCCCAAAAAAATTATTGCAAAATGTTTAAAAAATATTTTTGAGAACAACCCCTGAATGATATAGAGAAAAAAATATAAATTTTTGTTCAATCAAATTAAATTGAACCAAACCGCGAATCTAAGAAGGCCTTAGTTGTCTTTTGCAAACACGTTGTTCATCATACCGTATCTTTCTTGTCAGCCTGTTGTTGCTGCATTCTGTACTTAATTACTACTTAGTCCATGGTCGGTGTTTGGGAAAAATTGTTATTTGGTACGTAGTTATTATGCATGTTTGGAATTGTTCTTAACTAGATATAGATAGTTTCTGGGAGACCCACCTCGTCCTCCCTGATGTGGCGGAAAGAGAGCACACGCTTGGGGCTGAGGATCTCGGCGGCGCAGAGCTGCCGGAGCTTGCGCCAGTAGTCGCCGGAGGGGGAGAAGAGGATGTCGGCCCAGTCGTAGCCGACGATCTCGCCGGCGAGGAGCTTGGGGCGGGTGGCGAAGTTGGTGTCGTGCGTCTTGAGCACCGCGCGCGCCGTCTCCTTGGACGACGCCACCACGAGCGGCGTCTCGCCGAGCTGCAGCATCATGAGCGGGCCGTGCACGTCGGCGAGGTCCCGGAGCGCGCGGTGGGGGAGCACATTCACCAGGTGGTGCATGCTGCCGATCACCGGCAGCTTCCACGGCCCTGGCGGCGTCGTCGCCCTCGGCTTCAGAGCCACCTTCACCAGCTGCAGCACCGCCACGGCCATCACGGCGAGCAGGAGAGACTGAAAGAAGAACTCGTCCATTTTGTGATGAGCCAAAGCTACTGTTTTGCAGCAGCCAATGCCTAATGCAGTTTTAAGTATATTTCTTGTGTCTAGCAGCCAGTTGCTTAAATGCTCACTCACTAGTACGTGTGGTGATGTTGCTGTGTTGCTCCAAAGGGCAGCAGGGAGAGGTATTTATAGGGCAAGCCAGGCAGGAAGCCGTGACCGGCACTCGGTTTCCACCACGTCACAACGGTGACACAAGTCCTCAGGGACTTAAAACTAATTATCTGCGTTAGTTTGAAGCACTGTACTTGCAGGGACGGAGCTAAAAAAAATATTAAGAGGGGCCAATAAAATTTAACTTTTATATCGAGAAGATCAAATAGAAAATTTATAGCATTTTAATTTACAAATTCATATGAATTCAAGAATTTTTAGAACTTTTTCACTGTTTATCTTGCAAATTCATGTATTTTTTTTAATTTTTTACTATTTTAATATACAAATTTACATGCAGTAGATTTTTTTTTGAAGTTTTTAACTATTTTAACATGCAAATTTATGTATATATAGGATCCTTTAGAAATATCGACTATTTTAACATGCAATTTCATATGCATCGGAGAAATTTTTAAAAATTTTAACAAACAAATTCATATTTTTCTATTAATTTTACCTAATATATATAGGGATACCCTCTTGTGTACATCTACCATGGGGGAGGCCATGGCCCCCACCAGCCCCCCTGTCTCCGTCTCTGTGTACTTGCCTGTGAATAACGTGCGTGGTCTCCTGGAGTGCCGTTTTCCATCCATGAGCTAATTAAGTACTTTCATGTATAGTGACAAAGATAGCCACGTACTGTTTATAGCATTATTATCTATGCCGCGGAAGATTTTGGAAACCTATTTGTGCATAGAAATGCTTGCCGGCTTCGAAAGCCGCAAGAAAAACCACTAAAAACCGTAAATTGAATTTAAAAAATTAACAAACCAGTATAGTGATTTTGACCTAATTTTAAATTGAATTTTTTTATATAGTTTCTCGATCGAGTGGTTTTTACGGTTAATCACAATTGTCAATTAAACCAGTTTCCTCCCAGCCGAAGGGACGCACGAGGGTATCATCCCTGGTTGCGTCGTCCAGTATGTTTTTCTCCATGGCTAATAGCTGCAGGCACTCGGAGCTAGCACTTGCCTGTAGTCCATGCTGGACAAGAGCCTTTTTCTCTCCAGCTTGTCGGTGCCCACGCTGGGCCAGCTTGGCTGTACTATTGAGCGATTTCAACGTAACCGGTAACCTTATCTTAATTCCGACCGGAGGACAAAAGTGATGGAGCAAACTCAACGACTTCCCCTGTCATCCTGGATCTCAGACCACTCGCCTTTGCTACTTTTGAGAGGGGTAACTCGTAATAGATACTTTAAATTTAGGTTCGAAAATTTGTTGTCAAGATCACCGGATTTCCTATGTACCGTGCATGATGTTTGGAGTGCTTCGGTCTTTGGCAGGAGCGCCCTAATAGTAGATACACTCCAAGCTAATTACGTTGTGCAGAACGGCTAGGGCTCTCCGAAACGGAGCACTAAAAACTTCGAAGGGCTAAGGCAGCAGCTTAGCAATGGCTTCGGAGGTCATACTACATTTTGATGTGGCCATGGAGCCAAGACTGATAATTCAGGACGAAGCTGACCTCATTAAAGCTCTCAGGAACAGATCCTCAGCCTTGTTGCAGTGCAGAGGGCCCATAAGTTGACATAAAAATTATACATGTATAAAAGTAATGTAGAAGTCCAAAAAATAAAAAAAACATATAAACAAGTTAAAATTCATTAAAATTACTTTTGTAAGTTTATGTTATTAATAAGATGCAAATCACATATTATATAGCATACATGCCTGAAATGTCTGACGGCAATCTACCCTACATGTTCGGAATCCACAATAAGTACGGAAGAACAACATACTATATATAGGTCCATATATATGGAAGCAAATTAAATGGAGTCACGCACATATATAGCAATACGATTTCTTAAGTCCATGGCTCATGGTGCATAGTTCCATTCCATGAATGAGAATGCAAAATATATTTTCTATACATTATTTGGTTACTTTTGGTGGTGCACATACCATACCGTATCAAACCTACAAATAACTAAAGTAAATAGGTAGACTAGCAAGTTTGGCACACAGCTTAAACGAAACATAACGATGGATAGAAACACAGTAGGAAATGTCAGTGGAGGGGCCCAATAGGATCCAGGCCACTAAAAATCAGCCAGTTGCGCTAGGGATTGAAATTGGATTTTATATTCTTATATCATTCAAAAACCCGACAGTTTTCATAAACTGGCTGCCACCAATTTGGCACGTTCCGGTGGCTTAATCACAACTTGTTTCCAGCGGTTCTTGAAAAAATGATGTATATCCATAGACAATTGTAAACCCAACCAATTATTACATACGACCAAAAATATTATACCATTGGTCATGTTCTTATCAACAATATCATCGTATTTGATATCGGAAATACCATTATGTTTGTAATAGGGATGCAAATGGGTTGGTCCTAGGGCCACCTTTGGCCCTCCCTAATTTATTTATTTGTGCTAAATAGATTAGGAATCAAGTTTTTAGTACAAACAAATGAACTAGAGAGGGTAAAAATGCATGACCCTATGGTCGGCCCATTTGCATCCCTAGTTTGTAATACACTCACAGTTGCAATTAAGTTTAACTATATATATCTCTTTCTAAGGATTTGAATTAGATACATCAAAATGATACATGCATGTAGAATCATGTAGAAAAACATTTTCATAATATTTGTTTAAACTATGGTATATCAATATACATAGCGGTCAAAGTCACATCTAATCAATTGTGCCATTGTCCAAAACACCGTGTACTATTCGTGACAGGTCGATTGATGCATCTGGAAGTATTACGTACCATGCATTGATACGTGGAAATATATACGCCCTCAATTTTTTTTCTTTATCTTTCGTTGTTCGACTACAGTATATATAGTATATTAGTGGCCTACCATAGGGGTATGGCACTGATGGCTTGATTCTTTGTCATCGATCGAGCTTGGGGGGCATGATTCGCATGCATATACTACCTCCGGTAAAAAAAAAAAAAAAACCGCCGTTGACTTTTGGACAAGTCTTTGACCATTTGTCTTATTAAAAAATTTAGTTCAAATATGTAAAAATATAAGTCATACTTAAAATACATTTAATAATAAACTAAATCATTACAAAATAAATAATATTTATATAACTTTTTTGAATAAGACGAATGGTCAAAGGCGTGTCCAAAAATTAACGACGACTTCTTTTTATGACCGGAGAGAGTATACATTTTGCGTCGTCAATGCATATATACGTGCAAGCAATCCGTACACGTGCACGTACGCGGGTTCTATATTCTGTAGCCTGTCCTGCCCACACTCGTGAAACTCGAAACTGTGTCACGTACGGTGGACGACAAATTAAGCTGATGTTCCTAACTAATTAACCACTAATTTGTTTAAGTGCGTACGTGCTAGCTAGACTAGTTAGCTTCAAAGTTAATTACCCAATGGACAGGTTAATTTATGTAAACGAGGATGACTTGTACGTACCAGTGTACCACCTCCGGTCCACGCTGTCGTACGTGTCTCGAATGACACTCTCCGGTGCTAATTTTCGGGGGTGGTCAATGCTAAATTATCCACCGTTGGTCAAGATAAATTATCCCCAGGCCGGTGGTTAGACACAAGGACTAATCTATAAATACTATTTGCATATCTGTGCACCGCGCGTTCCGACCGGCAGCAGTCGGGTCTCCCCATCTCTCCTCACCCCGGTCTTCGGCCCAAGCTGTATGAGGCTACAGAAAAACACTTGTCGGCCTACAACCAACGGAAATAAGGACAAAACCGACAAAATTCATGTAATTTCGTCGGTTTGTCCACGAAATTGATCCGACGAAATGTGCTAGATGAAAATAACTAACATTTCGTCGGTTAACGACGAAATTACATTAATTTCGTCGGTTTTGGACGCCAACGAAACTATTGTCCCGATGGTTTGTAACCAAGGCTGAAGGCTGACATGGCCGTCATTTTCGTCGGCCTTGGCCGACGAAAATAACTGCCACGCCAGCCTAAATAGATGCAGGGAGGTGGCATTTTCTGATGACGTGGCAGGTGGCTCCTACCGACGAAAATAATTGCCACATCAGCCTATTGGAAGGATCTGGATTGCGTGATGTGGTGACGTGTCACGTAATTTCGTCTAGGCCGACGAAATTGCCTGCAGGGCCGACGAAATTATATTTTTTTAGGAAAAAAACAGGGTGTTGTATTATTGATTGAAAATTCACAGAAAATTTCAATAATTCACAGACAATTCATAGATATTAATATCATCACAACATTGTATCGAAAATCACATGACCATCAACGAAAGATGCATAAGAGCACAAAGATAGAATTAATACATAATTAAGTGTCCATCAAACATCAAATGTCCGCAACACAAAAGTTCGACATCAAGTCAATCAACACAAGTTTTACATAGACGTCACATAGTTCATCATTAAGCCATACAACAATTTATACAAGGGAACTTCTAACTCCCAAGTGAGTGTGAGCCATGATCGCTACCTGCCGCATCACCGCCTCCCAAGTTAAAGATTCGATTGACCGAAGGAGCATCCGAAGAAGAAGCACCGTTGTTGCCTCTAGGCCCATCTTGAGCAGGTGGAGGTGGTGTCGCAAATCCCTAATCAAATGAAGAGAGTATTTGTGAAACATTGCTCATAGAAGGAAGTTTGTAAATTGTATTAGAAAGGCGTAAGTCTATTACCTGTTGTGTCTCTTGGAATAAAAAGCCAGGCGGAGGAGGCGAAGGCCGAAACACAGGCAATTGAATATCTGGCGTAAACTGAGAGTAGAACATAGCCTACAGTGAAAAGAACATGGAAGATGTATTAAGTTTGAGCTAATTCACATAATTTTAAATTATATGTACTTGTATTATACAATTATTGAGCTAGGGAAAATAATAATGCAACTTTATTGGTATCCAATGCAAGACAGACATTTAATAGTGACAAATAAGGTAATTAACACAAATTTGAGCATAAGGAGAATTGATGGTGTGTTCTCTCGTCTTGACTCTCCATGCTCGTACCACATATGATAGTTCGGCATGAAGCCGTACTTGCACAGTTTATGCGCCATGGTTACTTTCAGCTGTCGTGAAAAGTTTCGACACATCAAGCAAGGACACTTGGCTAAGCCACCACCAGAGTTCGAGGCATAAACAAGGTTCACAAAATCTTGAGTTTTCACCCTCCATTCATTTGTCGGTGCCTCATTGCATCTCCAGCCCTCATACATCCATCTTCGATTTTCTTCCATTTGATGGTACTACATGAATGAATTAGAGTGAATGTGTGTTTGAAGTCCTACCAAGAGTTCTAGGCTAGGATAGGTCATAAACCCACCCAGGAATGGTCGGTGATAGTGCGATATGTATGACATGTCGTACGATCCAAAAAAAATTCGTCAGCATAACCTCGTTGTTCTCCGAATGCACGTCCTGTTGTTGTGCATTGGAGAACAATAGAGTTATGCTGCCAAAATTTCATTCGGTGCTATGATATGTCATACATAATACGCTATCACTGATCATTCCAAGGCTGTTAAAAAATGTGGACAATTCCGAAGTGACATAGATCACAAATAAATGTGATCTGTGTCACTCCCGAACGGGTGACGTATGGGATAGGTGACAGGCACGTGTTGTGAAAATATGGGATATGTGATACGTGATGTATGGGTTATGTACAAAGGAAGGACATTATTTTAAGTCACATATATCACAATGAAAGAACACTATAATTAAATTTCAAATTATATTTATAACTATTGAATCGAATCATAGATACACATGGCTTTGCATATATACGCAGAGCCTTACAATAAGAACATTATTTTAAGTCACATAGTCACATATATACGTAGAACCTTACAATAAGAAATTCAAATGGGAAATTAGAAACAATTAAAATCACAAGTTTAGTTTTAGCATAGCCTATTAATTGAAATCACAAGTTTAGTTTTAGCATAGAAACAATTGAAGAACATGCAAGAATGGAACAAAGCATCATATATAAGCTACGTACATGGTGTTGGCTCTCCGCCTAGGATTTCACTAGTTTTGAAACACAAGCACACATAACACATTGGTTGTATTCATCTTTATGCCAAATGTCGGCCTAGTTATTCTTAAATTACAAACTACACACTCAAATCGACTGAAAAAGTTGCACGAAATATGCACATTTCGGTAACTATTAATTGAACAACATTGCACATGCAACATTTATATTTTCTATTCAGATAAAAATATCCAAGATATGTAAAAAAACACCTAGCAATGTGGAGGAGCTAGGCGTGCGGGCGGCTGCGTGGTGGAGCAAGGCGGCGTCGGGGGCGCGGGCGGCAGTGAGGGCAAGTGGCCGAGCGGTCGGCAGCGCGTTGCCGATGGCGAGCGGGCGGACCGCGGGGAGCCTGTCGTGACCCCAGTACTTGTAATGGGAATCCAGCATCACGAGCCGATACTAATCCCAGTTTAGTATCTCGTGATGGACAACTCGGTGGAATCATCACAGTGTATTTAATTAAAGTGAAATAAAGGTAAACCATAGCATTTTATTACAAAGAGACGAACTGGCATACCAGTTGATAGTTCAATACAGAGTTTAACACCAAACATAAACATCAGAGTCTTCTAATTAAATAACTAAGATAATTCCAAGGTGTCGACCCGGACACCTTAGCTAGTCTTGCGCTTCCTCGACCGGGCCTTCCTGGTCCTGGCCGTAATCTGAATAAAATATGTCCGCGAGCAATCTAATGAGTACGCGGCTACCCAGCAAGCAGTCCTTAAACATGAATGCAGGGTCAAAGAGGGGATTAAGGTTATTTTACCCAAATCATATTTCTAGTCATATTTTAGTTGAGCCAGTCAAGTTTTATTAAGGTGAATGCATGATCAATAATCTCATATCTCAAGTTCAACAAAAGGTGTGTCTCACACTAGGCCAAACCTAGCCTAATCTAGTCAGGTTTAGTTATTGAAAAGGGTGAATCTACGAGCGCAAACCTTCCAACCCGTCCATAACCGTGGACACGGCTATCATGATAGTTTTAACTCTGCAGAGTGTGTACAAATTTTCCCACAAGCCCCGTCTCATCCACTAGGAGAAACGGTACAAGACTTTTCCAGCCTACTACGCCCACCACTTCGCCAGCCCTCTCTTAAGGTTTTCCGGCCCACGGCGTGCCGCCACAAAGAGGGCGCCCTACGTCTAGGCACCACCCGTGGGTCGTTCCCCATTTAAGCCATTCGGTCTCAGGAACGCACCTACCCCTCAGAGGAGGTTGCAAGCCTCCTCCTAGGGCAGCAGTGACGAAACGTAACCGGACAGCCTACGAGCCAGGGGTTAGTGGGTTTCGTAGTGTACTAAGCCAGGGCCGAAGGCACAAGTGGCTGTACGGTATTGGTTGGACCAGTAATACACAAGCTTGGGTCCTTAATAGAGGAGACCGTCTCATCCCCACCACAATCCCGGAAACATCACTGCCGGGTCTCCCCTAAATCAACTACAACTTTTAGTTGTTTAGGTTTTTACCACAAATACCACCGTGAAGCAAAAGCCTCACCAAAGCTCATTTTTATAGTGAATCCCAAAGGTAATCCTACTCATCTAGTCAAGGATAGGCTAGGAAATATTCAACGGGTTCACAAGGTGGCTAAACATATTAATAGATGATTAACATGTATAGGTACTCACGCCTAATTACATGCATGCAGGTAATTCGGAAAAATAATCAACAGATAGTTATATTGTAAAACTAGGATGGAATATGAGATTAAGCTTGCCTTCGAAGAATTCCGAGCTTTGCGAATCCTATTGCGGTTCCGGACAACAATCCGGACAACACTCGCAACCACCGTCTAAACATATAACGACAAACAAACAAACAGCAACATCAATACAGAGAAAATAATTATTTAATTATACAGAAAAATTCTAGGATTTAAATGTGATTTTTAGGCTCCAAAATCATCCAATTTGGAGTTACGGAGTTCCCTAAACAATTCGGGGAAGTTTCGGGTTAAATAGGAAAATCTAAGAAAATAGAAAACCCGAGATAATCCTAAATGGGCCGAACCGTGAACGCCCGAACTCCGCTACCGCTCGGCCCAGCCGAGGCTCAGTCAAGGCGGCGGCTGGTCGACAAAGGGCCAGTGATCGATGGACGCCAGCGATGGCGCTGGGACTCCATCGATGGGCAGCGGACGGGCGTCTTTGGCGTAATGGTAGCTGCGGTGACGTGGCGTGACTTGTGGCAGGTGACGTGGCATGCCACGTGGCAGTGGGGTGCGGCTGTGGGTGACGTGGCATGACACGTGTCATGCCATGTGGCTCTACGGTGACGCGACGGCGGCGGCCCGCCGGCCGATGATCATGGCGTGAGTCACACGGTCGCGCGTGTACGTCGCCACGCACCGTGATCTTGGGTGGCGGCTATTCGCCGCCGACCAGCTGGGTCCACGGCTGACCGCCCGCACGCCGGCGGCGGCGGGTCGGATCTGGCGTGGGTGAAACGAAACGGCGGCGGCATCAACGGCGGGTCCCACGGGACAGGTGGGGCTACCGGATTGGGCGGCGGCGACGAATCGGTCCGACGCACCGACCGTGGCGGGACCCACGGGAACAGTGTCGCGCGCGAGTGGTGGACGGCGCGGCGCGGCCGAAAACGACAACGGGTGGGGTCCACGGTGACGCTGTCGTCAGCGCGATCCCGCCGGACGCGGTTTGCGGACCCGCGTGGACGGGCGTCGGCCGGTGGTTGGAAGCGGCAGCGTCGTTGCGGCCTTGGCGCGACGGCGACGACGGCGCGGGCAACGTGGCGCGCGGATCGCTCCGGATCCCCACGGTGGTGCGGACGCCGAGGTTCGCCAGCGAACGTGGAAGCAGTGAACTACGGCAAGCTCTAGCGGGCGGAAAACAGCACCAAAATGGGCGATCCGCACATGCATTTCGATCGTCTCGACGAGATCTATCTACTGGAACCATCTACAGTACAATCTACTTACAGGAAAGGGAGATTTACCTCGAAAACGCCTCGGGAGGGAGTGTCTTGTGCTGTAGGGTTTAGGAGTGGCGGTGGGGAGGGGAGTGGTCGGGGAGGAATAGTGGGTTAGGGTCTTATAGGGTGCTAGACGCCGGTTGGGGTCAATTGGGCTTCCCCTTGTGGGCTTAAAGAGCTAAACCACCCCTTATGGGCCCTTAATCACAAACACTAATAGCCCATTAGCATCTAACTCGAAATTAAACTGATGTTAGCAGTAAAATGAGAAGAATTACCTAGGTTTTATTTTGGAAAAATATTGGGACACCTAATAATTTTATTAGGATGTCACAGAGCCAAGCCCGGCACCGCGAAGCGGTCGGCGAGCGAGGCCGCTGTGCCGACGGGCGAAAGCAAAGCGGCGTGGGGAGCGGCGCGTGGCGGCGTGGGGAGCCGACGCCTTCGTCTTGTGCGGCGCAGGCGGCGGCGTGGGAGTGAGTGCGCGTCTTGGCGGCGGCGGGGAGAAAGCGGCGGCGCGGTAGCGCGCGGGTGGCTAATCAAGAGGCGCGCGCGGGTGAAATGGGCCACCGGGGTTAAGTGGGCCGTAATTTCTTCGGTTTTGGCCGACAAAATTAGGGCCACGTCATCTGCTGCGCCCGCGATGCGGCACCACCATAATTTCGTCGGGCCAAACCGACGAAATTACGGCCACGTTATACACTGTAATTTCGACCGACGAAATTAAGGCCACGTCATTTGCCGCGTCCGCGATGCGGCACCACCATATTTTCATCAGGCCAAACCGATGAAATTATTAGTTATTTCGTCAGCCAGGTCTGAACCGACGAAATTATGGATATATTTTCATCGGTTGTGAGAAACCGACGAAATTATGGCCTTATTTTCGTCGGGTTTTTTGAACAGACGAAATTATAATCGGCCGACGAAAAAACTTCGTTTCGCTGTAGTACCGGGCACATGCCAATTAACTTAATGAAAATATGATGTTCCATATATTTGCATCACTACATATAGGAGCAATCAAATCTTTCGACGTCTTAAACTGTCAGGAGAGGTCGGAGCTGGGTCGAGAGAAATGACCTCGCTCGATAACCTAGCCATCGAGAAAATCTTTCTTGATGGATTACGAGCAATAGATGACAATATTGGTGGTCTCGCGACTTGTCATCCAATGGGGTGACAACTCTCTCTCCCGAAAGCTTCCCAGTTGTCGATAGAGCATATAATTGGGCCAGTCCATTGGCCACTAGCCACAACCCCTCGTGCTCTCGGCAGCCATGACTTAACCATCGAGAGAGTAAGGGGTGCCAGCTCCCTGGTGCGACTTGCCATGTGGGCCCATGGCTCTCCCAGACGACTAGATTTTGGCTATCAAGAGAGACCCTATGTTGGCAGTGCCTTGGCGTGGCTTGCCAGGTGGACCCAAGGCTTTCTCTTGATTATTTATCCGTGCCCGTTGAGAATAAAAAATTCCAGCAAAGAAAGATCGAACATTTAAAAACAACAAAAAACACATATTACATCTTCTATTGCTGCATCAGTAGCAGCAACCTGCCACATTTTTTAACAATTAACCAAAATACCACAAATATGATCACAATTCACATCCACACACCCACACACATATATAAACATCATGTTCACAACCAGAAGTCAACCACAAGCAGAATTACATAACCACAAAGCCCATGCCGGCACACAAGTCCAAACATCGTATTTCGATCACCACAAACACAAAAGAGTTAGCTTCGTGACCTCGCTCGCGGTTAAAGAAAGTTCGGTGGTTGCCATCGAACTACAGGGTGATGAAGTCCATGGCCTAGCTCCCGGAGGTATCCTCTGAGACGAAGCTATCGACCCAGAACACTGCGAGGCATACACGTACATCATGAAAAATATTGTGATTTGTTCGGTTTCATTACAATTTTAAAAAATGATTCTAGTGCAACCTGCGAATGACCACTTGGGTGCAGTTCGTTGTGGGACTGGTAGGGGAACGTGAAAAAATTTCGACAACATAACCCTACAATTCCCCTCGTTCAAGGTCGCACGCACGCCTCACCATTTAGCATAAATCTGTTTTGACGACTCCAGCTCATCAGGGCACATGTGTGATTCAGCTCGTCTCACCGCCCTTGTGTCGACTGTCGAGATAGACTGACATCGTTCGGGCGCCGTTTACGACTAGGGGGCTTACGACATCTCTCTTGATAGCAGATTCTTCTCCGTCGAGAGATGTGACTCGTATCGATGGCTATAAACAAGCCGTTGACAAAGAGTCTGTGCTCTCGATGGCTTTTTGGTAGCCGTCGACAGACATTTTTTTAAGGATTGACAGAGTACATAATTTTCAACCCAAAATTACACGAAAGCTTCAGACTCTGGTCAATCCGGTCCCAAACACCATGTAGTTTGATGGTTATCGAAGTATCCAATGCAAAACACCATATAGTCCGACCCACAAACAGAGTTCGAGTTGAATCTTGAGCTTCCCTCACAAATTTGAGCTAGCTACCACCTACATAAAAAACTAATCCATAACACAAGAACCAATAATAGCACTCAAAGGTGCTAGCCAACCACAAATACATGATCAAATCAAGGCAAATTGAGCTAAAGAAAAAGGAGAGGGAAAACCAAAAGGTGAAGAGCAGATGCTAAGATGTGTTCCCGAAGTTTGAATCATTGAGGGGATCTCATGTCTCTGTTGAGTAGGCTCGGTCACACTTGAGTCTGACTCTCTTTTAACTGTTTCGCTCACCGAGGTGTAGGTCACACCAAGACCCATCGATTTTACTCATTGATTCCTTCCCTTTTAGAAGCAAAATCAGCCTTCACAAACTTTCTCGGCACAGCAGACAAAATTCGGTGCCTCAAACAATGCCTAGCTGTTTAGGAGTCCTTAGCCTCCAAGAGTCACATATCCAATGAAGAACAGCTTGGAGATGAATCGAGTGATCTAAGGATGAAGCTAGCTCATGGGGCAGTCGACCTCACTTCTTAAATCGTACCCAAAGCTGAGATCAAGGGGATTTGGGGCGGGAGAAGAGATAATGCTTAAGAGCGTTCGACACCAAACGCCTGATCAGACCCTTCCATGTAGCCCGGCACAAACGTAGTTCCTAATCAACGCACTTCACTAGCCCAAAAAGGGTTTAGTCAATGCACTTCATTTTTCGTTCTTTTCCTATTTATATGTTTCTTGCTGTGAGCTTTTGCTCTGATGCACCACGTCGGTAGCCCATAATCTGGCTAGTGGCTCCACCATGGACACATCCCTCCTCCTTGCTGATTGTTGTCGCCGGTTCCTACATCCTTCTCCACTCTCTAGTTCCTCCCCCTTCTCTCTCTCTCTCTCTCTCTCTCTCTCTATTCCCTATATCTTCTCTATTTACCTCTCTAGTAGGATGAAACATGTTTTCTCAAATAAAGGAAAGCATGTTTGGTGAGTTTGGTGACCAGATCCGGCGAGTATGACATGGGGATCGCCTGATTTGGCAAAGAAGATACCCAAATTCGAAGATGAAGATGCAAGATTTGGAGAAGAAGATGAATTCTAAAATGTGGATTGAAACATTGCTGTGTGAGTGCTGAAACAACCTTCTTCCCTTTTTGTGAAACATCTTTTTTGATTTTTTTTGAACCATTCTTCCTTTCCCCCTAATGTTTCACTACTGAAACAACCTATTTGCTGTGGTGAAACATATCATTTGCCCTTTTGAAACATCTCGTCTGGTATGGTGAAACAACTTGTACCCATAGCTAACTAGATTTCTTAAGTATACTCTCAATTTCCAAATGCATCTTCTTTTTTCTACCTCTCTCATCAGTGAGGATAGAGAGTGAGCTTCACAAGTTTTTGGCGGCCGAATCTGACGAGCATGATATGGGAGAGTTCGTTGAATTTGAAGAAGAGGGCTAGGTGAAGGTCCATCTCCATTTTCGTCTAAAACCTCAAACATGTACGTATGAAACTTTTAGATTTATCAAGTGAAACTTGTTTTTTGTTGTGAAACTTCTTATTTTGCATAGGTGGTGATTTTAAATAACAACGGAACATAAGGTTTCATTGGTAGTTTAGTCAAGTTTTATTGGTACTTATTCAAGTTTCACGAGTCCTTTTTAAGTTTTGTCAGTAATTTAGACGTACAAGTATCATGGATCATTCAAGTTTCATCCGTACTTTAGCCAAGTTTTTTGTCATCAGTTGTCACCCATATTTCGTCAATATATTATCAAGTTTCATAAGTGGTTTTCTCAAAAACGTGAACTATTTAAGTTTCATCAATACATCGTACGATCTAACGAAATCTATTCTATATTACAAGGCCCTAACCAACTGCTTGCCAACGAGCCACATCACGCAAACAAATCATGTCCGTTTGATCACGACTACAGGATCAATATGACTATCCATTTAAGCCTTATATATAAAATAATTTTTTCCGTAGAAGCCATGACAAGGCGGGGCGTTCGACCTGGCGGTCTTCGGCGGTAAGTTCCGATTCGCAGCCTTGCATTCAAGTTCCAGCCCGCCCCTATTTTTCAGACTTCTGCCTCTTTTTTGCTCTCCCACCTTTCCTTTTCTGTCTTCCGTTTGCATCTCACACCCATTTCATACCAACAACCATGCGGACCTCAGTTGGCCTCTTACCTCTCCATGTGGTGCTAGGTCAGGGGTTTGATTCCTAGCCTTACCCCATTTTAGCTTTTTACTCCCACCGTCTAGCCCGACAAGAATAATTGTATCCATAATTTCGTGGTAGAGATCACCTAAAAAGGTTTATTATTTTTAAGAATTTGACAAAACATAAAAAATTAAGGAATAACTCGTTCTTTCCTTTCATATATTCTAATTTTTCTAGCAAGCTAAAAAAATTTCAAAAAAATAAACTTTTCAAAATACAATTAAAATTTTAATGGTAAGGGTACATAAATGAATTTTAACATGAGTAATGTGAAATTCTACAAAATAAATTAAGAAATAATAAAAATAAAAAGTGACTTTGAAAATATAACTATAGTTTAAAAGCATGTATGTAGAACCATAATTTCATAAGATGTGAAGAAAATATTTAGCCATTATAAAAAATTAGGATGCATAAATAGTTAAATTAAGAAATAATTAATTCTTTTATGTTATTCTAACTTTTGTGGCCAACTAAAAAATCATGAAAAACCAAAGCATTATGAAATGGAAGCATAATATCATGATCATGATCCATAAAAAGATTTACACATTAAAAAATAATTATAAAAATAAAATAAGAAATAACGGGAATAAAAAAGTGTAATGTTTTTTAATCATCTTTTTTGATAATTTTTATTTGTTCATGTGCAAGAGAGAGCATATAGTGGTGCACTGTGCGCTGACCTCGCAAGTAATTTTCATCGGATATCTCATCCAAAACTCTTGCCTAACATTTTCAAACTTCCATCACAACTTTTCATGATAGTTTTATCTATTATCAATACTAAATTAACTGATTTGCATGATCGGTGTGCTAATCAATACAGCCCGGCACGAACCAAACGTGGTCAATGGATCGATATATAATATGAACACCCGTCGAACTAAACGATTGCACGATCGGCGATACTATTTGAAATTTGTCGAGGCAGTGCATACCAGTGAGCACGTGCACCTTGCTGAGGTTGTCGAGGCATGCGCTGCGAACACGTACGCGTTTTTTCCACGTCACATGCAATAGTGACATAATTCGTCATAATAATTAGCTAGGCTGTTAAACAATTGTTTGTGGCCATTAGTTCAAGAGCACTGTGTTTACCTGTGAATAACGTGTGCGCGCGCGGTGCATGCCTAAAAATGCCGTTTTCATTAAGCTAAGTAGCAGTTAATTAGGACATCTACATACAATTTCAACCCGCAAACATTGAATCCATAGACGACCACTTAACCTTGGTTGGCATAATTTCCGACTGTTTATACCACCGCTACGGAAAGGGAAAGAGCATTTAGTCTCGGTTGGTAATTGGCTTTTGTCTCGGTTGCCAAACGAAGACAACTACCAGGGACTAAATTAAGGTCACAGGCCTTTAGTCCTGGTTTCCCCAAACAAGACACAAACGTTATCATGGTGTAGAAAATATTTAAAAAGGCACGGTGTAGAAAATATCTAAAAATATAAAATATCTAAAAAAAATATGGCTAATTCAAGTCTCGAACCTGAAACCTTCTACCACCTCAGGACTCCGCACTCACCCTTCTAACCAACCCACCCAACCACGCATATTTACTAGACTAGGATATGCATTTCTTTTTATGTATGCTGGAATGTGGCTTTAGTCCTAGTTCATAACATGAACCGGGACTAAAGCTTACCTTCAGTTCCGGTTCGTGTAACGAATCGGGACTAATTTGTGCCTGTGCCAGCTGGCATGTAACCCGTCTGCCAAAGCTCCCTTCTTTCCTGGTTCGTGACATAAACCGAAACTAATGTGGACGAAAAATCGTGCTTTTGGCCTAGTAGCCATGAACCGGGACTGATACCACTATCAGTCCGGGTTTGTAGTTAATCGGGACTGATTTGCCGGGATAGAAGACCCGTTCCTTACTAATGTTATACCTGATGTGACATGCCCACCTATAAGACTCAGGCAATAATTACGATTCAAAAATATAGAAAATTACTCTAATTTAAAATTCTAGGAGTAAGAGAGACCATCTTACGCATAGCTAATTAGGGCTGGACTAAATGCTCGGGCTCGACGAGCTACTCAAGCTTGGTTTGAGTTCGAATGCTAAACAAGCCAATCTCGAGCCCGATCCTGAGCTCGAGTCTATTCGAGCTGAGCTCGAGCTCGATCCCCAGCCTTAATCGAGCCCGCCCAGCCGAACCTGAATGATTATCATTGCATAGCATATTTCTCTCTTTAAATCTAATTTTTCAATCAATTTGAGCCAAGCTCAATCTTGAAATCAAGCCCAATCGAGCTCATATAGTCTCATCTTCCCCTTAAAACAGCACAAATCCCTTCATCCGAGCTCAACCGAGCCGATCTCAAGCACTCCATGTTACCTTTTGGATAAAGCAAGGCACAAAGCCAAAGACTAGTGGTGCTATGTATAGGTGAGCTAGCCCCGTGGATGGATTAGCTTCTATTCAAATTTGAATGGGTGTTACATTGGTATCATAAAGTGGCTTGATTACTCTGTAGCCATGCTGCTATATATGATGCGCTGCCTGTTGTAGTAGGGGACACCCAGCCCCTACAAACCAGGAGAAGGTGGACCAGTTTTGGGACAGCGGAGCGAAGACGCGGAGAGTGTCGCCCCTTTTTGATGAGGCAAAGGCGTACCGGGGAAGTGATGACCCAGAGGAGGCCCCGGGCAAAGGAATGGCGGTCCAGAAACGGTTCTTGCCTAGGAGGAGCCCTGCCCCATCAAGGCGAGACAACGGTGAACCGAGGAAACACCGTCCCAGAAAAGTTGGTTCGTGGGAGCCTGGGAGGAGGCTAAATACGCTAAGTCCAGGCCGCGAAGGAAGGAAGGTTCCATGGACAGCAAGAGGCAAGGGGACAACAATTACGGTCTGTGGCAGGAGTCAGAAATCATATCGCGTGGCAGAAGGATATACAAGCTAGCCATAATAACTGGGTCCCCCTGTAATCTCCTTTGTAACCCTACTTTAGATGGTAAGGTAAGGACACTTAGGTCTTAGGTACCCTCACCAAAGGGAGCAGGTCAAGAGCTAAGAAGTCTTTTCCCGGCAAAGACCTCTTTGCCCTTGCTTTATCCCTGAACAGAGGGTTGTATCGTGAAATTAATGTAAAAATGGCCCCTACTATAAATAAGGCCCCATAATAATAAAGGACAAAATGCAATCCTCATACTAGCCAGTATAGCTACTTTGCCTAAGTTCAATTTCACTGAACTATTTCGCGAGTCTCGCTTAGCTGCTCCATGAAGCTGCCCCTTAAAACCTGTTGTCTAGGAGCGAATGGTCGAAGCGGTAGAGCATGCCGACGAGGGTATGCTCCATGTTAGCAAGGCCGTAGTTGAAGCCGGGCTCATCCTTCAACCATAGCCGAATCGGAGAAACTCGTAGCAGCAGCCACTACCAGTTTGGCAGTGTATATATTGGCCAACTTGGTGGAGGGATGGGCCGAGGGGTGGGTAATTAAATTGGATGGGCTTTGGTAAGGACAGAATTAGGATTTTTTCGGCACTTCCCTACCCAGGGACGGAATCCCTGCCCCCACGCTCAGAAGCTTCCCATGACAGAACCCCCACCCTCGCCTTGTAGGACTCAGTTCCTGTGCTCTGTCTGGGCTCAGGGAAGAAGGGGAAATACATTTTTCCAGCCATCAAAATTCCAAAAATGTAAAAATATATAATTTTTCTGGCTACACCATTTGCAATATGTGTGACTGCTTCCTAGGCATTCCAAAACGCAGAAAAATAAAAAAAATGAAAAAAAGAAAATGCAGAAAAAGAGAGCGCATGCAAAGGAGACAATTATACAAAATTGTTTTGGAAGACCTACACATTCATAAATAAGACCTACACAGCTCTTCCATTGTTAATTTTTTTATACTATGGCGCATATCCCAACTTTGCCAGAAACAATTATACTCGAGGACTTCAAAATTCATATTGTCATGATAGCACCACATAGGAATTACAAATAAACACAAATTGGAGAAGCACGGTCCACATCACATATAACTTACAAATGCATGACCAACTACCTTGATACCTTGTCGATTTCTACACAAGTTTGTTGAATTGAATTGAGCTCATGATCTTGCTTCAAAAAAAATATTTGAGCATAAGTTCTATAGCAGATCTCTTGAACTGAACTCATGGTCTTGATGTAGATTCTTGGCTGCTCCACACGCTACCAAGCAAAATAGTCAATAATAACAAAAACTAATTAAGTCTGGTGGCAGACCTAAATTAGAGCACAACTAATTAAGGAAGGGAGCAATATCATCTAATATTTGTGGAACAATGATTTTTCACGAGGAGCACCTCATGGTAATTGAATCTACTTGAACTAGTAAAGCACAAAGATGGACACTTTGATGCAAGCTAGAAAGCTACCCAAAAGATCAAATATCAGTTTCAGTAGAAAACTGGAACTACTCACTCCAAACTGAAACTTATGATCATAAAAATCGCATACATGTGTACATGTATATTGCAATTGCTGTGAGGGTGTATTCGCCTAAAACTCCATACATGTGTTCGAGCATGTACACATGAACAATAGATGAAGCAACAAAACGACAACATAATAGATGCACAACTAAAGAGATGCACAAGTACAATTAGACGGTACTTTGACTCGAAATAAAGTAGAAGATGAGATGCATTAGCCATCACTCAGTATGCTACACATAAATCTTTTGAAGTAGAAAACCAGTTCAACCATGCTCACTCTAATAAATTCTCCGGAACTATTTTAGCTTCTATCGAGCTGCAAAAACAAGGCAAAAGAAATTCATCATCGGTTTCAAGAAAAGATGGACATTAAGCAAACAAATAAAGTGTTATGGATCGGGTTTACTATCGCAAGAAGAAGAGGTTCCAGCCGGCTTGAATCCAATTCGTCCTCAAATAGAAGTTTCCTATTTTTAGTTATCTACTATTAGTATGAGTCTGTGTCCTAGTCGGTCTTAGTTATTTCCTATTTTTATCTATTTCCATCCTTGTACGTGTGGGACTCTTTTATTATATAAAGAAGAAAACGGAGCCGCAACAGGCACGTTATGTTGCCTCCAAACAGAGTTTAGGCGCCGCCAGTCGAAAACTGGCAACTACCCGGCGGAGCCGAGCGGCACTGCCACAACCCTCTCGATCAGGGCAGCGTCCAGGGACGCGAGCCTTCAATAGAGAGAATCCACAGCAATTGGTATCAGAGCCGTTCGGTCCTCCTGTGGTGATGGCTACGAGCAAGGAAAGGATCGGGAGGATGGAGTCATCTGTTGGGAAGCTGGAGACGATCGTCGATGAGCTGCGCAAGACGCGGGAGGGGATGAGCGCCTCGTTGATCCGATAGGAGAAGCTGTTGTTGGAGCAAGGGAGGCGCAAGGAGATGGGAAAGGAGATCGAGAAACCGGTGGAAGAGGTGCAGTCAGATCACCCTACGGGCTCAAAGGGTGGCCAGGTTTCACCGTCTGACCTACGATCTAATGACGGCGAGGAATTGGAGGGACGGCGGTGGGCACCTCGAACACCGAGATACGAGTTACAGGAATATGATGGCACGAAAGACCCTCTCTTGTGGCTGCGGCAATGCGAGAGGTTTGGCCGGGTGCACAAGATACCAGAGGAGGAGTGGGTGGAGATGGCTGGTTTGCATCTAAAGGGAGAGGCCCAGGAGGTACTTGACAATTGGCAAACTGAAGAGAAGTTCATCACTTGGGAAAGGTTCAAGGAGACTTACGTGCAGAGGTTTACCCGTCATCCTACAGCAGGAGCTTTTGGGGACCTGGTCAATTTGAAGCAGCGGGATAGTCGGGTAGATGATTAAAGCAGGGAGTTCCAGCGATTGCTCGCAAGGACCTCCGGGGTGCCAAGGATAGCCCAGATCGAGACATATATGGCTGGATTATCGCCAACCTTGGCTGCCGATGTGAGGAGGGATCGGCCCTGAGATCTGGCTGATGCCATGGGATTGGCTTGTGAGGCGGAGTGCCGCGAGGATGCTTGGATCGCCAAGGTCAGGCCGTCGGGCAAAGAAGATCGGGAAGCCGGCGTTCGACGTAGCTTCGGCGGTGGCGTGGCGACTTGGGGCGAATCGGGCGCCTCGACCCACCGTCTTGACCTACCCAAAGCATCCGGCTAGGGGAGCAATCGTCCCACTACCGATTTAACGGACCAGCGACCACAAAGGACGGTGGCGAGGATCCAGCGCTCTGGGGCCAGTGCGGAACGCCGTGGCTTCAGCGGGAGCAGGAGGGGCCAAAGGACCGGTGAACTTGGGAAGAGCGAGCGCTGGTCCAGCAGCCTCCCAGACATCGACGGCGGCGTCCGCGCCCTTCAGGAGGAGGCTGACTCGTGCGGAGATTCTAGATCGGAGGGCAAAGGGGTTATGTTTCAATTGCGATGAAGTATATTCGCCTGGGCATCAGTGCAAAAAGTTGTTCTATCTAGAGGCCATGAACGAGGCCGAGGAAGAGGAAGAGGAGCACCCGGAGAAACCTTCGCTGTCGGCTTTGGCCGTGAGGGGACCAAAATTAGCTAATACCATGCAAGTACGGGTTTTGATGAACGGAGTGCCCCTAATTGCATTGGTGGACAACGGTAGCACACATAACTTCATTAGTGGATATGCTGCCCAGAAGGCGAATCTTTCACAAACAGCGGGAACCAATCAAAAGGTGCAGGTGGCTGATGGTGGACAATTACCATGCTTGGGGTGATTGAGGGAGGAGTTTTCCAGGTTGAAGACCATATTTTCAAGGCGCCGTTCCTAGTGATCCCGCTTGAAGGGTTTGATGTATCTTTGAAGTGCAGTGGCGCTCACGTTGGGGAGATTAAATGGAATTTTGACTCTCACTACATCTTTGCTTGAGACAATAGGAAGACAAGTCGCCTACAAGGGCTTACCGAGGTGGCGGCGGGCATTATCACGCCATACAGGTGATGGATCCAGCAGTAGATGAATTATTATCAGCCTTTGATGATGTGTTTCAAGAACCTCAAGGTCTTCCGTCGTCCCGCGCATGTGACCATCGCATTTGTCTAAAGGAGGGGACTGATCCGATTGTGGTCCGTCCCTATCGTTATCCGTATCGCCAAAAGGATGAGATTGAGCGGCAATGCGCTGAGATGCTTGCCCAAGGCATTATTCGGCCCAGCCGCTCTCCGTTTTCATCGCCAGTCCTTTTAGTGCAAAAAGAGGATGGGTCGTGGCGTTTTTGTGTGGACTATCGGGAACTCAATGCGAAGACCATAAAAGACAAGTTTCCCATTCCTGTGGCGGAGGAGCTCTTCGATGAACTCCATGGGGCTCGGTACTTTACCAAGCTTGACCTTCGTTCCGACTATCATCAAGTGCGGATGTGTCGGGGATAAAATCACGGCCCATTGCCATGGCCCACTCCCAGACGGCCCAATCGAGCGACCTACCAGGCCCGGCTCACTGGAGGTTCTATCAACCCATGTGCATCGTCTTGAACGACTTCTGGCGGCATGGTGCGTAATGGGCAAGGAATCGTGTTTGAGTCCGTCTCGAACAAGAGTTCTGCACGGCTACGTGAAGACCCGAATGTGGTTTCCCGGATTGGAATTGAAGTCGTGATCCCCAAGACTAGGAGTTTGCCTTATCTACCGTGGGGCGTATTTGGCATGGTATGAGTTCGTTACGATCTCGTAGTTAGCCCGGCCCGATATTCTCTCGGTAGGCTGGTTTGCTCTGCACTATATAAACAGGGCCCCTACGGCGTGTAAAGGGCATAAGGTTTGGCTTAGTACTTCCTGTACACCCATATTCTCGCTGAGACTTGTTCATCTCGACGAGTTCCGTCTTGTAATACTCTTTGATATAAAGAAAGGCTGGACGTAGGGCTATTATCTCTCCCGAGAGGCCTGAACCAGGATAAAAACCCTTGTCTCCTGTTAAATGCGTTGATTCTTTGTTAGTGTTGTTCGGCGTGTCTCCTATCTCCCCTTCTCAAGAACCTTTAAGTGACTTGAGATCGATATCTCAACCGTCGACAGGATGCGAGAGGAGGATATAGAGAAGACGGCTTTTCGGACACACTTGGGACACTTCGAGTCCCTGGTTATGGCTTTCGGGTTGTGCAACGCCCCGTCAACTTTTCAAGATTTGATGAATGAGGTCCTCTCTGAATATCTTCGTAAATTCGTTTTGGTTTACTTTGACGACATTTTGATTTACAGTACATCACTCGAGGAGCATCTTTCACATTTGAGACTTGTCCTAGAGCGTCTACGTGAACATCGTTTGTTCTTAAAAAGGTCCAAATGTTTGTTTGCTCAACTACAAGTGTTGTACTTGGGCCACATCGTCTCGGCGAAAGGAGTCGCTGCCAATCCACGCAAGATTCAAGCGGTTGCGGAGTGGGAACGGCCGACATCTGTGCCAGCGTTACGCAGGTTCCTAGGTCTTGCCGGTGTCACGACCCCCTGCGTCTCCACAGGGAATCCGGCACCATGATCTGATACTAGGCCCAGACTAGTACCTCATGATGGACAATTAAACGGTTATCATCGCTGGCATTCCATTATTAATCAAAATAACGGAGTATTACAAGATAGCATCTTGTGCTTATACAGTAAGACATATTACCAAATATTAAGAACGAATAAATAGAACATCAGAGCAGCAACAGCCTTCAGCGACGATATCCAAGCAATTGACCCGGACACCCGCAGCTAGTCCTGCACACCTGAGTTCGGACCCTCCTGGTCCTGATCAGACTTGCGACCTGAATAATAAAATTTATCCGCGATAGATATAATGAGTACGCGGCTACCCAGCAAGCAATCCTTAACCAATGTATGCAATGGCAAAGATCTGGTGAATTGGCTAGTTTACACAAGACCTATTTACTAATCAAGTTTTTAACAAAAGTGATGTTTTGTTGAATGCATGAATCTATAATATCATCACGAACATCGATGTAAGGTGCATCATCACACCATACCAAATATCAAAGGAAGGTGCATCATCACACCAGGCCAATCCCAGCCTACTCTAGTCATGTTTGATTATTAAAAAGGTGAATCTACGAGCGCAAACCTGCCAAACCGTCCATAACCGTGGACACGGCTATCATGATAGTTTTAACTCTGCAGAATGTGTACAAGTTTCCCCACAAGCCCCGTCTCATCCACTAGGAGAAACGGTACAAGGCTATTCGACCTACTACGCCCACCACATGACCCTCTCTTTAGGTTTCCCGGCCCGTCCGTTACACGCCATGAGAGGGCCCTTCAACTTATCGGTCTCGGCCCGCGTTCCCATTTAAGCCATTCGGTCTCGAGACGAACCCGCCTCGTAAGGTCCTGTTCCTTACCCTAGGGCGAAAGTATCGAATCAGAATCGGACAAGTCGCGAGCCGAGGTTAGTGGGTTTCAGAGAGTACTAAGCCGGGGAAAGGCACAAGTGGTCAGTCTGATGAGTTTGGTCGATGAGTACACAAGCTTGGGTCCTTATTAGAGGAGACCCTCGAATCTCCACCACATTCCCGAAAACATCTCTGCCAGGTCTCCCCTAAACAATCTACACTAGTTTTAGTTGTTTAGGGTTTAACCAAAAATACCATCACGAAGCTTACGCCTCACAAGGCACATTTTATAGTGAATCCCAATGCAATCCTACACATATATTCAAAGGATAGGCTATGGAACAGTAAGGGTTTATCAAATGAAGTCTCATCATGCTAGTAGATGACTAACATGAATAAGGCACACTATTCTAATATGCATGCAAAGGTTAATTACGAAAAGTAAATACGATTAAGCTCTCTCCGTCCAAAGACTATTGCCCTAAATTATAGTCAAGAGAGCACATTTTTGGACGGACGAAGATAGTAAAACATAGGACAGGAATATGCAAACAACTAGTGCTTGCCTGGTAGCGATCGGCCTCGCACGGAAGCGTCGACGTTCTCGGGCCACCATCTTCGATGGTGACGTCTCGGCTAGAATCCGAGTCTTGACGATCCTCCGCGAATCCGTTAGGGTTTTCGACTCCGGTGCCACTGCTGGTGACATACTGACCCAAGCCTTAGTCTTGACCATCTTTCGGAAACCTATCGACAATCGCGACTCCAGTATAGATATCGGGACGGCCTACGCGTAAATCGAGGTAACAACAAATAAGCAACAACTTAGAAATATTGTAAAATCATAAAATAAATACCATAGGTAGTATAGAATTTTACGAGATTAGGAAAATTGGTTTGGGGCGAATCGGACTTACGGTTGGAGAGAAACAAAATGGCGAAGGCGCACTGTTCATCCAAATAGTGCACAGCCGATTGGATTAAAAGGGGATCGGCTTTGCTGCAAGCTCCATATCTGCATCCAACCAAGCTGAATGGGAGAGAGAGAAAAGAGAAATGGAGGAAGGAGGCCACGAGGGAGAGAGATGGAGAGATCCATGGAGGAGAGAGGAAGATGGCGGCGGCCTTGGGGAGAGGGAGATGGCGGCTCCGGCGAGTTGCCCCCGACGGCAGGGCAGGGCGGCGGCGGTCCAAGGGAGCAGGGTGGCGACGGAGGCTCGGCTCCGACCTGGGGCGGTGCGGCGGCGGCACGGGGCGGAGCTCGGGCCAGGGCGGCGGCTCGGCTCGGCCTGGGAGCAGGGCGCGGCCAGGGCAGCGAGGGCCACGCGGTTCCCGGCGGCGGCGCGGCACAGCACCGGCCGGGCGGCTCGACTTGGGGAGCGTCGGCGACAGGGCAGGGCGGCACTGGGCGGCTACCTTGGGGCATGGCTGCGGCGCGGCTCCAGTGAGGCCGCGCGATGCAGGGCAGGGCAGGGCGGCGCGGCGCGGCGGCTTCAGCGCAGGCGGCGCGAGCTAGGGCGGCTCGGCATCGGCACGGCTGCGAGATGGGGCCGACGG
Organism: Raddia guianensis; assembly: GCA_036346415.1. Classification (NCBI taxonomy): domain Eukaryota; kingdom Viridiplantae; phylum Streptophyta; class Magnoliopsida; order Poales; family Poaceae; genus Raddia; species Raddia guianensis. The sequence goes on from CM070536.1 coordinate 34,372,355, forward strand.
CGGCAGCACCATGGGGGCAGGGGCGGCGGCTGTGGGTGGAGGCGACAGCACAGGAGGAGGGCAGGGCTAGGGTTTTTGCTGGGTTTATATGGGGGCGGGTTGTGAACATGGGGCAGGGCGCCAAATTGGTTGGATGTTAAGGGTAGGCCGATTAATTGTCAGTAAATCCGATTCTTTGGGCGGTTGGTATTGGACTCGGTTTTCTTGGGACGATGGTCGTAGATGTTGTGAAAACTTTAGCTTGACCGAGAGAGATAGATATTTGGTCAGACGAAATGCCGAGAGAGGTCGGCCGAGTTCGGGTTACAACGGATTGGAGTTAGGGTTTCAATGTTTGTCTGCCGGACGTTCGACCGATCAGAATCGCAAAGGAGGTCGGTTGATATTAGGGTTTCGGTCGGGAGATATTTCAAAGGAGTTCAGGTCGGGTTAAAGTTGAGGAGAGGAGGGGAGATGAATCTGACTTGGGGACGCTAGGGTTTTAATTAGAACACCAGTTCGGACGTGGTCGAGGAATATTAGGGTTCTGGTCGAGGGAATCGAGCTTGGGTTCCGATGTGCTCAACTGAGAGGGGGAAAGGAATTAACCAACAAAGGTTAAGATTTCGGAGCATCGAGAAGTAAAGGTTGGTTCGACCAAGGAATTAGGGTTCGGGTCGAGCTAGTTTTCAGCCAAGACTCGAGAAAGAGAAAGTTAGGGTTCTGACCGAGGAACGAATAAAAGCGAGGAGAGAGATTTTGTATCTAAAATCGTAAAGGTTGGAATTTTCTAAATTGTAAATTATAATGAAAATAATTAATAAAACAAATCCTTGTATATAAATAATTGTTTGAAAATTTAGGGATTTCATATAGAAAAACAATAAAAATTCTTTTATCTTGGTTTTTATTTTTAAAGAAAACTTGGGACATTCTAATATTTATTAGGATGTCACAAATAAAATACTCTTGACGGTTCATTCGGCGATGCATCAATCATAGAGCCATTGACCGCTTTCTATTCGAAGGACGGGGTTTCATTGGTTCAAGCGGTTGCGGAGTGGGAACGGCCGACATCTGTGCCAGCGTTACGCAGCTTCCTAGGTCTTGCCGGGTACTACCGACGGTTCATTCGGCAGTATGCATCAATCGCCGAGCCATTGACTGCTCTGTTACGAAGGACGGGGTTTCATTGGTCTCCTGAGGCTGAGTGAGCTTTCATCCAACTTATGGAAGCTCTCCAGACTGCGCCTGTCTTAGCCCTTCCCGATTTTGGAGCGCCATTTGTGGTGGAGTGTGATGCCTCGGGCTTTGGAGTGGGCGCCGTTTTGCAGCAGGATGGTCATCCCATTGCGTATTTCAGCTGGAAATTGGCGGATAGACATACTAAATTGGCTGCGTATGAAAGGGAGCTTATTGGTCTTTCCAAGGCTATTCGCCATTGGAGGCCATACTTATGGGGTCGATCATTTGTAGTAAGGACTGATCATGCCAGTCTTAAATTTCTCCTTGAACAAGCTTTGGTTACGCCTCCGCAGCAGCACTGGCTCAGTAAACTAATGGGGTTCGACTTTGGTGGAGTACAAACCGGGTCGGAATAATCGGGCCGCTGACGCTCTATCCCGGGCTTTTGACCCAGCGGTCGAGGTGGCCGACTCAACCTGTTTAGCTCTCTCAGTGCCCGTAATCTCTTTGACTCAGCGATGGCACGAGGAGTTGCGAGGCGATTTGGAGGTCCAGGAGCATTGCCGACTTGTTTCGGCTGCGCCGAAGAAACAGAATGAAGTAGCCACAAATGGGTTGTGGGCATCTTCATCATGGGAAGTTAGCAATGGATTACTTTATAAGTCTGGACGGTTAGTTGTCCCGGCGACATTGCCCCTTCGGGAACAGATAATCTCGGCTTTCCATGACCTTACGCATGAGGGAGTATACAAGACTTTCCAAAGGATTCATAATTTGTTTTATTGGGAGGCAATGACATCTTGTGGAAATTTATGTAGCACAATGTCGGGTATGCCAGCAAAACAAGTCCAGTTCCTTATCGCCAGCAGGCCTACTACAGCCCCTACCTATTCCACAACATGTTTGGGCAGATGTTTCCATGGATTACATTGTGGCTTTACCCAAATCGCAGGGGCTAACAGCTATATTGGTCGTGGTGGATAGGCTCTCCAAATATGCGCACTTCATCGCTCTGCGGCGACCTTCCTCTGCTTCCGCAGTTGCTGATCATTTCTTTGACCAAGTCGTGCGGCTTCATGGGATACCTGAGACCATTGTGTCATATCGTGATCCAATCTTCACAAGTGCTTTTTGGCAAGATCTTTTTAAACGGTGTGGCACTCATCTCTTGACTTCTTCGGCTTACCATCCCCAGACCGATGGCCAGACAGAAGTGGTTAATCGGACGGTGGAGATGTTTCTTCGTTGTTTAGCAGCCGACCATCCTTCTTCTTGGGCTCGTTGGTTGCCGTGGGCTGAATTTTGTTATAATTCTTCTTACCATTCTGCATTGTGGATGACACCTTTTGAGTTGGTTTATGGACGACCTCCGCCTAGTTTGCTTCCCTATAACTGTGATGATTTAACACGTTAACTTTTTTTGTTCCTTATAATAGGAACCCGTGAACTATTCATAGAATATGCAAAATCACAGATATATACGTACAATTGACAAGAAAGAGATCAGAAGTGATTTCATATAAAGTTACAAACCGAGGAATCGCCGAATCAGTTGATTCCAAGCCATTCCACTTCAGAAGCAGCAGGTGTACAAAATTGAAACCACCGAAGCCAAAAAAGTAAATTTAGCTAACTAAACTTTACTTTTATCAAAACTAATTTTTGTTAGTTGACACAATCTTCCTTTTCCTTTTCCTTTTCCGCTGAAATGTTGACCGATGCTTCTACAGGATGTTAACCAAGCAAGGAAAAACCAAGGAGGAAGATTTCCTAAGCAATGTGGACGTATTTTTCAAAGTTTCGGAGGTCTGACGGTAATGTTTTATTCGCTTGTCCAAAGTCATTATCAATTTTCTATGGCAAACAATTGACCAAACATTTCTATGGCAAAATGTTCATACTGCTACACAGAACAAGGCTAGCAATTATACACTGAGCATCAGTGACTTCCCCAAAGCCAGAAAATACGTCTCTCAGCCCTTGGGCATTAGTATTCCAGTAAATACATGACAAAAGAGAACGGACTTAAGTCCTGACCGGCTAGATTGACTGTGTACGTGCATCAGAAACAAACAGGGATGCACACTAGCAGACATGCAAACAAATTACTTGACAAAGTTTGATGCAAATCTGCCGTTTCTTGATAATATGGTCACCAATTAACCAAGAAACACGATGGCTATGAATTGAAACTCCCACAGAACATTGTCGTGAACAAGATCCACAAAAATCAAACGGGCCTAACTAGATACTATAAATCAATGTACAATCAGTGGATCTCACCCTTTTTATCCAAAGATTATATGAAATATACAAGCCAAAACCACATTCCTCTTGAGATCCCACATCAAATCAACCCAACAATCTATATCAATGGATCCTATATCAATCTGCCATGCAATCAAGCTAATAAATTTGACAGATTCCTGGAAGAGGGGATGGAAGATGGCCATTGGTCAGAGCCATACCTGGGAGATGGGAAGGTCACTGCAGACTGCAGTGGGGTCGATGCCTCGACGGTGACCGGATCTGGATCGACTTGGGAGGCGGGACTACGTGGAGGTAACCCTAGCTCTCTCCCAAGACTTTTCTCGTGCGCAGCTGCATCGGAGCCGTCAGGGCGAGGGCAAGCTGGAGGAAGGTCGCGACGGACCGGATGCGGCAATAGGGACCGGCAGTGATGGGGACGGGAGGTGGCATGGAGGCCGAGGTGACGGAGGTGGTGCAGGAGGTGGAGGCGCGAGCCGAGGCGGAGGCGACGGAGGTGGCGCTGGTCTGTTGGAGGCGGAGGCGGAGGCAACGGGAAACGGAGCTCGGGAGAGAGCGAGTGAGCGAGCGAGAGGAAGGGGAAGAAAACCACGACTTCGCAGGAGGGGGGGCGGTTCCCCGAGGTTTGGACGGGGGAAGGGATGAATAACCCTGGGTTAATTGGCTTCCAAATGCTACCGCGAAAGACCCCGCGGAAAATTTCCACCTGGGCCGCGAACCCCGGGAAAGGGCCAGGATCCCGGCGGGGTTTGTGGTTCCCATACGAGTCCTTAGGGAGTGTTTTAATTCCTCACGGGGTGAGGAGCAGGGGCAATTATTTGTTGTGGTTTATCACATTTGGAACAAAATAAAATCTGCTGAGACAATACTGGGCATTTATTTATTGAGGAGCGCTGGTTAGCTGCACGTGTTGCCGAAGGAAATTCCACATGTAGCTGAAGCACCGTAACAAAACTGCGATTTTATCAAAGAAGAGAATCAAAGTATATATAAGACTGAATCAAGGATCCAATTAATTCGGCCCCAGGCCTTGTCGCAATTGTTGGCGGCAAATTGATCCGCATGTGGCGCAATGCACCGCCACAAATCGGCAGTTGATCCGCATGTGGCCAAATGCACCGCCACAAATCGGCAATTTCGTCGTAATAGAGAGTCATAGTAGAAATCTATTATCTATCTATTATTATATTAAAGTAGAGGAAAACGAAGCCACCACAATGAGCCACATAGGCTAAAAATCCTCCACCATCCGATCGCCATCTAATACCGTTGATTTTGTTGAGATGAGATAAGTAAAAAAAATCTCTTAAACAATCCGTAACTAACAACTAAACATAAATTTCTCCAGAAAACCACAATTAAAAAGAAAATCGGGGATTAATTAGCATGTACGCACAATTAAAAAGAAAATCGGGGATTAATTAGCATGTACGGAATCGGGGATTAATTAGCATGTACGGCTGTAGAGATAATATATTGTTATTAAGCGATCTTATCTTCAACCCCTTTTGTTGCCCAGGATATCTAGGAAAACGATACGTAACAAATAACAACAGTATAAAAGTGGATGGATACTGAGCGGAGGTTTACACGTGCTACTCGGCGGCTTCCATGACGAACAGACCCCATCAAAACTAATCTGCTACTCGACTCAGGTGAGATTCATTGATATTAAACAGCGTTAATATCAAAAGTGTACACACAAAATTTATTTCCCTGTGGATGATCATCGCGATCTCCTCAACAGCTTCAACGGTGTCTCCTACGACAGCTTCAATGGCAACTTCGACACGACAGCTTCAACGGCAACTTCGACGACATGCACAACCACACAACGACGGCTTCACTACGTGCGTTCCAGCACGACAACAAACACGTTCTACAGGTTCTGCCACTTATTCCTGCAAACTCAAAAGCAATCATAGTTAATAATCTGTTGAAGTTAACCATATTACTGTCGCAAAGCCGGCTTGCATGATTTATGTTTCTAGAATTCCACATAAACTATAGAATGTTGTGTTTTCAATTAATCAGATCTTAAACCTGAATCTTAGATGAAAAACGCGCCATCATCGCACACGGTATCAGAAGATGTCATGGCTTTCATCTTACTGACAGCCATGAAAAAAGAGTAAAAGACACCTCAGATGGGATATTCTTCCCCCCAAGAGAGATGCATCATGCATGCTACGCCCAGTATGTCTGCACATGCAGGCATAAGCAAGCAAGCCAGCCATCCTCAGATCAGATGGATACATAGGGCAGATAAGAAAAAATGCAGTGTAAAGTCAAATCATCTACTATTTCAGTTTTCACAAATTTGTCATGTGGATATATATGCTAATTTGTCCTTTAGATATCAAATTATTCATCACACATATAAATACCGTGGAATTATCCATATATATTTAGCGACCACTTGGATTCCAGAACATTGAAGACCCAAGTTTCGGATGACCTTTTCACTCTTGACCACACCATCGGCAAGAAGATTGGTTTTTTTTTTAGTGAGCCACTAACACGGAAAACCAGAAAGAAACCTGATAGAGCTTACTGTCTCGAAGTCTAGAGCGTGAACATCATTCAAGGTCTTAGATTTTGATTGTCCTCCAAAAATCAAAAGAATTCTATCATCGTAAATTGCAGCTATATGATATCGAGAGATGCATCATGCATGTACATAGGGCAGATAAGAAAAAATGCAGTGTAAGTGTTAAGTTCTTCCAGATCAAGGATGCAACAGAAATTGGTTGATTAAATAATAGTTAGAAAATAAAAGTATGTCCATTCACATTGGTCTACAGAGCCACTTTAATATAATGATTTGATCATCTCATGCATGATGTCCAGATATACAAGGATTTGCATCTCCAGTAAAGAAAGGAAAACAGGGCAAAACTATAAAAGTAAATACATTGAAAAACAATTTGCATAAATTCCAGATATATATACAAGGGTTTGCATTTTTTGATATGTTGTTATTTGTACTTCCTAAAACACAATAAGTCTCCCTTCCAAAAATACACAGAAAAGTAACCATCACACTACAAAACAATCTAATACTTGAAATAAATTAGTGCATGCTCATAAAAAGATTCCATACCTTATCTTATTATAGTATTTCTCAAGTTGTTGTTTGAGTGCTCTCTCCCTTATGCCTTTAATGTTTAATGATCCAATGAGCGTGTCAAGTCATTATTACAAATTCAACAATCAAGATATATTGTTATGATCGAGAAAGCTAAACATGGGGATTTCCACGGTTTCAAACTTCAAAGCAATCACCTCTTCCTTAGCTGTAGTACCCCCACTCTTTGGAATCTGCACTTTGAACAAAAGTCTTCCTTCACGATTAAAAAGCCAATACCTTTTGTAAAATCTGTCTTTTCCTAGGGATTAGATTGTACAATTTGTTTTTCCATTTACATTTCAAGGTGTCTTCTCTACAAAGATATAAGCAAAGATAAGCATTGCCACGAACAGATTTTAGCAGACATGCACATATATATGTAAGAATGATCAAGTTGGCATTTGTCATGTAGATATATATGCTAATTTGTCCTTTAGATATCAAATTATTCACCACACATATAAATACCGTGCAATTATCCATATATATTTAGCACTGTTTTGTTTAGCACTATACTAACATATTGTTATCATCATTTAGTTAGCATCATATAGATTAGAAATTTATGAACAAAGTTATTATCAATCCTGATTACAAAATATTTAACACATCATTTTGTTTTTCAGAAAAAAAATTATGGCGTACAGGAGGTTAGGTGAGCTGACAACAAAAGGGCAAACATGGAAAATCAAAATGAAAGTAATGAGAATTTGGGATTCAATTAATTTTCTAACCGATGAGCTTATGAGTCTCGATATGATCTTAATTGACGAACAAGTTTCTCTCTACACAAGTTTTTTATCTATGTGCTATTTCAATAATTAATAAATTTTTTATTTAGGGTGAATCAATTCATCTTTGCTATTTGGAATAATCTAATTAGCACATATAGACCAAAATTCAAAGAGAATTGTATCTATGTGCTAAGCAAATTTAGAGTTCAGATTCTACCAAATATCGTCCAAAGGAAAATAATCTCAAGATTATTTTCACGGATATCTGATTAGAAAGAATTGAAAGGATCATCGAGAAAATTTTCAAAATTACTACTTTGAGTTCTCTACTAAAGACGAACTACAAGAAAGGATACGTAAACATCAACAACAACAACAATTATCAGGTAATAGCATAGTTGAAGATTTATGTTTAATAGCAAATTTTTTGAAAGTTCTCTGTATTTAATATTCAAATCTTATAGACATGATTGGATTACTTACCAAGATCAAGCCAATTGGATCAAGAATGACAAGAAAGAAACCAAACATTCGACCTTCGGATATTCGCGAGATTGAGATCTTAACAATAGAGTAAGGGACCTACATTTATATTTACTTTTCATTTAATTTAATTGAATTCTATATTTATTTTTTTGTTATTATTTAACTATTTTTCAATGTAATTTTCAGTGGTGATAAGATCAGCATAACGTTATGGGGAGAATTAACTCATTGCTTAAATGAAGATGTTATTGGCAATCAAACAGTTGTGGTTGTTACATCACTATTAGTAGAAGAATTTAATGGTAAGCACAATAATATTAAATGTTATGATTTACCACCGGCTAAAGCTCAAAGTCGGCTTGCCTGTAATGCTTCTTAGAAACATCAACCAGTCTGCGGGATTATGCAATGGCACAAGAATGACAATAACTCAGCTTGGAAAAAAATTCATCGAGGCAAAAATCATCATTGGAACACATGTGGGCGACAAGGTGTACATACCTCGAATAATCATGTCGCCAAGTGACACAAACTAGCCATTCGTCCTAAAAAGAAGACAATTTCCTCTGTCCGTCTGCTTCGCGATGACTATAAACAAAAGCCAAGGTCAGTCGTTGAACACGGTTGGCATATACTTGCCTAAACAGATCTTCTGCCACGGACAACTCTATGTGGCGTTATCTCGAGTAACAAACAGAAGAGGACTAAAAGCGCTGATCGTGCCCGGCTAAAAATATGGCGAGAAACGTTGTCTACAAGGAGATCTTCTAGCTTTTCTGAATTTAAATTTCTCAATATACTATGACCCATGTACTAAAATCCATGGCAACAGAAAACTTTTTGATTCATTTTTAATAAATACTTACAAATGTTTATGTATGTACAAGCAGATCTGTTAAAAAGTACCTAAGCAGAGACATCGACCATATCGACCGCATCAGCAGGTCCTGCATGTCCACCGGCCTGTCCTCGGCGGCGGCGGAGGCGGCCACCACGTCGGCGAGCTCCGCGGCCATGTCGCACAACACGGCGCTATAGGCGCGAGGCTCAATCGCAGGTCAACTGCGCGATTGAAAGCCAGAGGTGGCGGACAAGGAGGAGATCCGGCGGCCATTGCTAGGCGCCGTGGATGTGGGAGGGAGCTGGAGGCAGGAAGCGAACAGTTGGGTGGCGACAAATCAGAGAAGGTGGGCTACGAGCTCAGCTAGGATGAGCGAGTGGTACGGCGCCAAATCCAGCGCCACACACGCATCTTCCCCATCTCGTTCCTCTTCCAAATGAATAGCCGAGTCAGAGAAGGAGGATTTTGAAGCTGGAAGAGATGAGCTAATGGGGATTTTGCTTTAACTGTGAGATACCAACAGACGCAAGTCGGTGGAGATAACAGTGTCTATACACAGGCAGTGGATGGCATTTTATTTTCCCGGTCCAGCCCTTGGGTTAAAACTTAAAAGACAAATACAATCTGAGCAGTGGATTTAACCTGAGACATTGCACATAAAAAATATACGGATCCAAAAAAATAATGCTTTTCATGATTTCTTCATTTTTGCTATATGTCATAGTTATAATTAACTAGGCGATCTATCGAAACCATCGGATCCAGAGGATTCACATCGCGTATTCCAGATGTCCTTCCAACAGGCTATGGGGCACAAAAAAAATGCAAACCATATATCTTGCCGGCAAAATTAATAAAGATTACGTGTTTTCTTTGTATATTTGTTTATTTGTGTTTTTGTATACATTGACATGCCCACAACTTTATTATTTCTAAACAACGGCCATACCCGTTTTTGAGTCAAAACGGAAACGTCCAAAACACGAATTACTGAAGTTGATCTTATATATTAGAGATAAACTCTAAATCTGATCCGATATATTAGAGATAGACTATGAGTTGGAGATTACCTTAAAAAAGATTATGAGTTACAAACAAACTCTATGTGCTGACATAAATTATTTTTATATATCGAAACACCGTAACTAAGGCCATATCTGCAAACCTAAAAAAAAGTTGATACTCCCATCTGATTTGCTGGAAAAGTAAATAATTACTAAACTCACCAAAGGATATTAAACAATTACAAAAAAAATTTAAACACTTGAATTTAAACATCTCTCCGCGCAATTGCGCGGGCCATCATGCTAGTTTGACTGAATCGAAGATCCAATTAAACCCTAAACGTTGTTGCAAATACACGTCGTACGTAATTTGATACTACTACAGAATTAGAAAACACCTTAAAATAGGGATCCTAGGAATATTCAGTTGCGCGTTCCAACATGTATAATATATTCAGTTTTCAAAGCGCACATAGAGGTAGTTGTGTGTCATGGATCCATGCATAGGACTAGCTAGCAGCAGAAATTAAGTGGCTAGCTAGTTGGAAGAGACGACGGGTAAAAAGGGGGTGGCACAGAGCATCAGCGGGGAGCGGCGGCGCACGCCGAGCCCGGGCGCCTCCTCCATGTCCAGCTCCGTGACACCCTCCGGGAGCGACCAGTCGAAGTGGTAGAGAAGGCCGACGAGGGCGAGCTCCATGCTGGCGAGCCCGTAGTTGAAGCCGGGGCACATCCTCCTGCCGGAGCCGAACGGGATGAACTCGTAGCTGCTGCCCATGAAGTCGACGGTGCCTTCCTCGAACCGCTCCGGCTTGAACTCCTCGGCGTCGTCCCAGTACTTGGGGTCGCGGCCGATGGCCCACGCGTTGATGATGACGCGCGATTTTGCCGGGATGGTGTACCCGTCCAGCTCGCACACGTTGATGCTCTCCCGAGGAACAAGCAGCGGCGCCGGCGGGTGCAGCCGGAGCGCCTCCTTGATCACCAGCTTCAGGTATCGGAGGTTGCTCGCCTGCAGGTCGGCCTCCGTCACCACTGCCTTCCCCCGAAATGCCTCTCGGATCTGCCCCTGCAGCTTCTTCATAACAGGAGGGTTTCGTATCAGCTCCGACATGGCCCACTCCATCGCGGATGCCGACGTCCCTGTGCCGCCCGCGAACATGTCCTGCATGCATGCATGCACGTTTCCTCGTCAGTCGACCCAATAGATGATAACAAGGAGTCACCGGTGTTCTTTGCCTTGATGAATCATGGCAGAGACATGCATAGGCAGGCTCGCCTACCAAGATGATGGCCTTGATTCTGCTGTTGTTGAGGTGGAAGCCGAAGCCGCCTTTCTCCTGCAAGCCGATGAGCACGTCGACGAGGTTCTCCTCGATGTTCTCGGCGCCGCCCTTGATCTTCTCGTCGCGGATGCCCTTCCTCTCCTCGATGATCTCCTCCAGAATGGCGTCCACCGTCTTGTGGATGCCCTGAAGGCTGCGCTTCATGCCGGTGACAGTGGCGAGCACGGTGGTCCACGTCGGGAACAGGTCGGGGACGTTGAAGCCACTGGACAGCCCGACGCCGGCCTTGATGGCCGCCATGAACTCCGGGGCATTCTTGCGCTTCTTCCCAAACGCCGCCCGCGACACAATGCTGTTGGTGAGGCCGTGGAACACCACGCTCATGTTCACCGGCGCCGACGACCCGGCCGCATTGATCTCCTCCACCCGCATTCCCACCTACGTGCATACAGGGGACAGCGAAGGCAGAGCAGCATGAGTGAAACCAGTACTGATGACCTAGAATCCCCTTGCATATGGATAGTTTCCGGGAGACCCACCTCGTCCTCCCTGATGTGGCGGAAGGAGAGCACGCGCTTGGGGCTGAGGATTTCGGCGGAGCAGAGCTGGCGGAGCTTACGCCAGTAGTCGCCGGAGGGGGAGAAGAGGATGTCGGCCCAGTCATAGCCGACGATCTCGCCGGCGAGGAGCTTGGGGCGGGTGGCGAAGTTGGTGTCGTGCGTCTTGAGCACCGCGCGCGCCGTCTCCTTGGACGACGCCACCACGAGCGGCGTCTCGCCGAGCTGCAGCATCATGAGCGGGCCGTGCACGTCGGCGAGGTCCCGGAGCTCGCGGTGGGGGAGCACGTTCACCAGGTGGTGCATGCTGCCGATCACCGGCAGCTTCCACGGCCCCGGCGGCGTCGTCGGCCTCGGCTTCAGCGCAACCTTCACCAGCTGCAGCACCGCCACGGCCACGACCGCGAGCAGGAGCGGCTGCAAGAAGAACTCGTCCATTCTGTGATCCGCTAAAGCTACTGTTTTGCAGCAGCTGGCGATAGCACGAGTACCTTTGTGTATGTCTATCAGCTGGGTGCTTACTGCTAGTTGCTACTGGGGACTGGACTACTGGAGTACTGGATGTGTTGCTTCAATGGGCAGCAGGGGAGAGGTATATATATAAGGCCAGCCTTGCCAGGACACAATGGTGACTTGATTTGGTTCGTAGTTTAGAGCACTCTTTTCCCTGTGAATAACGTGCGTTTGGTGGCTACAGCATACAGAACTGTCGTTGTCCCTTCCCCATGTACTCTCAGTCTCAGGTCTCAATAAAAGCTATATTGTGTTGCAAGAGGAAAGTACGGTGAGGCGTTTTTTTTTTTAAAGGAAATCTCTCAACGTTCTGGGAAATTTCTTCCATTTGTACCGTCATGGATGACATGGTGGCTCCAATGGAATCGGCATGGTCTTTAGGCCGAGGGGCGAGTGGATGCCAGCGATGGCACGGCCTAGGTAGAGCCGGCTCGACAAGGTCATATTGGGATGAGAGAGAGAGAGGACGAGAGGCGGAGGAAGAAATGGATTGTTTATTGAATATTTGAAAGATGTTTTTTTAAAAAAAACATTTGAGGATGGTGAACTCAAATCTCGGAGTAAATCCAATGGTCATTACCTTATATGGAACTACATGTACATGGATAAATGCTATCTGGTTGGGTTTCGGTAGTGTTCACGGTTGGCATTTTTGTTTCTCTCTCTAAAATCAATCTCTCTCTCCTCTCACTCAAAGGGAGCTGTGTGACATGCCCGATCTCTCTCTCTCCTCTCACTCAAAGGGGAACTATGTGACATGGGTTCACTATCGTGCATCACACATGTAATGGAGACATAATTGGGTTAGTGATACAATTTTGAGACCTGATGCGAAAATATAACAAAATTCGTGAGTACGAATTTTAAGGTCTCTGTGTAAAAGTATAATAAAGTTTTTAAATAGAGTGTATTGTAGGTAGAGAATAAAAACAAAAAAAAACATGTTGTCAAATTTGAACAAAGTATACTAATTATATGTACCATTCCCTACCACTTATCACCAGGCTACTCATGCTAATGTGATTCATTATTGATACATGACAAGATACTCTATCTGCGCATAGGTTGAGCTACCCTGGGTCGTGGGTCCTAATGTATCAAGGGCCTGTGCGTCGCACAACCCACGCAGCTTCTAGTCTGGGGTTGTCTGCACATCAAATTAACTATATATAGCAAGTGACTGCCGTATAGTCGGTGCTTTAAAATATTAGCATAGCAACATATTTTTTTTCAAAAGAAAAGATGGTGAAAAACAAACGAATAGATCGGTGAAAAAATGGCAAGCCCCTGCAGAACAACAATAGCGTAAAAAAAAAACTTCCCACAGAGTCATTTCGAATAAATCATGCGTGCCGCGTTTCTTTGCACCTTAATTAATTCGGTTTTGCTCAATGGCGATCACTGGCGGCGAGCTCACCCGCCAGCGACCGCCTGTTCTTCTCCATTGCGAGGCGGGGGATGAGGAGGAGGGGGAAGAAGGGGAGGAGGAAGGAGGAGCGTACTGTCGCCGCCGAGCTCCCGTCGACCTCGCCGTCGCCATCTCGAGCTCGCCACCGGCCGGTTCGAGTTAGGGAATATTAGGGTTTGGTTAGGGAATATATTTGGCCGGGGTGTAGAGGAGGTCGGGGAGGCGGACGGACCATGGTGGGTGGGCTCATCTGGCGGGCGGCGGAGGCAGGGCCCACGAGCCGTGAGGAGAGATGGCGGTCGGGGTGGTGGTGGCGGGTGGAGTGGAGGCTACTGGCGGGTTAGGGTGGGGAAGGAAGCGTCGTGGCGGGGGGTCAGGGCTAGGCGCTGGCGCGCGGCCAAATTTCCAAGTGATGGCGGCCGCGGGAGGAGGAGGAGGAGCCGGAGCGAGCAGGGGAGGAGTCGGGTCGGGGCGCTGAGGGTGAAGGGAGGAGAAGGGGAAAGGAAGAAAGAGAGAGGGGCGCGGTTGATCTGGTAGTTGGATTAAGATCCAATGGTAGAAAATCGACTGAAGACCCCTATAAGCCCAAATGACTGTGTACAAGTCGGTCCCTAATTAATTAGCTTCGGCCTAATTAGTTATGCACATAAAAAGCCTAGCTTGTAATTAATGCTTAAGAGACTAATTATCAACACTCAACAGTGCTATGACCCAGTCGTACCTCAAGTCACTCCGCAAGGCTGGCGAGTAACACGACTACACGAGCAAGCAACACAGAATAGAAAGTGCCAAATGTAGAGAGGAACACAGGGACCCCTCTTCGATGACGCGGACCGGTGCACGGACCACGTTTACCATACTCTCCCCTGTGCAATTGTCGATAACGCGTACGGACGCGTGGTGCAGCCTCACTTGACGAAGACATTTCTATCTGCGATTGCATGCTAGATACAATTATAGAAACGAGTTGATGCATGCATGGATTCGATGACAAAAATCGAGCTATCAGTGACCCAGACAGCTCCTCTTCCAAGTTGTTTTTTTATTTAATTTAATTTGTAACCCGTGTTACTCGTAGCCAGCAGAATTCACTCATTAATGCAGCTTCTTGGTATGAGAAAGAGAGTGAATCCTTCGATGATGTCATTATTCAATGGCTTTGTTCGTTAAAGTCTGACTAATTTGTTGCTGCTTGTTTTTCTAGTTCCGTTTCTTTTCATTTATATTAGTTTATGCATGCCAATTTGTATATATTCTTTTGAGTAGCCGCTGCAGTCTTTTAATCAAAAGAAAACCGAGAGCACCCAGCTAGCTGCAATGGCTAGTGAAATACCGTCCCAAGGGGCCGAAGCACACATTACACAAGCTGGGTCGTGCGGCCACCCCTTGGCCGCAAGTCTATCATCCATAAGTAGTCTATTTTCAATGGCCACCAAGAAGAAGCAGCAGCAATTCTGAGCGCTCCAGTCTATTTTGGAGTTCATTTCAGCAGATCTCTTTGTGACACTCAAATGTCTCTTCAATTTTGATGGTTCCGGGCTGGCGTAACTCAACAATGCTCATGTTGTCCTGCTGCCAAAGAAGGAATGTCCGTTGTCCACCTCGGATTACCGGCCGATCAGTCTCATCCACAGTGTGGGAAAACTCTTCACCAAAATTCTCGCATCCGCCTTTGCCCCCTTCATGGACGCTCTAATCTCTCCCTGTCAGAGCGCCATCATCAGAAAAAGGCTCATCCATGACAATTTCCTTCTTGCGCAGAGCAAAGCCAAGTCCCTTCACAGATCGAGCACCTAAGCTCTCCTTTTTAAGCTTGACCTCGAAAATTCCTTCGACACCGTGTCCTGGCCCTACATCCTGTACAACCTCCGCGCCCGTGGATTCGGCGTTCCCTGGCGGGATTGGATCTCGTTGTCGCTTGCATCCTCTTCGTCCAGGGTGCTTCTGAACAACCACCCCATCGATATCGTCCACCGCCGTAGGGGGTTACAGCAAGGTGACTCGCTTTCCCCCTGCTATTTAACCTCACCATCGAACCACTCATAGACTTGCTCCACCGGGCTGCTGATACCGTAGCTCTCTCTCTGATCGGAGGTCCCTCTCAAGCCACCCGAATCTCCCTTTTCACCGACGACGTAGCAACTTTCCTCAACCCTTTCAGGGATGATGTCTCTACTCTTGTTGTGATCCTTCCGAAATTCAGGGCAATCATCGGCCTTCGCACAAACTTCTCCAAGAGCCAGGTGGTGCCGATCAGATACGAAGGCATCGACCTCGACCACGTTCTCCAGGACCTCCCAGCCGAGAGAACCAACTTCCCCATCAAGTATCCCGGGATACCGCTATCTGTCAAGCGGCTGCGCCATGTTCATTTCCAACCCCTCATTGACAAAGTGGCATCTTGTCTGGCTGGATGGCGTGGCCCGTTGATGTCCAAAGGAGGAAGGCTTACCCTGCTAAAGACGGTCCTCTCCGCGCTCCCAACTTACGTCACATTGCCTTCCTCAGTCATCAAGAAAATCGATTCCATCAGAAGGAATTGGCTGTGGAAAGGCTCCGCCAACTCCAGTGGTGGGGCCAGAGGGAGATGGAGCACGGTTTGCTCCCCTTCCTCCCTTGGGGGCCTTGGTGTCTTGGACCTTTCCCGCTTTTCCAGGGCTCTTGTACGTACCAGTGTACCACCTCCGGTCCACGTTGTCGTACGTGTCTCGAATGACTCTCTTCGGTGCTAATTTTCAGGGGTGGTCAAAGCTAAATTATCCACCGTTGGTCAAGATAAATTATCCCCAGGCCGGTGGTTAGACACAGGGACTAATCTATAAATACTATTTACATATATGTGCACCGGGCATATGCCAATTAATTTAACAAAAACATGATGTTCCATATATTTGCATCACTATATATAGGAGCAATCAAATCTTTCGACGTCTTAAACTGTCAGGAGAGATCGGAGCTGGGTGGAGAGAAATGACCTCGCTCAATAACCTAGCCATCGAGAAAATCTTTCTTGACGGATAACGAGCAATAACCGACAATATTGGTGGTCTCATCATCCAATGGGATGACAACTCTCTCTCTCTCCCGAAAGCTTCCCCGTTGTCAATAAAACAGATAATTGGGCCAGTCCATTGGCCACTAGCCACAACCCCTCGTGCTCTTGACAGCCATGACTTAGCCGTCGAGAGATAGTAAGGGGTGCTAGCTCTCTGGCGCGACCTGCCATGTCGGCCCTTGGCTCTCTCCCGGACGGCTAGATCTTGGCTATCAAAAGAGACCCTGTGCTGGCAATGCCTTGACGTGGCTTGCCAGGTGGACCCAAGGCTTTCTCTCGATTATTTATCCGTGCCCGTTGAGAATAAAAAATTCCAAAGAAAGAACCTTTAAAAACAGCAAAAAAACACATATTACATCTTCTATTGCTGCATCAATAGCAACAACCTGCTAACCCCAATTTCCCAACAGATATATACCACATTTTTCAACAATTAACCAAACTAGCACAAATATGATCACAATTCACATCCACACACCCACACACATATATAAACATCACGTTCACAACCAGAAGTCAACCACAAGCACAATTACATAACCACAAAGTCCATGTCTACACACAAGTCCAAACATCGTATTTCGATCACCACAAACACAAAAGAGTTAGCTTCATGACCTCGCTCGCAGCTAAAGAAAGTTTGGCAGTTGGCATCGACCTATAGGGTGATGAAGTCCATGGCCCAGCTCCCGGAGGTATCCTCACCCAGTTGCCCGTTCTCTCTGAGACAAAGCTGAAGCTGGAGTTGGAGGTGGAGCTATCGAACTACAGGGTGATGAAGTCCATGGCCCGGCTCGCAGAGGTATCCTCACCCAGTTGCCCGCTCTCTCTGAGACGAAGCTGAAGTTGGAGTTGGAGGTGAGGTTATCGACCCAGAACCCTGCGAGGCATGCACGTAATCATGAAAAATGATTTGATTTGTTCGGTTCCATTACGAGTTTAAAAACTAATTCTAGTGCAACCTGCGAATGACCACTTACGTGCAGTTTGTTGTGGGACTGGTAGGGGAACGTGAAAAATTTGTGACAACATAACCCTGCAATTCCCCTCGTTCAAGGTCGCACGCACGCCTCACCATTTAGCATTTAAATCTCTTTTGATGGCTCCAACTCATCAGGGCACATGTGCGATTCAGCTCGTCTCTTGACGTCCCTTGTGTCGGCTGTCGAGATAGACTGACATCGTCCAAACGCCGTTCATGACTGGGGTGCTTTCGGCATCTCTCTCGATAGCAGATTCTTCTCCGTCGAGAGAGGTGACTCGTATCGATGGCTATAAACAAGCCGTCGACAATGAGTTTGTGCTCTCAATGGCTTTTTGGTAGCCGTCGACAGACATTTTTGAAGGATTGAGATGTCGCCTAGAGGGGGTGAATAAGCGTACATAATTTTCAACCCAAAATTACACAAAAGCTTTAGACTCTGGTCAATCCGGTCCCAAACACCATATAGTTTGATGGTTATCGAAGTATCCGATGAAAAATATTGTATAGTCCGACCCGCAAACAGAGTTAGAGTTGAATCTCGAGCTTCCCTCACAAATTTGAGCTAGCTACCACCTACATAAAAAACTAATCCACAGCACAAGAACCAATAATAGCACTCAAAGGTACTAGCCAACCACAAATACATGATCAAATCAAGGCAAATCGAGCTAAAGAAAAAAGAGAGGGAAAACCAAAAGGCGAAGAGGAGATGCTAAGATGTGTTCCCGGAGTTTGAATCATTGAGGGGATCTCATGTCTCCGTTGAGTAGGCTCATTCACACTTGAGTCCGACTCTCTTTTAACTGTTTCGCTCACTGAGGTCACACTAAGACCCATCGGTTTTACTCATTGATTCCTTCCCTTTTATTAGCGGAATCGGCCTTCACAAACTTCCTCGGCACAGCAGACAAAATCCGGTGCCCTCGGACAATGCCTAGTTGATTAGGAGTCCTTAGCCTCCAAGAGTCACAGATCCAGTGAAGAACAAGCTTGGATATGAATCGAGTGATCGAAGGATGAAGCTAGCTCATGGGGCAGTCGACCTCACTTCTTAAACCGTACCCAAAGCTGAGATCAAGGGGATTTGAGGCAGGAGAAGATATAATGCTCAAGAGCTTTCGACACCAAACGCCTGATCAGACCCTTCCATGTAGCCTAGCACAAACGTAGTTCCTAATCGACGCACTTCACTAGCCCAAAAAAGGGTTTAGTCAATGCACTTCATTTTCCGTTCTTTTCCTATTTATATGTTTCTTGCTGTGAGCTTTTGCTCTGATGCACCATGTCGGTAGCCCATAATTTGGCTAGTGGCTCCACCCTAGACACATCCCTCCTCCTAGCTGATAGTTGCCGCCGGTTCCTACATCCTCCTCCACTCTCTAGTTCCTCCCCTTCTCTCTCTCTCTCTATTCCCTATATCTTCTCTCTTTACCTCTCCCTAGTAGGACGAAACATGTTTTCTCAAATAAAGGAAAACATGTATGTTTGGTGACCAGATCCGGCGAGTATGACATGGGGCTCGCCTGATTTGGCAAAAAAGATAGCCAAATTCGAAGATGAAGATGCAAGATTTGCAGAAGAAGATGAATTGCAAAATGTGGATTGAAACATTGCTGTGTGAGTACTGAAACAACCTTCTTCGCTTTTTGTGAGACATCTCTTTTGCTTTTTTGAACCATTCTTCCTTCCCCCCTAATGTTTCACTACTGAAGCAACCTATTTGCTCTGGTGAAACATATCATTTGCTCTTTTGAAACATCTCGTCTGGTACTGTGAAACAACTGGTACCTATAGCTAACTAGATTTCCAAATGCATCTTCTTTTTTCTACCTCTCTCATTAGTGAATAGAGAGTGAGCTTCACAAGTTTTTTGGCGGCCGAATCTGATGAGCATGATATGAGAGAGTTCGTTGAATTTGAAGAAGAGGGCTAGGTGAAGGTCCATCTCCATTTTCGTCTAAAACCTCAGACATGTACGTATGAAACTTTAGATTTATCAAGTGAAACTTGGTTTTTTTTTTGCGAAACTTCTTATTTTGCATAGGTGGTGATTTTAAATAACAATGGAACATATGGTTTCATTGGTAGTTTAGTCAAGTTTTATTGGTACTTATTCAAGTTTCATGAGTTCTTTTTAAGTTTTGTCAGTAATTTAGACGTACAAGTATCATGGATCATTCAAGTTTCATTAGTACTTTAGCCAAGTTTTTTGTCATCAATTGTCACCCATATTTCGTCAATATATTATCAAGTTTTATAAGTGGTTTTCTCAAACTTCAGCGTGAACTATTTAAGTTTCATCAATACATCGTACGATCTAACGAAATCTATTCTATATTACAAGGCCCTAACCAACTGCTTGCCAACGAGCCACATCACGCAAACAAATCATGTCCGTTTGATCACGACTACAGGATCAATATGGCTATCCATTTAAGCCTTATATATAAAATATTTTTTCCGTAGAAGCCACGACAAGGTGGGGCGTTAGACCTGGCGGTCTTCGGCGGAAAGTTCCGATTCGCAGCCTTGCGTTCAAGTTCCAGCCCGCCCCTGTTTTTCAAACTTCTGCCTCTTTTTTGCTCTCCCACCTTTCCTCTTCTGTCTTCCGTTTGCATCTCACACCCATTTCTTACCAACAACCATGCGTAGCTCTGTTGGCCTCTTACCTCTCCATGTGGATCTAGGTCAGGGGTTTGATTCCTAGCCTTAAATACCCCATTTTAGCTTTTTACTCCCACCGTCTAGCCCGGCAAGAATAATTGTATCCATAATTTCGTGGTAGAGATCACCTAAAAAGGTTTAGTATTTTTAAGAATTTGACAAAACATAAAAAATTAAGGAATAACTCGTTCTTTCCATTCATATATTCTAATTTTTCTAGCAAGCAAAAAAATTTCAAAAAAAATTAAACTTTTCAAAATACAATTAAAATTTTAATGGTAAGGGTACATAAATGAATTTTAAAATGAGTAATGTGAAATTCTACAAAATAAATTAAGAAATAATAAAAATAAAAAGTGACTTTGAAAATATAACTATAGTTTAAAAGCATGTATGTAGAACCATAATTTCATTAGATGTGAAGAAAAATATTTAGCCATTATAAAAATATTAGAATGCAAAAATAGTTAAATTAAGAAATAATTAATTTTTTCTTTTATTCTAACTTTTGTACCAACTAAAAATCATGAAAAACCAAAGCATTTTGAAATGGAAGCATAATATCATGATCATGATCCATAAAAAGATTTACATATTAAAAAATAATTATAAAAATAAAATTAGAAATAACGGGAATACAAAGTGTAATGTTTTTTTAATCATCTTTTTTGATAATTTTTATTTATT
Organism: Raddia guianensis; assembly: GCA_036346415.1. Classification (NCBI taxonomy): domain Eukaryota; kingdom Viridiplantae; phylum Streptophyta; class Magnoliopsida; order Poales; family Poaceae; genus Raddia; species Raddia guianensis. The sequence goes on from CM070536.1 coordinate 34,393,137, forward strand.
CATGTGCAAGAGAGAGCATATAGTGGTGCACTGTGCGCTGTCGACATCGCTAATAATTTTCATCGGATATCTCATCCAAAACGCTTGCCTAAACATTTTCAAACTTCCATCACAACTTTTCGTGATAGTTTTATCTATTATCAAAACTAAATTAACTGATTTGCATGATCGGTGTGCTAATCAATACAGCCCGGCACGAACCAAACGTGGTCAATGGATGGATCGATGAACACCCGTCTAACTAAACGATTGCACGATCGGCGATACTATTTGAAGTTTGTCGAGGCAGTGCAAACCAGTGAGCACGTGCACCTTGCTGAGGTTGTCGAGGCATGCGCTGCGAACACGTACGCGTTTTTTCCACGTCACATGCAATAGTGACATAAATCGTCATAATAATTAGCTAGGCTGTTAAACAATTGTTTGTGGCCATTAGTTCAAGAGCACTGTGTTTACCTGTGAATAACGTGTGCGCGCGCGGTGCATGCCTAAAAATGCCGTTTTCATTAAGCTAAGTAGCAGTTAATTAGGACATCTACATACAATTTCAACCCGCAAACATTGAATCCATAGACGACCACTTAACCTAGGTTGGCATAATTTCCGACTGTTTATACCACCGCCAGGGAAAGGAAAAGGACATTTAGTCTCGGTTGGCAATTGGCTTTAGTCTCGGTTGCCAAACGGAGACAACTACCGGGGAATAAATTAAGGTCACAGGCCTTTAGTTCTGGTTTCCCCAAACAAGACACAAACATTACCATGGTGAAGAAAATAATTAAAAAGGCACGGTGTAGAAAATATCTGAAAATATAAAATATCTAAAAAAAATGGTGAATTCAAGACTTGAACCTGAAACCTTCTGCCACCACAGGACTCCGCACTCACCCTTCTAACCAACCCACCCAGCCACACATATTTACTAGACTAGGATACGCATTTCTTTTTATGTATGATGGAATGTGGCTTTAGTCTCAGTTCGTAACATGAACCGGGACTAAAGCTTACCTTCAGTTCTGGTTCGTGTACCGAATCGGGACTGATTTGTGCCTGTGCCAGCTGGCATGTACCCGTCTGCCAAAGCGCCCTTCTTTCCCGGTTCGTGACATAAACCGAGACTAATGTGGACGAAAAATCATGCTTTTGGCCTAGTAGCCATGAACCGGGACTGATACCACTATCAGTCCGGGTTTGTAGTTAATCGGGACTGATTTGCCGGGATAGAAGACCCGTTCCTTACTAATGTTATACCTGATGTGACCTGCCCACCTATAAGACTCAGGCAATAATTACGATTCAAAAATATAGAAAATTACTCTAATTTAAAATTCTAGGAGTAAGAGTGATAATCTTACGCGTAGCTAATTAGGGCTGGACTAATTGCTCGGGCTCGACGCGCTACTCAAGCTTGGTTTGAGCTCGAATGCTAAACAAGCCAATCTCGAGCTCGGCACCGTAGCTAATTAGGGCTGGACTAAATGCTCGGGCTCGACGAGCTACTCAAGCTTGGTTTGAGCTCGAATGCGAAACAAGCCAATCTCGAGCCCGGTCCCAAGCTCGAGTCTATTCGAGCTGAGCTCGAGCTCGATCCCGAGCCTTAATCGAGCCTAACCGAACCTGAATGATTATCATTGCATAGCATATTTCTCTCTTTAAATCTAATTTTTCAATCAATTCGAGCCAAGCTCGAGCTTGAAATCGTGCCCAACCGAGCTCATATAGTCTTATCTTCCCCTTAAAACAGCACAAATCCCTTCATTCGAGCTCAACCGAGCCGATCTCGAGCACTCCATGTTACCTTTTGGATAAAGCAAGGCACAAATTTAGCCAAAGACTAGTGCTGCTATGTATAGGTGAGCTAGCCCCGTGGATGGATTAGCTTCTATTCAAATTTGAATGGGTGTTACATACGGTATCATAAAGTGGTTTGATTACTCTGTAGCCATGCTGCTATATATGCTGCCTGTTGTAGTAGGGGACACCCAGTCCCTACGAACCAGGAGAAGGAGGACCAATTTTGGGACAGCGGAGCAAAGACGCGGAGAGTGTCACCCCTTTTTGATGAGGCAAAGGCGTACCGGGGAAGTGACGACCCAGAGGAGGCCCCGAGCAAAGGAATGGCGGTCCAGAAACAGTTCTTGCCCAGGAGGAGCCCTGCCCAATCAAGGTGAGACCACGGTGAACCGAGGAAACACCGTCCCAGAAAAGTTGGTTCGTGGGAGCCCGGAAGGAGGCTAAATACACTAAGTCCAGGCTGCGAAGGAAGGAAGGAAGGTTCCATGGACAGCAAGAGGCAAGAGGACAACAAGTACGGTCTGCGGCAGGAGTCAGAAATCATATCGCGTGGCGGAAGGATATACAAGCTAGCCATAATAACTGGGCCCCCCCTATAATCTCCTTTGTAACCCTACTTTAGATGGGAAGGTAAGGACACTTAGGTCTTAGGTACCCTCACCAAAGGGAGTAGGTCAAGAGCTAAGAAGTCTTTTCCCGACAAAGACCTCTTTGCCCTTGCTTTATCCCCGAACAGAGGGTTGTGTCGTGAAATTAATGTAAAAATGGCCCCTACTATAAATAAGGCCCCATAATAATAAAGGACAAAATGCAATCCTCAGACTAGCCGGTATAGCTACTTTGCCTAAGTTCAATTTCACCGAGCTGTTTCGCGAGTCTCGCTTAGCTGCTCCATGAAGCTGCCCCTTAAAACCTGTTGTCTAGGAGCGAATGGTCGAAGCGGTAGAGCATGCCGTCGAGGGTATGCTCCATGTTAGCAAGGCCGTAGTTGAAGCCGGGCTCATCCTTCAACCATAGCCGAATCGGAGAAACTCGTAGCAGTAGCCCCTACAAGTTTGGCAGTGTATATATTGGCCAACTTTGTGGAGGGATGGGCCGAGGGGTGGGTAATTAAATTGGATGGGCTTTGGTAAGGACAGAATTAGGATTTTTTTCGGCACTTCCCTACCCAGGGACGGAATCCCCGCCCCCATGCTCAGAAGCTTCCCATGACAGAACCCCCACCCTCGCCTAGTCGCCTTGTAGGACTCAGCTCCTGTGCTCTGTCTGGGCTCAGGGAAGAAGGGGAAATACATTTTTCTAGCCATCAAAATTCCAAAAATGTAAAAATGTATAATTTTTCTGACTACACCATTTGCAATATGTGTGACTGCTTCCTGGGCATTCCAAAATGCAGAAAAATAAAGAAATATGAAAAAAAAGAAAATGCAGAAAAAGAGAGCACATGCAAAGGAGACAATTATACAAAAATGTTTTGGAAGACCTACACATTCATAAATAAGACCTACACAGCTCTTCCATTGTTAATTTTTTTATACTATGGCGCATATCCCAACTTTGCCAGAAACAATTATACACGAGGACTTCAAAATTCATATTGTCATGCCAGCACCACATAGGAATTACAAATAAACACAAATTGGAGAAGCACGGTCCACATCACATATAACTTACAAATGCATGACCAACTACCTTGATACCTTGTCGATTTCTATACAAGTTTTTTGAATTGAATTGAGCTCATGATCTTGCTTCAAAAAAATATTTGAGCATAAGTTCTATAGCAGATCTCTTGAACTGAACTCATGGTCTTGATGTAGATTCTTGACTGCTCCCCACGCTACCAAGCAAAATAGTCAATAATAACAAAACTAATTAAGTCTGGTGGCATAAATTAGAGCACAACTAATTAAGCAAGGGAGTAATATCATCTAATATTTGTGGAACAATGATTTTTCACGAGGAGCACCTCATGGCAATTGAATCTACTTGAACTAGTAAAGCACAAAGATGGACACTTTGATGCAAGCCGGAAAGCTACCCAAAAGATCAAATATCAGTTTCAGTAGAAAACTGGAACTACTCACTCCAAACTCAAACTTATGATCCAAAAAATCGCATACATGTGTACATGTATATAGCAATTGCTGTGAGGGTGTATTCGCCTAAAACTCCATACATGTGTTCGAGCATGTACACATGAACAATAGATGAAGCAACAAAACGACAACATAATAGATGCACAAGTACAATTAGACAGTACTTTGACTCAAAATAAAGTAGAAGATGAGATGCATTAGCCATCACTCAGAATGCTACACATAAATCTTTTGAAGTAGAAGACCAGTTCAACCATGCTCACTCTAATAAATGTGAAACGAAAGAGAAACGAACGAGAAAAGATGATTTGCCGTGAGAGGCTCGTAGAGCCTTGAGCTGTATATATATAGATCAGAGTTGTACAGCGGAGTTGTTACAACAACCATACACGATTATAGGAGATTACACAGCTGATAAAACAGCCTAACAAACATTACTTATCTATTCGTAGCTTCACACGCACGGCATGATCTGCAGCAGCTATCGTATGCAGCGAAGCTGCCTTGGACTGTGATTGTGATACTGCTAACATCCCCCCTCGACCACAACTGCGAGGCCGCAAGTTGAGATCGTTGCAAAGACGAGCAAAGGGTACGCGAGCCAGTGACTTAGTAAACATATCTGCGAGTTGATCACACGAAGAAACGAAGCGAACCTCCAGAGCCTTGGCCGCCACCCGTTCACGAACAAAATGAAAGTCGACCTCAATGTGCTTCGTCCGTGCATGGAACACTGGATTGGCAGTAAGATAAACGGCGCCAAGATTATCACACCAAAGCACAGGAGAGCGTGGTAAATGAATGTGAAGTTCCTTCATGAGAGACTCGAGCCAGATCACTTCAGCTGTAGCATTGGCAACGGCCTTTTACTCGGCTTCAGTGCTAGACCGTGAAACGGTCTGCTGTTTCTTTGAACTCCAAGAGATCAAGTTAGGACCAAGAAAAACAGCGAAGCCACTTTGAGACCGGCGATCATCCAAGTTGCCAGCCCAATCAGCATCAGAAAACACACTGAGAAGATTTGAACACGAGCGACGAAAGAGTAAGCCGTGTTGGAGAGTGCCTTTGATATAGCGAAGAATCCGCTTGACTGTTGCCAAGTGATGATCAGTGGGAGCATGGAGATACTGACAGACTTTGTTAACAGCGAATGCCAAATCAGGACGCGTGAGAGTCAGATATTGAAGGCCGCCGACCAGACTTCTGTACATGCTTGCATCGTTGGTATTGAGAATAGTGCCATTATCTTTGGTCAGTTTTTCTGTGACAGATAACGGTGTTTGAATCGAGTTGCAATTGAACATATTGGCCCGTCGAAGAAGATCCTGAGCGTATCGATGCTGTCGCAGAACAACACCATTGGCAACATGCTCGACCTCAATTCCAAGAAAATAACTAAGGATACCCAAATCCTTGATAGAAAATTCCTGAGCCAAACTCTGAACCAACGTTTCTGCAGCAGCACTTGTGGAACTGGCAATGATGATATCATCAACATAAACAAGGACATAAATGGTAACACCACCGCGGTTGAAAACAAAGAGGGATGAGTCGGCTTTGGAAGGAACAAAGGCAAGCGATATGAGAAAAGCACGCAGGCGGGAAAACCAAGCCCGGGGTGCTTGTTTAAGACCGTAGATAGCTTTAAGTAGCTCGCAAACATGATCGGGAAACTGGGAATCGACATACCCGGGCGGCTGCCGCATATACACCTTCTCATCAAGATGACCATGCAAGAATGCATTGTTGACGTCAATCTGTCGTAAGGTCCAGCCTTTGCTCACTGCAATGGAAAGAACCAGCCGAACCGTGGCAGCCTTGATAACTGGACTAAAGGTCTCATCATAATCGATACCTTGTTGCTGTTTGAAGCCCTTGGCAACGAGACGTGCTTTGTGTCGGCTGATGGAACCGTCAGACGCATATTTGAGCTTGTAGACCCACTTTGAATCAATGATATTGCATCCTTTGGAAGGAGGAACGAGGCGCCAAGTATGGTTGCGTTGAAGGGCAGCAAATTCAGAGTCCATAGCGGCTGTCCATTCTTTCGATTTGCTTGCCTGAGAGTAGCTAGCAGGTTCAACAGCCACATGAAAACCACGGCGCTGGAGCGAATACGGCACGGTGCCGTCAGTCCATGTCTTCGGCCGAACAATATTATTGTCGGTGTAATAAATACCGGGGTACAAAGAGTCCTGAGAAGGCCAAGAGGGCCGGTCAAGGAGGGCCCCGCGCGTCAGGCGTGGGCGAGCCCCCTCTGAAGACGAGGCGAGGGCCCCACGCTGTCAGCGCGCGCGGGCGAGCCCCTCTCGTGCGCGGGCGAGCCCTCCGAGACCAAAGCGAGGGCCCCACGCCACAAAGCGGGGCCCACGCGGCAGGAGCATTGCGTATGAGTCTTTGAGACGAAGGCTCCCCTGCCGCGAAGGACGAGTCGCATTTAATGAAACATCACGCGGATAGACAATTTGAAGAAATGATTACCGCTGAGACCCTACTGGTCTCGAAAGGCCGCCACTTTATGGGCGCAGTAAGAATTGACCGGCAGAGAGAAGGTTTGCTTGAGGAGACCGCCTGCGTCGGGAGGAGCAGTAGGCCCCACCCGCAGACTCACCGGTGTGACTGTCAGGGTCGAGGCCACTTGGCGGCACGCGAGGGCGGCAGCAGTGCGGCAAGCGCTGCACGTTTTCTCTTCTGTCATGTCTTGTCGAGTATCTTCAAGTATCAGATCGCCTACCCCTCGGCTCTCTCCGCCAGCCCAAAGCTTGTATAAAAGGAGAGGAGAGAAGAAAGGAGGGGGGCACTAGCATTCGTGCATTCAAAACACTCTGTAAACACATTCCCATTCAACCACAATCAGAAAAGAGCTAAGGCTCAGCAGGAGTAGGACTATTATCCGCGAGGGGGTCCGAACCTGGGTAAATCTACGAGTCGCTCCTTGTTGTGCCCGACACTCAAATCGAATCGAGCTTGATCGAGTTGGCTAGCGTACTAAAAATCGACCAGGTGTGATCCGCAGTGGTTGAGCGGAGAACACGCCGCGATGGCGCGCTGTAGGGGAGCGCAAGCATCGGTTCAAGCTCTTCACCCTTCTTCAGCGGCGATGGCGGAGCAGCGATCGCGATGGAGCAGAAGCGGCCGCTAGAGCCGCGCCACGGAGTCGGCCGCGCGATGGCGGTGGATCATCCGGCGGTAGCCGCCCGCCTAGGGTCGGAACTCGCGTAGCAGCCGCCCGCTTGTTAGGCGGCGCTGCCTTGGAGGAGTGCACTCAAAGACAGAACCTCCATGCGGCGTGGCCTTGCTAGAAAACCCACCGTTCCGGTGATCGACTCCGGCGGCGCCGTGGTTGGCCACCTTGGCCATCGTCGACTCCGACTTGGCCAAGGGCGGTGGTGCAAGTTTCGGGGCGGGGAACCGTGTTTCGCGTCCTCCCGTTTTGTTGCCCTCGCACTCCTCTCGCAGATCTCCCGGTGAGGGGGGGGGGCTAAGACGACAAGAGCGGCGACCCCTACGGGGCTCGGCCGGCAGGCGTCTGTGGGCGCGATCTCCGTCCCATCCGAGGACCGCCACTTGCTGCATGGAGAAGACTCATGTGACAAGCTCTGCAAGGGCCGTGATCGAAGGCCAGGATCATGCTGTCATTGCCGCTGCTGGGACCCGCAAGAGGGCTCCCGCAGAGCTGCTCCGCCAGCGAGGGTAGCGCTTTAGCGCCGCCCTAGGCGACGGGGCGGCGGGCGAGGACCGCTTCAAGAGCAGAGGCTCCCAACGCCGGGTGCCGCGCTTTTTCAAAGGAGTCATGCGCCCGGCGTCGATCCGGAACGGTTTCGTCCGCCCCATCGAAAAGTATGACGGCTCCACCAACCCCGATGAGTTTTTGCAGATCTATACGACGGTGATGCAACCGACAAGAGGGTCGGGAAGGTTCTCGCGAACCACTTCCCCGCGGTCTCACCGGCGAGCCCGCCAGGCTCATGAACCCGCCCGGAGTCCGTGGGGTCATGGAAGGAGCTTTGAGTTTTCGTCACCAACTTCCGTGGCACCTTCGAGCAGCCCGAGTAGAAGACGACTCCACAACGTGGGAGCAGAAGAGAGAGAGCGCCGCGCGACTATATTCGTGCTTCAATCAGTCCGCAACACCATCCCCGACATCTCCATCGACGCCGTGGTCACGGCATTCGTGAGAGGCGCCGAGACCCCAAGGTCAAAGAGAAGATGGCCACCCGCAAGATCAAAACAACGGAGGAGTTTTTCACCTTGGCGCTGAAGTGCGCCTTCAGTGCAGGGTCAGATTCACCCGGCCGCTGGCGGGGACAAGCGGCGGGCGGCGAGGCCGGACCTCGAGGAACCCCGCGGCAAGGACAAGAAGAAGCGCAAGGCGCTAAGACCGGCAGGTCATGGCCGCCGAAAGCGCGACGACGACGATCATGCCACCACAAGAATGGGCGCAGCTGGCGAAAAGAGGAGGTCGCGGCCCGGCGGTACGGCCCCGTAGGGCGGCCGAGGCGGCGGTTATGGCGATCGCCGTGGCCGTGATGGCCCTCAAGGCCGCGACGAGGGCGAGACCGTCGCCCGTGAGTGGGACGGAAGGCCCATCGTCCCCATTCACCGCAACAATTCCCCACGACTTGCGATTGCCATGTCGCCGGCAAGATGGTGGACAAGCGAGTCCACGCAAAGCAGCAGCAGCAGCAGCGCGCCCGCAGCAGGGTAAGGGCAAGGAGACGGCTTCGCTTGGTTTTCAGCAAAGGAGCGCCGGTTGCCGCTATCCACGGCGGTTCGCCACCTATCCGCCCCACGCTAGCTTTAAGCGCGCGATGAGGGAGGTGTCCACCGCGTTCGCTTTGGTCGGTGAGGCACCGGTGTGGTCGGAGCACCGATCGCGTTCAACAAAGCCGATCACCCACCAAGACCGCCGCCTGGCATCTCCCGATCGTGGTTGCACCCACGGTCCGGAATGTAAAGCTAGGGCGGTCTTTGGTAGACGGAGGAGTTCCCTCAACCTCCCCGTCCGCCCGGGGCGCCAAGGGCGCCCAGATCCAGCAGCAGCGGAGCTTCGCCCAACGCCCCATTCTTCGCATCGCGCCGGGCCGAGTCCGTCCCTGCTGGGGCCCGCTGCCTCCCGGTGACGCTTGAGGTTCGGCAACTTCCGCACCGAGATGCTCGAAGTTCGAGGTGGCGGACTTCGACCTCCCTACAACGCCATACTAGGTCGGCCGCGCCGACTGTGTTCATGGCGGTGTGCCACTATGCGCACATGGTGGTGAAGATCCCGGCCACCGCCCCATCGTTTTGAAAGTGGACCGCCTGTGGCGCCCGCTGCGACAAGGACGCTCGCTTTGGCGGGGCGACGGTGCCAGTAAGGCCGAGGCTTCGACTGGGAGCTCTCGGCGAAGACCCGTGCCTCCCGGTTCGTCTGCGGAGGTTAAGGCGGTCTCCTGAGCGAAGTCGACCGGCGAAGACCGCTCGGTGGCGCCTCTCGGCGCCAATAGGAAGGCGCGCTGTCTCCTTCCTCCAGCCTAACGCAGACGTGTTTGCGTGGCAACCGTCCGACATGGCTGGGTCCCTGTGGAGGTGATTGAGCACAAATTGGCGACGTTCCCGCGCGCGACCGCCATGCGAAAGGTCCGGAAGCGATCGCCGAGCGCCAGAAGTTATCCGCCGTAAGGTGGACAAGTTTAAGGCGGGGTCGTCCGCAGGTCGCCCATCCTGTGGCTCGCGAACCCCGCCCTTGTCAAGAAATCAACGGGCGTTGAGGATGTGCGTGGACTTCACCGACTTCAACAAGGCGTGTTCGGCGATCCAGACCGCGCCCGCATCGATCTCATCATCGACTCAATCTGCGGGTGCGGCAACAGAGCTCGGATGCGTACTCTGGGTACCACCAGATTAGCATGGCGAAGAAGATGAAGACAAGATCGCCGGACGCCCATGGACGCTCATCGCTATACAAGGATGGCGTTCGATCGAAGAATGCAGCCCAACCTATCGGGCCATGCATATCGCCACCGCCCCCAAATAGGGCGAAACCCGAGGTGTATGTCAATGATCCGTGGTGAAGTCCAAGAAGGCGGAGGAGTTGATCGGCGACCTAGAAGAAACCTTCACCAACTGAGGAAGTACGCATCAAGCTTAATCCAGAGAATGCGGTTCGCTGCTCCGTCGGACAACCGCCGATTCCTCGCTCCCGGGGGGATTGAGGCGAACCCCGACAAGATCGCAGCTGATCGAGAACATGAAGCCCCGACGCGACTTCGGCAGATGCAAGGTGCTTGGTGGGTCGCTTGACCTCCCTGGGCAGCATGATAGCCCGCCTGGGGGATAAAAGTCTCCCACTGCTCAAGCTCCTAAAGAAGACCAACCATTTCGAGTGGACGGCGGAGGCGCAGGAGGCGTTCGACGGTCTGAAGAAGTATCTCACCTCCCCGCCCGTCCTGGTCGCCCTGCATCAGGCGAGCCGCTGATCCTCTACGCCGCGCAAACCCCAGACGGTCGGTCAGGTGTTGGTGGCGGAAAGAGAGGGCGTTCAGCGCCCATTTACTACGCCGAAAGGTCCTCCACGACGCCAAAACAAGGTATTCACAAAGACCGAAGATGCTCTACGCCGGCCGACGGCGTCTCGAAGCTACGCCATTACTTCCAGGGCGAGAAGTCACGGTGTTGACTAAGTATCCCTTGCGGAGATCCTTCAACCGTGAGGCGACGCGTCAGACGCTTGCCAGGGGCCATGGAGCCGGCAGAATTCGATCTCAAATTCGCCTCCGAACGGCCATCAAAGGGTAAGCTCGCGGAGTTCATCGAAAGTGGACTCCGCGGACACAGAGCCGAAGACACCCCCCTCGCCAGACTCTCTTCTTGACGGCTCATTCCGCCGGAGGGGTCAATCGGGCGCCGCCCCGTGTCTCCCATCGGGCGATGTCGTCCCGCACTGGTGGTGCTGGACTTCCGCGCCACCAACAACGCCGCGAGTATGAAGGATCGCCGCCGCTCGGGGTGGCTTTACCCTTGGCATCCGGGCGGCTACAAGTAAAGGAGACTCTCTCCGGTCATCAACCAGCGAGGAAGGATTTCTCCCGCCGATCCCGCTATGGCGGCCTACTCGCGAGGTGCGCCGGTTGGAGCGGCACTTCGAGGGTTTGGGCTTCGGCACGCCCTCGCCGCGACAACTACTCGGCGGATGAACTCGCCCTGCATTGCCTCATCAAGGGCACTGTTCTCGCCGGGTCTTTGAAGAAAGACTTACGCTGCCGTCCGCCGCAGCCCCCACCTCGGCGGGGACGACGCTTCTCGACGCAGCCCCACTTCTAGAGGAGACGCTACCAATCTCGCCGCAGCCCCCGGTTGGAGGGAGGAGGCGAAGAACCGCCGAGGCGGTTGAGGCGAAACGCTGTGCCAGCGGAGTACGCCGGCGACAATGTACAGAGCGCCGCCACACTCGTCCGGAAGGTCGCGGATGGATCCGATCCTAGCCTACCGCTGGATGGAGTGATCTCGACGATGACGCGTCGGCTAAGAAGATAGCGCGCAGCGCTGCGCCACGCCTTTGGTAGGTGGGGACCAGACGCTGTGGCGCAAATGGAGTTCTCCGAAGCGCGCCACTCGGGAAGCGGGAGTGAAATTCTCTCGAGATCCATGGAGGCATGTGCGGGAGCCATTCAGTGAGCCGGCGTTGGTTGGGAAAGCTTTCCGCCACGGTTTTATTGGCCTCATCGCCTCCGTGATGCCTTCGAGCCGGTGAGGAGATGCGGCGTGCCAATTTCATGCTAAGCAGATCCACCGACCGCCCAGCGCCGCAAACCATTCCGCCTTCTTGGCCGCTCGCATGCTGGGCCGGACATTCTCGGGCCCGTTTCGCGGGCGACCGGAGGTTACACTCATCTGCTCGCCGCTATCGACAAGTTCACTAAGTGGGTTGAAGCCTCGCCGTCCCGCGATCACATCCGCAGCGGCTATCAAGTTTATGAAGAGCATCTTCGTCCGGTTCGTGTCGCCAATGTAATTATCATCGACAACGGCGCCGCCAAAAGCGCCGATTTCAAGATCGGGTGCGAAGAGTTGGGTACTAAGCGTGCTTTGCCTCCGCTATGCATCCGAAGAGCAATGGGCAAGTGGAGCGGACGAACGCGAAGTACTCAAAGGGCTCAAGACAAGGGCGCTCGATCGCTCGAGAAGCGTGGCAAGCGCTGGTCAAGAAGTCCCCACCGTGTTGTGGGTATCGCGGACAACTCCCAACAGAGCCACCGTGAGACCCTTTCTTCCGGTGTATGGCTCGAGGCGGTGTTCCCATCGAGCTCGCCTTGGCTCCCAAGGGTGGCGGCGCGAAGCGAAGACCAAGACTCGACCGCGCCAGATCGGCGTGAATCTCCGGAGGAGATCCGAGATGTGGCGATCCGGCCGCCAAGTATCAAGAAAGGCCGCTACCGTTATCAAGCAAGGCGGTGTGTGAGAACACCGGCAAGGCGACCTCGCTCACAATAAAATTCAGGCGCGGGCGGGCGCAATAAACCGTCTCCCCGTGGGAGGGCCCTTCAAGGTGGTCTCGATCTCCGCCCAGCTCGGCCAGCTCGCATTCGAGGATGGTCGCGAATTGGCTAACACTTGAACGCCGAGCACCGAGGAAGTTCTACCCGAGGTAGCAGCCGAAGCTTTTTTGGTTTTCCTTTGGAGCCGAGCGGCGAGGTCTTCTTCCTTCACCGCCGCCTCGGGGTGATTGTACAAAGCCATCTTCAATAAGAGATAAGTTCTCTCCTTGTGGGCATCTGCTTTTTTCGCCAAGTCTGTTAGAAAGCATTCTGCTGAAAGTCGGTAGCGAAAAAGTACTCAAGGCGATGGCCCCTTAGTTGTAAGGATTTAACGCCACGACTTGCGGTTGGGCGAGGCAAAGCGGACGGAAGGCGGTTCTAGCCCGGTGTCGGCTCGGTCTCAGGCAATGCGCCAACAACGCACCGGCGACTCAGACCACTTCCGAAAGCTAAGTTCTCGCCACGCGATGTCTAGGGTCGGTTCAAAAAGAGGCCATAAGGGTTGAAGTAACCAGACACCGAGGAAAAAGCGCCACTTTCAATGTAAAGCTCGCCTAAAGCTTTTTGGCGATCGGTGGCTTAGCCTTTCAAAGGTCTGTTAGAAAACATTCGCCGAAAGTCGGTAGCGAAAGTACTTATGGTCGATGGCCCCTTAGTTGCAAAGGCAAACGCTATAACTTACGCTTAGTGCGAGGCAAAGCGACGGAAGGCGGTTCTAGCCCGTGTGTCGGCTCGGTTCAGGCAATGCGCCAACAATGCACCGGCGACTAGACCACTTCCTGAAGCTAAGCGCCGCCACGTAATGTTTAAGTCGGGTTGCGAGAGGCCATAAGGGTTGAAGTAACCAGATGCCTAAGGAAGCGGCGCCACTTGCGCGCGTAATCGCTCATCCTAAAGCCTTTGGCGCCAGTGCCCCGCTCAATTCCGCAGTTAAAATTGTGCGAAGTTCAAGTGAGACTCACAACAAAAGAGCAAAAGTTTGTTTGCATTAATAGGCAACATTTACAAGGCAAAAAGACGGGAGTCTCGCCATCCTCCTCGCTTCGCTTTCCATCGAGCGGCGCCACCATCACGGACACGCGGTCGGGCGGCGGTGTCAACCCGCTACCGCTCAAACCGTCCACCGAGCGGCGGCTCCCGGTGGCGACGCCGAGATAAAACGCGCGCCTCGAGCAAGACAGCTTGCTCAAGATGAACCGCGCCGCTTCGAGAGCGCTTTGACGATCGTCTTTCTATCGCCGCCCGCCAACGCCACCGGAAGGCCACGCAGGCTTCAAGCTGCTCGTCCCCACGGCGCCAACAGATCAAGGCAGCCGCCTCTCCAATGAGGATGCAAGGTAACACCCAATGGATGCAGATGCCCGGAAGCTGCGAGGCGGTGCGCAGATGTCGGCGAGGGTTCGGAGGCGCCAAGTGTTCCAAAGTGAGGTCTTCGATCTGCTTGGCGGACGAGGCAGCGGCGGCTTGGGCTGCCTTAGCCTCGCGGGTCATCGCCTCCTTCGCAGCGGCTTCTTGGCCAAGGGCTCGCCACCGCCGGCAGATCGCTCCGCCAAGGCAAGGGCTTCCTCCGTGTTGCCCAGCGCGGAGAGGGTGCGGCGCCGGCGAGCGCCCCTACGCCGGGCGTCACGGCCGAGATGGCGGCGGCGCCACGACGCGGTGGCGAGGGTTCTCCGCCGCGGGCGCCGCGAATCCTCCCCGCCACGGCAGCCTCCGTCGAAGGAGCGGCGGCGAGGCGGGTCATTGGCGAAGTCGCGGGAGCGGAGCTCGATGCCCCGCCATTCGCGCCTGCTCCAAGAAGGACAAACAGGTTCAGAATGCAAAAGCGTAGCATGCTAACCCTAATGTGAAACGTCGCGAAGCGCAGAAAAGCCAACCTGAAGCGGTGCGCTCAAGGCGAAGCCGGGCGGGAGCTCAAGTCGCTGGTCGCGGAGGCGGTGGCGGCGCGGTCGCGGTCACCGCCGTCGAAGCAGGCGCTGGCGCTGGCGCGAGTGGTGCCGGTGCAGGAAGCACCAGCACGGCAGCGGACGCCGGCGCAGGGAGCGTCGGCGTAGAAGGAGCGGAAGAAACCGCGCAGCGCGCCAGCTTCTGAGGTCGCCGCTCTCGCCCGGTGGCGGAGCGGCGGCGGTAGCAGCAGGGCCCCCGCTGGAAGGGGCCGGCGGTGGCGGCGGAAGCTCGGGATCGGAGGGGCGGGCCCTCTTTGGGCTTGTCTCTCCCTCCTCTTCGTCGTCGTCCACGGCGAGGATGAGGCGGCGCTTCCCGGAAGCGCGGTCGGAGTCGGCCGCCACGGCAGAGGTAGCGGCGGCCGCGGAAGCTTGGGCGGTCGCCGGAGGCGGATCGCGGATCTGTAGTGGCCCCCGTGCCACTTGGACCGCGGGACCAGAGACCTCCATGGGGGGCAGCGCACGCAAGTGTTGGTTGCGCTCTTGTGGATCCCAGTCGCAGAGGGGGAGGATGCCCGCAGCAAAAGTGTCGCCGACCGGTGGGGCCAGAGCCCCGCCACCGGCCCCGAGCACGCCGTCTCAAGACGTTTCTCGCGCCGGGCGAAGCAAGAAAGGAAGCCATAAGGACGGCAAGCAAAAAATTCCAAGAAAGACAAGAGACCCAAAAGACTAAAAGAGCACTCACCGCCGAGGGCGACGCGGACTCCATCGTTGTCGCCATAGTACATCCAAAGCGGGCGAGTCCTCACGCGGAGCGGCGTAGTCGGCGCCGCAAAAAATCCGCCGCGACGAGGGTTCCGGTGAGCCCGCGGGCGGCGAAGATCGACGATCGCGCGCCAAGACGCCCCAGCCCGCTGAATCGTCAGCGGCTCCCCTTAGCGGTGGGCTCCGGGACCCTCAGAAGAGAAAGATCGCCGCAGCCGCTGGAGTCCTCAATGTACAGCCATTGTCGGTACCAGTCCTTCCAGTTGGACTTGGACGCGACAGGGATGAAGGCGGCGGTTTCGTGGAGCGTGAAGTAGCAGCCTCGAAGGTCGGCCAAGACGGGCGCGCCTCGCGTGCAAAGACGAAGAGCCGGGCGCCAGAGCGGGAGGCTTGGCATCGTCCCCACGAACATCTCGCAGAGGTGGACGAAGATGGCCAGCGCAATGATGGAGTTGGGGGGAAGGTGCACCGCCTGGATCTCGTAGAAGGCGAGCACCCCCAAGAAAAATTTAGAGTACGGCGGGATGAGCCCCGCCAGCGCCGCCCAGACAAAGGTGACAATCTCCCCGTCGCGAGGGCTCGGCGCCATGGTACCGGGGCCGAACCGGGCGGCGGTTGGCGGCACGAACACTTGAATCCGCCTCACTGAGTCTTCGTCGGCGGCGGAGGTGGGAAAACCTGGCCCAGGCGCCGGCGCGTCCCCAAGGCGATCCTTGCTGCGTTTGGGCGCCATTGGAAACCAGTGAAGAAGTGGGCAAAGAGAAAAAAGGCTCTGTGGTGGTAGCGAAGGAGGCAATTGGCAGTTTGTGAAGACTTAGCGCGTGGAAGGATTGACCGCAGCGCTGAGAGAAGTATTTATAGGCGTGGGGCGCGAGCACGACGGTTTGGATTCCGCCCCCACGCGCGCGCGGCACCATCATTGCCCCGCGAGTTTTGGTTTCCCGCGAAAAGCGGCGTAGTTCCCCAAGGAAGATCGTGTGCAGATGGAGGATCAGGAGTACGGCGCCGCAGGTGGTGGGCCCCCCCACGATTCATCTCCCGCCGCACAAGAAACGGA
This sequence comes from Raddia guianensis, assembly GCA_036346415.1. Lineage (NCBI taxonomy): Eukaryota > Viridiplantae > Streptophyta > Magnoliopsida > Poales > Poaceae > Raddia > Raddia guianensis. Next base: position 34,409,248 of record CM070536.1, read on the forward strand.
AAAGTGTCTGCGACACGGTTCACAGATCATGGTGGACCCGGGGCTACTGCTGTAATAAATACCGGGTACAAAGAGTCCCGAGGAGGCTAAGAGGGCCCCTGCCAAGTCGCGGGCGAGCGAGGCCCCCACAAGTGAGCGAGCCCCTCAGAGGCCAAGAGGGCCCCACCAAACGGGCGAGCAAGGCCCCAACACCACAGCGAGCCCCTCAGAGGCAAAGGGCGAGCGAGGCCCACAAGGCGGCGCCGAGCCCCTCAGAGGCCAAGAGGGCCCCAAGGCGGCGGGCGAGAGAGGCCCCAGCCACAGGAGCGAGCTCCTTAGAGGCCAAGAGGCCCCACGCCGTCAGACGGGCGAATAAGGCCCCAAATGCTGGCGAGCCCCTCAGAGGCCAAGAGGGCCCCAAGGCCGCGGGGCGAGCAAGGCCCAGCCAAGCGCTGGCGAGCCCCTCAGAGGCCAAGAGGGCCCCGCTGCCACGCGGGCGAGCAAGGCCCCAGCTGGGGCGAGCCCCTCAGAGGCCAAGAGGGCTCAAGGCGTCAAGCGGGCGCAGCAAGGCCCCAGCCAGCTGGGCGAGCCCCTTGAAGGTCAAGGAGGGCCCCACGCCCAGCGGGCGTGCGTGGGCGAGCCCCTCTCAAGACGAGGCGAGGGCCCCACGCGCCAGCGGGTCTGCGGGCAAGCCCTCTCAAGATGAGGCGAGGGCCCCACGCGCCAGCGGGTGCGCGGGCGAGCCCCTCTCGAGACCAGCGGGCCCCACGCCAGCGGGGGCCCAAGGCGGGAGCATTGCGTATGAGTCTTTGAGACGAAGGCTCTCCTGCTGCGGCGACGAGGCGATTAATGAGACATCACGCGTGGATAGACAATTTGAAGAAATGATTACCGCTCTGATGACCCTCGCAGTCCGAAAGCGCCACATCGGGCGCAGAAGAATTGACCGCAGAGAGAAGGTTTGCTTGAGGAGGCCGCCTGTCCGGAGGAGCAGCGGGCCCCACCCGCAGACTCACCGGCAGGATCTGCGGGTCGAGGCCACTTACGAAGCACGCGAGGACGGCGCAGCGTGGCGTGGCAGCGTGCACGCTGCCTCTTCTGTCGTGTCTTGTTAGTGTATCATGAGTATCAGATCGTTTACCCCCTCGGCTCTCTCCGCCAGCCCAAAGCTTGTATAAAAGGAGAGGAGAGAGAGGAAAGGAGGGGGGCACTAGCATTCGTGCATTCAAAACACTCTGTAAACACATTCCCATTCAACCACAATCAGAAAAGAGCTAAGGCTCAGCAGGAGTAGGTCCGAACCTGGGTAAATCTGCGAGTCGCTCCTTGTTGTGCCCGACGCTCAAATCGAATCGAGCTTGATCGAGTTGGCTAGCAGACTAAAAATCTGACCAGGGGTGTGATCCGCAGTGGTTGAGCGGAGAACACGCCGTCAGTTATGTTGGGACCGAGTCACCATACGCGGAGGAGCGGGATGGTGCACCGACGGAGAGGCTTCGGAGGACTGCGGTGCAGGCAATGATGGGACAGATGCATGAACCTGTAAATGAACACCACTAGGAGGAGAATCATCAGAAGCATTAGCAAGCAAGTTGTCAGTCTCGCCAACTGGCTGATCGACCATCGCAGGCACAACACCAGAAGTATGGACAGGTACAAGAAGTGGTAGAGAAGGGGTAGAGGCCGGTGGAGCAGAAGAAAAAGTAGTGGATGAAGATCGTGAGAAGGGAAACACAGCCTCATCGAAGACAACATCCCGAGAGATATATACCCGGCCAGTAGACTGATCTAAACACTTGTACCCTTTGTGCTTCGTGCTGTAACCAAGGAAGACACATTGCTTAGAACGGAAGGCAAGTTTACGAGCATTGTATGGACGGAGGTTTGGCCAACATGCACACCCAAAGGTTTTGAGAATACGATAATCGGGTTGGAGACCGTACAAGCGACGTAGGGGAGTGTCACCATGGATCACTCGGCTAGGCAAGCGATTGATCAAATACGTCGCGGTGAGAAAGGCCTCATCCCAAAACCTTAGAGGCATGGAGGCTTGGGCGAGTAAGGATAGGCCAACCTCGACCACATGCCTGTGTTTGCGTTCGGCCAAACCATTTTGTTGACTCGTATGAGGGCAAGAAACCCGATGAACAATTCCCGTGGATTGAAAATGTTGGTTCAGTCTATGATACTCACCCCCCCAGTCCGATTGCAGAGCCTGAATTTTTCGCCCAAGAGTTAACTCAGCATGTCGTTGGAATTGGAAGAAAGCTTGCTCAACGTCAGATTTGTGACGCAAAAGAAAAATCCATGTAAAACGACTGAAATCATCAATAAAGCTAACATAGTATTGAAACCCATTGACAGAAGATGGAGCTTTACCCCAAACATCGGAATGAACAAGTTCAAGAGGCATAGAAGACACTCTAGATGACAAACTGAAAGGCAGCTGATGGCTTTTGCCTTGCTGACAAGCATCACAGACATTGCTGAGTTTATTGAGACTACAGGATAAATTATTGGAACTGACAATAGACTGAACGACTGCTGGAGAGGGATGACCAAGGCGTTGATGTCACTGATCAGCCGTGAGCTTGGTACTGAAGAAAGCACGACGGTGGTGAGGTGATGGAGCCGCCGAAGCGATGGTGTACAGACCGCCCTTACATTGCCCGCGAAGAAGAACTTTCTTCGTGGACTGATCCTTAACACAAAAAAAATTGGGATGAAATTCAAAGAAGGCATCGTTATCAAGTGCAAACTTGCGAACACTTAGCAGATTTTTGGTGATTTGAGGAACATGAAGAACATCGTTAAGAGCAAGAGGACTAGAAGTAGTGCCATGAATGGTAGATGAACCGATATGGGAGATTGACAAACCTGTGCCACTGGCCACCTGAACATGATCACCTCCCTTGTATTGGTGCTGCATCGTCAGACGATCCAAGTCGCTTGTGATGTGATCGGTGGCACCACTGTCCACATACCAGTTTGTATCAACTGTGTACTGGCCAGTGTGTGCGGCCGTAGCTGCAACGCGCGGTTCCTCCGCTTGGTACGAGTGGTTGAAGCGCTGATAACAGCGCAATGCATCGTGGCCAATCTTGCCGCAGATTTGGCAGACTGGCCGATTACCACAGGTCGTCCGGTTGTTGTTGTTGCGAGCACCATCAGAACCAGTGTTGCCACTACGGCCACCTCCAGATTGTTGGCCATAGTAGTTGTTGCGACCACGGCCGCGGCCACGATAGCCGCCACCGCCACCTCGATTTCCATTGCTGCTCCCACCACGCGAGACGGAGTTGGCAGAGGATTGAATATGGCCATCAAAAGAAACCACACTCTTGCGAGCATCATGAGTAGCTAAAAGGGCATATAGATCAGCAAGAGATACCGGCTCTGGTCGTGTCATCAGAGAGGTGACGAAGGAGTCGTAGTCGTCTCCAAGTCCAGCGAGGATGTAGGAGACCACCTCATCCTGACGGAGCGGCTGACCGATGGAGGCCATAGTATCTGCAAGACTCTTCATCTTGTGGAAGTACGCGGTGGCTGTCAGGTCTTTCTTACGGGTGTTGGTAAGTTGAAGCCTGATCTGCATGATGCGCGCAAGCGAGCGAGAGGCAAACATATCCTCCAGCGCAGCCCAGACTTGCGCAGAGGTGGTCATGAGAATGACATGACCTAGGACTTCTTCAGTGAGAGACGCAAGAAGTGCGCCCAGTACCAACTGATCTCGCTGGAACCAGGTGGTGTACGCAGGATTTGGAACCTGCTGTGCCTCATTGCCATCCCCGCTAGCTTGAGATAACATGGCGTCGGGTGCAACGTTGGTCCCATCTACATATCCTAGCAGCTGCTGGCTGCGTAGATAAGGAACCATCTGGGCCTTCCACAAGAGATAATTTTCCTGGGAAAGTCGAATGGTGACGAAGTGCGTGAATGTTGGCGCCGGCGCTCCGACGGCAGGGAGAGCCGCGGCCACCTGAGAAGCAACGGTGGCCATGGTACCGGATGTGGTGCTGGAATTTGTGGAAATAGTCGCCATCACGTGGTGATCAAAGCTGGCTCTGATACCATGTGAAACGAAAGAGAAACGAACGAGAAAAGATGATTTGCCGTGAGAGGCTCGTAGAGCCTTGAGCTGTATATATATAGATCAGAGTTGTACAGCGGAGTTGTTACAACAACCATACACGATTATAGGAGATTACACAGCTGATAAAACAGCCTAACAAACATTACTTATCTATTCGTAGCTTCACACGCACGGCATGATCTGCAGCAGCTATCGTATGCAGCGAAGCTGCCTTGGACTGTGATTGTGATACTGCTAACAATAAATTCTCCGGAACTATTTTAGCTTCTATCGAGCTGCAAAAACGAGGCAAAAGAAATTCATCATCGGTTTCAAGAAAAGATGGACATTACGCAAACAAATAAAGTTTAGGGATCGGCTCCTGTGCAGACGCCTGCATTTAACCTTCCTGTGCAGGCGCCTGCACGGAAGTGCAAAACACAGGCGATTTTGATTTTGTGGCGGATTTACTCTCCGTCCCGACGACGAAACCGCGTGTGAGCCAGAACGTGAACTTCGCTAGTGCTCATAAGCACGTACGGCTTGTTTGGATCACGCCTGCTCGGGGCGCCGCCAGCAAGTCGATCCACCCGAACCGGAAATCGACGGCTCTGGGTTTGTTTGCTGGCCGAACAAGTTCTGCAGCTTTAATCCAAACAAGCTCAGAGTCCTCGTGCATGGCTCGCCTAGTACAGATTTAGCAAGTCCAAGGACTGGACGGCCCAAGCGCTATTGCATGGCTAATTTCTAAAAATAAAACAAATATATAATAAATAGAAAAATGATAACATACTAAATTCTAAAAAATAGAAAATAAAATATATATGGGACCGTCTTTTGACACGATTGCCTCAGATTTGTTCTCATTGCAATGTCAGACAAATCGAAAATGCAGTAATTTTATGTCCCTTGAAACCCAACTGCCCATCTGCATGTAAAGAAAAAAAAACAACCCTACCCACTCCCACTTTTATTTCCCTTCCCCACGCCACACACTTCCATGAGCCGGCCAAAAACATGGTGAATTCTTTCTAAAAAAACATGATGAATTGGACAGCGCTCTCCAAGTTTCAGATCAAGAAAACTACTGAAAAAATAGTACAGTAGAGCACTACTAAAAATTTCTGAAAACAATGTATAAAAACTCACATAAACAAGAAACACAGCACTGCAAGTGTTCTACATGCAGAAATAGCAAATTTCAGTGCTTCACTTAAATTTCAAAACATAATCACATAAATTTCAGTGAAACTAACTACTGAAATTTCGTCGTTAATTCACTGAAATTTTTTGAAATGGATAACCTTCCCACACTAATGGTCCTGCTCATTATTGCTGACTAGAAAATACCCGTTAGTACATGCAGAAATAGCAAATTTCAAAGGCTTCGCTTAAATTTCAAAACATAATCACATAAACAGAAACACAAGACCGCAAGTGTTCTACAAGCGTAAATAGCAAATTTCAAGATGCTTCACTTAAATTTCAAAACATAATCACATAAATTTCAAAGTGAAACTAACTACTGAAATTTCATCGTTAATTCAACCAAATTTTTGAAATGGATAACCTTCCCGCACTAATGGTCCTACTCATTATTGCCGACTAGAAAATACTTATTAGTACAGTATTTTTAACACAAATAACATTAAAAAGGGGTAAAAATTCAATGATAAATGAGTGCCAAAATCAGGAACTAACATCTGTAAAATGAACGGACATAGAGACATACCTTTCATTTTAGAAAACAGAGAAAGATTGACCTTCTCCAACATTGGAGAACCTTTGGCTAATAGTTCTTTGCCGATCAACACAAAAATTTAAAACAACCGAGACCATCCATCAACGAAACAGAAACAAAGATTTACAAAACCAAATCCAAATCCAACAAAAAACATAGATCTACAAACCTTGACCTATAAATCATCAATACCATGGATAAATTGGGGTTAAAATGTTCAAGGTCTCCATAAACATGAGAAACAAAAAATCAAAAAAATAGCAAAGGGAACCTGATTCAGACACACACCTAGGCACAATCCGCATCCACAGATGCAGATATCAACGGCGGACTCAACACAATGCCTTCTGCGGCTAACACAACTCATGCATCTGTGTCTCCCCATAAGGTGCGCCGCAAGGTGGCATAGGGGTCGCCGACGAGCAAAGAAATCACCTCGCTCTAACTCTTGGTGGGAGAACCAACCAAGCATGCTCATGGATCCTCATCTACTCACCTCTCTTTTCTCTCTTCACTCTCTCGCCTCAAAAGGCAAACACGGAGACACATGTGAAAAGACCACACGGAAGGAAAAGCAAATGACAGCTACTATATATCATGATGGCGTGAAGACAAAGACAAGCTCAGGCAAAGAACTCTCCATGGGTGCATGAATAAAAAGTTTATCAAGTGGTTGTGACCGCTAGATAGCTGCAATGGGAAAAATTTGGGAGGAGTCACCGCCCGAGACGACAAAGCAGACCACACCGACAACCCCTTCTCTGTTTCGAAAGAAGGCCACAAAAAAAAATTGTACAACACGTGGATGATTACGACGCTTTTACGGAAGCAAAACCGAAATCTATAATAAAACAGAGAACAAAATAAATCTATCATAAACAAATGACATACTAAATTCTAAAAAACAAATAACAAAATAAATCTATAATAAACAAATAACATATTGAATTCTAAAAACCAAATAAAACAAATAAATCTATAATAAACAAAAACTAAATAAATAGATTTTTTCAATACAAATCTATACAAATTTCACATACCGTAGATATAGAAAAACTGTTTAGACAAAGTGAAAAAAAATAAACTAAAGAAAAACAGACATAAGCAACCATGTATAATTTAATATTAATGTATTTAATTCTTGTTTATCAACCTGATAAGAAAAAAAAGTAAAAAAAAATGCATGCAACGCGTTTGCATGCAGCGTGCGGCTAGCAAGCAGCGTTGCCTGCTGCTCGCTTGCATGCACCGAGCCGGCGAGCCATCGATGGCCCGTAATTGTGAATGCAGCGGTGCATCCGATGTGCCGTTAACTACGTGCGGCACGTGTGCCTCGTCTGTGTCAGCTTATGCAACGGGACTTGCAACGAAAAATCGCCTGCACAGATAGCAGCATGCAGGCGCCTACAGGCAAGCAAAACCGTAAAGTTTATCAAACTGTGATGATTTAACGCGTTAACTTTTTTTTGTTCCTTATAATAGCAACCCGTGAACTATTCATAGAATATGCAAAATCACAGATATATAAGTACAATTGACAAGAAAGAGATCAGAAGTGATTTCATATAAAGTTACAAACCGAGGAATCGCCGAATCAGTTGATTCCAAGCCATTCCACTTCAGAAGCAGCAGGTGTACAAAATTGAAACCACCGAAGCCAAAAAAGTAAATTTAGCTGACTAAACTTTACTTTTATCAAACCTAATTTTTTTTAGTTGACACAATCTTCCTTTTTCTTTTCCGCTGAAATGTTAACCGATGCTTCTACAGGATGTTAACCAAGCAAGGAAAAACCAAGGAGGAAGATTTTCTAAGCAATGTGGACTTATTTTTCAAAGTTTCGGAGGTCTGACGGTAATGTTTGATTGGCTTGTCCAAAGTCATTATCAATTTTCTATGGCAAACAATTGACCAAACATTTCTATGGCAAAATGTTCATACTGCTACACAGAACAAGGTTAGCAATTATACACTGAGCATCAGTGACTTCCCCAAAGCCAGAAAATACGTCTCTCAGCCCTTGGGCATTAGTATTCCAGGAAAGACATGACAAACGAGAACGGACTTAAGTCCTGACCGGCTAGATTGACTGTGTACATGCATCAGAAACAAAACAGGGATGCACACTAGCAGTCATGCAAACAAATTACTTGACAAAGTTTGATGCAAATCTGCCGTTTCTTGATATATAATATGGTCACCAATTAACCAAGAAACACGATGGCTATAAATTGAAACTCCCACAGAACATTCTCGTGAACAAGATTAACATAAATCAAACGGGCCTAACTAGATACTATAAATCAATGTACAATCAGTGGATCTGACCCTTTTTATCCAAAGATTATATGAAATATACAAGCCAAAACCACATTCCTCTTGAGATCCCACATCAAATCAACCCAACAATCTATATCAATGGATCCTATATCAATCTGCCATGCAATCAAACTAATAAATTTGACAGATTCCTGGAAGAGGGGATGGAGATGGCCATTGGTCAGAGCCATACCTGGGAGATGGGAAGGTCACTGCAGACTGCAGTGGGGTCGATGCCTCGACGGTGACCGGATCTGGATCGACTTGGGAGGCGGGACTACGTGGAGGTAACCCTAGCTCTCTCCCAAGACTTTTCTCGTGCGCAGCTGCATCGGAGCCGTCAGGGCGAGGGCAAGCTGGAGGAAGGTCGCGACGGACCGGATGCGGCAATAGGGACCGGAAGTGATGGGGACGGGAGGTGGCATGGAGGCCGAGGTGACGGAGGTGGTGCAGGAGGTGGAGGCGCGGGCCGAGGTGGAGGCGCGAGCCGAGGCGTTTGGTGGCTACAGCATACAGAACTGTTGTGTTTCCCTTCCCCATGTACTCTCAGTCTCAGGTCTCAATAAAAGCTATATTGTGTTGCAAGAGGAAAGTACGGTGAGGCGTTTTTTTAAAAGGAAATCTCTCAACGTTGTGGGAAATTTCTTCCATTTGTACCGTCATGGCTGACATGGTGGCTCCAATGGGATCGGCATGGTCTTTAGGCCGAGGGGCGAGTAGATGCCAGCGATGGCACGGCCTAGGTAGAGCCAGCTCGACTAGGTCATATTGGGATGTGAGAAAGGATGAGAGGCGGAGGAAGAAATGGATCGTTTATTGAAAATTTGAAGGTTGTTTTTATAAAAAAAAACATTTGAGGATGGTGAACACAAATCTCGGAGTAAATCCAATGGTCATTACCTTATATGGAACTACATGTACATGGTTAAATGCTCTCTAGTCGGATTTCGGTAGTGTTCAATGCGTCATTGTCGGCATTGTTGTTTCTCTCTAGATCAATCTCTCTCTCCTCTCACTCAAAGGAGAACTGTGTGACATGGTCACTATCGCGCATCACTCCTACGTGGCCACGTTAACAACCCCAAATATTATGGTCAATTTGATGAAGTTGGGCTGGGTTGCAAACAAAGACAACTAGGGAAGTTGAAAAGACACCGCTCTCCACCTTTTAGCCGGCACCACCACCTTCCTCTCCTTCTCTAGCCAATGCGCACCACCCCTTCCTCTCCAAATTCAATCGTCCCGTCCCCTAGCTCTACACCTCTAGCCATGCCCCACCACCTCCCAGCCGGAGCCACATCTCTTCCGGCAATGGTAGCACAACTCTCTCCCCCCACTCAAGCAACGCCATGGGTGCATGGCCGATCGACGGCATCGATCAGGCGAAACCAAGCGACAACACATGTGCTGAGGAGGTCTTCAAGTCAATGAGCCATGACGGCTCGCAAGCTGCTTGTGAGCTTTTTGAGCCAGAGGTGAGCAGCCATCCGAGCGAGTCAAACTGAGCAAGCTTAATCACTATGTAAATCTGAGTCCGAATATCCTTGCTCACTCAAACTCAGATTGTTTCCACCCAAATTCATACGAATTGTGCCGTTGCTTCCAGACCCAAAACGAAATAAAGTTTTTTTTTTCTCAGAGATACAATTAGACTTCTTTTGAAATACCATTACAACTTCTCACGACAATTTTATTGATAAAAAAACTAAATTAGTTGATTTGCACGATCGTGTTTTTAATCAGTACAGCCCGCCAAGAACCAAACGTGGTCCATGCATGCATTGCACACCCGCGTCAAACTAACAATTTGGCGACCGGCGATAGCTTGAAGTTCGTCGACGCAGTGCAGAGCAATGGGCACGTGCACCTCGCTGACGTTGTCGAGGAATGCACCGCGGACACGCGGTCAACACCTCACATGTAATGGGGACATAGTTGGGTTACAATTTTGAGACTTGATGCGAAAACATAACAAAATTCGTGAATGCGAATTTTAAGGCCTCTGTGTAGAAGTATAATTAACAAAGTTTTTAAATAGAGTGTATTGTAGGTAGAGAGTAAAAACAAAAAAATGCATGTTGTGAAATTTGAACGAAGTATACTTACATGTACCATTCCCTACCACTTATCACTAGGCTACTCATGCTAATGTGATTCATTGTTGATAGATGATAAGATACTCTATCTGCGCATAGGTTGAGCACTTGAGCTACCCTGGGGTTGAGGGTCCTAATGTATAAGGGCTTGTGCGGCGCACAACCCACACAGCTTCTAGTCTGGGTTTGTCTGCACATCAAAAATATATATAGCAAGTGACTGCCGTATATATATTAGCATAGCAACATATTTTTTTCAAAAGACAAGATGGTGAAAAACAAACGAATAGATCGGTGAAAAAATGGCAAGCCCCTGCAGAATAACAATAGCGTAAAAAAAAAATCTTCCCAGAGAGTCATTTCGAATAAATCATGCATGCCGCGTTTGTTTGCACCATAATTAATTAACTTCGACGTAATTAGTTGTGCACATAAAAAGCCTAGCTAGTAATCAATGCTTAAGAGACTAATTATCAACACTCAACAGTGCTATGACCCACACGTACCTCAAGTCACTCCGCAAGGCTGGCGAGTAACACGAGCAAGCAGCACAGAATAGAAAGTGCCAAATGTAGAGAGGAACACAGGGACCCCTCTTCGATGACGCGGACCGGTGCACGGAGCACGTTTACCTTTACTCTCCCCTGTGCAATTGTAGATAACGCGTACGGACGCGCGGTGCAGCCTCACTCTGCGATTGCATGCTAGATACAAGTTGATGCAATTATAGAAACGAGTTGATGCATGCATGGACTCGATGACAAAAATGACAAAAATCGAGCTATCAGTGACCCAGACAGCTCCTCTTCCAAGATTTTTTTTATTTAATTTAAGAGACCGACTAGAACGCAGACGCCTGTGTTTTGTGCAGACGCTCCTTTTTTCAGTACGATTGTACAGAAATTTCACCGCACGTAAGATTAAAAAATGTATAAAAACTGAAAAAAACTCGTAAAGCGCACTAATCGAGCAAATTAGAGAGGTAGAGAAGAGTAGATCGACGGGTCGTCGGCGGACGGCGGTGAGCAGCGTTGTCGGCGGTGAGCTGCGGCGTCGGCTGCGCAGCAGTGGGCCACATCGGCAGCCTCGAGCGCTGCGCTAGCGACGGCGGAACGCAGTACACAGCAGCACGACGGAACGCAGTACACGGCAGCACGACGGAACGAAGCACGGCGGCGTCGGCGTCGCGACGGAACGCAGCACTGCGCTCGCGACGGGACGCAGCGCCTGCGCGAACTCGCGAGCGCAGGCGCCCGCGCGGGAGCAACAGCGTTAATTTAATTTGTAATCCGTGTTACTCGTAGCGAGCAAAATTCACTCGTTAATGCAGCTTCTTGTATGAGAAAGAGAGTGAATCCTTCGACGGTGTCATTATTCAATGGCTCTGTACGTTGAAATCTGATTAATTCATTTCTATTTATTTTTTCTAGTTTCTTATCTTTTTTTTTGTTCTAACTTATATCAGTTTGTATATATCCTTTTGAGTAATATATCACCATGGATAGCCTCCGCAGTCTTTTTCTCAAAATAAAACTGAAAGCAGCCAGTTAGCTGCAACAGCCAGTGGAATACCATCCAAGGGGGCCGAAGCACACATTACACATTACACAAACTGGGTCATGCGGCGCGCCACCGCTTGGCCGCAAGTCTATCATCCACAAGCAGTCTATTTTGGATGGCCACCAAGAAGCAGCAGCAGCAATTCTGAGCGCTAGTTTTCCAAATCCTCCTGCAGCAATGATTCAGAAAGGATTCGACAAATCCTCCTGCTTGCCAGTAACGTTTGGACAGGGTGAGCTTCGAGGTTATGAAGTCCTGCGTGCCCTCGACGTGCCCTGGACTATACTCCACAGCCGGACAAACTTACGAAGTTGCTCTATCGACGAAATCCTATGTAAAGGCTTCATCCATGAGCCGGTTGCGAAGACGTGAACACCGGGACTGTTCTTCTTAACTTAAAGTTTTTGAAAGTTTTAATCTGAAAAAATTATGATCCCTTAAAATATGTTGTGGAGAGTTTTAAAACTTATGAAAAATTATTTTAATAACTACAAGAAAAGTTGGACGCCAGCGTCCGAACGTCCGTCGCAAGGCGTTGGATCGGACGCACCTCGACCGTCGGATCGCCGGCAGCGTGCGCGTCCGAGCCCCGCCCCGCCCCCGCGTGCACAGATGCAGCAAGGTGAACATTGGCTAGATGTGCAGTTAATACGTTTTTCAATTAAATTTCTGATTTTTGTATAAAATTCGAACAGCGTTCAAATTACACGAAATAAATTTCATAATTCTTCTAAAATCGAGAGCAACCCATTTTAGTTTTTTAAATTTTTCACCATTTCAATTTTTTGTGTGAAACTTGAAGAACTTGACAACTGCCCTTACACATGGTGCCCGCCACCCCATCATGATGACATAATGTGAAAATATTGAATTTTGAAAATGCGATACTGAAACTTAAAAATGTACTATTGAAACTAAAAAATTAGCTAATGAAACTTGTTTACAAAACTAATGAAAGTTGGTATATTATAGATGAACCTTGGGAATAAGCTATTGAAACTTGAAAAATAATTGATGAAACTTGGAAAATACCTATTAAAACTTGGAAAATAACCAATAAAACTTGACAAACTAATGATGAAACTTAAGAGTTCGGGAAGTTTTGTGAGTATGAAATCCAAATTTCGGTAGGCAAAACCCAAGTTTCATTAGGCAAATGTCGAAGTATCAATCGTGAAAAATCCAAGTCGCGGCGGACGAAAAACCCCAAGTTTAAACTAAAACAAATTCAAGTTTGAATAGTAATATTCGACGTTTCTAAAAGAAACCTACTTATGAAACTTGAGAACCTGCTAATGAAACTTGAAAATTTATTGATGAAACTTGATGATTTACTAATGAAATTTGATGAAATCCAGTCAAAATTTATATGGCAACGTACATACTGTCGGTGTAATAAATACCGGGGTACAAAGAGTCCTGAGAAGGCCAAGAGGGCCCCACGCGTCAGGCGGGCGAGCAAGGCCCAATGCACAGGCGAGCCCCTCGAAGGCCAAGAGGGCCCCACGCGTCAGCGGGCGAAAGAACGCCCAAATGGCGCTGGCGAGCCCTCGAAGGCCAAGAGGCCCCATCGTCGGTGGCGATCGGGCCCAGGCGTGGGCGAGCCCCTCAAGACGAGGCGAGGGCCCCACGCGCCAAAGCGGGCGGCGTGGCGAGCCCTCTCAAGACCGGGCGAGGGTCCCACGCGTCGAGTGGGGCCAGCGTGGCGAGCGTTGCGAAGAAGTCTTGTGACGAAGGCTCCCTGCTGCGAAGGACGGCGAAGCGCATTTAATGAGACATCACGCGCGATAGACAACAAGAAATGATTACCGCTTCTGATGACCCTGCAGTCTCGAAAGCGCCGCCACCGTGGCGCAGAATAATTGATCGGCAGAGAAGGTTTGCTTGAGGAGGCCGCCCGCGTCGAGAGAGCGGTAGGCCCCACCCGCAGACTCACCGGTGGATGCGGCGGGTCGAGGCTACTTGGCGGCACGCGAGGCGGCGCTGCCGGCGCGTGGGCGCGCACGCTGCCTCTTCTCTTCGTGGTCGTGTCGATTATCGAGAGTATCAGACGCTTGCCTACCCCTCGGCTCTCTCCACCCCAAAGCTTGTATAAAGGGGAGGAGAGAGAGGGAGGGGCAGTCGCGAGAGGTGCGAACGTTGCACAAGCATAGGTTCGAACACACTCGCCAGAAGCACCTCAGAAACACATTCCCATTCAACCACAATCGAAAAGAGTTAAGGCTCAAAGAGGAGTAGGACTATTACCCGCGAGGGTCCGAACTCAGGTAAATCTGAAGTCGTTCCTTGTTGTGCCCGACGCCAAATCGAACCGAGCTTGATCGAGTTGGCTAGCAGACTAAAAATCTGACCAGGGGTGTGATCCGCAGTGGTTGAGCGGAGAACACGCCGTCACATACAACTTGTTTTTCTCGTAAAAATACGAGGAACGCGTTGGTGCAAACTGTTGGTAGATTAGAGCACCCAGTCAAAATTTATGGCCACCGAAAGAAAAATACAAAACTAAAAATAGCAGGTGGCAGCAGCAGTACTACTAGCAAACAGCTGCTATCAAAGAACAAGGAAGACGAGATAACTACTATAGCATGTATATCCCTACAGCACACAAACTAGTATAGAATGGAGAACTCAAGTAATGGGCGTGGATTGGCAGGCATGGGACGCACCCCCTTGGCTGCGTTGGTCTCACATGGTGCAGAAAAAGCTTGCAAAAAAATTGCGAGATGGCTGCATGGCACACGCCGCGCGAAGCAGCTGGGTCCCAACATGTGTGCCTCTCCTTGCGGTCACCATGAAGACGACGCCAAGCGCACGCTCGCATCGACGCTCGCGAAAGGAAATGCCATGGAGCCCGTGCGCGCCTCAACCCTCGTGGAAATTTCGCGTCGCGCGTGAGTCTGGCCGCGTCGGACGGCCGACGAAAAGTGTTTCGGCCCTGCACCCCTGGCAGGCCAAAAACGGAGCAGGGCGAATGGGCGATGTGCTTGGGCTTGCCCTTGGTACCACGGTGAGCTCTAAAAGCTCAATTTTGTACTATCTCCAACAGCGATGCGCGAAGCCGAGACAAACAAAGCTAGCTCGACCTAGGGGTGGAAACGAGCCGAGCCTGGCTCGGCCGAGCTCGGTCAAAAACAAGCGGAGCCAGGCTCGGCTCGCTATTTTGGTGAGCCCCAAAAGTGGGCTCGGCTCGAGCCCGGTAACTCCTCCGAGCCGAGCCGAGCCTGTCCGAACCGAGTCGAGCCCGAGCCGAGCCACGAGCCAAAGACGTTTCACGTTCAAAATATGAAAACGAGCCGAGCCGAGCCAAACCGAGCTCGGTCAGAAATAGCGAGCCGAGCCCGAGCCGGCTCGCTATTTTCCCGAGCCCCAAAAGTGGGCTCGGCTAGAGCTCGGAATCAACTCCGAGCCGATCCGAGCCACGAGCCACGAGCCGTGAGCTATTTTTCCAGCCCTAGCTCGACCTCTCTGTCCCAGGCTCGCAAACCTACTACGGCAACTGCTCTGAGCTCTACTCTTACCACAGCCACCTCTAATGGAGAACTATATTAAACCTTACATTTATCTATTCAACCCAGTTGTCGTTTAGACACTTTGTAAAAGACACTAAAAAGTACATACCACATCCATCCATTCTAAACAGTCTCGAAATGGTAATCCACTATACAAACCTAAAAAATACAGTTGGCATCATACAGTGCCATAGCTATCGAGTGATATTACCACCTATAATACTCTATGTAATACCTTAGTCCAAATTTTCCTTTGAGCCTAATCCATCTATGAAGCTGACCCACCATTCATAGCATTGTTTTTGGGCTTTGGGCCTTGCTTCGCCCAAAGAATTAATCCGAGATACTATATTTGATCTATCTGGCACTATATGCAAGCACAACTCTCTCTTAATTAACAACGTGATACTATTCCACAACAATTATTCTACATGGACCACACGGGCCTTGACATCTCAACACATAGGGTACTACACTCTATGGAGACCACCTAGTATTAATGCCTCTTACAAGGAGAGTAATTGCTTGGAAGCAACCTTCAAGGAGGCTCTAATAGGTATATTTCTCTATTATTTACCTCCAAAACTATAAATGACCTATAGCTAGCCAAAAGCAAAAATAATAATAATTTGATAGAAGTCACTCCTCAATCTCAAAGTTAGATTTCATATAAAAAAATGTCATTGGAATGACATATATGTACTATTCAAAAGTCTCTAGTGGTAGATGATGGTGGTGTCATACTTCACCAAAATTATCTATCAATGCCGTCCATTAACTCCCTTTATCTATTCCTTATCCAATGCTCCAGATCTCTCGTGCGTATTTCAGCTAGCACGTCCTGAGTCTGACTCCCGATCCGTGCGGCCACGCCTCTACCCTGTGCCCCCACCTTCAACCCCTCCTCTCGCTGCTCCGCACTCCTCTCCCCACCCCACCCCGCCTCCTCTCCCTACTCCTCCTTACTGCCCCACCATCTCCCCAACCCGCGATCGCCCTCCCTACGCAGTGCCACCATCCAAATGTCTTACCGTGTCCTCCGGTCCACAAAAGCTTGACATTTTGAACATCGACACATCTCCAAAATACAACTTTACCACTAAAACTATTGCACTTTGTTTTAAAATGAGCTAAAATTATAATGCTATGAAAGATCTTTTTGAGACAAATATATCTAGATAATTTTATGTTGTCAATTTAAATTAATAGAAAAGATTTTTATAGATGAAGTTTGAAAACTTTGATTTATAAGTACCTAAAACGTCAGGCTTCCGTGCACCGGAGAAACTGTATGGATTAATAATAAGGCATCATCTAACAAATGCGGAAAGACGGAACAGGAGACGACATGCAATGATTTTTTATCAAAGAAAAATGTAATATGACTTGTAACTGCCACAAGATGCAATGGCTATTAGCCCACGTAATCGACCAAAACTTTACCCTTTTCAGGCAGCCATGACTACAGTCCAGCAGATTATATATATATCCCCCCTTAGTATCCAATCAAATCTTGTTTTGCTATTGGGTAGTGCCAGTCTATTGGTTGCGATGGCAAATTACAGCATCCAAAATTATGGCCGATCGTCTTCTACGGTTGGCTCGACGGGGCAAAGCTAGGCGAGGTGCCGGCCAATAAAGAAGCCACAGATTCAGGCTCCTGCCTTTCCGACGTGTCGCCCTCTTGTCCCTGAGCTGCAGTTCGACCAGTGCCCTAAATGCGAACTCAATGTTATTGGATGCACGAACTTGAAATCCTGAACTATTGATGAGACTTGGAATGTCTTACCGTGTCCAGAGCAGCACCATGGCCACCCTGGGGAAGCGCGGCCAAGTGGACACCGGGTGGATGTGGGCCCATAGTGAGCCTGTGGGGAAGGCAGACTCCTGAAGCCAGTGTGTGGGAGAGACGGCCCCCATAGAAGCTCGAGTAAACAAGGCATGTCCCCATAGAAGCTCGAGTAGATAGACGTGTCCCCATAGGAAAGTCCAAGGTGTGCTCAAAGTCAACGACGACTTTTTTTTTGTGACCGAAAGGAGTATATTATAGAAAATAGGCAATTCAATGTGCATCACAGGATAGGAAACCTATCTTCTTTAGTGGTTTGCTCAAATTTCTACGGATTTTTCGGATGTTTCTGATCAGCTGATCCGAAAATGATTATTTCATCTTCAACGTGTCGCAAAAACGCTAAGAAATAAAAGAGCCAATAAATATACAAATAGAAATGAAATAAATAAATGAAATCAGAATACAGGAAGAAAATGTGGAAGATGTGATTTTAGGAAAAAGGATTAGGCTTGACTTGGATGGTGGACTATACGATTTTGATTAGAATTTTTTCCTTTTAATAGGGTGGAAGAGTAATTTTGGCAATACTCTGGTAGTTCACCAGATAGCAATACTATTGTTAGCGTATGGCTGATTTTATGTGTGGATCAACAAACTTCCGAAGATCGGGTTTGATGATAGTTGAATCGCCAGAGTTTCAAGATGGAAATTGTTGGAGATATAGGGTAAAAATCTTATAAATAATTTTTTTTTATTAAACTATTGTGATAATATGATTTTTTGGGATTCTTGGAGAACAATTCTGAATTTTAAAGCATTTTCCTTATAAAAAGAGGGAGAAAAGTATTTATTTAGATGATTTCAAGTGTCGATTTGGTCTCTCAATTATGTCCGCGGTACCATTTTGATCCCTAAAGCTCAATACTGGACTTGTAAGACCCCTCATGTAACAAAATCGGACCAAATTTGTCCTTTGACCAAGTTAGTGGGTGGTTTTAAGGTTTTTTTGCTTGTGTGGCATCCTTATAGGATTTTTGCTGACTTGATGGCAATATGGCATCCATCTCATTGCCTTATCTCTCACTTTCTCTCTCAAATCTCTCCTCTTTCAAGTCTCGAGCTCCTCCGACATCGATGGTCAAAGGAGAGACTTGAGAGATTTTTTTTTGAAGAGTAGAGAGTTGAGAGGATTAATAATGAGACAATGACGTGGCAGTCCATGTGTTCACCATGTGTACTAAAATTGTACGTGTGGGCGCCACGTTGACAAGAAAACCATAACACCATTGTTTTGATCGGTCAAAGGATCGATCGGTCAAGCCTGATTTTTGCTACACGAGGGACCTCATAGGTCCGGTATAGAGGTTCAGGGACCAAAGTGGTCCAACAGGCATAGTTGAGGGACCAAATCGACACTTTTTCCTTTATAAAATTATACATTGAATTCTTGAACTTTTAGATTTTTTGCAGAATTTTTATAGGTGTTTTGCTATTTGAGATGAAATGCTTTGCCATTTATGGAAAATGGAAATCACGATATATTGAAGCTACATTTGAATCCCTCATGGATGATTGAGATTTGATCATTATATTACAACACACCAACATAAGAATATACATCGCATATTTCTCGGAATATGCCCCACATATTCCTGATAAAGGCCCCTCTCAGGCCCACACATCAGATGCAGCCAGTTCAACTTAACCGCTAAGTTTCTGACGCCCTCAGCCCTCTGTCGAGCTTCAGATCCTCACACTGGCTAACTCTATCATCCACGTCATATTTTTCAATCCCCGAGTCCATGTCCAACCATCTCGCGCAACCTCCTTTGTCATTCTGGACCGCTGAACTCCGGTTCGTGTCCCTACACGTTGTCGATTACAGTCCACCAGACCTGTACTATAAAGATTAGTCCATCTAAAATAACCAACTTACATTGATCACCCACAAGTTAATACATCATTAACATGCACAAAATTCCAGAAGAAACACATAAAAAACTATGCACAGCGGTGCAACCCGCGAACAAAACAGTCTCACCGAACCTAGCCTAGTAGGCCCCTCAAACAACCACGAATTTACTGATGCGCAAGCTTTGATCGGATATCATCATTATCTTTCGCTGCTTACTCAGATTTGTGATTCAGTACAAAACTATTTATAGTCCATATAACTAGCTGATATTACTTGTAATAAAGTTACTTTACTATTTATTTTGTACGGCGTTGATGATTTTCTGGGTTGATATTCAATTTAACAAGGCGGTAGTTACCTATCACAGGGCAGTTAAAATATCAACGCAGCTATAGAGAGAGTCATGATCGTATAGCACGTTAAAAAAAAAAAATTGGCCGTAGCTTCTCATTTTATGGTAAATCAAATAGGGAGTGCATAGCTGAGAACAAAGCTTGGCGCAGCCCATATAAGTCTCGTAACTAAAGCTGGGCAGGGCCTCTTGGAAATTTGGCACGTCGGTGATCATCCATGACTGCGTGACCGAATTTATTACTGTACTAGCATTAATTTAAATCGAAATTAAAAAAAAATTGCCCGTTTAAAAAAATTAAAAAAATAGCATCCTAGCGCCCGTTCAACGGGCGCTATATAATAATCGCCCGATAGACGGGCGTTATTAAAGGCATACAGTACAAGAGAGCCGAACCAACGGGCGTGCAATGGCGGCAACGGTCGCAGTCAATAATCGCCCGTTGGACGGGCGTTTTATCACTATTCGAAAAAAACCGCCCGTTGGACGGGCGTTTTATACGGTGCGGGAATGGATCGCCCGTTGGACGGGCGCTAATTCGCGCTTAACCCCCGCGCGGCCGGCGCCGGATCGGCACAGTACTCATTTGGGCAGCCGCAGCGCAGAGAAAAGAGAGGAGAGGAGGAGGAAGAGAGAAGAGGAGAGGAGGAGGAAGAGAGAAGAGGGTGAGGAGGGAGAAGAGAAGGGAAAAAAAAAAGGTAATTTTAAAACTCTGTTATATTTTTATTTTGTAATGTTTAAAAACAAGGTAGGTTAGCAATATGGACATGATAAATTAAATATTTCGTTTAAAGCCTAGATTTAGCGATTAGGTTTTAATAAAAATTAGGTATATTTTCTGTAATTTTGATGTACATTTGATTTAGAGTTTTAAATTAGAATAATATTCCGATATGTTTTTTGTATGAATATGTAAATGAGTTTTAGGATTTAATGTTTTATAATATATGCGGTAATTTGTAGTCTATATTTAGGGTTATAACTAGGGTTGTAAGAGAGGCTATCGTTGATTTAATGCGTATGTTTATTTTTATACGATTTACTGGTTAGGGCTTATAAATTTAGAGGACATGTGTAGGTCCTGACGTTACGGTAGTAGTGCACTCGATTTATATGAAGCATAATGCACGTTGGTTTAAAGCATATTACAAAGGATTAACAAATGATAAATCTTTAAGATGTTTTTGTCAAGACAAAAATAATTATAATTTATTAGTAGTTCATTTCGTTTTAAATGCAGAGGTCAATGGGAGATGTAAAATATTTTAATGTTCATTATGGGCAAGGGATATCAATTTTGGTCGAGACGGGTAGACCTGTCTATGTTCGGCCGATGATGTTGGGGATATCTAGGCCCACGGAGAGAACGTTAGCGTGGCTTGAAAATTGGTCGTTAAGGACGTTTAAAATTAACCCGAAGAATATGGTGCGGATATCGGTATTTGTTGCTAGCCGTACTACGGAAAGACCTTATTGGGAGTTGGTACCATAAAAGGCAACCCGAGGATGGAGGCGTTATGTTGAGATGGCCATCGAACGAGGACAACCACTAGCACTTCTTGTTCAAAGCCAAATCTGAGGAACAAAATGAAGAAGCTTTGCATCAACTTTGTCGAAGGAAGTAATGTAGTGCGGGGAAGAGGTGCAGGGAAGATGGTGGCGACACCGAGCATGTGGTGCGGGAAGAGGTGGAGGAGCTGGAGGAGACAATGGATGGATCAAGTGAGCAACAAATAACACAGGAACCCATAGGTGCGGCAGATGAGGGGGAGTATATTGAAGCTATAGTTGCGTCCATGGAGGCCGAGGATGCTGAGCACGAGCAAGTCCCTGAGGAAGATGTGTCGACGATGAGAGTCCGGTGGCTTTCAAAATATCGTGCGGTCGAGTGGAACTCATCAAACTTTGCGAGCTATCTATCAGAAGACACTCAAACAGCCTGGGAATACCACCAGAACGAGGTGACACAAGGAGCGACATACCCCTCGAAGGAAGAATTGGTGACAGCCGTGAAGATTTGGGCATTATCACTTATGAGAGAATTCAGGGTTGTCAGGTCTAGCCGAAGTGTGTACGATGTGGTGTGTGTTGTCCCGGTTGCCCTTGGCGTGTGCATGCCTTTAAAGGAAAGTGGGTGGAATACTGGGTATGTTCAATAGTGAGGGAGCATAATTGTACGGTGACTGAGGTCAGACAGAAACACAGAAATCTAACATCAACAATGGTGGCACATATAATGCAGGCTCAAATAGCAGAGAACGTTAACTACGAGCCTCGGTCTATCATTCGAGCCATGGAGGAACAATTTCAGTACACTATTCCGTATGCAACTGCTTGGAGGGCAAAGCAAAAAGCATTAGAGATGAGATTTGGAACATATGAAGCATCTTATGCGAATATGTCATCCCTGTTGGCGGCTATAGCTAAGAGAAATTTGGGTACGTATTATGATTACAAAGAGGTGGAGGCAGAGGGCGATGATATTGGAAAGTTCGTTCTGCAGCGGGTTTTCTTTGCCTTGGGGCAGTGCATCAGGGGATTTCAAAATTGTCCTCCAGTTCTATGTGTTGACGGAACATTCCTAACTGGCAAGTATAAGGGCGGATCTGGATCGCAATCGCCGCTGACGGAACAACGGTCTGCGGTGGCATTTGCTTTTGTCGAGGTGAGAATACGGAGAGCTGGTAATTGGTTTTAGAGAGGGTGAAGCATGCGTTGTTGTTGGCGGATCGGATGTTTGTATAATTCATGATGGACATCTTGGATTGTTGGCGCGATCGAAGAAATTAAGTTTGGCTCGACTATCGAGTCTTTCGGTGGCGGACATACATACCCGGTGGTGCATGAGACATATGGGTGCCAATTTCTTTAGCCGCCAAGAATAAACACTTAATGAATCTGTTCAAGCGATTGTGCAAGCAAAATCAGACAACGTAAGTTCAATCGGCTTTAGCGGACTTTGGATGGTGACGACGAAGCATACCAGGAGGTCGGGAGCGTGAGGAATGTAAGAATTACAAATTTTTCAGAATGGATTGAAGACCGTCCAAAGAGAAGTGGGCATTGCTCTATGATTCAAGGCCGTGATACGGGATCATGACCACAAACTTGGCGGTATACAAGCGGGTCATGAGAGGGACGAGGCACCGCCGCTTGTAGCAATTGTCGAGGGATTACGCACCAACATGCAAGTATTTCATGGACGGTGTCGAGCGACCTCAATTGCCATGTCGATAATCGGTTGTTCTTTTACGGGGTTGTCACAAAGTACATCATTGAAAAGGTTAAGAAGGCACAGCTACACTCACCTCACGCAATGGGTGCAGACGAGTTGAGGTATGAAGTTCATTTGCATGGATAGGGCTCGCCTTGGGCGTAAACGTCGAGAATGCAGAGCAGAGTGCATTCTTGCGATGATCAATGCAAGTGCTCCCGTCAGAACCGAAACTTTTACACAAGCCTTGCTCTCATGTACTTGCAACGTCAATGACAAATCAATCAACATACAATTATGTTTCTCAGATTACGGAAGGAAGCTATATTACACACTTGGCATGCCGAGATATCTGGTGCGGTATGTAATGGGTCATTCAACGACCAGTTAGGCTAAATCTGTAGGCATGTCCCGGATAGGAACAAGCTGAAATGCAACTTAGGACGCCGAGTGCATCGACGTATTCGAAATGACATGGATCACTCTGAGGCAGGGCGTCCCGTGAAGATATGCAGCAGATGCAATGAGGTCGGCCACACGTATCAAAATTGTAACAAACCCAGTAGTGGAATGTACGATTTCGAGGCTGGACCTTCAGGTTCAGCACACGATGGTCGACGTCCTTTCCATTGACTGGACATGTAATGTAATGCGGTGAAATTTGTAATATTTATATTCGTGTATGTCATGTTGTAACGAAATAACATTTCAGTTTGGGCTTCTCACCATGTATTGTAATAATGCTATATTAGTTGCGTATATTTACTATGTACAATGAGGAGTGTTTGTCATATTAAAATTTGTGTTATCTGCATTTAAAAGTGTGGTAATCCATAATTTCATTTTACATTGATCCGTACGTCGCTGTAAAAGATTTTATTAATTCGTTAAATTAATGTCATGCAGGTGCTTCAGAATGGCGGACGAGGGTGGCGGACAGCAGGCCGATCGTCTTTTGGATCCCTCTGTGGACCAAAGGCATCGGTCGCGCAGGAGTGCCGTTGAGGGCCTTCCGCTCCCAGCCTTTCGTCCGCGAGTACCGAAGGAGCTCCTGACTATCGACGCACGTTGGGTTCATAGGTGAGGAAAAAATTGTATATTGCTTAATGAAATTTTACGATATCTTATTTATTATTTATATGTAGGTTACGCCTTGCCGGCTTACTCCCAATGTCTTGGGATCTTTGGAGGCGATCGCCTCGAGGAGCGACAGGCCCTTCCGCGTCGGCTTCAGCAGACCCGGTTCGGCTTCGACAGGTCTTTGCTTGCAGCTCTCGTCGACCGGTGGAGGCCAGAGACCCACACCTTCCACCGCCTGTGGTGAAATCGCCCCACCCTACGGTGATGTGTCCTATATACTAGGACTTCCCTGTGCGGGTGACCCAGTGGTGGCTGTGGACGTGTCGCCACTTTGGCGTGCTGAGCTGATGGCCCGGTACGCCAATATCCAGCGGCGGCCGGGTTCCCCGCACTACAGGCCCATTCCAAATTCGGAGACGCATGGGCCGACGAAGAGGTGGATACTACAGTTTACGGTAAGAGGCAAATTGTAAATGATATTCTTTCTAACCAGTGACGTCATGCATAATACCTTGTTAAACTTTTTAACAAAGTGGAGACCATCCACCGGAGGCAGACGAGGCTACGGTGTCCAGACACCTCGAGGCGTACCTGCTTTGGCTGTTCGGGTACGTGTTGTTTTGCAACACGTCCGGCAATGCGGTGGACAAGTTTCTTCTTTCGTACGCCCGGGGGATCGCCGACTCCGAGGGAGATCAGGTACCCGCGTACAGTTGGGCCTCCGCGGTGCTTGCGCCTACGTCATGTGGGGTCAGGCGATGCGTGTACAAAGACGGAGGAGGCGGGCCGCGATCACAGGTCGCCCATCGCTACTCCGCTTGTGGTCGTGAGAGAGATCGCCGTCGGTCGACCTCTCATGGATCACAGCAGTGTGCAATACCGTACTATCACGAGACCGAGGAGGATAGACCTACGATGGGTTTTCTGTGGTTTCGCCGACGGGTAATGAAATAACCACACTTTCGATTTAACAATTTGTCCTCCTATCTTATTGATATTCTGTAATTTAACAATTTCACCTCTTTTGCAGCCGACGTGGGCTCACGTCACACCCATTTGGACTACGGGACTACGTCCGGATCTTTGGACGAGCCGCAGGACCACGACTTCGATGGCAGCCCTCCGGGGCGACCTCGCCGAGGCTCGTGCACCTCTTGGTCTGTCGTCGCTTTATGCGCGGACTCGAGTCATCGGCTTACGAGGAAGCCGTACTCTTCGACATCTTTGTCGAGGAGTACTCACCGCACTGGTGATCGCGCCGATTCGAGACTCTGACAGAGTTCCCCTACGAT
The DNA here is from genome assembly GCA_036346415.1 of Raddia guianensis. NCBI lineage: Eukaryota > Viridiplantae > Streptophyta > Magnoliopsida > Poales > Poaceae > Raddia > Raddia guianensis. The sequence goes on from CM070536.1 coordinate 34,434,169, forward strand.
CGTGCACACCGCTCCCGTCACGCTCACGGTATGTTCGATACTCGTGCTTTCTTCACAATTGTTGTTATCGTAGTGTAATGGTCTAAACATTTCATAATGCTATAGGGTCACCGACGAGGTCGAGTGCGGCGCTCTTTGGGCCCTGCGATGGTCCGATGGGTGGAAGAGTGGGAACATGCATCGGAGGATATCGTCGGCGAGGATCGAGTACGACGGCGGCAGACGTTCGACGCGTACCTACGGTGGTGCGTACCGCTCTGCGCACTTTCGTGTCGGATACACGCCTCCGGAGATCGTGCGCACCTAGCGTCTCCGACCGCACCACGAGCACCACCGACAGTGCCGCATATCAGCGGTAACATTTCTATCTCGTGCGGATAATTACTACTTTGCTCGCATCATAACACTTACAATTGTGTCCGATGTCGTGTTTTGATAATTGTTGAACAGCTTGACCTCGACGATCGTCCGGCTTAGAAGCGCGCCATGCAATGGAGCGCATCGAACGGTATCCAGATGGCGACAAGCGAGGTCTTTGAGTCCTTCAGAGGATTTACGACAAGTGCACGCGAGCCGACGCGTCGGCGTCTGTTCTATGCCGATCCAGCGCCCTCGCTTCAGACTACTGCAGCGGCCCCAGACCCCCTTCTCCAGATAGTACATATGAATTATAATAATTAAATATACGTCGCACATATGAATTATAATAATTTAATATACGTCGCGTGCAGTCAGCCAGCGTCCCCGTGCTCCAGCACCGAGTGTCGTAGGGACGTCCGGAGGCTTGCAGGGGTCTTTTCGGCCCACTCAGGACGTGCCCGGGTCGTCCGGAGGCTTGCAGGGGTCTTTCCGCCCCCCTCAGGACGTGCCCGCGTCGTCCGGAGGTTTCCAGGCGTCTTTCCGGCCCCGGTACGACGTGCCCTCTACGTCGGGTGGGTTTCGCGGCCCAGTCCGTCCTTCTGTCGACGTGCCAGGCTCGTCCACTCAGGCGGCCTCGTCGTTTTACGGGTCGTTCAGGCCACCTGCTGCACCCACTTTTGATGGTTAGTTCTCCTGTTTTCATTTTCGATAGTCGCATATGTGATGATACTTACAAATAAACACATTGCAGATCCTGCGTTGCCCTCGCCTTGGGACAGCCCAGAGGCGGGCGCCGAGATGCGTTACAGCTATCTCGTCGATCCACCAAGCAGTGCGAGCGATCCTCTCCCAAATGACTCCTTCGAGTACTTCTACGTGAGTCGGCAGGAGATAGGGCGTCCACAGCTTGCTGAGGCACCCCGTCACCTCGCAGCGAGCCGCAGCCGAGCATGCGACGCCGAGCTACGCCCGACCGCAGCCGAGACGTCGGGGCCCCGGACCGCTTCACTTTTCCCTCTACACAGCTCGGACGTGCGCGCAAGTCTCGAGCTGATGGTTCTGTTATGGGCGTGAAGCCTAAGAGGGGGCGTCCGTAGGACGTATGTTAGTACATACCTTTTGTTTGTTGTTAGTACCGCTACTATGTCACTTTCCATATGTTATTGTTATTAATTTGTTTCTGTTATTTTATGCACGCTCGACTGTACACCGCAATGTTTAACGCTCGACTGTACACCGCAATGTTTAAGCTAGACGACGTAGCGTCCGTCGTACCTGGTAGCGCAGTGCAGCGCAACGTCTAAAATGCCTTCGATTTTTTCCTATTATGCAAAACATATCGCAATTAAACTCATAAATTAAATACATAACAAGTCGCACGAACATCAATGATACAACCATTGTAGCATAAGGTCGTCACTCTGAAATACCTACTATTTTACGTGCATGGCCACGGCTGTAAAAGGGTTGTGGCATTCGCACGAACACCACGTGGCTGAACATTGAGAAGTCGCTTCACGCCAGTGAAAATACCACGGATATTGTTCTTGCATGACCGATCTTCGCGAAGAACTTGCGTTCGGTGTCTTTGGGGTAATGGCATCCACAGAGGCATGAGGTGTCACTACAAAAACGAGTTGGGATGTAGTGTTGATCGAGAACCATGCGGTTTGACGGCTCCGCGTTTGCCGTCGGCTGTTGGCGACGCCTCTGAGGACGCTGCTGAGTTGTTTGTTGTGCAGATGGCTGTAGTGCACGGAGCCTGCTCTTCAAGCGATCTATCTTTGCGTGGAGACTTGCGATGTAAAAATATGCAGCGCTCGGGTAAGGCTCATCCATCCACATAGTCCATCCACATGTAACATCTGGAATCTGTGAGTTCAATTGATATACTTAGTCTGCGCACGAGATGTATGACGGAAAATAAGGACGATACTTACGTTGTAGTGCAGGCACCCAGTAGAATCTCGACCGGTGAAGCCTTCATGGGCGTGGTCGAACCATCGCACAACGGCGGGGTTACCACACCGCATTTCGCCATAGCCATATTGAAGCATAACCCGATCTCTCGGAGGGCTGGACCATCTCTCCGCCGTCGTACTCCAACACACGCATGCGGATCAAAGGGACGAGCATGCTCTCTGGACCAAATGACTCCCACCATGTATCAGAATGAGCGGCCGTGTGGAAGGACCCCAACTTGCCATGGTGTATGTGAGCTCATGCGGTTGAAGCTTATGGAGACACGATATTTATAGATGGAAAGGGTACCACATCATCACGGTGAGAAGAGATAAATGTTAAGTATTTTTAAGCAATAATTCACGATATTTGCTCGTGAAATTGACCATCACTATCAACACCGTTAATCCCACCCTTTCTCTCTCCGTCGGTGCAAACATGTCCTTCCGCGTGTCCTATCTCTCTCCGTCGGTGCACCGCAATGCGGCGCGGCGTGACACAAATAGCAACAGGATTCTACGGTGCTTATACAAAGTGTCAAAGCGACATGACGGCACAAAGAGACAAAAGTCGATCACACGGTGTTCGTACACGAGCTTATACACGTGTTTAAAAGCGCTTCTACCACGCTACCGGTACGAATCCGATGTCAATTTCCTTTAAATGGAGCACCCGGTGCCCACGAATCTCGCACCACACTAACACCCATAGCACATATCTCGCCTCCACGGGATCGACACGGTCGTGCAGATTTATGATCGTGTTGCAGATGGTTTTACGGTAGTAGGTTTTACCGATGTCCCATGTTTGAGGTGCGTATACCATCAAAATTAACCATATTAGGTTAATAAAGGTTATTGAAATAAACTCGATTTTTTGCGAGCACGAGATTGTGGCTTTACAAAATGGATGGATGATCCATACCCATGGCTGCATCTACATACATAGACTATCGCACGGAAGAATACAAGCGATTCTGACATCGAGTAAATGGTCTATTGGTATGCAAGCGGCAGTGGGGCGAATGCGATTAGTTCTTGATCCACAATTTGGGCGAACCCCCATGCACCAATTATAAATGCCTTTGTGGATGTCACTACCCGACAGTCCTAACGAATTTATGCGCTACAAGCGAAATAAATTTCGAGAGAGTGCGGGCACATCGAAGATCCGGACCGTGAAAACCTTTCATGCAGCACTTTCGATGGTGCATTTGTCCATGTCATTTTCGGATCAAGCGCCTTAAGCGTATGCGTACTTGTATTCGATCGAAGTCGAACAAATAAGGTGTCATTTTACCTTCTCTTATCATTCTCGGTTGTCACCGTCAAATTTTATGGTTTCTCACAACCGATGCTCAAATATTAAAATAAATTGATTAACGTGATACAAGTCATCGCACGTTATATGGATAAAACAATTTAACATATTAGCGCATCATAACTAAACCTAAACTTCCCACTCGCTTGTCTCAATAATTTGCGTCTTTGCTCCTTTTATAGCCGAAGTCCGTTAATTAAATTATCAACAAAACCTAATAAGCTTCCCTAATTAGCAATTTACGTTGCATGAACGTATTAGAGTTTTATAGTCGAAATTATTAGTGTCGAGAATCCGATGGCGATGGCGCATGTGAAATGACGGTGTTGGCGAGCACGAATTGATGGCGATCTTGAATCCGATGTAAAATACGGTTGTCTTTGCGTACATAAACGCCCTCTTTGACGGGCGCTTTATATAAAACGCCATGAGCAGGCGCTATTTAAATACCGCCATTGAATGGCGCTATTTAAATACCACCACCGGACGGTATTTGCTTAAATAGCGCTTTCTTTGATCGGCGTTTATAGTCGATCGCCTGCCTAGTGGGCGCCAGGATGCTATTTTTTTAATTTTTTTAAACGGGCAATTTTTTTTTTAATTTCGATTTAAATTAATGCTAGTACAGTAATAAATTCCTGCGTGACCATATTGACTTAGGAGAAGATGGGTGGGCTTTCTGTTTTTGCACAGCCCAAAAGATGAGAGTTTTTTTTTTTAGGGGAAAAGATGAGAGATGCATGAATTTTTTACTGTACTAGTTTTAATTTAATTCGAAATTAAAAAAATAATTTTCCGTTTTAAAAAAAAATAGCCGCCTGGCGCCCATTGACTGGGCGTTATTTATGAAACGCCGGGTAGACGGGGGAATACTCAAAAAACGCTCAGCCAACGGACGCTATATAAATAATGCCCGGCCAATGAGCGCTATTTAAATAACGCCCGGCCAATGGGCGCTATTTAAATAACACCTGACCAACGGGCGCTTAATATAAGTCGCCCGTTGATATGGCGTTCGTCCATGGGCTCTTTGCTTCCATCGGTTCTCGCCGCACTTTGATTCCTACTGACTGCTGCGCCATCACTTCACCTTTCTTCACTCTCGCCAGATTCTCGCTACTGCTCACATCGCCGCGCCATCACTTCCTGCCTGCCATATATTTTTGTCTGCCATCACACACTGCCTACCATCACACACTGCCTCCCCTGTCATCCGTTGATAGGGTGTTTTTTTGGCACTGCTGCCATCCGCAGTGTTTTTTTCCATCGGATTCCTGCCTGCCATTCACTTTGGATTCCTGCAGGTGAACTGTTACGCCATCATCGCCGCTGCTTGCCGCTCTCACTTGGATTCTGCTACATGCTCACACTTTGCTCAAGGCGATCGGCAATGGCGCTTGAATGAGCAGAGGCCGACCGCGCGTAAAGCGCGAGAGGGCTGCTAGAGCTAGGGAAGCAGGACCTAGCGCGTTTGTGAATGGGAAATACCCCGCTGTACCCAGTAGAGTGATTATCGTGTGGAACAACTATGTTTTGAAATCTCGTAAGGCATATAGGTTTAGTTGTGATGCGCTAATATGATAAATTGTTTTATGCATCGTAGGTGCCATGACTTGTATCATGTTAATCAATTTGTTTTAATATTTAATCATCGGTTATGAAAAACCATAAAATTTGACGGTGACAACCGGGAATGATAGAAGGTAAAATGACACTTTGTTTTTTCTGACTTCGATCGGAATACAAGTACGCGTATGTTTAAGGCAGTTGATCTAAAAAATGACATGGACAAATGCACCATCGAGTACTGCATGAATGGTTTTGTACGAAGTCTGGGTCTTCGAGGTGTCCGTACTCCCTTCGAAATTTATTTCGCCTATAGCGCACTAGTTCGTTCGGACTGTCGGGGTAGTGACATCCACAAAGGCATGTATAATTGGTGCATTGGGGTTCACCTCAAATTGTGGGTCAAGAACTAATCGTCTTCGGTTCCACTCTATTTCTTGTGCACTCAGTAGACCATTTACTATGCGCTCTAACTGTTGTATTCTGCCGTGCATATAGTCTATGTATATCGATGCTGCCATTGGGTATGGATCATCCATCCATTTAGTAAAGCCACAATCATGTGCCTGCGAACATTCGAGTATATTCTCAATATCCTTTTTGTAACCTAAATAATCTAGATTAATTTTGATGGTATACACATATCAAACATGGCACATCTGTAAAACCTACGCCCCGTAAAACCATCTGCAACACGATCAAAAATCTGCACGATCGTGTCGACCCCGTGGAGGCACTTCGGCCATCCTCTATAGAATTCCGGATCTCTAAGTATCGTAGGATTTGTGTTGTAGTGAGCTCTCGATACGATCGGCAAATCTTCAGAGGGTGCGTGTGCTTGAACTACTGGGCCATATGAAAGCCACCATCTAGGTGGCACAAATGGACGAGTAGTAGTATGCACGTTATCCATGTACTACACATAAAGAGGACGATAAAACACATAGAACACATATATAAGCAGGTTGAATATAATAAAATCAAAAAATATAGCCACAATTAAACGGATTGAAATAAGCGACCACCTCCGAAACGACAGAAGATACAGTTCTAGTGCAAGAGACGAGTGTTTCAAAACGAGATATGTGCTGTGGGTGTTAGTGCGATGCGAGATTCGTGGGCACCGGGTGCGCCATTTATAGGAAAATGACATCGGATTCGTAGCAAGGCATGGGCGAGGAGCTGCTTTTCCTTCGTCGTATTGTCACATCCGGTGTAGAAACACTGTGCAAGCAGCTTTTGTCTCTTTGTGCTGTCACATCGCTTTGTCAAACAGTAGGTTCCTCGTGCTGTCACGTCGATTTCGGCTGCAGTGTCCACTGACGGCGAGAGATATGACACGCGGAAGGATATGTTTGCACCGACGGAGAGAGAAGGGGGGTGGGATTAACAACTGTTTGGACAATGCTGACGTGACTGATCAATTTCACGAACAGTAAACGTGAATTATTGCCGTAAAAATTACTTAACATTCATCGGTTCGAACCGTGCCAGTGTGGTACCCCTTCCATCTATAAATATCGTGCCTCTGTAAGCTTCGAACAGCAGAAACTCAACTACACCATGGCAAGCTGGGGTCCTTCTTCACACCCTTTCATTCCTGATACTTGGTGGGAGTCATTTGGCCCAGGGGAGCATGCTTGTCCGTCTGCATCTGACATGCGTGTGTTGGACTACGACGACTGGAGAGATGGCCCAGCCCTCCTGAGAGATCGAAGCTGTGCTTCAATTTGGCTATAGCCGAAATGCCAATGTGGTAACCCTGCCGTTGTGCAGTGGTTCGACCACGTCCATGAAGACTTCACCGGTCGTAGATTCTACCGGTGCCCTGACTACAACGTAAGTATCGTCCTTATTTTCCCTCATAGATCCCGTGCTCCACTAAGTGTATCAATTGAACTCACAGATTCCAGATGTTACCTGTGGATGGACTATGTGGATGGATGACCCTTATCTGAGCACCGTATATTTTTACATCACAAGCCTTCACGCAAAGATAGATCGCTAGAAGAGTAGGTTCCATGCATTACAGCCATCTGCACAGCAAACAATTCAGCAGCGTCCCCAGAGGCGTCGCCAACAGCCGCCGGCGAACGCGGAGCCGTCAAACCGCATGATTCTCGATCAACACTACATCCCAACTCGTGTTTGTAGTGACACCTCATGCCTCTGTGGATGCCATTACCCCAGCACACCGAACGCGGAAGTTCTCGGGCGAAGATCGGTCATGCAGAAACAATATGTGAGCATTGTTGAGCCCTAATTTTTATTAGTGGCATTGATGTCAAATATATTTAGTAATTAAGTGCTAGGGGGTTTTTGGACTTCTCGGAACCCTAGCGAAGACTCGGCTTCACGTAAAACCCTAATTTGAAGCCTCGATAAATTCGTGAGCTGCTCCAAGGTTCTAAGTGCGTGACCGGGCGAGAGATGAGGTCATGTATAGTTTAGGAGTAGTTAGGTTTTAATTTCTGTTTTTGTTGGATTTCAAAAGGGGTTTGAATATCTCGGATCTTACCGGATCTTTGCGAATTCTCGAAAACTCGGTTTCCTTAGTCCACCTCTTCTAAAAATATCTAAAGATATCCTTGTGAGATTTCTAGAGTGAAAAGTAACCCACCTTAACTCACCCACAATTCCAAGCACGAAAACACTCTCTGTCGGACGGCGTCTGGGCACAGCCGGACAGCGTCCGACCAGCAAAACACATGCACAGTGCACACTGTCGGACGGCGTCCGGCTGTTGCCGAACGGTGTCCGATAAAGTTAAAAAATCTGAGTTTTCTCCCGTCGGACAGCGTCTGGGCGCAGCCGGGTAGCGTGCGGTTAGCCACAATCCAGTACTTTCCGCACTGTCGGACGGCGTCCGATAAACCTAATTTCTGTGAGCAGTAGCTTCTGTCGGACGACGTCCGGTGCCCGTCGGACAGCGTCCGGTAGAGGTTAACGGCTAGTTATTTTGTCTCCTTCTGAGGGGCAACGGCTAGCTTGCTCTTGGGGCTATATATACTTGTCTAGTGGCTGACTTCTTTGAGGTTTTGCTGCTCTCTACACCTACCACACTTATTGCTCACAAATTAGATGATCTAGAGCCATTCCTCCACCCACAAATCAATCAAAGCCACAAATCACTAAACCCCAACACCGAGCTTCATGGAAGTCCTTCGATCCGGCATGATCGGGGCGTTTCGGGCTTGTTACTTTTGAAGACGACATCCTTCGTGGAGGCGTGGGCTTGGGAGTAGGCCTTGGCGTGTGGCTACTCTCGAGTCGGTGTCTGGGTGATGAGTCCACCTCGCGGAGTGGCGGAACGACTACCGGGGAGTAAGTGAGGCGTTAGGCTCGAGAGCGAGCCGGTCCTTGTGCGCAAGGGATAGCCTCAACGGAGAGTAGGAGTTGCGGCTCCGAACTTCGGTCAAACAAATACCGTGTCACTCTTTCATTTAATTCCCGCACTTACTTTCTTTGCATCGCTTGTGATAAATTGAATGCCATGTCTTAGTTGCCTTGTAATTTGTTTATCGCTTCCGCTTACTTGATAATTGCAACTAGGATTGGGTCATTCTTAATATGATGCTTAATTGAGAATAATCGAAAAGAAATTAAAATTGCCTATTCACCCCCCTCTAGGCCTTAGGATCCTCTTTCAAGTGGTATGAGAGCCAGGTTCTCCGGTATTAGTTTCACCGCTAGGAGATGGCTCAAGAAGGGCCTAGGATAGAAATTGGAAAAGCTCATATCGTTGATGGGACCAACTACAACTATCGAAAAATTCGAATGCAATGTTATCTTGAGGCTCTTAGTTATGATGTGTGGATTGTTTGTGAGACTGGTTATCCGGATCCTCCGGAAGGAACAATGGCTCGAGATGAAGTTCATGCTAAGTACAAATGTTTTAATGCCATTGCTAGAAATGCTTTGCTCTCTAGTGTTTCTTCCTAAGTGTTTGATAGTATTGGCAATCTCACTAAAACTTATGACATTTGGAAGCATTTTAAAAAAATTTATGTTGGTAGTGCCGAGATGCTTGAGGAGAAGCTATCTTGAGCTAGAAAAAGATTTGATCAATTCAAAATGCTCCCTAATGAAAGTGTCAATGATATGTTTCTTAGGTTGAATCCCATTGTCAATGAAATAGCCGGATGCTCGGACAAGAAGGTCTTGGAGGATATTGATGTTTGTCGGAAGATGCTTGATGTTTTGCCATTTAGCTTCAATCCACTTGTGACCTTAATTCGAGCATCCAAGTCAAAACTCAAGAAGATGACTTCAACCGAGCTACTCGGTCAACTCAACTCTTATGAGATGCGGCTTCTCGAAAGTGAAGAGTCCTCGCTCAATAAGAAGTCAATTGCTCTTCCTGCCAAAGTCAAAAGTGGGAAAAGAAGGTTGAAGTTGAAGAAGATGATGATGACTCCGAAGATGCAATTCCAGAGATTGAAGAATTGGCCCTCCTTGTCAAGCGATCAAGAAAGTTGATCACGAAAATGAGCTTCCGCGGTGGATCATTCTCTTCAAGACGAAGACCCATTTCCAAAATGCGTTGCTATGAATGCGGAAAGAAGGGTCACTTGGCGGCGGATTGCCCGAGAAACAAAAAGAGCAAGCACAAGGCAAGAAATCAAGAGGAAGATGAGGATGACGACAAGAAGAAGTATCGTCACCACCGCAAGAGCGATCACAAATCTAAGGACAAGAAAAAGGCTCTTGCCGGTCAAAGGACTAAAAAGAAAGATAGCTCAAGCTCATCATCCTCATGGGCTAGCCGGACTTGCGATCAAGGAAAATACTCCTCCGGCCCTTCCCAAGCAAAAGCTTTGTCTCACCGCCAACATACAAGAAGATGTGATCGAGAAATGGATCACGGACGATGAAGGCTCTTGGGCGGACTCCTCCGACAATGAAAACACGAAGGTGTCCGGAGTCGCCATCAACAATCCTACACCTCCCATATGTCTTATGGCACTAGAGGAAAAAGTAACAAATGAGCACCTCTCTAAAAGTGAGGTTAAGTTTTTAATTGATGATTTGAATAATGCTCTAGAGAAGGAAAAATTAAAGAGAAAAAAGTTAGTGAAAGTGCATAAAGAGCTTGAAAAACATGAGACTCTAGAAGATGATTACGAAACTCTAAATTTGCAAGTCGAAATTCTAGAGAACAAATTAGTTAGCTCTAATGTTGATGATGAAACTCCTCTTGATTGCTCAATTGAAAAATGCAATGTTGGTGTGACTTGTGACTTGATTGATACTATAAATAGTTCACTTAGTTTGTCTCATGACACATCTTTGAGCTTGTCACCCACTATCACACCTAATGCTAACTCATCTTCACCCACTAGTGCTAGTACTTTAAATGAAAATGCTTGTTCTATTGGTACTTGTGGTGTTGCTAAATATGCTAATGAGCTAGTTAAGGAAAATTTGCTTCTAAAGAATAGAATTGAGCAACTAGACTCTAGCTTGGCTAAATTGCTTGTGGGGAACAACTTTCTTAACAAGGTGCTTCGGAAGTAAAGGTACACATTGGGTAAGCATGGTTTGAAATTTCATCCCGGGGATTTGCCCAATGGCGGTTCGGGTATGCCTAAGCTAACTTTTGTTAAGGGAGGCACCCGTTGCCACATTTATAAAAATGAGAAACACAAAGCCATTACTTATCCTCTTGCTAAATCATCTCAATTCATGTCTAAAACTCAAGTACTTGATGCTAGCTACATGCTTATGAGGAAAAATAGCTCTACTTATGCTAAGTATGTTGGTGCACCAAATGATAAGAATAATGTAAAAGCTATTTGGGTGCCAAAATGTTTGATGACTAACTCAAAAGGACCAAAGAAGAAGTCTTGGGTACCTAAAACCTAAACTTGAATTTATGTGTGTAGGTGAACTACAAGAGCGGTGGCCAGCATTGGATATTTGATAGCGGTTGCACCCAACACATGACCGGTAGCTCAGGTATGTTCACCTCACTAGAAGAGGAGAAGGACCCCGAACACAAGATCACATTTGGGGACAACTCCAAGCGAAAGGTAAAGGGTATAGGTAAAATTGCAATATCCAATGACCTATCCATCTCTAATGTTCTCTTGGTGGAAGCTTGTAACTTTAATCTCCTCTCCGTTGCTCAAGTGTGCGACTTAGGCTTTGATTGCTTCTTTTCGGTTAACGGAGTTCGTGTTGTTTCCACCAAGGATCAAAGTGTTGCATTTGAAGGCACCCGGTTTCAAAATTTGTATTTGGTTGATTTTTCAAACCGTGAATCTTCTCAAATCAAGACTTGTCTTATTGCTCAAACCACTCTTGGTTGGTTGTGGCATAGACGTCTTGGACATGTTGGAATGGGAACTTTGAAAAAGGTTTTTAAAGACAACTTGGTTGTTGGAGTGAAGGATGTCAAATTCGAAAAAAATCGTTTATGTAGCTCATACCAAGCCGGCAAGCAAGTGGCTAATTCTCATCTGACTAAGACATTCATGTCTACATCCCGACCACTTGAACTTTTGCATATGGATTTATTTGGCCCAACCACCTATGCGAGTATAGGCGGTAATTCTTATTGTCATGTGATTGTCGATGATTTCTCTCGCTTCACTTGGGTATTTTTCCTTGCAAATAAATCACTTGCTGGTGATGTGTTTGAAAGATTTGCTTTGAAAGCTCAAAAGGAATTTGACTCTTTTATCAAAAAGGTGAGGAGTGATAACGGCACCGAGTTTACTAACACAAATGTTGAGGAATTTTGTGATGAGTTAGGAGTCAAGCACGAATTCTCGGCGGCCTACACTCCCCAACAAAATGGGGTGGTGGAGAGGAAGAACCGTACGTTGATAGAGATGGCAAAATCAATGCTTGACGAGTATAAGACGCCGCATGCTTTTTGGGCGGAAGCCATCAACACGACGTGCCATGCCATCAACCGCCTCTACCTTCACCGACTCCTTCACAAGATCTCATATGAACTACTAGTAGGACGAAGGCCCAACATCTCTTACTTTCGAGTCTTCGGTTGTAAGATATACATTTATAAGAAAAGGACTCATTTGGGTAAGTTTCAAAAGAGGTGTGATGTTGGTATAATGTTAGGTTACTCTTCTCGCTCCAAAGCTTTTCGAGTTTTTATTAATACTACCGGGCTAGTTGAGGAAGCTTATGATGTTAAATTTGATGAAACTAATGGCTCGCAAAGTGAGCAAGATTTAACAAGAAATGTAGGTGATGAGCTACCACATGAAGCCATAGAGTTGGGAGAAATTCGACCCTGACCGGAGGTGCCAAAAGATGAAGTCGTCTCTCTCACCACCTCCATTGATAATCAAGCTCAAGACACTTCTCCAACAACTCAAGACCAAGCGGTGGACGGAGATGCAAACTTTGAAGTTGATCAAGCTCAAGGGGGAGGCATTGATCTACAAGTACCCGTCCAACAACATCGCTCTCTCTCCAAGGATCATCCCCTAGATCAAGTCATTGGCAATCTCAATCAAGGCGTAAGAACCCGTTCTCATACCGCTAATTATTGTGAGGATCACGCCTTTGTGTCTATTGTTGAGCCTAGGACCATTGATGAGTCATTGGCGGATGCGGATTGGGTGAACGCCATGCACGAAGAATTAAATAACTTCACCCGCAATGAAGCTTGGGAGCTTGTGAAAAGTCCGGGGGATCACAATGTCATTGGCACTAAATGGGTCTTCTGCAACAAACAAGATGAGAACGGTGAAGTAGTACGAAACAAGGCAAGACTGGTGGCGCAAGGTTTCACTCAAATCGAAGGTCTTGACTATGGAGAAACTTACGCCCCGGTTGCTTGACTTGAAGCAATACGGTTACTCTTGGCAATCGCCTCTCTCTATAATATTACTCTCTTTCAAATGTATGTTAAGAGTGCTTTTCTAAATGGTTTCATTGATGAACTTGTTTATGTCGAGCAACTGCCCGGTTTTGAAAACCTTAAACACCCAAACCATGTCTATAAGCTCACTAAGGCGCTATACGGTCTCAAGCAAGCTCCTAAAGCATGGTATGAGCGTCTTAGGGACTTTCTCTTAGAAAAGGGATTTAAAACCGGTGCGATTGATTCCACATTGTTTCTCAAGCCTATAGAAAATGACTTATTTATTTGTCAAATATATGTGGATGATATTATCTTTGGATGCACTAACAAATCTAAATGTAAGGATTTTGGAGAAATGATGTCTAAGGAATTCGAAATGTCTATGATTGGAGAACTCACTTTCTTTCTTGAATTTCAAATCAAGCAACTTCGGGAAGGGACTTTTATTTGTCAAGAGAAATATACAAAGGACCTTCTCAAGCGGTTTCCTATGGACGATTGCAAATCGATCAAAACACCAATGGCCACTAATAGGCATCTTGACTTGAATGAAGATGGAAAGCCCGTGGACCAAAAGCTTTATCGCTCCATGATCGGTTCGCTTCTCTATCTCACCGCTTTTCGACCCGATATTATGTTTAGTGTGTGCATGTGTGCTCATTTTCAAGCATCCCCTAAAGAAGTGCATCTTATTGCCGTAAAACGCATATTGAGATATCTAAAAATCACTACTAGCCTAGGACTTTGGTACCCCAAGGGAGCGCGTGTTGAGCTTCTTGGCTATTCCGATTCGGATTATGCCGATTGCAAAATTGATCGCAAAAGCACCTCGGGGGGTTATCACTTGCTAGGACGCTCACTCGTGTCATGGACTTCGAGGAAGCAAAACTCCGTGGCGCTATCTACCGCGGATGCGGAATATGTAGCGGCGGGGAGTTGTTGTGCCCAACTCTTGTACATGACACGGATGCTTAGTGACTTTGGGCTAAAATTTGAAAAAGTGCCTCTTCTATGCGATAATGAAAGTGCGGTGAAAATAGCCAACAATCCGGTCCAACATTCCCGTACAAAGCACATCGACATCCGACATCACTTTATTCGTGACCACGTTGCAAAGGGTGATGTTGTGCTTGCCTATGTGCGAACGGAAGATTAATTGGAGGATATTTTCACCAAACCCTTGGATGAGGCACGGTTTTGCAAATTAAGAAATGAACTCAACATACTAGATAGATCAAATGCGTGTTAATTGGTTTTTGTGACTTTTTGGGTCTTATTTGAATTTTTTCCATTTGCTTTTGACCCTTGTCACATTTAGGGGGAGTTTAATTTCAACTCATGATCTCAAGACCCCCTCTAGTGGTGAAAAGATAAATTTGTTTTTAGGGTAGCACATTCTTATCCTATATTTCAAGCCAAAACAAATTTGAAATTAATAGACTATCCTTTATCTTCTTATCACTTCAAACTTTTCAATTTGAAAAATCTTATCCCTTTTGAAAAACTTGCTCCATATGCATATTTGTTCTCTTGAAAATCGTATGGCATCAAAATTATCGAAAATATTTGAAAAGGAGCTAAAATTCATAAACATGTGCTTAAACTCTAAAATGAACCCCTATGCACGATTTTCATGCCAATATGAAAAATCAAGGCAAAATTTGGGTTCACACATCTTCTTGATCTATAAGATCAAAATTTGAGAATTTGAATTTGGTTTGGTTTCATTTGTCACATTAGAATCTTGTCCCTTCAAAATTAAAATTTAAAATGACTTCAAATTGCTCACATTTGAATTTTTCCTTGAACATTGAGCAAAAATGGAGAATATCCCTTCAAAACACTATTTTTATATAAAAATTCTTGCATTGGTGGGGCCCACTGGTCAGCAGTGCATGCTGCGCCGTTTTCAGTCTTCATCGGACGCCGTCCGGATTCTCTCGGACGCCGTCAAGCAGGTTTTGCTTGCGCCAAGATACTCACTTGTCGGACCGTCCGTAGCCATCGGACGCCGTCCGACCGAGTCTTATCCGCGCTGCAATTCGTTTGTCGGACGCCGTCTGGCCTCTCCCCAACCCCGTCCGACGAAGCTGTTACCACGCTGCAGTCTTACTGTCGGACGCCGTCCGACCGCCATCGGACGCCGTCCGATGGGGCCTAACCGTGCAGATCGCCCTTAATCTCACCCTCCTGCCTCCCTCTTTACTCATTTCTTCTCTCACCCCACTCCTAACCGGCGCCGCCCCTGCTCCTTCTCCTCACCGGGAAGGTTCTCCGCGAACTCGGCGACGCCCACCACCACGGCGGCTTCCCTCGTCCTCCTCTTCGATTCCCACCGCGGGGATTGAACGTGGACGGCCTGATTCGTGCGCTTCATCTCCGTCGAGTTCCCCTCCTTTCCCCTACCGGGAAGGGCCTAGGGGACGATCCTCTCGCGCACGGCGGCTTCCTCTTCCCTTCTAGGGCTCGGTAACGGCTTCTCGCCTCTTATTCCCGCAAATTTCTTTGATTACCGAGTTCTAGTTTTTGAATAGAGTTTTCCCGCGTTTGTGTCTAGGGTTGGCTCGTGGTGTGGTTGGCTCTTGGTCAGTGGGCACTTGGCAGTGGGATTGATTCGTCAGTGGGCACTTGGTCAGAGGGAGTGATTCAAGATGTCGCGCTCATTGAAGAAGTTCAGCAAGGCTCTGAGCAGGACACTGAGTGGTCGTCGTGACAGTGGCAGCCGGGGTGATCCTGATTACATTGATGAGACGGCTAGCAGTGCCGCTCCTCCTCGGACAAGAAAAGTTACTAGAGGGGATATACAGCAGCAGCATGATGTGGGATACGATTGGAAAAGGGTTGCGGGGTCTTCTTTTGCCACCGCCGAGGACGTTGACGATGACACTTATGCTGAGGACCCGATAGATGAAGATGTCACTGAGACTTTGGTGGCTGAGGATGAGCCCGTGGACAATTTGGTTCTGAAATTGTCTATGGAAACCCTGAGGAAGAAGCGGGCTGTCCCTTATACAAAATGGTTCCCTCAGAGAAGAGAAAATACTAAAGATTTCAGATTCTACACCAAGTTTTAGAAACAGCTGTATATGTGTTTCTCTGCACCCAAAGGTGGTCTACGGGACCCCCATTGTGTTGATTGGAGCGAGATCGCCGTAGTGGCAGGGCCTGAGGTTCACACTATCTTCAGATCCACTCCAGGATTGGCAGAACTAATCTCTAACAAAAAGTTGACTTGGAGCAAAGAAAGGATCTGTGAATTCTTTGCTACTCTGCTAGTTGCCGAGGATGAAACAGAGGTTAATTATTATCACTCAGTCGATGGACACATTCAGGGCATCACAGTGGTGGACATGAACTTTGCTTTGGGCACTCCAGATTCTGGCACCAACTTAAATGAGATGGCCTATGAAGATGCCCTCTGGAGGGGCAAATATTCTCCACTTGAAGAAATAAGATTCATGTACATTGATCTTGACGAGGAAGAGTTAAATATAGAGAAGGCAAATCAATTGCGCTAGGAGCCAGCATTGATAAATCTTATTCTTCGTAGCACCCTGTTCGTTCGATGCGGCAACCGTGACAGGATTCTCCCAATCTGCCACTGGTTCATGCTATATCTTCTGACAGGCAGGACTATAAATATTGGAGCCACCCTTACGGGAGAATTTGATGGTGCCATTTTCAGAGAGGTCGATAGAGCACTACCTTTAACTCCCTATATTGGCCTATTGCTTTCTAGGACACAGCGGGTTTCTGAGGATGAGGCAAGGAGTTGGGATTGTAAGATCAAGAAGCATCAAATGAAGATCTTTCTGAACACTCCTGGCAGCAAACCCAGGTTGGACCGTCTAGGTGATGATGCTCCTCCTCCAGCACCGGTCCCTGCTTTTGTTCCTGCTGCTCCAGTGCAGCGTTTGTGCCAGCGCCTGGTGCGGGTTCTTCTGCAGTTGCCCCTCCTTGGTATGACTCTTTGATAGGTGAGATGAGGAGTCTGCGTACTGAGATGAAAGAAGAGCTCGCAGCTAGCCGGAGAGAGATGAATGAATTGGCAGGGCAGCAGACGTACCTGAGTGATGAATTTGCAGAATTTAAGTCTGCTCTGCAGTATATGGGTGCGATGTTCATGCCAGTTCCAGAAGGGGCCAATCCGTACTCATGGTATTCTCATGCCCACGACAGTTATCAGGCCTATCAGCAGAGTCAGGTGTTCCCTCGCCCACCTGCCTACCCACCACCGGTTCACCCTTGGGTATATCCTCCTTCAGGGCCTGCTCCTACTCATGTGCCACCACCATAGCCTTTCCCTCCTCCTGGTGCTCTAGCTCAGCATCCTCCTCCCGGTAAGATCTTTTTTACTGGTGGAGAGATGTGTCGTCATCTAAACTTTTCTTTGCCAAATCCTCAACCGACCCAGCTCTTTGATGATCAATCTTCTCCTCGGTCGGTACCTTCTGCAGCTCATCTAGCTACGTACAAGAGTCGCAGAGGGCAGGGTTCATCTTCTGGCGGCCATGGACATGATGGAGGCGACAACATGGATCAAGATGAAGAATAGTAGACTGGCTAGGAGCCTTTTCGCTTTTGTGTCACTTGGTGACAAAGTGGGAGAAGTTAGAGAGAGTAGCAAGGGTTAGCAAGAGTTAGCAAGGGGTAGTGAGATCGAGGTCCTGTTTTTCTTGTAATTCTGTTTATTGCCTCGATACTTCTTTGATTTGTATTTGTTGCTTTGGTACGCTTTATGAAATTTGAACCTTGTTGGCTTGTGGTCTTAAATTTATGCATGAATTTAGGGGTAGCTTCTCTTTTATGCACATTCTTGTGGTTGAGTTGTGGTTGTTTTAGTTTTGAAATTGCTCGCATACTTGTATTGCACTAACCCTTTTGCAGCTCAAAAATTTATTCTCTCTTGGGTTGCCATCAAGTACCACAAAAGAGGAGATTGTGAGCATTGTTGAGGCCTAATTTTTATTAGTGGCATTGATGTCAAATATATTTAGTAATTAAGTGCTAGGGGGTTTTTGGACTTCTCGGAACCCTAGCGAAGACTCGGCTTCACGTAAAACCCTAATTTGAAGCCTCGACAAATTCGTGAGCTGCTCCAAGGTTCTAAGTGCGTGACCGGGCGAGAGATGAGGTCACGTATAGTTTAAGAGTAGTTAGGTTTTATTTTCTGTTTTTGTCAGATTTTAAAAGGGGTTTGAATATCTCGGATCTTACCGGATCTTTGCGAATTCTCGAAAACTCGGTTTCCTTAGTCCACCTCTTCTAAAAATACCTAAACATATGCTTGTGAGATTTCTAGAGTGAAAAGTAACCCACCTCAACTCACCCACAATTCCAAGCACGAAAACACTCTCTGTCGGACGGCGTCTGGGCGCATCCGGACATCGTCCGACCAGCAAAACACGTGCACAGTGCACACTGTCCGACGGCGTCCGGCTGTTACCGGACGGCGTCCGTTAAAGTTAAAAAATCTGAGTTTTCTCCCATCGGACGGCGTCTGGGCGCAGCCGGGTAGCATCCGGTTAGCCACAATCCAATACTTTCCGCACTGTCGGACGGCGTCCGGTGGGGACCGGACGGCGTCCGATAAACCTAATTTCTATGAGCAGTAGCTTCTGTTGGACGACGTCCGGTGCCCGTCGGACGGCGTCTGGTAGAGGTTAACGGCTAGTTATTTTGTCTCCTTCCGAGGGGCAACGGCTAGCTTGCTCTTGGGGCTATATATACTTGTCTAGTGGCTGGCTTCTTTGAGGTTTTGCTGCTCTCTACACCTACCACACTTATTGCTCATAAATTAGGTGATCTAGAGCCATTCATCCACCCACAAATCAATCAAAGCCACAAATCACTAAACCCCAACTCCAAGCTTCATGGAAGTCCTTCGATCCGGCATGATCGGGGCGTTTCGGGCTTGTTACTTTTGAAGACGACATCCTTCGTGGAGGCATGGGCTTGGGAGTAGGCCTTGGCGTGTGGCTACTCTCGAGTCGGTGTACGGGTGACGGAGTCCACCTCACCGGAGTGGCGGAACGACTATCGGGGAGTAAGTGAGGCATTAGGCTCGAGAGCGAGCCGGTCCTGGTGCGCAAGGGGTAGCCTCAACGGAGAGTAGGAGTTGCGGCTCCGAACTTCGGTCAAACAAATACCGTGTCACTCTTTCATTTAATTCTCGCACTTACTTTCTTTGCATCGCTTGTGATAAATTGAATGCCATGTCTTAGTTGCCTTGTAATTTGTTTATCGCTTTCACTTACTTGATAATTGCAACTAGGATTGGGTCATTCTTAATATGATGCTTAATTGAGAATAATCGAAAAGAAATTAAATTGCCTATTCACCCCCCTTTAGGCCTTAGGATCCTCTTTCACAATATCCAGGGTACTTTGACACAACGTGGGAAGCGACTTCTCAATGTTCAGCGACAGTTTGGCAAAGGTGGATCAGTGAATGACCCGTACATACCGTACCCATATATATCGGCATGCCAAGTGTGCAGTGTAGCTTTCTTTCTGTCATACTGGGAAACATAATTGTAAGTTGACTGATTTGTCATCGATGCCACTGCAAGTACATGAGAGTAAGCCTTATGTAACAGTTTTGGTTTACGATACGAGCACTTGCATTGCTCATCAACAAGAATACACTCCTATCTGTTCTTCTGATGTTTGCGCCCAAAGCGAGCCCTACTGTAAGTATTCTAGGCCGAGAGGGGGGTGAATCGGCTCTTTTCAAATTTTACTTCTCTTAATTCGCTTGCTTAGTTAATCAAATTAGGAACATAAGCTAACGATTGATCTAGAGTCTAGTTGTGGAAGCGATCACAATGAGACACAAGCAACTACTAGGAGGCTCGATGGTGCTCACATGCAAACGATCAAATCAATATGCGGAAGTAAATGAGAGAGACAAGAAAGCGCAAACCGAGTTGTTTCCCGAAGTTCGGTGCTCAACACATGAACACTTACGTCTCCGTTGAGGAAACTTTTCACACAGAGAAGTCGGAACTCTCTCGTCCCTAGCCCTCAATCCACTCGCGGTAGCTCTTCACCAACACATGGTAGGCCTGCTCCAAACCTTCACACAAGACGAGTTCTTCCACACGCGGAAGCTCCTCGCACTCAGCGCGCACGACACACACGCACCGATTCCCGACACACGGAGGATTTTTGCACACAACCTTCAACGGATGAAGGCCACGCACCTCCGACACACGAAAGTGACCCCCGACACACGGAGAATTTAGGTTGACGTGGTCGAACGGTTGATGAAGCTCGTGGCGTGATGACGATCTCTCCGGCGGCGAAATCCCAAGAGCACAAGATCGGAGACCGTCTCTCACCACTATCCCTTCTCTCCTTCTTCTTCCTTTTCCTCTCTTCTCCTTCCTCTCTCTCAATCTCTCAAGCACATGGAACCCTAGGAGGAGGTGGGATCCATGGGAGGAGCTCTCATGGGTGGTTAGTGCAAGAGGTGGCTGCTAATGGTGGCTCTCTCAAGTTTCTCCCGTGCTCATAGTCCCTATTTATAGGCTCAAGGCGAAGCCCTAAAAACGGACGGCTTAGATTTAATCCCGAGTTTCGGATCAAACTGTCGGACGCCGTCTGGTGAAATTTCACCTTTACCGGACGCGTCCGACAACTCGTCGGACGCCGTCCGATGGAGTGCGCTGTGCTCTCCTCCCTGTGCCCACCACGTGTTTGGTCGCTTGCCTAGCCGCCGTCGGACGCTGTCCGGTCCTGGTCGGACGTCGTCCGACAGTGACCACTGTCGCGCCTCCTGTCGATCAGACACCGTCCGAAGATCGTCGGACGCCGTCTGGTGGCCAATTTTGAACTTGATCGGACGCCGTCCGATGGTCTCCGGACGCCATCCGGCAGGGGTGATGTCGATTGGGACTTAGTCGTTTTGAGCTCACTTGCTAAGAATTCAACGCTGTCGGACCCCGTCCGAAGGCTATCGGACGACGTCCGGTGGGGCTGAAAATTTTTGACCCACTTGGGTTTTGGCTCTACCGACTTCGCCCGACAACACACCTAGGGTTATGACCCTACTTTATCGACTTTGTGAGATCGGCGGGAGATTTGGATCACTTGGGCAGGAAGTTTCGTGCCTAAAACAAAATATCTGGCTTGGGTTGCTTAGAGGCTACGAAACCCTGACAGCTGTCGCTCCCCGAACTCTCTCGAAGCTAGACAGGTGGACTCGCTCTAGATGGTTCGCTCAAGACTAACACCTGGCACTCTCGAAACCCCATGAAACCCACGGCTGATGTTTCTAGAGCTGTGCTCAGTGGGACCCTGCAACCAGAGAGATGTAGTCGAGTCAAAGACGCGCACAAGGAAACCAGAAGAACTATAAAACAAAAGGTCCTTGTCCTTGGCGTTCCAGCTGTATGGCCTAGTTGCCATCAATTACCAAAATCATTTAGCCCATGGGAGGCTTGATCTTACAATCTCCCCCTTTTTGGTAATTGATGACAACACCTGCAAATCCAACATGACAAGGCATAAATACAATCTCTGCTGCAATGGGTTTGCTTAGAAACATTGCATGCCATCATAGCATAATGCAAAAGGCCAATGAATAAGATGCAATGTACGTATAGACATGAGCTCCCCCTAAGTCAATGCATACCACTTGAGAGTATCATCACATCACATGGAGCAAAGCATCTCACTTGAGAGTATCATCACATCACATGGAGCAAAGCATCTCCATTCTAATCTCCATCCCCCAATTCTTCCTATTTGTCAAAAGCATGGAGCATGGATTTGCAATTATTTCTCCCCCTTTGGCATCAATGACCATAAAGTAGCAAAACATCAATGACAATAATTAAACGCTTTGGAAGTTGTACTAGTGCAAGCACGCCCATAAGTTCACCACACTCAAAATCTCGCCATCTCAAGGTCACAATGTCACAAGATCAACTAGAGCATAATTGATAGATGTATAATTCAAGTTATTTTGACCTAGAGCAAACATCAGGTGAAACAATAGCTAGAAGTATCAAGAGTTGCTCCAAAACTCAAAGGGGACACAAGATGCACCATAGCACTAGAAGATGCACTCCAAGCTACACATACTAACACCAAGCCTATTTGAGACTCAAACATTTTTAGTTGAGCTCATTTTTGAAAGATTTTACATTTTGCACTTTGCATTTTCTTAAATTTTGCCATATCTCAAATCATAGGCGACGTCACCCAGCATGACACTGAAGATGAACGTCTCGGTCATCCAAAACTCCCCCTAAGTTCATGCCCAGTGCCATAGCAAGCTATCTCATCGAGGAGGCATTGGTGAGACATGTATGACCAATTGTGGCCTTATTCATATTTTAGCACATTTTTTTTCAAATTTGGTTCAACATTTTCTCAAAATTGCTCAAGTTAGCAAAGTAAAGATATGTGCAAAATGAAAGAACACAATCTAGACTTAGAAGCACATGGTCAACCAAAGAGTTTAGAGCAATCAAATGAGACTAGAATCTATAGCCCTCCTAACACATGCTCATGGCTTTCAATTGCATGATATATTGAGTTAAGCACAAGTTGAGTTAGTGACAAGGTAAACACATGATATAACTATCAAATTCATGTGATGAACATATAGGCAATGAATAACATCCAGTATAACAAGTAAAGCACCTAAATGTTCAAACTGGCTTCAAAATATTTGCAATGAATGACATAGCCACACAACCGACTCAGACAATGTTTGACTTGTCTAAAATGTTCAACTCATTTCTCAATTTGCAGAATCGTGCCTCATCGAGTGGCTTGGTAAAGATGTCGACAAGCTGGTCCTCCGTCCGCACGTGTTCAAGCACAATGTCGCCCTTTACCACATGGTCCCAAGGAAATGGTGGCGGACATCAATGTGCTTGGTCCGTGAGTGTTGGACCGGGTTGCACGCTATCTTCACCGCGCTCTCATTGTCGCACAAGTCAAACAGTGATTGTGTCAGGTAAAGAAGTTGTGCACAGCAACTCCCTGCCGCTATATACTCAGCTTCAGCAGTAGATAGCGCCACGGAGTTCTGTTTCTTTAACGCCCATGACACAAGACATCTACCCAAAAAGTGACATGCCCCAGAAGTGCTCTTACGATCAATCTTGCACCCGGCATAATCTGAGTCAGAATAACCTAGGAGCTCAAACCGTGCACCCTTCGGGAACCACAGGCCTATACTAGGTGTGTGTTTTAGGTATCGAAGTACTCGTTTCACAGCAGTCATATGTATTTCTCTAGGGGAGGCTTGAAATCTAGCGCACATGCACACACTAAACATGATGTCCGGCCTAGATGCAGTCAAATAGAGCAAAGCACCAATCATTGAACGGAAAAGCTTTTGGTCAACATGTTTACCTTCTTCGTTGAGGTCGAGGTGACAGTTTGTCCTCATTGGTGTTCATATTGGCTTGCAGTCACTCATGTTGAAGCGCTTGAGTAGGTCGTGGATGTACTTCTCCTGGCATATGAAT
Organism: Raddia guianensis; assembly: GCA_036346415.1. Lineage (NCBI taxonomy): Eukaryota > Viridiplantae > Streptophyta > Magnoliopsida > Poales > Poaceae > Raddia > Raddia guianensis. The sequence goes on from CM070536.1 coordinate 34,457,703, forward strand.
GTCCCGGTCTTGAGTTGCTTGATTTGGAATCCCAGGAAGAAGTTCAATTCTCCCATCATCGATATCTCGAACTCCTTGCTCATCATGTCGCTGAACTCCTTGACCAAGGACTTATTTGTGCTACCGAAGATGATGTCATCCACGTAGACCTGGCACAGAAACAGATCTCCATCCATTACCTTAGTGAATAGAGTCGTGTCGACCCTGCCGACCTTGAAACCCTTGCCAATCAGAAAATTCCTTAACCTTTCATACCATGCCCTAGGTGCTTGCTTCAGACCATACAAAGCCTTTGACAGTTTGTACACATGGTCGGGGTGCTGGGGATCTTCAAACCCCGGAGGCTGCTCCACATACACTAAGTCCCCAATGTACCTGTTGAGAAAAGCACTCTTCACATCCATCTGATTGAGGATGATGTTGTGGCATGTAGAGAATGCCACAAGCAGTCTGATAGCATCCAGACGGGCCACGGGAGCATAGGTATCACCGCAGTCAACTCCCTCGATCTGTGTGAAACCCTGAGCGACCAGCCTAACCTTGTTGCGCACCACCAAGCCAAACTCATCTTGCTTATTCTTGAATACCCACTTGGTACCAATCACATTGCAGTCGCTTGGCCTTTTCACCAAAGTCCAGACTTTGTTCCTCTCAAAGTTGTTCAGCTCCTCGTGCATCGCATTGATCCAGTCTGGATCACTCAGTGCCTCCTCCACTTTCTTTGGCTCAAGCTCAGACACAAACGTCGTGTGCTCACAGAAGCTTGCCAAAGCACTGTCCTCACTAATGCTGGCTGTCCTTGACCTTGTTTGCACACCTTGAGTCAAGTCCCCAATCACTTGATCAGCTGGATGATCACGAGCAATGGTGTGATGGGTCTTGATCAACCGAGGTGGTAGCTCGACCGACTCAGATCTGCTCACATCTTTGTCTCGCCTCTGAATTGGCTCCACACTTGAGCTATCTTCAGGCAAAGCTCCCCCTGAGTCTGGTACTGGCTCAGGTGTGGAAGGAGGTTGAATTGTCTCACTCTCCTTTGGAATCTCAACAGGCCTCATATCTCCAAAGCAGTATCTCCTCCATCGCCTTGCCAATCGCCACCACCCACATCATCCAAGTTCTCATGCTCTCCTTGGCTCCCATTTGACTCGTCAAACTTGACGTCGCAACTCTCCTCGATCAAACCACTAGACGCATTGTACACTCTGAAAGATGATCCCCTGGCTGAGTAGCCCAGAAAGATCCTAGTGTCGCATCTGCTCTGGAACTTGCCTAAGTGCTCCCGCTTCTTCTTGATGTAGACCTTGCAGCCAAAAACCCTGAAGTAGGAAACATTGGGTCGTCTTCCCACAAGCAACTCATAGGATGTCTTCTTCAGGAGCTTGTGGAGGTATAGACGGTTGATGCAGTGACAAGCAGTGTTGATGGCTTCTGCCCAGAACAGATCAGAGGTCTTGTACTCGTCCAACATTGTCCTTGCCATCTTAATGAGCGTCCTGTTCTTCCTCTCAACCACCCCGTTTTGCTGAGGAGTGTAGGTGGTTGAGAACTAGTGATCAATGCCTAACTCATCACAGAACAGCTCAACAGAAGTGTTAGTGAACTCCGTTCCATTGTCACTTCTCACCTTCTTGAGGGTACAATCAAAAACATTTTGGACTTTCTTTACAAACTTTTTGAAAACATCTCCAGTTGGAGTTTTGTCGGATAGAAAGAAAACCCAAGTGTATCGGGAGAAGTCATCAACAATGACCAAGCAATAGAGATTTCTCCCGATACTCACATAGGTTGTTGGCCCAAAAAGATCCATGTGTAAAAGCTCGAGAGGTCGAGATGTAGACATGACATTCTTGGCAGGGTGTGAGCTTGCCACTTGCTTGCCGGCCTGACAGGCACTGCAAAGCTTGTCTTTCTCGAATGTCACATCTTGCACCCCAAGAATCAACTCGTTTTTGAAAAGTTTCTTCAAATTTGCCATGCCGACATGCCCAAGACGCCTATGCCAAAACCAACCAAGAGAAACTTTGGCGACAAGGCAAATCGAGACGGATGCGGCAGGCTCACTAAAGTTCACAAGAAACAAGTTTTCAAACCGAAAGCCTTTGAACACAAGTTTTTCATTTTTGTCCAAAACCAAGAAGCCCTCAGGTGAGAAATTACAATGGAACCCCAAATCACATATTTGGGCAACAGAGAGGAGGTTATAGCTCAAAGTTTTCACTAGTAGCACATTGTCAATTGAAAGATCTGAAGAAATTGCTACCTTTCCAACTCCAAGAATCTTGCTCTTACTTCCATCTCCAAAAGTGACCTTGGGGGGAATCTTTCCTTCCTCCCCTATTGAGGTGAACAACCGGGGGTTGCCGGTCATGTGTTGGGTGCACCCACTGTCAATGATCCAATGGCACCCTCCACTCCGGTAGTTCACCTGTCATGAGAAAGGATCACTTATCTTATGTGACTCAGTGACCCACACAGGAGGTCCTCGAGAGTTAGCCTTCACACCAGAACCAACAGGAGCAAAACGATCAATCAATGACTTGGGCACCCAAACATGTGCCTTGTGCTCATTCTCAGACTTGAGCCCAACAAATCTAGCAATCACTCTACCCTCTGAATTTTTCTTTAGCAGGTAGTGATCATACAGCTCAGCATGTGCTCTTGAGAATCTTGGCTGTATATGATTGAGAGTGTTGCGGTTTTGGTTCCTAGAAAGGTTTGTCCTACCATTGTTGTGCCTAGGAGTGCCATTCCAAAAGTTTTGCCTAGGTGAATGCCAAGTGTTGTACTTAGGAGCATGCCAAATGTTGTAGTGCATTTGAGGTTGCCATGTGGGAGAGCTATAGTGCCTATCATGTTCTTGCCATGTATTGTGCCAATTATGCATCCTAAAAGCATTGTTTCTAGTGTGCAAGTTGTTATCATGCCTCTTCTTCGGATAGGCATGATAGTAACTTTGCCTCATGGTAGTTGCTCGAGGAACACTTGATTTCTTCCTCCCTTTTGGCTTCTCTGAGGTAAACCCCAAGCCACCTTTTTGGGAGGGTTTTCGTTGTTCCTTGAGCATCTTGTCCAAGGCTAAGCTACCCTCATAACACTTCCCAAACCCCTTATCAAATTTCTCAAGTTTAGACTTCAGCTCAGCATTTTCAATAGCAAGCTCCCTAGCAGCTAATGCAAATTTGCAATTATCAGGTGTACATACTAGTGCGTTGCTAGAGGAACCGTTAGAAGTAGAAGCCAACACAGTGCAATCATGTGCAACTTCAGGACAAGCAAGAGTCAAGTCAACAACAGGTGCAATAGCAATCGAAGTAACAGGCACAGCACAAGCAACATCCACAGCATCAACAGGTGTAGTATCAACTAGTTGAGCAAGAGGCAAAGCAACCAACTCATCATTCTTAGCCAGAAGTGTCTCATGATTCTCCCTGAGTGCATGATAAGTAATCATAAGATCAGCTAAGAATTCATTCAAAACATCGCGCTCTTCCTCTACCACATTACACTTTGATGACAGATTTTTGTTAGAGCCTAGCAAAGTGTCATGCTCAGATTCTAAGCTATCACATCTAGTGGCAAGATTTTTGCACTTAGTTTGCAATGCAATCAAGGTTTTACCAAGCTCTAGGTTCTTAAGTGTCTCATTCTTATAGCGCTCACAAACTTCCCTAAGACAATCACACATGCCTTCAACATCCGCATCTGAGTCAGAACCAGAGTCGCTCACCTCGCCACTAGGTCGAGCCATCAGACACTTGGAAGTGCCAGCAGGAGTTGGTGAAGCCTTTGCCGATGTAGAGGAAGTGGTGGAAGAAGAACCATCGTCATCAGAATACCACTCTCGAGACTCAGCAACCACCGTGAGGCATCTTAGAGTGGGACAGGAGGAGGCGGCACGGATTCAGCTATTGCCATGGTGGCCAACTCTTGATCAGCTGACTCCTCCTCATCTCCTGAAGCTGACGCGTCGCTGGAGCTGTCATCGGTCACCCATTCTCCCACAAAAGCTAGCCTTTTGCCTTGTGATGAGCGACCCTTGAACCCTGACTTCTGAGGATTCTTCTTCTTGTTGTCATTCTGTCTTGACTTCTCGCCATCGCCCTTCTCCTTTCCTTTGTCCTTGTACTTGGTATTGCCCTTCTGGGGACACATTGAAGCGATGTGCCCCTTCTCCTAACATTCATAGCATCGGTATAATGCATGGGAGTTTCTGCTCATCCTCTTCTTGCCACCATATCCATTTCTGCTCATGAACTGGCCAGCTTACTTTATGAACAGGCCAAAATGTTGGAAGCCATCCTCGAGCTCACTCCATGACATCTCACCATCCTTCTCAGCTTGACTTGACTTGGAACCACTCTGCCTAGATCCACTGGTCTTGAGGGCGATCACTTGATTCTTTGCTGGAGCAGGAAAATCCTCATGATCATTGAGGAGCATCATCTCGTGCGCGGTGATCTTGCTAAGCAAAGCTGTGGGAGCCAGCTTCTCCACATCACCACTGTTGGTGAGATAGGTGATGATGTCCCGGTAGTCCTTCTTGGAAAGGATCCGCAGCATTTTTCTGCACATTTCATCATTTGCAACAGTGTGACCGAGCCCCTTAAGCTTGTTAAGAATGGGGTTAAGCCGAGTAAACATAGCATTGACATTTTTATTTGAAAGCATTCTGAACTGATCATAACGCTCCTTGACAACCACTAGTCTACCCTCCTTAACAGCAGAAGTGCTCTCGTGAATCTCGATGAGAGTGATCCATATCTCGTGTGCGCTAGTGAGGTTGCTAACTCTGTCGAAGACCTCCATGCTCAAACCACAAAACAAAGCGTTCATGGCCTTAGCATCGGTCTCTAGGAGTTTGGTTTGTCCGGGTGTAGGAGGTACATCATCAGTGAGTGTGATACCATGAGGAGAGTCTACGACCTTCCAAACATCCATTCCCATGGCCTGGAGAAATACTTTCATGCGCAACTTCCAAAAGTTAAAATTAGTGCCACTAAATAAAGGAATTCTATTGGCGGCTACACTACCCCCGTCGGCCATCTCTATGCGGTTAAGCAACTAGAGAACCTGGCTCTGATACCACTTGTAAGGATTCTAGGCCGAGAGGGGGGTGAATCGGCTCTTTTCAAATTTTACTTCTCATAATTCGCTTGCTTAGTTAATCAAATTAGGAACACAAGCTAACGATTGATCTAGAGTCTAGTTGTGGAAGCGATCACAATGAGACACAAGCGACTACTAGGAGGCTCGATGGCGCTCACATGCAAACAATCAAATCAATATGCGGAAGTAAATGAGAGAGACAAGAAAGCGCAAACCGAGTTGTTTCTCGAAGTTCGGTGCTCAACACATGAACACCTACGTCTCCGTTGAGGAAACTTCTCACACAGAGAAGTCGGAACTCTCTCGTCCCTAGCCCTCAATCCACTCGCGGTAGCTCTTCACCAACACATGGTAGGCGAGCTCCAAACCTTCACACAAGACGAGTTCTTCCACACGCGGAAGCTCCTCGCACCCGCGGCGCCGACACACGGCACCGACCCCGACACACGGAGAATTTTTGCACACAACCTTCAACGGATGAAGGCCACGCACCTCCGACACACGGAAGTGACCCCCGACACACGGAGGACTTAGGTTGACGTGGTCGAACGGTTGATGAAGCCCGTGACGTGATGACGATCTCTCTGGCGGCGAAATCCCAAGAGCACAAGATCGGAGACCGTCTCTCACCACTATCCCTTCTCTCCTTCTTCTTCCTTTTCCTCTCTTCTCCTTCCTCTCTCTCAATCTCTCAAGCACATGGAACCCTAGGAGGAGGTGGGATCCATGGGAGGAGCTCTCATGGGTGGTTAGTGCAAGAGATGGCTGCTAATGGTGGCTCTCTCAAGTTTCTCCCGTGCTCATAGTCCCTATTTATAGGCTCAAGGCGAAGCCCTAAAAACGGACGGCTTAGATTTAATCCCGAGTTTCGGATCAAACTGTCGGACGCCGTCTGGTGAAATTTCACCTTTACCGGACGCGTCCGACAACTCGTCGGACGCCGTCCGATGGAGTGCGCTGTCCTCTCCTCTCTGTGCCCACCACGTGTTTGGTCGCTTGCCTAGCCGCCGTCGGACGCTGTCTGGTCCTGGTCGTACGTCGTCCGACAGTGACCACTGTCGCGCCTCCTGTTGATCAGACACCGTCCGGAGATCGTCGGACGTCGTCTGGTGGCCAATTTTGAACTTGGTCGGACGCCGTCCGATTGTCTCCGGACGCCATCCGGCAGGGGCGATGTCGATTGGGACTTAATCATTTTGAGCTCACTTGCTAAGAATTCAGCGCTGTCGGACCCCGTCCGAAGGCTATCGGACGACGTCCGGTAGGGCTGAAAATTTTTGACCCACTTGGGTTTTGGCTCTACCGACTTCGCCCGACAACACACCTAGGGTTATGACCCTACTTTATCGACTTTGTGAGATCGGCGGGAGATTTGGATCACTTGGGCGGGAAGTTTCGTATCTAAAACAAAATATCTGGCTTGGGTTGCTTAGAGGCTACGAAACCCCGACAGCTGTCGCTCGCCGAACTCGCTCTAGATGGTTCGCTCAAGACTAACACCTGGCACTCTCGAAACCCCATGAAACCCACGGCTGATGTTTCTGGACCTGTGCTCAGTGGGACCCTGCAACCAGAGAGATGTAGTCGAGCCAAAGACGCACACAAGGAAATCAGAATAACTATAAAACAAAATGTCCTTATCCTTGGCGTTCCAGCTGTACGGCCTAGTTGCCATCAATTACCAAAATCATTCAGCCCATGGGAGGCTTGATCTTACACCTATCCATGCAGTGAACTTCATACCTTAACTCGTCGGTACCCATTGCTTGAGGTGAGTGTAGCTGTGTCTTATTAATCTTTTCAACAATGTACTTTGTCACAACCCTAGAAAAAACAACCGATTGTCAGACATGGCAATTGAGGCTGCTCGATACCAGTTCATGAAATACTTGCATGTTCGGTGCAGAATCACCTCGACAATTGCTACGAGCGGCAGTGCCCTGGTACCTCTCATGGCCCAATTGTATACCTCCGCTAAGTTTGTCTTCATGATTCCGTATCTACAGCCTTTTGAATCATACAGCAATGCCCACTTCTCTTTCGGGCAGTCTTCAATCCATTCTGAAAAGTTTATAATTCTTCTGTTCCTCACGTTCCCAGCCTCCCTGGTATGCTTCGTGGTCAGCTCGTCCAACGTCTGCCATAGCCGATTGAATTTACGCTGCTGATTTTGCTTACACAACCGCTTAAACAGATTCATTAAGTGTTTACTCTTGAATTGGCTAAAGAAATTAGCACCCATGTGTTTCATGCACCACCGGGTATGAATGTCCAGCCACTGAGCAGCTCGATAGTCAGACTCAAACTTAATTTCTTCGATCGCCGCCAACAATTCAAGATGTCTGTCATGAATGATACAAACATCTGGTCTGCCAATAACAACCGCATGCTTCACCCTCTCCAAGAACCAGTACCAGCTCTCAGTATTCTCACCTTCCACAAAGCAAATGTCACCGGCAGAATCTGGTCGTTACCGTCAACGGCAATTGCTGTCAGGATTTGCCCCTTATACTTGCTAGTTAGGAATGTCCCGTCAACACATAGAGCTGGAGGACAATTTTGAAATCCCCTGATGCACTGCCCCAAAGCAAAGAAAACCCGCTGCAGAACGAACTTGCCAATATCATCGCTCTCTGCCTCCACCTCTTTGTAATCATAATATGTACCCACATTCCTCCAAGCTATGGCCGTCAACAGAAATGACATATTCGCATAAGATGCTTCATATGTCCCAAACCTCATCTCTAATGCCTTTTGCTTTGCCCTCCAAGCAGTTGCATACGGAACAGTGTACTGAAATTGATCCTCCATGGCTCGAGTGATAGACCGAGGCTCGTAGTTCACGTTCTGTGCTATTTGAGTCTACATTATCTGTGCTACCATTGTCGATTTTAGATTTCTGTGCTTCTGTCTTACCTCAGTCACCGTACAATTATGCTTCCTCACTATTGAACAAACACAGTATTCCACACAGTTTTCTTTAAAGGCATGTACACGCCAAGGACAACCAGGGACAACACACATCACATCGTACACACTTCGCTAGATTTCATAATCCTGAATTCTCTCATAAGTGATAATGCCCAAAGCTTCACGGCTGTCAGCAATTCTTCCTTTGAGGGGTATGTCGCTCCTTGTGTCACCTCATTCTAGTGGTATTCCCAGGCTGTTTGAGTGCCTTCTCGATAGATAGCTCCGCAAAGTTCGATGAGTTCCACTCGACCGACACGACATTTTGAAACCCACCGGGACTCTCATCGTCTGACACATCTTCCTCAGGGACTTACTCGTGCTCAGCATCCTCGGTCTCCATCTCCGCAACTATAGCTTCAATATGCTCCCCCTCATCTGTCGCACATGTGGGTTCCTGTGTTGTTTGTTGCTCACTTGATCCCTCCCCTGCCTCTCCAGCTCCTCCACCCCTCCCTGCACCACATGCTCAGTGTCGTCACCATCGTCCTGCACCTCTTCCTGCACTACATGTGCTCCTTCGACAGGTTCATGCAACGCTTCTTCATTTTGTTCCCTGTATTTCGCCTGAACAAGAAGTGCTAGTGGCAGTCCTCGTTCAGTGGAGATCTCGACATAACGCCTTCATCCTCGGGTTGCCTTTATCGGTAGCAACTCCCAATAAGGTTTTTCGTTGCCGCGGCTAACAACAAATACGATATCCGCACCATATTCTTCGGGGTTAATTTTGAACGTCCTTAACAGCCAATTTTCAAGCCCTGCTAACGTTCTCTCCGTGGGCCTAGATATCCCCAACATCACTGACTGGAACATAGATAGGTATACCCCGTCTGGACCAAAATTGATATCCCCTTGTCCGTAATGAACATTAAAATATTTTGTCTGCCATTGAACCTGTATAAAAACGCAATGAACAGCTAATAAATTTTTAATTATTTCCGTACCAACAAAAACATCTTAAAGATTTATCGCTTTTAATCCTTTGTACTATGCATTAAACCTACGTGCATTATGCTTCATATAAATCGAGTCTGCTACTACCCTAACGACAGACCTACACATGTTCTCTAAATTTATAAACCCAAACCGTAAACTGTACAAAAATAAACATACGCATTAAATCAACGTATGGCCTCCCTTACAACCCTAATTATAACCCTAAATATAGTCTACAATCTACCACACATATTATAAAACATTAAATCCTAAAACTAATTTACATATGTCATACAAAAACCATATCGGAATATTATCCTAATTTAAACCTCTAAATCAAATGTACAGAAAAATTACATAAAATACAGCTAATTATTATCGGAACCTAATCGCTAAATTTGGGCTTTAAACGAAATATTCAATTTATCATGTGGCATATTGCTAACCTACCTTGTTTTCAAATATTACGAAATAAAAATACGGAAGGGTTTAAAAATTACCACTTTTTTCACTCCTCTTCTCCCTCTCTTCCTCCTCTCCTCCTCTTCTCCCTCTCTTTCTCCTCTCCTCCTCCTCTCATCTCCTCCTCTTTTTTTCCTCTGCCGCTGGGTGGGTGCAAATGACCACTGTGCCGATTCAGCGCCGCCCGCGCGAGGGTCGTGGGCGATTTAGCGCCCGCCCATCGGGCGATTAATTCCTGCGCCGCATTAAACGCCCAATGAACGGGCGGTTTTTATGCAACAGTGAATAAAACGCCCGACGAACGGGCGATTATTACATGGCGCATGCCCCGGGCCGTTGTAGCTATTAAACGTCCGGTGGTTCAGTGCTAGACACTGTGCGCTTTTAATAACGCCCGTCAAACGGGCGATTCATATATAGCGCCTAATGGACCGTCGCCGGAGGGCTATTTTTTTAAATAATTAAACCGACAAATTATTTTTTTAATTTCAAAATAAAATAAAGTCAGAACAGTATTTAATTCAGAGATGCATAGGATGAGCTAACCCTTTGTTATGATTTTATTTATAGCAAAAGGATCTCAGGCTCAGGATTCGCATACAAAAGCCGTCCATGGTGTTCCCAGTCTATGTTTTTTTTTGCTTATCTTATTTTTTTAATTTACCTAGCTTATCTTATACGAAAAGACTTTCACCCGGAGGTCCGACGAGCCAGACCTGCACGTGCGGGAAACGCGCTCCCGCATGAACTGATCCCCGCGGCTAGTTGTTTGCACCATTGAAACTTCAAATTGTATTAATGAAACTTGAATCTTTTTCAAAGAAACTTGGATTTTAGCCAAGTTTCATCAAATTTCATCGGTATTTTAGTCAAGTTTCACCAGTACTTTCTTCAAGTTTTTTCATTACTTTCTTCAAGTTTCATCGGAACAAAACAAGTTTCACTATTTCTTCTTCTAGGTCAACAGTAATTTACCATGTTTCGTTGAGTTTCCACAAGTTCCATCAAAAAGTTTCCACGTTTTGTTAGTGGGTTGTCAAGTTTCATTGGTACACTCTCAAGTTTCATTAGTGCGCTCTCAAGTTTCAATAGTACATTCTCAAGTTTCATTAGTTATTTATTCAAGTTTTAATATATATATATTTCTAAAGTTTCATTAAACTCCAAGTTTTATTAGTTTTTTGTCCAAGTTTCATTAGTTTTTTTCATGGATTTAAATAGCGCGCTATAGCGTCGCTATAGCGTTTGGGAAACACCGGCGCTACGCTTTTGACCATTTTGATGCTATTTACGGTAAGACCGCTATAGCGCGAAATAGCGTGCTAAACCGCGCTGCGAACAGGCCAATTTAGCGTCGCTATAGCACTTTGGGCCAAAATTTGGTGCAGAGCTAAATTCATCGGCTGGCGGCCCAAATCCACACAATATACGTCCCAAATCCACTCAATTGAGCTGGCTGTTGTTGTTACCTGTTGCTATGGTGGGCTGTTTGTGTGTTGTACGCCTGTATTGCTGTTACCTATTGCCTTGTTGTTGAACTTGTTAAGCACTTAAGTTGTTAGACTGTTAGACTAATATGTAGGAGATCTGCATAATTAATTTATGTTGGTTTGTTGGATTTACATAGCTGTTGTGATTCCCGGTATTTTGCATTTTTTTTTGAAAAAACGCTAAATGTCTTAGCATCGCTATATCACGTCTTAGCGTTTCTGGGAGACCTTCGCTAAAGTGTTTAGCGCTCTATTTAAAACACTGGTTTTTTTCAAAGTTTTCATCATGTACTTCTTAACTTGCCGCGCACTCCACAGAAAATCATCATGTGTGCATGCAAAAAAGTAAGGACTATGGCTGCAAGGGACGTGGGGTGTGCACCCGGCTTTCCCCTAAAAAAAATGGCCCGCGGGGTGTATCTAGGCACGCGTGTGAGACGGAGCGTGCAGAAGGCGAGGGCTTTTATCAGAAGCGGTTGTGTCGGTGTCTGGGAAACGCGCTCCTGAAGAGCAGCGGGTCCACGGACCGACAGACGAATTTGTAGTTGGTGTGAGGCCCAATGACCACCCTTCTCAGCAGCCCGGGGCGGCGGCCGAGCCTACAGGGGCTCAGGCCACGCGGTCTTCCCGGACAAGGGCCTGGTGCGATTTGGCGATCCGGGAAGAGATCCTTCGTACGGCAGGGAAGAGGGGAAAAAGAGATAAGACAATACAAACAGTGAAGACATAGGCGATTTACTCTGGTTCAAGCCCCCATTGCCGGGTAATAGCTCTACTCCAGCTTTGTTGATTATATGGTGGAAAACAGTACAAGGGTGCCGAGACCGGGCTCGAAGGCACCGATCCCGAGCTTACAAATATGGCTAAGGACTACTGCTATGGCGAAGGAATCTTCGGACGCGTGTTGCTTGGGTGGCTTGTTAACACCTGAATCGCTTGGCCTCGACTGGTCCGGGGCCTTTCCTTTTATAGGCGCGGTAGGTCGCCCGGGTCGCCCGGAGCTGATCCGGCAGGTCCTGCGCTGGTCTTTGCTTTAGTGGCGACGTTCTTGTCTCATTCCGGGGCTCTGTCTAGTCCGGAGCCTGCAGGGAGAAGCTGTTCAGGTTACTACAGGACACGTGTTTGTCTTAACATGCCGATACGGGGAGAAAACCTTCTTTAGAGAGAAAGCACTTTCCCTTTATCCCCAATATAGCAATTGACTGGACTGAGCCAGCCTTGCGCCGCCAGTTGGGGGCGTCGCGTAGCGAAAACAACCGTCGCCGCCTGCCAAAAGAGACAAACGACAAGCCAGACTGCCCGTGCGCTTCTCCCTTGGCTGCGGGTTCCCGGGGAGATACAGTTCCTCCGGTCAAGGCCGGGGAAAGTGTGGTGGGACACGACAGTTGTCGCCACTCGCCCGCGGATAGGCGGGCTACCCGCGGGACCCTCTCCCGGGCTAAGGATAGCCCGGGAGCCGCGCCACGCCTCTGGTCGGGATCCAGGGAGGCGCAGTTGACTTGGTCAAGCCCGGGAAAGACCTTGGTGGGCTAGACGTTTCCTTTAGTACGGTCAAGGGCGGCCTTTTGGACCTTCTGTACATGCGATGGGCCGGTACGGAATCGGCCCAAGGCCCTTCTTGGGATGGGCCACTTATCAATCACCAACAGGTTGGATGCGCATGTTTGCTGGCGATCCAACGGCGAGGCACGTCCGATTCTTGCGCTCGCGCCGGACGTCCAACGTCTGGCGCTCGCCTATCTTTTAAGTTCAAGAGTTATTCGAGGTAGTTTCAAGGGTTATATCTGAAAGTGCATCTAGGCCCTAAGTGATTTTGGTGATTAATGAGCTACAATTATAGAGCTAATATTTCTATTGAAGAATTGTGCACAGATGTTATACAGATTAAAATTCATGAGGTACATGTTTAAATGTGTTGGTGTACCCCTCAAAATGGATATATTGCAAGAAGGCATCAAGACTAGTATTTATTTGTAAATCTTTATTTATTGAGTCGTAGGGATGTCGTACTATAAAGAGAGATGAAATGGAGAAGCTTATAAAGGTTCCTAAGTGCTCAAAATAGATATCTCGAAGTTCGTGTGAGTTTCCCACTCAAAATATACCCTATACAGAACCTATGCCATCAGAACATCCGACGTGGGTCGGAACATCCGATGGTGAGCCAGCCTGCTAGTTTTCAGAGCTATCCAGTAAAGGGTTCATCGGAACTTCCATCGGAACATCCGACGCGGGTCGGAACATCCGACGGGGGATCAGAACATCCGATGCGGGATTAACTGCACAACGGCTAGTTTTCGGGATTCCCTATTTAAAGCCGTCTCTAATACCTTCCAAAGGCTGCTGACACTGTTTACACTCTGATTACACCTTGATTTGAACCTAATTCTTCCTGTTCATCATCTCTAAAAGCTTTAGCTTTTGTCTCTCTCTTGTTCATCTTGTGAGATCTAGATCTAGAGAGATCAAGACACCCAAGTACTCCGCGAGTTAGAGATCCAATTCTTGAGCACTTAGCGATTCCTAATTTCTTCATCGCATTTGTTACTCTTGGAGGCTTGAAGGGCTCCTAAACGGCTAGGTGTCGCCGGTGAGTCGCCGATCTTTGTGTGGCGTGCCTCCGGAGTTTGTGAAGGTGCGAATCTGCCTCCGCCAGGAAAAGGATTCAACTAGTGAACGCCGGTGAGTGCTTTGTGCCTCGCTGGTAAGGGGGATTAGGGTCTTGGTGATCCGGAATTTGTGCCTTCCCTAACGGTGAGTAGGATCTCCCTTCAAAGATCCGAACATCGGTAAACAAAAATTGCTGTGTTTTTGTCTTGGTCTTGATCTGGTGTTTAAACTATTGGTATTGGCCTGTTCTGAGTATTCTTGAATAGATCTAACCTTGATTTTGCGAGAAATCAGTTTTTCTACAGGTTTTCGATAAATTCCAGAACACCCCGGATCGGAACATCCGACGGCCATCGGAACATCCGACTCAGGATCAGAACATCCGACGGAGGGTGTACTGTACCACATCGGAACATCCGACCGACTGGTTACTGTTCAAGTTTATTAATTCCTTAATTTCGTTTTATTCGCCTATTCACCCCCCTCTAGGCGGCATAGCGATCCTTTCGATTGGTATCAGAGCCTAACCTCCTGTTTTGAGCTTAACAGCTTGGAGAATCATGCCTAACAACAAAGACGAGATCGAGACTTCAAGTGAAGGCAACAAAAAGGCTACCATTCCTTATGTTTATCCTGATTCAACATCCTCATCTCATGTTTCTGTTCCTACTGGGCGTGCGCCTCACTTCGATGGCACATACTACCCACAATGGAGACATAAGATGAAGATGTATCTAATGTCTATTCATCCTTCTATTTGGAGAATTGTAGAAACAGGTTTCAAGCCCAAACAACCGGAGAACCTCACTGCCGATGAGGAAAGAGACTCCTTCTGCAACTATCAAGCCGTCAATGCATTATTTGGTGCCTTGAGCCCAAGTGAGTTCAATCGGGTTGATGGACTTGAAGAAGTTAAAACAATTTGGGATACCCTCAAGGTTGTTCACGAAGGCACATCGAGTGTGAGGGAAACCAAGATCGAGCTTATCAATGGCAAACTTGGAAGGTTCATCCTAGTAGAAGGAGAAGACTGCAAGACAATGTTTAATCAACTCATGGTATTGGTAAATGAGGCAAAGGGGCTTGGTTGCAAGTCTCTCACTGATCATGAGGTGGTCAAGATTCTACTCCGGGCTATCACTCCAACCAATCGCCATTTAGTGCAAATGATTCGAGACAGAGACAACTATCACTCAATCACACCGCATGAAGTGCTTGGAAGAATTCTCAGTGATGAGTTGATGGACCAAGAGGCCTCGAACATTAAAGAGATGGCTCAATCAAGCAAGAAGAAGAGCATTGCATTGAAGGCGAGCAAATTGTCAAAGGCTAAAGATGATAGCTCAAGCAGTGATGAAGATGGGCAAATGAACATGGAAGAAATGGCATTCTTTGTGAAAAGATTCAACAAATTTCTCAAGAAGAATGGCTACAATAGCAAAGGCAAGAAGGATTCCGGCAAATCCAACTCTTCAAGAAGTTCTAAAAGAAAGTGCTATGAATGTGGTGAAACCGGACACTTCATTGCTGATTGTCCACATAAGAAGGATAAGGATAAGGAAGATAAGAAGAAAGAAAAGAGTTACAAGAAGGACAAAGAAAAGAGCAAGAGACACAAGAGAAGTTCTAGAGGTGAAGCTCACATTGGTGAGGAGTGGGACTCCGAATCCAACTCCGAATCCGACTCCGAGTCCGATGATGAGAGTGTAGCATGTCTTGGAATGGTTATTCCAAAAAGAACCTCATCCCTATTTGGCGAATTGACGGATGATGATGATGAACCCACAATGTGCTTCATGGCCAAGGGCCCTAAGGTATCATCAAGACCCTCTAAATCTCTAGTCAATTCTTATACTAACAACTCTAGTGATGATGAGGATGATATGAGTCATGCTAGCTTGGTCAAGATGATGAGAAAGTTTGATATGGGTAAGTTGACCGAGCTCATGGAAAGGGTTGAGCAACAAGAGGACCTTCTTGAGAAAGGAGAGGACTTGCTCATCCTTGAAAAGGAGAGAAACCTCCAACTTGAGAAGGAACTTGCGTTGGAAAAGAAGAGGGTTGAGGAGATGACCAAAGAATTTTCTAAGGTCACATCTAAAGCAAGCTCTCTTGAGATCAACAATGCTTCACTCAAGGAAAAACTCATTGGTGCAAAGGAAGCACATGAGACTCTTCGGGTGAAGTTTGATGATCTTTTGAAGAGCACCTCTACTCTTTCAAATGCAATTTGTGATTCAACTCCTTCCACGAGCAATGGTTGTGCAAGGTGCTACAATGTGGATGTGAATGCTTACACAACAAATTTTACCACTTTACAAGATCTTGCTAGTGAGAATGAGAAGTTAAAGGGTGTACTTGAGGACGGTATTCAAAGATCTTACAAGTCGAGTAAGGGACTTGATGAGATACTAGACAAAAGAAGAGGAAACTTGAAGAAGACCGGACTTGGCTATGTTCCACCGAAGGGCAAGAAATCACATGTTGTGGTGACACCGGTCACTAAGCCAATCCAGTTCGTGAGAGAGCAAAGCTCAAAGACACACATTTCTCACTCTACTTTTAATGTCTCTTACATTCTTAAAAAGAATAATTTTGGTAGAGTGCTTGCTTATCATGTTGGATCGAAGCGTACTAATGCACCTTTGGTGAGATCCATTTGGGTCCCGAAGGCTCTTGTGACTAACCTCAAAGGACCCAATCAAATTTGGGTACCTAAGACCAAAGCTTGAACTTTGTAGGAATATCTCTCCGGTGGCCCTAGTTGGGTACTTGACAGCGGTTGCACTCATCATATGACCGGAGAGAAGAAAATATTCTCTCAAATTAACTGCTACAATCAACCAAGTGAGAGCATTACTTTTGGAGATGATAGTAAAGGTGATGTACTAGGTCTTGGTAAGATTGCAATTTCTGAAAATATTTTTCTTACAAATGTATTACTTGTTGATTCATTGAAATACAATCTATTATCGGTACAACAATTTTGTGCTGCCGGTTATGATTGTATCTTTTCTTGTGATGGTGTGAATGTCGTTCGGAGGAGTGATGGTTTAATAGCCTTTAAAGGTCATCGAAAGGGAAAGCTCTATCTCGTGGATTTCTCTACGGATAGACCTAGCCCTGAGATATGCCTACTGGCTAAATCTAGCATGGGTTGGTTTTGGCATCGCCGACTAGCTCATGTTGGTATGAGAAACCTTCACAAACTCTCGAAAGGGAATCACATCATTGGACTAACAAATGTGAAGTTTGAAAAAGACAGGCCCTGTAGCGCATGTCAAGCGGGAAAACAAGTTGGAGCATCCCATCCTTCGAAAAACGTGATGACCACAACAAGACCTCTACAACTACTACATATGGACCTCTTTGGACCAATTGCATACATAAGTATAGGAGGTAATAAATACGGTCTTGTTATTGTTGATGATTTTTCACGCTTCACGTGGGTATTCTTTTTGCATGACAAGACAGAGGCAAAAGGAATTTTAAAGAAGTTTATGAGAAGATCTCAAAATGAGTTTGAAGTGAAGATTAAGAAGATTCGAAGTGATAATGGAAAGGAATTCAAAAACACCGATGTTGAAGAATATTTTGATGAGGAAGGCATTAAGCACGAGTTCTCGGCTCCCTACTCCCCTCAACAAAACGGGGTGGTCGAGAGGAAGAATCGAACCCTCATCGAGATGGCGAGAACCATGTTGAATGAATACAAGGTGTCGGACATTTATTGGGCGGAAGCTGTGAACACCGCCTGTCATGCTATCAATCGGCGCTATCTACACAAGTTACTCAAGAAAACTTCATATGAGCTTCTTACCGGTAACAAGCCAAATATTTCATACTTCAGAGTTTTTGGTAGTAAGTGTTATATTTTGAATAAGAAATCTAGAAGTTCTAAGTTTGCTCCTAAGGTCGATGAAGGTTTTATGTTTGGTTATGGATCAAATGCTTATGCGTATCGAGTTTTCAACAATACCTCCGGTGTGGTTGAAATCTCGCATGACGTGACATTTGATGAGACTAACGGCTCTCAAGTGGAGCAAGTTGATCAATGTGTTCTAGATAAAGAAGAGCCACCTTGTGAAGCGATCAAGAAAATGGCTATCGGTGACGTCAAGCCACAAGAAGGTGTAGATGACGATGATTCACTACCTTTGTCAACTCAAGTTGAACCTCCAACGATTATTCAAGAAGAGGAGGATGACAAGTCAAGTGAATGTGATGATGATGAAGTTCCCGACCCACCAAATGCACATCCAAGAGTTCGTCAAAGTGTTCAACGAGATTATCCCGTCGAAAGCATCATTGGTGATATAAACAAGGGAGTAACTACTAGATCTCGTTTTCAAATTTTTATACATTTTACTCGTTTGTCTCCTCTCTTGAGCCATTAAATATAGATCAAGCTATCAAGGATCCCGATTGAATTATTGCCATGCAAGAGGAGTTAAACAACTTCACTAGGAATGAAGTGTGGGAGTTGGTGGAAAGACCGAAGCAAAATATTATTGGTACAAAATGGGTCTTCCGTAACAAACAAGACGAACATGGTATAGTGACAAGAAACAAAGCACGGTTGGTTGCACAAGGCTTCACGCAAATCGAAGGTTTGGATTGTGGTGAGACTTACGCTCCCGTAGTAAGAGTAGATGCTATTAGAATTTTAATTGCTTTTGCTACTCACCATGGCTTTAAGTTGTGGCAAATGGATGTCAAGAGCGCTTTTCTTAACGGTCCACTTTCTGAGCTTATCTACGTTGAGCAACCACCGGGATTCAAAGACACAAAGTATCCAAATCATGTCTACAAACTCAACAAGGCGCTTTATGGGTTGAAGCAAGCACCTCGTGCATGGTATGAGTGCCTGAAAGATTTTCTGGTGAGAAAAGGTTTTGAAATGGGTAAATCTGATCCTACACTCTTTACTAAGTTAGTAGATGGTGATATCTTTGTATGTCAAGTTTATGTTAATGATATCATATTTGGATCAACTAATTACAGTTTTTGCGAGGAGTTTAGTAGCTTAATGACTAAACGGTTTGAGATGTCTATGATGGGAGAGTTACAGTTCTTCCTTGGATTACAAGTGAAACAAATGAAGGAAAGAACTTTTATTAGCCAATCAAAGTACGTGAATGATATGCTTAAGAAGTTTGATATGAGCGACGCCAAACCAATCAAGACTCCTATGCCAACAAATGGTCACCTTGATCTAAATGTAAATGATAAGGACGTCGATCAAAAAGTATATTGTTCTATCATTGGCTCTCTGTTTTACCTTTGTGCATCTAGGCCTGATATTATGCTTAGTGTGTGCATGTGTGCAAGATTTCAAGCTGCACCCAAGGATTGTCACTTAGTGGCAGCAAAGAGAATCTTGAGATATTTGATACACACCCCCAACTTTGGCCTTTGGTATCCTAGAGGGTCAAACTTCGACCTAATCGGCTATTCGGATGCGGATTATGCCGGTTGTAAAGTGGATAGGAAGAGTACCTCCGGTACTTGCCAACTCCTTGGAAGGTCGCTCGTTTCGTGGGCGTCCAAGAAACAACATTCCGTTGCCCTATCCACAGCCGAAGCTGAATACATTGCCGCAGGACATTGTTGTGCTCAACTACTTTGGATGAGGCAAATCTTGAGAGATTATGGCCTTAACCTCAACCACATCCCACTTTTGTGTGACAATGAGAGTGCAATAAAGATAGCCAACAATCCTATTCAGCACTCCCGAACCAAACATATCGATATTCGCAACCACTTTTTAAGAGACCATTCAACCAAAGGTGATATCGATATTACCCATGTGAGAACCGAAAACCAACTAGCTGACATTTTCACCAAACCACTTGATGAGAGAAAATTCTGTGAGTTGCGAAGTGAATTGAATATCCTTGACTCTCGGAATGTTGCTTAACCTATTGCACACATTGTTTGATGATTGAAAAGGTTTTACTCTATCTTGTTATCTATTTTACTATAGTTATATAGGTATATATATAAATAATTGATTGATTTGGTTCTTCGGATATTCATATCCTATTTATTCACGGATGATCTTATTTTGATTGATTGATATGCCTATGGGTCATCCTTGGATAAATTCAAATCTTAGAACTCCCCTCTATCCTCCCGGAGCTATCTTATCTATTCTCGAAGTCTCTGGAGTTCAAAACTTTTATTTCCAGCAAGAGGAGGTCGGATGTTCCGCTACGGCGTCGGAACTTCCGATGCGGTCCAGCAGGGGGTCCGTCGGATGTTCCGTCGGAACTTCCGTCGGATGTTCCGACGCGACTCAGATCTGTGTCCCGTTTTCTCTTTTAACCGCGTGGGCCCTGTTCCTCCATTTTACCCCACGGTTTTACCTCAGAGTTTTTACCTCTCCTTCTCTCTCCTCTTGGGCGGCGACTGCACAGGGAGCTCGGATCTTCCGGCGGCGGTGCTCTGTACGGCGGCGGCTCATGCGTCCCGCACGCCTCCCCACTGCCTCCGCCTCCTCCCTGCTCGTCTCCTTCGTCCTCCATTGAAGGTAAAAGCTCCAAATTTTGAAATCTCCTAGAACGTGCAATGTGCGTCGTTTTGATTCGATTTCGGGGCCGAATATGCGTCTATATCGTTCATAGAAGCATTCCCCAACTATTGCTGCCTCGGATTCGTCGTTTTGATGCGAGATGTGAAAAATCCCGTTTAGGGGACGTGCTGTGCACCGTCGGATGTTCCGACCCCCGGTCGGATGTTTCGACGGGGTACTCACTGACCTTGTTGGATTTTGCGCATTCTCGTTCAATTCTCTCAATTCTTGATTCCATCATATATGTCTTGCAGATGTCTTCCTCCAAACGGCAGAGAACCTCAAGTTCAACTGCTGCTCGTCCCTCAGCTGAGCCCAATGAGGATCCTTCGATGTTCCATGAGCGTTTGGCTCAGTGGAAGCGGGCCAACATTCGTGATCCCATTGGTCCTTTGATGATCAAGATGACGTCAAGGACATTCCCTCCCTCTGTCACTCCGAAGGTTCTCGGCTATTATGTAGCGGATGTTAAGGAGATTCAACTCCGCAGGATTGACGATCCCTTGCAGTTTGAGAAGGAAGAAGGGACCGATGAACGTTTTTGAAACTTCTTCCATCAAGATTTCTATGATGTTGCTTTTGTGAAGAAGAAAAACCCTGTGATGTGCATGCAATTCATTGATTGGGAAGGCATGGCTCATCAAACAATCCACCATCAATGAGGTCATATCGCTTGTGACACCATGGGATTGACTGACATCTTGAGCTTCCAGCATGATTGGAACGATGAAGTCATTTGCCAATTCTATGCTTCAGTGTACTATGCTGGGGGTGCAGCTGGGGACTTCTTCTGGTTCATGTGCGATGGAGTCTGGTACAACTTCTCGAAGAGGGAGTTTGGCCAGCACCTGAAATTGTCCACTAGAGGCAACATGGAGGAGCTCCATGATGTGGATGCCCTGAAGAACCAAGATTTGAAATTCTTGTATGATGGGCCTATTCCCACTAAGGCGGGAGCTACCGAATCCATGAAGCCATTCTATCAAGTGCTCAACCGCATCCTCCGCAAGACTCTCTGTCCCAAAGAAGGTGACGCTTCTCGTGTTCTCTCCTATTCTCGCAACCTTCTGATGAAGATTGGTCTGCGTGAGCGTCCTTTCGATATTCTGGATTTCATCTGGTGTGAGATCAAGATCAGTGCTGGTGACCCGAAGAGGAGCTGTCCTTATGCTCCTTATCTGATGAGCATGATCATTCGTGTCACTGGTCTCAAGTTTGTGCTAGATGTGAAGCACACCCCCTACCTTGTCACCACCCGTGGACTGGCTTCTCCTGGTGGGACTTCTGTGACACCACCCAGGAGGGGTTTGGCTACTCGTGATAGCGCGGGGCCTTCTTCAGCTCCTCGTGATAGCGTGGGCCCATCGTCAGCTCGGTCCAGTCCGTCATCTTCTGGAGGCTCTATCAAAAAGATGCTGAAATCTATCTTCTGCATGTGCCGCAAGGCAAATGATCGAGTTAAAGAATCCATTGTGCGTCTTCGCGATAATCGAAAGCAGATTCAAGACATCAAGAAGCATCTTGGTATGCCTCTTTCTTCTGATGATTCCACGTCCTCCTACTCCACCATTGACACCTATACTCGAGGACTGTTTGGGCTTCCTCCTTCCGGTGGCGGCAACAACAACGACGATGATGATGAGGTCACCGGTGGTGGTGCTGGTGCTAGTGGTCAGGGTGGCAGCAGCAGCAGCGATCCAGAGTGGATTGAGTGATCCAGTTTATTTTTTTCTTTTTGGCGTCTTGATGCCAAAGGGGGAGAAATGTTCTGGGTTCTGGGAAAATTTATCTCATTTCTATCTTAGATTCTTTGTTTGAAACTTGAATGTTTAAGTGTGTGAAAAAATATGTCTTAAACTCGATGTTTTATGTGGTACGCTGTGGCTGTAAGACTTATTTATTTATTCTATGATGATGATGTAATGGTGAATTGCTTGGTTATTTCTGTTTTTCGCAATTGTGTGATATATCCTGTCATATTGCATCTAGATTCAAATTGTGCCAAGGATATAGGGGGAGCTCTTGTTGTTATACTTGCCATAGTTTCAGGGGGAGCTTCCGGTTATATTCTTTGTTTAATTTATTTGTGAGCTATAATTGTTGTCATCAATACACCAAAAAGGGGGAGATTGAAAGTGCATCTAGGCCCTAAGTGATTTTGGTGATTAATGAGCTAAAATTATAGAGCTAATATTTCTATCGGAGAATTGTGCACAGATGTTATACAGATTAAAATTCATGAGGTACATGTTTAAATGTGTTGGTGTACCCCTCAAAATGGATATATTACAAGAAGGCATCAAGACTAGTATTTATTTGTAAATCTTTATTTATTGAGCCGTAGGGATGACGTACTATAAAGAAGGATGAAATAGAGAAGCTTATAAAGGTTCCTAAGTGCTCAAAATAGGTATCTCGAAGTTCGTGTGAGTTTTCCACTCAAAATATACCCTATACAGAACCTATGCCATCAGAACATCCGACGTGGGTCGGAACATCCTATGGTGAGCCACCGCCGGTTTTGAGCTATCCAAAGAAAGGGTTCATCGGAACTTCCATCGAACATCCGACGCTGGTCGGAACATCCGACGGGGATCGAAACATCCGATGCGGGATTAATCGCACTGTGGCTAGTTTTCGGATTCCTATTTAAAGCCGTCTCTAATACCTTCCAAAGGCTGCTGACACTGTTTACACTCTGATTACACCTTGATTTGAACCTAATTCTTCCTGTTCATCATCTTTAAAAGTTTTAGCTTTTATCTCTCTCTTGTTCATCTTGTGAGATCTAGATCTAGAGAGATCAAGGCACCCAAGTGCTCCGCGAGTTAGAGATCCAATTCTTGAGCACTTAGCGATTCCTAATTTCTTCATCGCATTTGTTACTCTTGGAGGCTTGAAGGGCTCCTAAACGGCTAGGTGTCGCCGGTGAGTCGCCGATCTTTGTGTGGCGTGCCTCCGGAGTTTGTGAAGGTGCGAATCTACCTCCGCAAGGAAAAGGATTCAACTATTGAACGCCGGTGAGTGCTTTGTGCTTCGCTGGTAAGGGGGATTAGGGTCTTGGTGATCCGGGCTTTGTGCCTTCCCTAACGGTGAGTAGGATCTCCCTTCAAAGATCCGAACATCGGTAAACAAAAATTGCTGTGTTTTTATCTTGGTCTTGATCTGGTGTTTAAACTATTGGTATTGGTCTGCATTACGAGTATTCTTGAATAGATCTAATCTTGGTTTCTTGAGAAATCAGTTTTCTCTGTGTTTTCGACAAATTCAGAACACCGGGATCGAAACATCCGACGGCCATCGGAACATCCGACCCAGGATCAGAACATTCGACGGAGGGTGTACTGTACCACATCGGAACATCCGACGCTGCATCGGAACATCCGACCGACTGGTTATTGTTCAAGTTTATTAATTCCGCAATTTTGTTTTATTCGCCTATTCACCCCCTCCCTCCCCCCCCCCCTCTAGGCGGCATAGCGATCCTTTCAATATCTATATTATTTGACTTATGCTTTAGAGATTTTAGATAAGTTTTGGAGACATAGAAAAGGATAAAAATAAATTATTTTAAATTTAAATAAAGATAAGTAAATGAACAGATAAGTCAATAGGTTCAATAAGCCGAGAAGGCGAGAAGAACGTACCCTCAAATTCAAGATCGCCAAATAGAATTAGGTCACGTCGCCTCTGAACTCTCCGACTCGAGCATCAGCCATGCCGCCGCCGCTGCCGTCCTAGCCTCCTGGGTCGTGCTGGACTGCATGGTGTCCTTCGCCCACCAGGTAGCCATCCAGGACACGTCAGATTGAGTGATGGAGGGGTGCACGAGCAGGACGGCCGTCGACTGCGGCGGGCCCGACGGCGACTTGCTGGTGGAGGGCCTGACGCTCCTCGCGCGCCTCGTCGTCTGCCATGACGTCTCAGGCATCGTCGTCAACCTCTGCGCCTGCACTGTCCCAGGGTATCTTACCTATGATCGTCAGCTCACCTATGTTCCCCCATGCGCCGCCGCCGCCTGTTATGTCTCAGTCATCATCGTCAAGCTCTGCGCCGTGCCTGGGCGAGTACCTATCATCATTCGATTCATCCATGTCCCTCCAGCCTTGTCCCCGTGTCGGCGACCTTTACATCGATGGTGCCTTCTCTTTTAAAGGCATGACATATTGGGTTGATCTTCTGCGAGGTGTCCGTACTGTGCTGTGCTAACAAAGATTTGCTTGAACAAGGCAAAGCCCCAAGCGCAAATGTGCAATTCAGGTTCATTTATCTTCCTCCGGAGTGCCAGCGTAATCCATATAAGCATTACCCGGCAAACAAGTTGTTGGAAATATAGGTATCATATCGATTTCGAAATTAATTACGCAGCAAATCATATGAATAACCAAACAGTCACACAACAGGCTATTCATACTTGCAATCAGAGAAAACCTATCCACTCTCGCGAGTCGCGACTACTGAAGTGAGTGAAAGAAACTTACGTAGGAATCGGTGGAGAGTAGGAATGGAAGAAGAAATGGCCGCTGTAGAGGAAGTAGCTGAGGTCGAGATTCGCCGGCATGAGCGGTCGCGCGGATGCGCTGCCCAAAAACCTAATTGTCGCCTTCCCATGCAGATCTCACGGCAACAACTGGATCGGAGATCCCACTCTCCCTCCTCGAAGTGCACGCAGAAAGGAAAGTTGAGAGGAATGAAGGTCGTGCAAGGACTCAATACAACAGATGTAAACGCGAGAGAAAACGAGTGAAGTCTCCTTGACGTCTCCTGAAAACTTCATTCTCGAAGTTGTAGCCACCTCCCCCACGCAAAACGGATGCATGTTACACGTCACGCACGCACCGCACCACTCGTGGACGCATGTGACTCATGACAAGGGTCTTCTATCAACTAGTAAGGTGTTACTAAAGTTTCATGTGCATTGATAAGGATTATGGACCACGTTCCAACCCAAGTACCGAGCCATGGCCTGTGTTGGGCATTCCATCCAAGTTCATCACCTGCGAAATCTACTTGGAGCTGGAGCTGGAGGGTCACTGGCACTGCACAGAAAAGTTGCCCCCCTGAACCAGCAAACTGCAAAGTATATAACCATGTGGACTTGCCGGCTCCTCTTTCTTCATGGGCCTCGATACTGAGGCTTACTGAAGAGGAAGACATTAGTTCCTCCTTTTGACTCACTGAAGAGGAAGATCGACACTGGAAGACTGCCAAAAAGGGATGTCCTCAGGGTGGAGGGTGGTCAGGTAATGTACTGCATTATAACACAAGTGTCCAATTAAGCTTGTTAGTTACTGCCGTCTTGATTGGATACTTGTGTTGGAATTCACTATTGAAATGAAAGGAGCTGTACTGCCGGTAGAAACATGCCTGCAGTCTAGTGCATCAGGCTAGCACGACCATATGCCTGTTGGGCTTTTGCCCTTTTACTGGGCCGGCCCACATGAGAGAATAAGAGGGAGAGAGAGAGGAGCAGGCAGGGGGAGGCGTGCTCGCCCCATTCGTGCCCCAACCCTAGGGTTGGAGCGGCGTGAGTGGCGGCACCGTCTTCCTCAGCATGCGGGTTCCGTGGGGCGTCGTGGCCGTTGTGGCCGGGCATGCGGCAGCTCTCTCTCTCTCTCTCTCTCTCTCTCTCTCTCTCTCTCGGGTTCTGAGTTTTTCATGGTTTTTCCCCATCTCATCTCACTCCTCTCGCGACCTCGTTGTTCGGTGTTTTCGTCGGAGCTCCGACCGGCTTGCTGGCTGGCGGTGGTTGCTGGAGGGGAACCCGTGCCGCTCTCCGTCGATCTGGTGCTCGGTGGCCACGAGGTGGACGCCGTGCCCTTGCTGCTCCTTCCTCTGCTCCTCGGGTTCCTCCTGTGGCCTTTGGCTGCGGTGAGGGATTTCGGCATCGTATCTTCGGATCGTTTCGCTTGTGGTGCTTAGCACAGGCGATTTGATTTCTGGGACAGTGCTATGCACGCTTTGCCTCAGCTTCGTTGTCTCGGATCCAACGCACTGTAAGAACTCTCCGTCTCTTCTTGTTCAGTGGACCGATTTGGTTGTTTCTGGGAGACTAGCCTTCGAGCTAGAGGTTGTTTGACCAAATCTGGAAGCACTGTGTTGTGGCTCTGTTAATTTGTTCGATGATGATTGCATAAATTTGAGGCTTAATTAATCTGTTTATTAAAGGATTCTGCTAGACCTAGAGTAGTACTGCTCTTAGCTTTCACTGTGTTTGCTCTCTGTGTTTGGTTAAGCACCTGGGAGTAAGAGATTAGATCATTTTTCTGCTGCCCTGTTTTTTTCCTTAATCTGAAGAACTTGTGTGTTGATTGTTCTTGACACTAGTTAGTGCAGTGTGCAGTTAAGCTGCTGTTCGGCTTGATCCAGTGGATGTTTGGGGTCTGGCCGAACTGTTTTATTGATCTTTTATTACTCTGGTGCACTCTAACTTCATTTGTCTTGTACATAGAGCAGTGAATACCTTTTGAGCTTGAGCAGTACTAATGTTGGTTGCAATCCTGAATTTTTCAGATTAGATAACCTGTGATATATATTGCTCAAATTCGGTTGGATGGCTAATTTATTTAGCAACCCCTGTTTGCAATCTAAGAACAACTTCATTAATAAAATCTTGAGCTTTTTGCTGGTTTTATTACCTTGGGCAGCATTGAATCTTTTTAGGGTATCATGTATATATGTCTTCTTAAACATATTTGAGGAATACATGCTATATGATTCAATTGGCTTGCATTTAATTATAGATGTACTCAGTTTGGAATATTGTATTATCTTGCTCATTATGCTAATTTTGCAACAATGCCAAGTGTTTAGAAATATATACTTTAGAAATCTACCAGTAGGCAGGTCAACAGCTTAAAACGCTTGTGCTATTTTTGTCGTCCCCCTCTTATTTGACTGATCATGTGATCCTAATACTCAGTTTACCTTATAAATATAGCTTATATTTCAGTTTACAAAGATACACAGCACTGAATTTTTTGTGGTTTACCTTGAACATCCTTTGTTGGCTGTTTGTGGTTTACCTTGAATATCCTTGGTTGGCTGTTTGTTGTTCGCGTATAGCCCAATCCATCAGATCTGGAAGCGAGCCCGTGAATCGTGACCTCGCCAAGACCTCCAAACAGGGAGACTCGCCAAAGGATCATGGGACAATGCAGACACCAGGTAGGTCAGGTACATGCGCAGATTGCAAGAAACCGGCCTGTCAATGGCAAGAACTGCACGGCTCGGTACAAGACGCCACAGTTTGAATTGTGATCCGAGGCCTGGCAATTGGCAAAACCCGTCATAGAAATCACCTCCTGTACTAACAAACACATGGACAAACCACCGGGCGATGTCCATCAGCAAAAGATTGTACCATTCGACTGAAGGTGAGGTGAGGGTACATTTTGTTCCTAGATGTTGCGACTTTTACAAGCACTGCCTGCCTTTCCCCAATCCCCTAACAGTAGCACCGCGCCCCCAGAGTCCCAGACATATATGACTGCAGCTGGATGTTACACTACACACACCAGTACTTCACAGCCCACAGGACAGGGTAGCCCTAGCCCTAGGACCAAACACAGAGAGAAAGAAATGCAAAAAGGAAAAAAAAAACCCTACAAAATCATGAGTCTTTGATGAGAAATGCTATGCCGACCATCTACGCGATAATTTCCTCTCTCCATGGATTCTTCTGAAGGACACAGGACTCTGCCCCAACGGTTAGGAACAGATCAATATGTACAAGCTAGGCTCTTCTCTGCAAATCTCTTTTCTAGAAAAGGGGGGCTATCAAAGCGACTCGCAGCTGAACGCCTGAAAGGTCAGGCTGGCTGGGCTAGCACTCGGTTGTGGTTGTGATCACCTTCATAGGTGACAATCAACATTGAGGGGTCCTCGACGCACCTCTCCACATGCTTCCTAGCCGGGCAGCCTCTCACGCTGCTACACTTGTAGTAACCCCTGCAGGATGATCAGAAAACATGAATATCCTTAAGGTGCCTCTTTGGAAAAAAGAACAACAAAGCAAGTGTGCTGGAGAGAGGTGGTCAGCTGAAACCTTTCTTCGATTGCAACAGGCACACTACCAGATATACAATAGGTCAGATAAGCTGTAGGCATGCTCAGAATAAAACAGTATGAATTGATTGAATACAAAATTGCTCCTTTCAAAAGATCTCGATCTCATTTTGCTATAAGTAGTACCTAGAAAGCTGGAGGAGAAATCTAGCCTTAAAACTTTTCAACCCATAATCTCAAGCGTTGAAATTTTTTTTAATCATCCAAATCAATAAACCTTTATGATGAATATTTTGGTGAGGATTATGCACCGTTCGATGTGGATTGTATCTTTCTTTTACCAAAATAAGAACATAGAAGCTCTAGCTCTGAAATAAAAATAACAGCTAAGTGTAAGCGAGTACACTTGCTTCCTAATATACAAAATCAAAACGTAAATACAACTATCCTTTGTGATATAAACTCGCAAATGCAAAATTGATTCCTGGTAACACTAGCAAACACCAACACTAGCAGAAGCAGACTGAACAACACATGATCCAACAAATTAGTGAAGGGATGAAAAAACAGATTCAAGCATTTAGCCATACCTAGGATGTGGGGATCCCTTTATTGGTTTCTGTCCATATTTCCTCCATGAGAACTCATCAGCTGGGATGTCAGCAACCTTATTACTGATTGCAGGGACTTTAATAGATCTCCTTAACCTCAGCTTCCTGAAATTATATACAAAGGGTGACCACAACAATGCAAAAGATCAGTAGTCTCGTAGTTATATCAATTTGTCACAAAGAACTCCAACCTTTTTTTTGCACAGTGACACCTGCTACCGGTCGCACAACGTCCACTCCCATCCTCCCTACCGGTGCACCTCCTCCTCTGCATGAGGCCTAACTCAGGAGTGCTTGATGTCTGCGAGCCACTAACTAGTTGGAATGGCCTGCTGGAGCGGCTGCCATCCAAACTCGGGATACTCCCTTCCATGCTTAGAGATGACAGGAATGAGCGAGAGGATGATGCCGTGCAGTTAGAATTGTCAAACTTGAGATTGACACCCCTTCCACCACTGGTGCTACCACCCTGTTCACCAAGGCTGGTCCTCTTCATCATCTCACTCTGCATCTTCATCTGCTGCATGAGCTGAAACCTCTGATAGCTCTGCTGCTGTTGTATGAAATGAAGATGTGCCGAAGGCAATGCTGGTGTCGGTGTCCCTGCTGGGGGGGCAACGGACACCGGCTGGATGAGCTGGAGTGGCAATTCTCTTGATGGCCCATCCGAATCAACCGCCGGGTTCTCCAGAAGCAACCTTTTTGGGAATTGAGCAGGGATCCTAACAGGATCCTTAGCAGAGGATCCCTCCATCTGATGGTACCTTGGAAACAGCTGGAGGCTAGTGATCCGGCTCAGATTCGGCTTCTTAGCTGCCGTGGCGGCAGCCAATGCAGAGCTCTCCATGAAGAGGTTGCTATCAAAGATAGGCAGGGGCTTCTTGATCTTCCTAACCCTGGCATGGCCTTGGAGGCCATTGCCATTGGAGAGATTGGAGGCTAGCGAACCAAACTTTGAGACAGCCTCCCCTGTAGCCTTCATAAGCTCCTTGTGGGGGACGAGCTGACCATGGGGGCTGGAGAGGAGGGCAAGCACCCTGTGGCAGCTCTCCACTGCGTTCCTGTTCGCTTCTTCCACCCCCTCCATCGATCAACCCCTTCTCCCACTATCTCCACACACAAATCAACCACTCCCCGAGCCCTCCGGTCCGATCTTGACAAGGGCTCAACTCATGCCCCAACCTTGCAATTCTTGAACTCCCACAAAAGATTGAGCTAGCCCTAACGCAGCCAGGGATCACAGCAAGAGCATTCTCTACAGCAGACACAAAAAAAATAGTGCAAGAAGCACATGAGCTGATACACTGATGACTACAATCATTCCATAGCATAAAAAAAATCGACACCCCTTAAGATTTCAAAACAGAAGCAACAGCACCCCGATGCAGCAGATTCTCGCAATCATGGGGGCGCACAGGGGCGCCATTCCTGACCAGCTGAGCTAGAATTGGGCACGCGAGCATGGGAGCAACGCATTCTGGTGGACTCATCAATACTAAAATTAGGCAAGCGGGACAACCCCAGAACCACCTGAGCCTACAAGAACAGAAAGGCTACACGCCGCATGCCCGTAACCACGACCGCCCTGCTGCTCCCCCTCCCCTGAACCCGAGCTCAAAAAACACTGGAAAGAAGAAAAAATCGAAATATCCGCACCGGCAATCCACCCTCCCAGAAACAAGAACCCCCATCGGCGGCGGCAACCGCTCGATCCAACCACGCCACAGGAGAGAACAAACCACGAGATCACCGGAGCAGAGCAGCCCACGCGTACACACGGGAGGAGGAGGAGGAAAAGAAGAAGAAGAAGAATAAGCAAACCTCGCAGAGCCCCGCTCCGGCCAGTGGCCGCCGCCTCCTCGGCGGAGCGGAGGAGAGAGAGCGAGGAGTGGGGGAGAGGAGACACTGAGAAGAGAGAGAGAGAGAGGGAGGCTCGGGTGGTACAAGCAAAGAAGCGAGGAGCAGTAGTGGCAGACTAGCAGCAGTTCAAGGCAGGGGAGGGGAGTGAGATAATTAATAAATGAATATAAATAAACCGACGCGAGAAGGGCTCAGGAGCCAGTGCTTTCGCTTTTTTCGGCTTTTTTTTGTTTGCCTGTCTTCCTCCTGCTGGCTGCTGCTGCTGGCCTGCTGCTGCCTTTGTGCAGCTTGGAAGGAAATTCTATGCAGCATTGCTGCGTAGTGCCAGGCCTTTCCTTTTTGGCTTACTGTGCTGTTGCGTATTACTGTAGCAAATTTTGTTATTTTTATATAGCCTATATGTTATGGTAATTCGTAATGATTTTTTCGTAATTTTTAATAGTTCTTTCAAATATTCTGAAACTATTTTAAATTATTTTTTATAATCTTTAGACCTTTTTTAAAGGCTCTCAAATTTACTACAGTATTACGCCAACGAAACGATACGCGGAAAAAAACATGGCCCTAGTGCTGCTTGTGAGGCCCTACCCTGGATGCACGCCACGTACTCCTCTCTGGGATCAATGGCTCACGCAGGCTGGACCTGCCCTCACGCTCGCGCAGGCTGGGCCTCTTCTCTACCATGAGAGCTGGTTACAGCGGAGCTGCAGCACTGTACAATAAACACAACATTTTCAGTTGCCATAAGGGAACAACAATTCTGGTGTAGGTTAAGCTTTGGTAGGTTCATGTTATCAACTTTTGTCAGACAGTTAATCCTAAAGATAACAGAGAAGTAGTGGCTATTATATGAGTGGTGGAAGAGGTCAAGAGGCACGGTTCATGTGCGGAGGAATCAAATCCAACGCAGAAACCCAAATCCCAAATCAGAATCAAGATATGAAAGATGAAATTCCCAAACGAAGAACAGGAAATTGAGCCAAGCCAAAATTTCAGGAAGAGAAACGCACAAACAAACAAACAAAAAAACTGAATGTCTCGTACATTCAAAATCCAGACCTCCAGGCCCATCCACGAGCTCCCTCGCTTTGGAGGCCAATGAGGCGGCCGAGCTCCATGGGGATGCCACCGATGAGGTTATTCACGCCTAGTTAGTGCTCAACGAGGTTCAGCCACAAGTCCATCGGTGCGCGTGCTACGAGTAAGCTACAGATGTGTGTGGAGGCAGCCGCAGCCTCCAAGCTCGCCGGTGCCGGGGATCTCGCTTCGGCTTTGCAACCACGAGCTTGCCACCTAGCCATAGCCAGATCTGGGTGCTGCGAGGAAGAAGCCATGAGGGGGGCATAGCTCACCGGGGAAGAAACCATGACGGAGACCGAGCAGAGCACAGTGAGGAAGAGGCAGCGAAGCACGCACGGGAATGAAACCGTCGGGCAAGATCGAGCTAGCGGCGGGTAGGGGTGGAAAGCAGCTGAGACCAAGCGAGAAACAGGATCGGCTCGGCTCGGTTCGATAGTATAGTTTGCGAGCTATTCACGAGCCCTCGCGAGTCAGGGATACATTGGTCTCACGATCTTTTAAGTCATTAACCATTGCAATATATAAGTTAGTATTGTACATATAAATATCAAATAATTTGTGCATGCATATGTGGATTTTGGGCTATTTTATAGGTCTTTTGACAATAAGATATGTTATTTTCTAATAGTTAAGAAATGAAATAAATAGCATTAGCACGTAAACGAGTCAAATCTGAGCGAGCCCGGCTCGCTAATGGCCACAAGCTGGATATGGGGCTCAGCTTGTACTCGTTTACAACCGAACCGAGCACAAGCCAAACTTTTACCGAACCGAGCCTGAGCAGCTCGCAAGCTTTGAGCTAAAGTTTCAGCCCTAACGGCGGGGGCATGGGAGGTGAGCTTGTTGGGGGGGAGAACACACTGAGGAGATTGAGGAGAAGGCCACGTGGCGTCCATCCGAAGTGTTGCACGGAATTATTTTTTCCTTTATGCAGCCTCCCCTCCTCATATTCCTTCTCGGGCGGATTAAAAAACAGAAAATGATACCGTGGGCGGGGGCCACCTGCGGTGGGCCCGAGAGGGATCCGGGCGGTCCATCGCGGCCGTCCCTGTCCTGCGCTTGGACTTTTTCTCTGTCCGGGGTTTTTCTTCCCGTTCTGCTCTCGTTTTTTCTTATTTTTATTTTTCGGGGGTGGTGTGGTGTGGTGTGGTGGGGGTTGGGTTCCGGGCTGCCGTTTCGTCAAAGGTGTGAGCTGTGTCAGAGGCCACAGTGGTCGTCGTGGGCCCCCCTCGCACGCCTTTCCCTTTCTCCTCTCCTCTCCCCTGCTCCTCGTGAGCGAATTTCTCCCTCTAGTTCACTCGCTCTCTCTCTCTCTCTACCCTGCCGGCGTGCACTGCTGGCTGACTACGCAAGTACGCAACGCAAGGGGCCAAGGGTTGTAACGGTTGTGGCTTTCTTTGTTTTTCTATTGTTTTGTTTTTGCTGGAATCCATGTGCTGCGGGATTTGGAGATTTCCTGGTCATACCCCACTGCATCCACTAGCATTTATAGTTCATATAGCAATTTATACTTCTTGTTGATTTCTTATTTGTGGGAAATACTTGGATTTGATCATTTGTTGTTGTATCGAGAAATTTACTCTCACGCTCCTAAAGTAGGTAGAAAGTTGCTTTCATGTCCTAAAGTATTTTAGTTTCATTGTCATGCCACGGAGTACTTGAGCCAATTGTAATTGTGCCTTTTGAACTTCTAGCCAAATCTTAGCAAACAATTGAGAAGAAAAGACCATCCTACCCTCTCCATTTGCGTTCCTACCTTTTCTGACGGTTTGTGAGTGCTTTCCTGGCTTTTTGAATGGATCGGTTTAAATAAACACTATGCACGACACTTTCTATAATCGTAATCTTTAGAAATATTGTACATGCAATTGTTGGTTGAAACTTAAAGGAACCGGATGTCTGGGTTATATGTTGAGCTGTAAAGAAGTTCAAGGCTTTGATCATAGTTATCTCTAAAATAAAAGATAAAATGCATAAGCATAATTATCTCCAAAATTGTAAGAACATACAAATCTTTAACTTCATAATCTACAGTTTTGACATGTCACAAAAGATCTAGAGTTCTTTTAGCAGGACTTGCATTGGTTGAATTGGCACGTTCGGACATTTGGTTGCTGAGATGGGATGGCATGGTTCCTTAGCGATAATTTGATTGATGGAATAAGGTGATATGAGATGGTACATAATGATTCTGATTTAAAAAATATTATCTATTTATGTTGCATTACATGGTACGATCGATTGATCAAATGATTCCATGCAACTTTGTTTCATCCCGTATCATCTTATCTTGTGTTCATTCTGTTTTTTCAGTCTATTCACTAAACTCCGCACAACCAACTAAACACACTTTTAATTCCCTCTTCTATTTTTTTGTTTAACCACTTTCTCTTTTTTTGGGATGGTTTTGTAGTATGTTGCAAGTTTGTCTCTAAGAGCACGTACAACAGTCCACCTCAGCAGTCTCTAAACCATCTCTAAGCAGTGTCATGTCAGCTAATTGATAATATGGAGAAGAGTGTGTGCATATATATATTTGAGTCGTCTCTTAAGCAAGAATCGACTTTACACGAGAATTAAGAAACTTTGTATGTGAGCAAATTATCTATAAAAACGTGTAGTCGTCTCTATCATTATATATGCAATCTTTAATATTGTCTTTAGTTGATATGACAATAGTTAAAGACAACTGCCGTTTTAACCATTGTATATACTCTTAGAGGACGTTGGCAGTGTTTAGCCATGAAGATACTGTCAACACTTTGATCTCAAGCACTTAAGTTAATGCAAGAATATAATGCAACATGTACACCTACACCACCCCATGGTGCAGCTCGTTCTCTCCTCGGCAACCCATGAGGCCATGCGGCCATGACCACCGTGAAGCCGTTCATTGAGAGCTGGGGCGAATCAGCGCGCGACACGAGGCCGACAGAGGGGCTGGGCCCAGGGGGCGAGCGCCTGTGCGCCGCGGTCGATGCCAGGTGGGCCCCACGGGGCCAACTACCTCGATCCCCATCTTTGGCGGGCGCACTCCATGGGAATCGAACCCCGACCGGAGGCTCCGGACTCCGGTCCGGCCCGGGTCCACGCCCCGTGCTCCCCCGCCCCGGTTGCTCTTCCGTAGCGCGTGCGGTGTGCGTGCGTACTGCGTGCACCGTGCACCGTGTACTCCACTCGCCGCAATATTTTTTTATTACTCTTGCGCATGCATGATGGTGTTTAGTGGAGGCAACGTCGGATAAAATTTTCCACGCGCCGATCAAACTTGCGTACTGCGAGTCTGCGACCGTATCCTCGTGCTCATTCTATGTGCAATCAACAAGGGGGAAAAAAGGCACCAGTAGGACCATTGTTTAACCTAAAAACAGGATAGGTGTAATGTGGTTTGTTTGTTTCATGGTGGTGTTGTGGAGTGTGTTGTGTTGGTACATTCATTTTTTAGCACCTTTCTTATTTTACCAACTTCTAGCGATCGAATTGCATATTAATTAAAATTTCTAAAATATTTGAATTCCTCTCCGTTCTCTTCATCGTACTTTATTTGTTTCAAATCCACTTATATAGAGAGAGGGTTGAGAGGGAGGAAGAAATAGGAAAAGAGAAAGAAGACCGGCCGACAACTCGGCATGGCAGCGCTATGGCGACGGCTTGGATGGGACCCAGTGAGAAGGGGAAAGAAAAGAGGGAAAGAGGAGGGAGCCTAGGACGACGTTGTGACATCAGTCAAAGTATGACATCTTGCCGACGACGATCGGAACATCGACGCCTTGTTGTTAGGACTTAGGATGCCAGGCGACGCGAGGAGGGACGACACATTGATGGTCGACCTTGGAACAACACAATTGAGACGTGACCGAGGCAACGACTGGGCATGGTTGAGGCATGTATGTGTTCATGGTGTGGCGTGAGCGTGAATTTTGTCGCTTTCTATACCGTAGCTCGAGTGAGGGTCGGTATACTATTCCCTTTTTTTTTAAAAAAAAAAAGAAGAAGCTATTTTTGCCTCTAACCCCACGTGTCATAGGCTCAATGTTTGATAGGCCATGGTCGAAATTTGTTTTGTCAGCATACAACGCAAGATACATTTGGAGTTGTTGGTTGCAGCAAAAATAAGCGTTGGCCTTACAATAATTTAGTTGGAGAAAGGAAGAAGAGGAAAGACGCACAGGAATTTTAAATGGAAGAAAAGGAGATGTTACAAAGAATAAAGCTCCGAAAATCCTCCAAAATGTAAAAGAACGTGTAGATTCATCCTACACATCAAACATCTCTATGTGCTTTCTTCGTGTGGATTGAATTCCACTGATCCTTCCCTTGAAATTCCTTCTGAACAAAGCGAAAAACTTTGTGCGAATTCACTGAAAACAATCCAGTTGCTACGCCTACGGAATCAGGGTCAAAAGTAGCAATCCTGCCCTACCAGGGCCTGGCCGGAGAGTCGACGTTGCTCGCAGGAGAAATAAACATCAAAACAGGCTATTATATTATCCACCGATGATAAGGTGAAAGCCAGGCAGATGGTGGTTGATCTCTCTCTGCAGGGCAAAAAAAGAGGCTTATCAAGTAGCACTTCTGCTGCCGCCACTATAATGATGGTTGCCTCCAAGTAAACAGCTCGCGCAGCCGCCTGGTGCACGTGTGACCGTCGCTGTCTCGGGAAGAAGAGATGGCCCTGATCATGATGGTGACGATGATTCCCTCCGGCCTCTAATTATGGCATCCACTGTTGCAATTCCCGTTACTGTGCCCATGAATGGACAATCATCATGCCCCTCTGATCCGAACGACAGCGGATCGACGGCGACCACACGCAGTTTCTTCGTGGCCGATGTGCCGTCGGCCCGTCACCCCAGCGCTAACGCGCGAATTTGTAAAGTCTTAAAATTTATAAAAGGAAACTAAGGGTCTGTTTGGTTCGTTGCCACATCTAGCTATGGCTAAGCTAGGCAGATTTGATAGAGTTAGACTCACGTTTGGTTCGTTGCCACACTTTCTTAGCTAACTGGTCCACACGTCATAAACTATTTTTATGCCACACTTTGTCACAAGTGTGACGTTTAATTTGACCGCCACAAAAAGTGTGGCTAGTCTTTTTATGGCTAGCCACACTTGGCTAAGCTTAGACGTGTCATAGTTAGGCATCAACCAAACAGGCACAAGCACTAAATGTTCCTACGTTGTCAAATCAAATCTATATCTCAAAAGAAAAGAAACAACATGTTTGTGCTAAAGCCTTGATGCAATGTCGTGCACTTGAGTTATAACCCAAAATATAAAGATATGTGAGAACGTGGATCACTCGTGCAACACAATGCACACCCCAGAAGGCCATTATCCTGATCCGTAAATCTGAGTGAAATCACAAATCTTGACAACTCCCTTCATTTTAAAATATAAGACATGTAATTTTTTGACACGGTATTGAAAGTAACATTTTGAAAATAATTAATTTCTTTCACAAGGTATTATCAAGCACTACAAAATTAACATAATATCACATGTCTTTTAGCTTAATTAGTCAAATTTTATAAAGGTTGGCTTTTTTAATACACGCATGCCTTATATTTTGTAACATAGTGAGTATTAGAAAGACTCTAGTGGTGGTAAACGGTAATAGGTTCTCTTCAAAGATTTTTGAATTCCTTTTTTCTTCCCACCCTTACCCAACTTTCCAACTTCTCCATCTTCCAGTTCCTATTATCACGATCGGTTCAACTACGCCTCCCACCACTCCACTTTCGGGTGCAATCCATATCCACACTGCCCTTGATCTCCCCCTCCACTGAGCTCACGACGCAGCACCACTACACCGCCCCCTGATATCTAGTAACATTGCCGCCACCATGCATCACCACTGCACCGCTCCCGATTCCCAACGGTGACGAGTCGAGAAGCACACCAAAGCACCCCCACCCTGCGGCGTCCACGTCAAACTATCTTGCGGCAAACTCCAGTGATGTATAGCTCCGAGTCTAGGTACACCCCTTACTCCTCCCCACATCCCCACGTTGATCCAAATTTTTTTTGTATCTCCACCGCCTGCACACAGACACCATCTTGGCGGCAACACTGCATAGTCCCTTTTTTATGTCTTGGCCCACACAATGGTGGCAATGGAAAATGTGGTTGCAACCAAGATAACCTTTGGAGCCTTGAAGTTCTCAACCATTGTCAAGGAGAAGCAACAAGTTTGTCATTCTCTAAAAGAAGAAAACCGATAGTAACGTCGAACATAGATCCATCTCTACCTGTTGGCACAATAAGAGAGAGTGGCCTTGAGATAAAGAAGGCACGTCTCCCTCTTTTCCACACAAACAACCCAACCCCATGAGCTCCACCAGATTCACTAGATTTGAAGACTTGCCTAAAGCTTGAATATCCAAGTAGCACATTGTCGCTACCGCACCGACCATATCCCACACCGTTTTGACTGCGAGGGGGTGTTAGACTATATGTGCATAGCACGCTGCAACAATGTCAGACATTATCTTCTATAAATCACATGTGCACTAATGTATTCGATGCCCTTCCTAATATGTCGATATATTTCTATAAATCGTTGATCATGATATGAAAGATGCTCGTCTAAATGTAGTGCTCCCTGTCTTTCAACGCAGTACATTGCGAATATTGTTCTCGTCTAGAAATCGAACTGTTACGTATCGGCCGCGTGAAAGAGCTGGTATATACACCTATACGGCTAGAATTTTTCCAGGCCTGGCATCTGTTGGCTATAAGGACATTCCCATGGAGTCTGGGCACGTCGCGATCCCCGAGACCCCTGGCATGGCACAACCCTTTGGATTTTTGGGCATTTGGCTCGGACAGGTTTCAGTCCATGCGCGCGAGGCTGACGACTAATGTCCAACCATATTTACCTTTGTTTCTTTCCCTTTCTTATTTTCTACATTATATCCTTAGATTAGATTATTTTACCATCTCAAACAAGCATCCTTTTAAGAAAATAATATACGAAAAAACTGAAGAATTCCTTTTCTCAAGGAAATGAAGAGAAAAATATATTTCAAGACAGAGCAACGAAGGAATTAGCGCGGAAGGGAATGAGATTTTCTATAGGAAGGAAAAAAGAGGAGAGAAAAAAAAAAGACAAGTTCTTATGTTCTTATATATAAGAGGTCAGATTTCAACTAGGACTCTCGTTCCATACATCTGAATACTTTCTTTTCAGCTTAAATTAAATTAAATTAAAATTTGTTAGTTCTATACAAGTTAAACAATATTGAACTTTGTAGTCTTTTTATAGATTTTTAAATAGCTTTTTAAAAAGTTACTAAAATATTTTTTCATAATTTTTTAAACTTTTTATGGCCTCTGTTGAGGGGTCACAACTTTCCGAGATTAAAACTTTCAATAACTTTAAGGTTATCGTTATATGGAAATCTAGATACGCGCTTCGAAAGCTTCCATAGTGTACGTGTGAACATATACTAATACAATTATTGTACCTTGTTCTTATAGTCTAATGGTCTAGACAACTGATGCAATTTAGTGAAATTCACACGATACAATGTTTATATATGCTATTATAAATTCTTCTATACAGACATAAATTTTTTAGATAATGTATATATACAGACATCTATGTATGGCTTTCTTGTTTTATGTGTTTTATAGCCAAGTAGTACATGACAAAGATCCTTTTCTCTTGTTCACATCATTTTGTATGTGATATGCTTATAAGCAGTTGGTATAGATGGTGTCGTACGTTGTGCGGGTTAATTTTCCAGATATTTAAATTTGACCTCCCCTACCGCCGCACAGTTTTCTACGGCCCAAGCAAACTACACATCGACACGCGTTACGTAAACATGACCTTTTTTTTTTTTGCTGGTGAAACGTTCCGCAATCAAAACGCACTAATTAGCCGGAGCTAGAGAGAGACTCTCGCGTCATGCGAGCAATATGGCAGCATCTGATCACGGATTTTCCACTAACGCGCGTATAGCACATAGCATGCAAAACCACCACGGCCCAGCACGGCTGGTCGTTCAAACGGCTACGTACTTAGTGACGCTTTAACCAAAACTTTCCAGCACAAACTCAACCATCGCAACACGAAGATGCATGCACTATGTTTCAGCACCACACTGTGTCCTTAGCTCGTTTTTTACACGCGCATGAAGGTCACGATAATCTTCGACTCTTCGTACAATTATGTGTTGGAAAGTATAGTTGTGTTGTCCATCCTTTCTCTCATTAATTAAGATTTTTGTATTATATGAAAGTTAGAGGTCTCAAATTAGAGTTCTGATAAACATAATTATTATCCGCTCCTATTTTCCATGTGTTTGCGATGTGAAGGAGCATCCCGTAAGAGAGAGTGTTGAAAAGTATAAGTGTATTGTCTACGCTTGCCCACCCTTCCTCATTAGCTTGCACAATATCGCATGCTCCTATTTTTTATGTTTTGAGACCTAAGGGAGTTCATACGAAGGTGAGTGTTGAAAAAGTGTTAGACTTCTGGATGAATTGATCGGTGCATGCAACTTAATACAATTGGCTAATCAAGGCACACACGTTTTGTTGTTCATTCTAGACCGTTGGATTGAAATCATGCCAAGATCGACTATATCTAGGTAGGATAGAAATGGAAGTACTGCAACAAGCTGTCCTTTCCATGCACTGTGTTTGTGGGTTCAGGGCGCGGGCCTTTGGTGGTCTTCAGCGTTGCTGTGGTAGTCTTCGGCGGTTGGCTTTGGGGTTCTCAGGCTTGCGTCGTGGCGGGTGGCTCCGGTGTCCTCACCGGGTCTGTTCGGAGGTCCGCCGGCGTTGACTGCCCTTACTGCTCTGCTTCCCTGTTGCCCCTCTTCGGGGGAGCGGTGGTGGCCTCGGGATCGGCTGTGCTCTCTCTGCGTCCCTGGCTTGGGCCCTCTGCAGTGTGGCTTTGGGAGCGGGTGCGTCGGGCGAAAGCCTTGCCTCTGCTCCGCGCTTGGCCGGCGATGGCGGCGCTTTGGCGTCGTTTCCCTCCCTGGAGGCATTGTCGTAGTCGCCACTGCGCTTCTGAAGCCCTTGGGCGAAAGCTCTGTGTCGGCGGCGCTTTTGTGTCGTTCCCTTGTTGAAGGCGACGCCTCTGCAGTTCGTTGGTCTTCTCCTCGGACTTCCTTTTGTTTGCCGTGTTGTCGTCGCGGGTGGCCTCAGGCCGTTGTTGTACTCCTCCCCCTCCCCCTTCCTCTCTTGTAAATCTGTTTTCTCTCCTACTTTAATGAAATGGCAGAGCTCCTGCCCGTTAGCTCAAAAAAAAATCATATCATATATTATATACTTATTAGGATGGTTGAGAGGCTAAATCTTAACCAAATTGAAGATGGGATTTCCCTCGACGAACAATGAACAAGGCCATCAAGAAAAAATATATACCTCTACTATTAGAAAAGTCAATAAAGTGATGAATGGTGGACTCACCTCCATTTTACTTATTTCTTCTTTTTCTTTTGAGCATGTATCCTTTGCTCCCTATGGGTCCTAAAAACATGCTTTGAACATACACGATCTTTAAAATGCACCATAATTTGACTATTAATTATCATTGCAATTTATTTATAAAATTCAAAAATATGATATTATGGAAGTATTTTTAGGATGAATCAAAATGGTAGATGCATGTTTTTATGTGTCCAATCCAAATAGTTTAAAATATTTGCATGGATACAATTTAAATCTTCGACGTAAAACATGCATAAAACGTCACTTTTTTAAAACCGTTGGAAGTGTGTTTTAGAAGAAACATTTTAATCATTAAGGTCTTTCGATTTCACGTGCTAGCCAGCCTCATTTTTAGCACTCTTTTTTTTCTCTAGCTTTTCTGGTTTCGCGCAGGCTCCCTTTTTTTCTTTTTCTTTTTCTTTTTTTCTGCTCGTCGATCGAATTCCCGGCTTCGCTTTCTTTCTTCTACCGTTCTACGGCAGCAAGGCCACTCATTCGTCAAGGAAACGCCCAAAGAACTAAAAGATATGCACAAGCCAAAGCCGTTCTAGCAGCCTAGGAAATCGACGACGCGGCGGGCATATGCACGCAGCACGTACGCACGGCACGGTGGCTGTCGCCCGCCCGAGCGGAAAGCTTTGGCCAAATGCTGTCGCCGTCGGCCTACGGAAAGGCGCCGAGCCGCGCGCGCGAGTGAATCGATCTGAGTGGCCGAGCCACGAACCGATCGATACGCCCAAGCTAGCGGCCACGCCCGAGCTAGCGCAGGCGTGCGTGGTGGCTTCATCCTCCCCTGTACCCCGACTCCATCGTGCGCCCCCCACTTGGTACAAAAAGAAGAGGACGACGCGAGATTGGACGAAGCTTTCCACTGCTTCTGCTTCTCCTCTTTTTCAGTCTAAGCTAGACCCGATCATTTATCGGGTTGGACAAGGTTCGAATCGGATATGATCAGGTTGTCGGGCTTTTTCTTTAGATTCAAGCATGCCCGTTAAACATGTTGGGCTGGGTTTTTGGATTTTTAGGTTTTTTCGTGTTTTTGAGTCGCGGATTGGTATCCAAGTCTGTCAGGTATATCGTTGGGTCAGGTTCGAGTTAGATTTTTTGGACCAAGTCAGATTGGGTTGGTTGGATCAGGCTATCTATGATGAAGTCTACTCTGAGTTAGCTAGGTTGGTGCACGCGGTGCGATCAATCGATCCATATATACGTTGATATGGAGCTTATTGTATCGCCCAGCGCGGCCAGCTCACTCTGCACTTGCAGAGTTGGAGGTCGATGTGTGCCACGTGTGTTTACCTGTGGTGTGGTGTGCCAGTGCCATATATCTCATCTCATCTCTTCTCATCTGATCTGATATGAAATCTAGAGCAGATTGGATGTGCTAGTTATACGCAGACATGTGACGAGTTAAAAGAAGTGGTTAATGGTCACTGTACGAGGTTCGGTTGGGCCTTTCATGGTGCGGCCTGCGGAGGCTAGCGTAGCTTTGATCTTCTGATGCTCTCTATAGCTCATCATTCATGGCTACGGTTTGCAACTTGTGTTTACTGAGCTATCGTTTCTTCGACGTAGATAATCTTACATCAGTGGATGGATCTTATTTCCAAGGCGAAAATTATGTCAAGGTGTAAGCTATCAACGTTTGTTCAATCCATGGTTTTAGGGACAATTTTTCTCACTAAAATGTTACTCCTACCTACGTATGCTTTTTTGGATCTGCATGCATGCGCGGGGAGACGTTCCAGGGATAGATATTTCATA
This sequence comes from Raddia guianensis, assembly GCA_036346415.1. Lineage (NCBI taxonomy): Eukaryota > Viridiplantae > Streptophyta > Magnoliopsida > Poales > Poaceae > Raddia > Raddia guianensis. The sequence continues at coordinate 34,500,623 of CM070536.1, forward strand.
CCACAACAAATATAAATGATGCTTGAAGTAACAAAATAAATGATAAATTAAGTACGTGACCGACGAATGGTTAAGTACGTGACCAAAAGTCAACGTTAACTTGTTTTTATGACCGGAGGGAGTATTTGTGATGTTTAAGATTGAAAAGGAGCTTTCTATTGTAGCGGATCGGTTAAAACCAGCAACGGATCCTGGAAGTCACGTTTGGGGCGCTCACCGTGATCGTCCCGAGCAACACAAAAAAATTATTAAGATTTATTTGATTGAAATTAAATGATAAATGTCTCTCCTATTTTTATATATTTAATGATTCTTTTTAGAACCTTGATATTTTTCTTAGCTCTCGGTAATTTTTTAGTCATCAAAGAAACATCACGAAATTTTGAGAGTCAATGAAAGCAAAATTTGAATTCTTATATGACTTTTTCATGTTTGTCTAGATTTGATTTTTAATATTTTTCATATGTTATATGTAATTCTCTAGTCATAATAAAATGATCTGCTTCTAGAAAAACCTTTTGTTTTTAAAATCAGGGAACACAATACCACTTGCCCATCTGCGTCCTCATCTAGAGAAACAAATCAGAAAGCAAGCATTGGAAAGGAAAAAGAAAAAATGAATGGAGAAATGAACGAAGCAAAAGACATGCAACAAAGCAGAAAACAAGCCTTGGGAATGGAAAAGATGAAACAAAAATGCAGATTGAAGGAATCGAAAACCTCACTATTGGGAAGCAAGTTGGTAACTAGTGGTTACCACTGCACCTCAAACAACAAAATTATGCATGGCCTTCTCATGAAAAAGAAATTATATGAGTTAACTCTGTTTTTTTAAATATAAAACCATACCGGCACCTCACTTGGCAGCACCTCTTACCTCAAGGTATTTTGAATCTAAGTCATTCATCAAATCAGATCCAATAGTTTTAGAAAAAAGTAATATCTTGAACTATATTGTACCACCTTTCAGCAAGGTACACACATAAGAATATTATTTATTGTGGTAATGTCTCTTCTTCTCTCAACCTAGCCTCGCCATCAACCACCATGTACCACAACTACTTCGTCGTTGGCTGTTGATGTCTCATTGCCTAGTTGTCGCATCTCTGTACCAACGATGACTAAAGTTTCACTCTTGGCTAGGTTAAATTGAAATGTCGGTTTTACCCCTAAGTCCTATGCCCCCATGTCTCTCTACCATGTCATCGCCTCCCCATGTTGGCAATAACTAGTGTTTCACTCTCGAATAGGCCAAACTAAAAAGGAAAAAATCTTACATTCTATCATAGAGCCATCTAATACCTTACATGCATGCTATAATTTAGAGAGTTAGGCATTATCATTACTCGATTGTTGTTATATATATGTGACATTAGAGAAACCTTATTGTGATACTTGACGGCGTGTTCTCCGCTCAACCACTGCGGATCACACCCCCGGTCAAATTTTTAGTCTGCTAGCCAACTCGATCAAGCTCGGTTCGATTTGAGCGTAGGGCACAACGAGGAGCGACTCGCAGATTTACCCAGGTTCGGACCCCCTCGCGGGTAATAGTCCTACTCCTGCTGAGCCTTAGCTCTTTTCTGATTGTGGTTGAATGGGAATGTGTTTACGGGGTGCTCGTGAACTGCGTGTGTTCGGAACCTCTCTTTTGCTCGTCCTCCTCCCCCTTTTATACAAGCCTCAAACCGACGGAGAGAGCTGGGGAGGGTAGGCGACAAGATTTCTGAGATTCTCGACAAGACACGACAGAAGAGACGCAAACGTGCACGCTTCACGCCAAGGGGCGCCCCTCGCGTGCCGCCCGGCACCCACCCACCCGCCTGATCACACACCGGTGAGGCTGCGGGTGGGGCCCAACTTGCTCCTCCCGACGCAGGCGGTCTCCTCAAGCAAACCTTCTCTCTGCCGGTCAATTCTTCACGCCCATAAAGGATGGCCCTTTCGACCTGCGGGTCATCAGAAGCGGTAATCATTTCTTCACCGTCTATCCGCATGATGTGTCGCATTAAATGCGCCGTCCTTCGCAGCGAGGGAGCCTTTGCCTCAAGACTCATTCGCACGCGTCCCACGCCGCTGGCCCCACCTCGACGCGTGGGACCCTCGCCTGGTCTTCAGAGGGGGCTCGCCACGCGCCCGCTGGCGCGTGGGGCCCTCGCCTGGTCTTGAGAGGGCTCGCCCACGCGCCCGCGGCGCGCGGGGGCCCTCTTGGCCTCTGAGGGGCTCGCCCACGCTGGGGCTGATCGCCCGCTGACGCAGCTGGGCCCTCCTGAGCCGAGGGGCTCGCCCACGCCACTGGGCCTTACTCGCCTGCTGACGCGTGGGGCCCTCTTGGCCTCTGAGGGGCTCGCCCCACGCCATTGGGCCTTGCTTCGCCTTTGACGCGCGTGGGGCCCGCTTTGTCTTCCCAGACTCTTTGTACCCGGTATTTATTACACCGACAAGAGCCCCGGGTCCACCATGATACGCGAACCGTCACAGACACTTTTTCCTTTTCTCGTGCGGCGGAGACGAATCGTGGGGCCCCGCACCGCGGCGGCCGTGACGCTGATTCTCCATCGCACACGATCTTCCTTGGGAAACTACGCCGCTGCGGAAACCAAAACGCGCTGGGCAATGATGAGCCCCATGAAAGCGTATGAATCAAACCGCCGTGCTCGCGCCCACGCCTATAAATACTTCTCTCGGTACTGCGGCTTAATCCTTCCGCACGCTAAGTCTTCACAAACTGCCAATTGCCTCCTTCGCTGCCACCACAGAGCCTTCTTTCTCTTCGCCAACTTCTCCACCGCTTTCCAATGGTTCCCAAACGCAGCAAGGATCGCCGTGGGGGCGCGCCGTCGCCTGGGCCAGGTTTTCCCACTTCCGCCGCCGACGAAGACGCAGTGAGGCGTTCAAGTGTTCGTTCCGCCAACCGCCGCCCGGTTCCGCCCCGGCACCATGGCGCCGAGCCCTCGCGACGGGGAGATTATCACCTTCATCTGGCGGCGGCGGCGGGCTCATCCCGCCGACTGAATTTTTCTTGGGGTGCTCGCCTTCTACGAGATCCAGCGGTGCACCTTCCCCAACTCCATTATTGCGCGGCCATCTTCGCCCACCTCTGCGAGATGTTCGTGGGGACGATACCAAGCCTCCCACTCTGGCGCCGGCTCTTCGTCTTTGCACGCGTGGCGCGCCGAAGGGCCATCGAGTCTGCTACTTCACGCTCGCTGGTCGCCGCTTTCATCCTCGCGCGTCCAAGTCCAACCGAAAGGATCGGCACCGACAATGGTCAGACGTGGAGGACTCCGGTAGCTGCGACGATCTTTCTCTTCTGAGGGTCTCGGAGCCCACCGCCAACTGGGGGGCTACGCCCAACGATTCAGCGGAGCTGGAGTTGACGTTGGCGCGCATCGTTGATCTTCGCCGCTGGCTCACGGAACCCTCGTTGCGGCGCCGACTCGCCGCTCCGCGAGGACTCGCCCGCTGGATGTACTATGGCGACAACGATGGAGTCCGTCGCCCTCGGCGGTGAGTGCTCTTTAGTCTTTTGGGTCTCTGTCTTTCTTGGAATCTTTTGCTCGTTGACTTTACGGCTTATTTTTGCTCGCCACCGCAGGAACGTGCGGACGACGTGCTCGGATCGGTCAAGCGGGACTATCGCCCCGCCAACCGCCGACACTTCGCCGCTGCAGTATCCTCCCCTCTGCGGCGATCGATTCACAGGGCGCAACCAACACTTGCGTGCGCGCCGCTTCATGGAGGTCTCTCGTCTCATGGTCCAAGTGGCACGGGGCCACTACAAATCGCGATCCGTCTCGGCGACCGCCCAAGCTTCATGCGCCGCTACCTCTGCCGTGGCGGCCGACTCGACCAAGCTTCCGGAAGCGCCGCCTCATCCTCGGTGGACGACGACGAAGAGAGGAGAGACGAGCCCAAAGAGGGCTCGCCCTCCAATCTCGAAGCTTCGCCGCCACCGCCGCCCCCTCGGCGGGGCCTCATTGCTATCCGCCGCTCCGCCACGGGCGAGAGCGCGGTGACTTTCAGAACTGGCGCCGCTGCGCCAGTTTCTTCCGCTCTTCTACTCCGACGCTTCCTTCCGGCACCACTCAAGCGGTACTGCCGACGGCGGTGATCGCGATCGCGCCACCACCGCCTCCGCAATCAGCGACTTGGCGCTCCCCTTCAACTTCGCTTCGGTAGCGCCACTTCAGTTTGGCTTTCCTGCGCTTACGCTGGTTTGCATTAGGGTTAGTATGCTACGATTTTCAGATACCAACCTGTTTGTCCTTCTTGAACAGGCGGACGCTGGGCATCGAGCTCCGCTCCGCGCACTCGCTAGCCCCACCGCCTGCCGCCGCTCCTTCGACGGGGCGCTCAGGGCGGCGGAGAGTTCGCCGGCGCCGCAGCGAGAGAACCTTCGCCATCGCGTCACGGGCGCCGCCGCCATCTCGGCCGTGACCGCCGACGTGGGCGCCTTCGAGGCGCCAGACCTCTCCCGCACTGGCGACGGGAGGAAGCCCTTACTTTGGCGGAGCGATCCGCCGGCGAAGCTGCGCGGGCCTTGGCCAAGAAACCGCTTGAAGGCGATGCCTCGCGAGGTCTGCGGCAACACAAGCCGCCGCCGCCTCGCCGCTAAGCAAATCAAGACCTCCGCTGAACACTTCGAAGCCCCGAGCCCTCGCCGACATGCTGCGCACCGCCTACCACGGTTTGTGGACGCCGCATCCATCTGGCGTTACCTTGTATTCTCGGAGAGGAGACGGCCGCGATCTGTTGGCGCGCCGGGACGAGCCGCCGAAGCCCTGCGCGATCTTCCGGTGGCGATGCGGACGCGGGCGATCGAAGACGGTCGCCAAGGCGCTCTTGAAGCAGCGCGGTTCATCTTGGGCAACTGTCTTGCTTGAGACGCCGCGTTTGATCTCGACGCCGCCACCGGGGAGCCTTCGCGCCAGCTGGACCGGATTGAGCAGGCGCGGGTTGACACCGCCGCCGGCCGCGTATCCATGATGGGCGGCGTCGCTCCAGCGGAAGACGAAGACGAGGAGGAGTAGCGTGACTCCCCTGTCTATTTTGCCTTGTAAACGTTGCCTATCAATGCAAACAAACTTTTGCTCTTTTGTTGTGAGTCTCACTTGAACTTCGCACAATTCTAACTTGCGGAATTGAACTGGGGCACCTGACCGCCAAAGGCTTTAGACTGAACGTTCTGCCGCAAGTGAGCGCTGTTTCCTTAGGTATCTGGTTACTTCAACCCTTATGGCCTCTCGCAACCCGACTTAAACATTACGTGGCGAGCGCTTAGCTTCCGAAAGTGGTCTAGTCGCCAGATTCATTGTTGGCGCATTGCCTAGACCGAGCCGACACACCGGGCTAGAACCCGCCTTCCGTCCGCTTCGCCTCGCACCAACAGTAAGTTATAAGCGTTTGCCTTTGCAACTAAGGGCCATCACCGTAAGTACTTTCGCTACCGACTTTCGCGAATGCTTTCTAACAGACCTTTTAAGGCTAAGCCGTTGATCGCCAAAAGCTTTAGATGAGCATTCGCTGAAAGTGAGCGCTTTTTCTCGGGCATCTGGTTACTTCAACCCTTATGGCCTCTTCTTGAACCGACCCTAGACGTCGCGCGTGGCGAGCACTTAGCTTCCTAGTGGTCTAGTCGCGGTGCATTGTTGGCGATTACCTTTACCGAGCCGACACACGGTGCTAGAACCCGCCTTCCGTCTGCCGCGCCGCCCAACCGCAAGTCGAGGTGTTCGTCCTTGAACTAAGGGCCATCGCCTTAAGTACTTTTTTCGCTACCGACTTTCAATGAATGCTTTCTAACAGACTTGAGGCGAAAAAAGCAGATGCCCACAGGAGACAGAACTTATCTCTTATTGAAGATGGCTTTGTACAATGCAGCCCCGAGGCGAAGGTGAAGGAAGAAGACCTCGCCGCTCGGCTCCAAAGGAAGGCCAAAAACTTCGAACCGCTACCTCTGGGTAGAACTTGTTCACCGCCGACGCTCCAAGTGTTCGCCAATTCGCGACCATCCTCGAATCTGAGCCTGACCGAGCTCAAGGGAGATCGAGACCACCTTGAAGGGCCTCCCACAGGGGAGATAGCTTGTTGCGCCCGCTGCGCTTGGATTTTGCGAGCGAGGTCGCCAACGCCAGCTGTTCTCACACACACTGTCTTGCTTGGTAACGCGCGAAGGTTCGTTGATACTTGGCGGCCCGGATCGCCGCCCTGTCTCGGATCTCCTCTAGGAGATTCACTTCATACTAACGCCGGTCAGGGTCTTTGTCTTCGCTGAACGCCGCCACCCTTGGGGAGCCGAAGGCGAGCTCTGATGGGAGCACCGCCTCGAGCCATACACCAGAAGAAGGGGTCTCGCGGTGGCTCATTGGAAGTTGTCCGCAGCGCCACAACACAATGGGGACTTCTTCACCAGCCACACGCTTCTCCAGCGATCGAACGCCCTTGTCTTGAGCCCTTTCAAGATTTCTTCGATTCGCGCTCAACTTGCCCATTGCTCTTCGGATGCGCAACGGAGGCAAAACACAGCTTGGTACCCAACTCTTCGCACCATCTTGGAAATCATGCTTTTGAAAGCGCCGTTGTCGATGATGATTACATTGGCGACACCGAACCGGACGAAGATGCTCTTCATAAACTTGATAGCAGCTGCGGATGTGATCGCCGGACCGGCGAGGCTTCAACCCACTTAGTGAACTTGTCGATGGCGGCGAAACGGATGTGTGTAGCCTCCGGCCGCCCGCGAACGGGCCAGAATGTAAATTTCGCATCGCGAACGGCGAGAGAGCGGAATGGTTTGCGGCGCTGGGCCGACGGTGGATCTGCTTAGCATGAAATTGGCACGCTTCGATCTCCTCACCAGCTCGAAGGCATCCCGGAGGCGAGGCCAATAGAAACCGTGGCGAAAGCTTTCCCAACCAACGCTGGCTCCCGAATGACTCCGCGACATGCCTCCATGGATCTCGAGAGAATTTCACTCCCGCTTCCCGAGTGACGCGCTTCAAGAACTCCGTTTGCGCCACAGCGTCTGGTCCCCACCTACTGTATGTGGCGCTTGGCCTTGCGCGCTATCTTCTCGGCCGACGCGTCATCGTCGGGATCGCTCCATCCCGCAGTAGGCTAGGATCGGATCCATCCATCGACCTTCCCGACGAGCGTGACGACGTTACAGACATTGTCGCCGCGTACTCGCCGGCCCGGCATTTCCGCCTCAACCGCCTCAGCAGTTCTTCCGCCTCCTCCTTCCAACCGGGGAGCTGCAGCAGGATTGGTGACGTCTCCTCCAGATGTGGGAGCTGCGTCAGGGAAAACGTCGTCCCCGCCAGGATTGGGGGTTGCGACGGACGGCCGCGTAAGTCTTTCTTCAAAGACCCCAGCCGGAACAGGTGCCCTCGACGAGACAATCTGGGACAGTTCATCCGCCATATAGTTGTCGCGGCGAGGGACGTGTACGAAGCCCAAACCCTCAAAGTACCGCTCCAACCGGCGCACCTCCGCCAGGTAGGCCGCCATGACGGGATCCGAGCAGGAGAAATCCTTCCTCGCCTGGTTGATGACCAGGAGAGAGTCGCCTTTTACTTGTAGCCGTCGGATGCCAAGGGTCGAAGCCACCCTGAGCCCGGCGAGTAGTCCTTCATATTCCGCGACGTTGTTGGTGGCGCAGAAGTCCAGCACCACCAGGTGCCGGATGACATCGCCGGTGGGAGACACCAGGACGACGCCACCCCCTCCAAATGGAATGAGCCGTCAAGAAGAGAGTCCACGGCGAAGGTGCCGGGGTGTCTTCAGCTTCTGTGTCCGCCGGAGTCCACTCGCTGACGAACTCCGCCAGAGCTTGCCCTTTGATGGCCGTTCGGGGAGCGAACTTGAGATCGAATTCTACCAGCTCCATGGCCCACTTGGCGTCGACCCGTCGCCTCGCGGTTGAAGGATCTCCGCAAGGGATACTTGGTCAAGACCGTGACTTCGCCCACGGAAGTAGTGGCGCGACTTCGACGCCACAAGACGGCAGAGAGCATCTTCTGGTGCTGTGAATACCTTGTTTCGGCGTCGTGGAGGACCTTGCTGACGTAGTAAATGGGACGCTGAACGCCTTCTCTTTCCGCCACCAGCACCGCGCTGACCGCCTGGGGGTTTGCCGCAACGTAGAGGATCAGCGGCTCGCCCGGGTCTGGGGCGACCAGTACGGGCGGGAGGTGAGATACTTCTTCAGACCGTCGAACGCCTCCTACGCCTCCGCCGTCCACTCGAACTGGTTGGTCTTCTTTAGGAGCTTGAGCAGTGGGAGACTTTTATCCCCCAGGCGAGCTATAAAGCGGCCTAGGGAGGTCAAGCGACCCACCAAACACCGTGATCTGCCAAGTCGCGTCGGGGCTTCATGTTCTCGATCGCCCGCGATCTTGTCGGGGTTCGCCTCAATCCCCCGGGAGACGAGGAATCCCACTGCTTGTCTGGACGTAACGCGAACACGCATTTCTCGAGATTAAGCTTGATGCAAGATTTCCTCGTTGGTGAAGGTTTCTTCCAGTCGCCGATCAACTCCTCCGCCTTCTTGGACTTCACCACCAGATCGCCGACATACACCTCCGTGTTTCGCCCTATTTGGGGCGGTGAGCGATATGCATGGCCCGGCGATAGGTTGGGCCTGCATTCTTCAATCGAACGCCATCCTTGTGTAGCAAGAGACGCCCATGGAGTCACGGCGGTCTTGTCTTCATCTTCTTCGCCATGCTAATCTGGTGGTACCCAGAGCGCGATCCGTAAAGCACAAATTGTCGCACCCGCAGCTTGAGTCGACGATGAGATCGATGTGGGGCAGCGGGTACGGATCCTTCGAGCACGCCTTGTTGAGGTCGGTGAAGTCCACGCACATCCTCCAACGCCTGTTGATTTCTTGACGAGGACGGGTTCGCGAGCCACCGGATGGGCGACATCGCGACGCACTTCGCCCTTAAGAGCTTGTCCACCTCTGGCGGATAACTTCCTGGCGCTCCACCGACTGCTTCCGGACCTTCTGCACGACCGGTCGCACGCCAAGGAACATCGCCAATTTGTGCTCAATCACCTCCCTGGGGACCCCAGCCATGTCGGACGGTTGCCACGCAAACACGCTGCGTTAGGATCGAGGAAGGAGACGAGCGCGCCTTCTTATTTGGCGCCGAGAGAGGCGCCACCCGAACGGTCGCTGCCCGGTCGACTTCGCTCGGAGACCGCCTTAACCTCCGCGACGAACCGGGAGGCATGTGTTCGCGGAGGAGCTCCCAGTCGGCCTCGGCCTTCAGGCACCGACGCCCGCCAAAGCGAGAGCGTCCTTGTCGCAGCGGAGCACCTCCGGCGGTCCACTTTCAAGACGATGGGGCGGTGGCCGGGATCTTCACCACCATGTACGATAGTGGCAAACCGCCATGAACTTGGTCGGCGCCGGCCGACCTAGTATGGCGTTAGGAGGTCGAAGTCCGCCACCTCGAACTCGAGCATCTCGGTGCGGAAGTTGTCGAAGCCTCAAACGTCACCGGAGATCGACGCGCCCGGCCGACGGACTCGGCCCGGCGCGATGTCAAGAACGGAAGCGTTGGGCGGTTTCTCTGCTGCTGATCTGGGCGCCTTGGCGACCGGGCGGACAGGAGGTTGAGGAACTCCTCCATCTACCAAAGACCGCCCTAGCTTTACATTCAACCGTGGGCGCAACCACGATCGGGAGATGTCGAGGGTCGGCGGTATCGGTGGGTGATCGGCTCGATCGAACGCGATCGGTTGCTCCCACCACGCCACCGCCTTTGTCGACCCAAAGCGAACACGGCGGCGACACTTCTCATCGCACGCTTAAAGCTAGCGTGGGGCGGATAGGTGGCAACCGCCGTGGATGACGGCAACCGGCGCTCCGCCGCTGAAAACCAAGCGAAGCCGCCTCCTTGCCCTTGCCATCGCCGGACGCTGCTGCTGCTGCGCTTTCGTGGACTCGCTTGTCCACCATCTTGTCGACGACATGGCAATCGCCAAGTCGTAGGAGTTGTTGCGGTGAATGGGACGATGGGCCTTCCGTCCCACTCACGGGCGACGGTCTCGCCCTCGTCGGGCGGCGGGCCGTCGCGTCCACGGCGATCGCCATGGCCGCCGCTTCGCCGCCCTACGGGACCGTACCCGTCGGCGCCGCGACCTCCTCCTCTCTTCGCGCCGCCGCGCCATTCTTGCTGGTCGGCATGCCGTTGTCGTCGTCGTCGTCGCGCTTCGGCGGCCATGACCTGTCGGTCTCGGTCACCTTGCGCTTCTTCTTGTCCTTGCCGCGGGGTTCCTCGAGGTCCGGCCTCGCCGCCGCCATGTCCTCCTCGCCATAAGGCCGGTGATGCGAGCTCTCACAAGAAGGCGACTTCAGCGCCAAGGTGAAGAGCTCCTCCGTCGTTTGATCTTGCGGGTGGCCATCTTCTCCTTGACCTTAGGGTCTCGGGCGCCTCTCCTGAATGCCGTGACCACGGCGTCGATGGAGATGTCAGGGATGGTGTTGCGGACCTGACTGAAGCCCCGAATATAGTCGCGGCGACTCTCCTTTCTTCGCTCCCACGCCAGGAGGTCGTCTTCTACTGGGCTGCTCAAAGGTGCCCTGGAAGTTGGTGATGAAGAGCTCCGAGAGCTCCTTCCATGACCCCACGGACTCCGGGGGCAGGTTCATGAGCCACGAGCGGGCTCCGCCGGTGAGGACCGCGGGGAAGTAGTTCGCCAAAACCTTCCCCGACCCTCCTGTCGGCTGCATCACCGTCGTGTAGATCTGCAAAAACTCATCGGGGTTGGTGGAGCCGTCATACTTTTCGATGGGGGCGGACGAAACCGCTCCGCCATCGGGCGGGCGCAGCTCCTTAGAAAAGACGCGGCACCCGACGTCGGGAGCCTCCTGCTCCTGGACGCGGTCCTCGCCCCGCCGCCCCCGTCGCCTAGGCGGCGCCGAAGAAGCGCCACCCTCACCGCCGGGCAGCTCTGCGGAGCCCTCTTGTTGGTCCTCAAGGCGGCAGCGGCAATGTGATCGCGCGCTTCGGTCGCGACCCTGCGGAGCTTGTCACGCAGTCTTCTCCATGCAACAAGTGGCGGTCCTCGGTGGGACCGGTGATCGCGCCACCACACGCTTTGTCCGGCCGAGCCCCGTAGGGTCGCGCTCTTGTCGTCTTAGCCCGCCCGTCACCGGGAGATCTGCGAGAGGAGGCGAGGGCAACAAAGAACGGAAGAAGCGGAAACACCGGTTCCCACGCCCGAAACTTGCACCACGCGCCCAGCGGCGTCGCGACGAGCGGGCTGTTGGCCAACCACGGCGCCACCGGAGTCCGGAGTCACCGGAATCGGTGGGTTCTCCAAAGCAAGGCCACGCCGCATGGAGGTTCTCAGGCTTTGGAGTGCACTCCTCCAAGGCCAGCGCCGCTTAGCTTGGTCGGGCGGTGCTTCCGCCAGGTTCCGACCCTAAGCGGGCGGCTACCGCCGGGTGATCCACCGCCATCGCGCGGCCGACTCATGACGCGGCTCTGCGGCCCGCTTCTGCTCCATCGCGGATCGCTGTTCGCCATCGTCGCTCAAGAAGGGTCAAGAGCTTGAACCGATGCTAAGCGCTCCCCTACAGCGCGCCCATCGACGGTGTGTTCTCCGCTCAACCACTGCGGATCACACCCCGGTCAGATTTTTAGTCTCTAGCCAACTCGATCAAGCTCGGTTCGATTTGGCGTAGGGCACAACGAGGAGCGACTCGCAGATTTACCTGTTTCGGACCTCTCGCGGGTAATAGTCCTACTCTGCTTGAGCCTTAGCTCTTTTCGATTGTGGTTGAATGGGAATGTGTTTACTGTGGTGCTCGTGAACTACGTGTGTTCGAACCTCTCTTTGCTCGTCCTCCTCCCCTTTTATACAAGCCTCAAACCGACGGAGAGAGTCTGGGGAGGTAAGCGTCTGATACTCTGAGATTCGACAAGACACGACAGAAGAGACGAAAACGTGTCACGCTTCCGCCCAAGCGGCTCGCCCTCGTGTGCCGCCCACATGCCACCCCCGCCAAGACAACACACGGTGAGGTCATGCAAGTGGGGCCCACTGCTCCTCTCGGCAGGCGGTCTCCTCAAGCAAACCTTCTCTCTGCGGTCAATTCTTCTGCGCCATAAAGGATACCGCCGAGACTGCAGGGTCATCAGAAGCGTAATCATTTCTTCACCGTCTATCCGCGCGCGATGTCGCATTAAATGCGCTTCGTCCTTCGCGGCGCAGGGGAGCCTTTGCCCGACGACTCATTCGCAACGTCCCTGCCACGCGGGCCCCACCTGACGCGTGGGACCCTCGCCTGGTCTTCAGAGGGGGCTCGCCCACGCACCCGCTGGCGCGGGGCCCTCGCCTGGTCTTCAGAGGGGGCTCGCCCACGCACCCGCCGGCGCGTGGGGCCCTCTTGGCCTCCCCGAGGGGCTCGCCCACGCTGGGGCCCTCCTTGAGCCGAGGGCTTGCCCACGCCACTGGGCCTTGCTTCGCCCACGGACGCGTGGGCCCGCCTTGTCTTGCTGAGGGCTCGCCACGCCACTGGGCCTTGCTCGCCTGGCCTGACGCGTGGGGCCCTCTTGGCCTCCTGAGGGGCTCGCCCACGCGCTGGGGCCTTGCTCGCCCGCCTGACGCGTGGGGCCCGCCTTGTCTTCTCAGGACTCTTTGTACCCCGGTATTTATTACACCGACAATACTATTACCCAAAATTCACTTACATCCAACCCATCTTAGGAACCGACCCACATAGACATAGCACCCCACTTGGGTTTCGGTCTCGCTCACCCATAAGGGTTAATCCTAGATGCTTTGATTTGGGTAGCCACAAATTATAAGACAGTGAAACATGATATCAACTAGCAATGTGGTGCTAAAGAGCGGGGCGTTGTAATCTCGCGTTGTAATCTCTCCTCTCTGGGGTTATCACCCTCAGCAGCGTGAAATCTTAGGAAACTCCACTCAGTACATGACCCGCATGTTATACGCCGCTATGGACCACACACACATGACGTGAGGGTGATAATCTGATACCATTTTTAACACCCTGGCTTGAAGTTCTCTTAGAGCCAGCCCACCTTAACTAGGGGCTAGCCCGCACAGACATAGCATATAATTTGTGCTTCTGTTTTGCTCACGCAAAAGCGTTAACCCGAGATGCTATGATTTGAACAATCAGGGATTAAAAATTAGTGGAACACGAAGTCAATTTACGATGTGGTACTAAAGAACAAGGTATTATGCTTATCTTTTTTTTAAACTACGTAAACATTTCAAAAATCAAAAACAAAAACTCAACGGTACAGTTTTAGTATTTTTAAGATTAATGTTTTTGTTTAAAATATTTATAACTATAAATTTAACATAAAAACTTCTATAAAATAACCAAAAAATATAAATTTAAATTGAAATTATTGCATATATGATCCCGCTGTGATTTTCATAATTACATAGTTTAAAGGAAAACGATAAGTATTCAACAGTGATATTTATGACAATGTTAGAGCAATTGCCATGGCAAATAAAAGAGAAACGACTAAATAATGACACGTAAAAGCTATCAACTATGCAATAACATAAAAAATTTAATGCTCGTTTTACCATTAAACGGTACCTCGGTGTATTGGTACATACCTGTTTGAAGGATGATAAAGATGCTCCTAGTAAAATAAGAAAGCAGCGGAGCGCCCAATAGGTCAATCATGCAACAGGGCAAACAAAAAAAAAAAAACTATTCCCTTCCAACGTCTCAAAGGTATGCTAAATTTTATAAAATCGTGTAAACAGAGCGTACTACAGGAGAGAGCTGGGAAGGAAAGCAAAGCAAATAAGAACAGATTGTCCCTCCAAAGGAGACACAAAAAAACCCGGCAAACAATGCACAGAGACCGCCTTGTCATTTCTTCTATAAACCAGTACCAGCCGCAATTAGCAAAGCCGCATCTTGCATGAAGATAAACTCTATTTTTTCTAAAAAAAAATATATGCCTTTTGCCTTCACATGTTTAGGGCATGTTTCGTTCGTAGCCCTCATTAGTCATACCAATAAACGATCATGATCAATTGAGGGCATGACCTTTTGATGGCAATTTCTGTGTCGTTTGGTTCAAAACCAATTGAGGACAGCAAAATTTTGGTAAAATAAATGTTATGTTTGGTTGACTACCAACTGAGAATGTGCCAATTGGTCAAATATATTTCATATAAACTTGTATAAAATTTAACAAATTCAAAAATGCAAATAAAATTGATTATAAAATGCAAAAAATACCGGATAAAATATAAAAGTAAAATTTGAAAACTATAAAAATGGGTTGGTTAGGATTTTTCGTGAATTATAAAATTTGTTTCATGCAATTTGGACACTGCATGAAATATATATATGAAATTTGGAAAATGAAAATCAACTAAAAGGAAAAAAGGTCTGCACTGGCATTGCTATCAACTGCTTCGGCGAAGGTAGATTTGACGCGGGTGGCCAAAACGGTCGCCATCTGTTGGCAGCGCCAGCCAGTGTAAAAATTTGGCATGGCAACTTTTTCTTCCTTCTTACCTTTAGATGGTCGCGATCCAAATAGCAGCCAAATCTCGAGGGCATGCCTTTATTTAGCATGGCAAACCATGTCCGTGAACCAAATAGCCCCTCAACCGAACCTGCAAGAACTCTTGCCGGTGGCCTGTGGGCTGCCGGCGGTGGGGATTGACACCGGATCCGCAGGGTTTAGTGTGTAGTTTTGCTAGATCTAGAGTAGAATTAGCCAATAAAGGCACTCTGGTGGTGGAGCGCTCAAGCTGGTAGGTGCGGCGACTTTGCTTCGACGTTTCGCGTTGGGAAGCGCCGACGGCCCGTCTTCCGTTGTTCTGAGCTGGGGGTGGCCACCTAGTAGGACCTGGGCGGCGGCTTCTTTCGGAGCTGTGGCCTGATGGTAAGTTAGACTCCCCACGTCGTGGTAGAGAAGGACGTGAGGAAGGAGTAGAGTTTTGGGGTTTATTTGAGCAGGATTTGGCGATGATGGGTTCTTCGTTGACGATGGCTGTTTGCGGAGGCATCCTGATGATCTCCTCCTCTTCGTTTCTGGCCTCGACGGGTTTTAGTGCTACCACGACAACTCTTGAATTTGTTCTTTGTTTCCGTCATCGTTGGCGAACAGGCCGACGAGGAGAAGCTCAAAGGCGGTGTCTTGCTTGGCTTGCGTTCCCGATGGTACTGATCGGAGCTCAGCTGCTAGTCTTGTTATTTGCAATCTGGTCTTTGTGGAATTTATGTTGTATCTGTACTGAGGCCTTGTTGTACGTTGCTTGACTTATCAATGAAATCTGGATCCTTTCTCAAAAAAAAAAAAAAAGCCCCTCAACCTTCTTTGGCACAAAACCGAAAGAATGCCCATCATTGTACTCTATAACACAGTAACAGATATGCTAATATCTGGGCCATGTTTTTGTAAAGAAAATAATACAAGGACAGATTCACATAGGACAAAACTCCTAAATGTTCAACAAAGAAGAGCCCACCGATGAAAAGTCGTTGGGAAAAATTGTGGACATGAGAGCCTAGATCGAATTTTCCGCAGCCCACATAAGAAACAGCCCAAGATCGCAGTTGGAAGTCCAATAACAAATACGCAAACAAAGAAGTCCGAAACAAATCGCATCAGGAAAAAAATTGAATCTCAACTGTAAAAAAACTAATTTACACCATAAAACTATAAAACAGCTGTTTAACACCACTACACATAAATATTGGATCCTTTCCATTTCAAGCAATGTGCCCCATTGTCCCCAACCCCATAACTATTCATCTACATATTTCTATTCATATTCATTGACCCATCACTATTCATCTCCCAACAATGACCCCATCACTATTCCTACTCTATGTTCATTATCCACTGCTTCATCACTATTTATCTCTCCAACAGCATGCCCTAAATGGGCAACCACTAGAGATGCCCTTGCATTCGATTTTCACATCGCATGCATATGTGGTGGACCCGATCAAACCCCGAGCCGGGCCGGGCCGGGCTTCGGACCAGGCTTGGAAAAGCTCGATCCCACGGACCAACCCCGAGACCGGCCCATCCCTATGCGCCAGGTCTCAAATTCGGGCCTGAGCCAGGGTTGACCACGACTTATTGCGTAGTTTTTGCAAGCCCGAGCCCGGTTTGACAATCGGGCTTCAAACCAAGGCCTGAGCCCAACCCGGTGCACTGGTTGGTTCGGGCCAGGTCAGGATGCCCATGAGCAGATCTAATATGTGAGAAGTTAGTAATTTTTAGACTCCAAAAATTCTATTAAAAAATCTCAAAAAAACTTAGGTGCACATGTATAAAATTTTTTTTAGAATTTTAATATACAAATAATTGGCAAGTATAATTAACCACTTAACTAATTTGTTCAAAAAAAACTTTTTTAGACCTTTCAAACTTTGCACACAATATTTTTTTTCCATATGATCCTTACACAATGTAGTATTTTGTGATTTTTCTAGAATCTTCGAAACCCGGGAATCATTAACTTTGTCACGTGTGCAATGGTTGTAGACAAAATTGTATGTGACATTATCATGTCATCATTCTAAACCATTGAGGGTGTTAAATGACATAATATTAATATATAGATGTTTTCAATTTTCGGTTTTGTAGTTTAAGGTGTGTATGGCCTTTTTGATATTTGATAGGTTTGATACAAACTTATTTCAAGTAATTTAAAAGAAGTCTAACTTTGTATATCTAAGACAACTTAAAATGAATTTACTAGCACGTACGAAGAGGAGTTGCGCCCATGATTGGCCCATTTAACATGATGTTTTTGGTTGAAGGGAATTGAGTAAAGGGGATGAAAATTAGGGTTGGATTGTGATGAAAAGTATTATCTTCCCTAGGTGATTATACAAATTGTTCTTCATATCTCACTTCCCATTCCCCTTTTCTTTCCTTCTTAAGCCAAGAGGCTCCCTGATTCTTCATGTGGGACAAACGCTACATAGGATTATCGGTGTCTGGGAAACGCGCCAACTGCGAGCCGCGGGTCCATGGACCGGCAGACAAATTTGTGGTTGGAATGAGGCCCAACGACAACCCTTCCCAAAGACACTGGGTGGCGGTTGAGCTCATGGCGGCTCTAGCATGGGTCTTCCCAGATCAGGCTCAGTGCGATCTGGGATCCAGGTACAGATCCGTCGTATGGTGAGATTAAGAGGGGGTGAAGGGTGAGGCGAAAGAAATACAAACCGTGCGAGATAAGTATTTTTACCCTGGTTCGAGCCCCCACTACCGGGTAATAGCTCTACTCCAGCCCTCGTTGATAATCTGATGGAAACAGTACAGGGACGCCGAGGCCGGACTAGGAGGCGCCGTCCCCGAGCTTACAGGGGAGTTTCGGACACTGAGGTGGCTAGAATCTACTCTGCTACGACTACTGCTACCGCTAAGAAAGCTTCAGACGCTCGTGTTGTGTGCCCTCCTAGACTTGGTCGTTATGCTGGGCAGGCTTCTCCTTTTATAGGCGCGGCGGGCTGCTCGGAGCTGATACCGCAGGCCCCGCGCCTATCCATGCTTTGTCCATCTTTAGTGGTGGCGCCCTTGTCTCGTTCCCGGGCTCCGTCCTGTGTGCGGCCTGCAAAGAGAAGCCTGTCTGGTTAGTACTGGACACGTGCTCGTCTCGGTGTGCCGATACGGGGGAGCAGCCTGCACAGGGAGAAAGCACTTTCCCTTCATCCCCTATATGGCATTGACTGGTCGGAGCCAGCTTCGCGCCACCTGTTGGGGGCGTCGCGGAGCGCGGCTGCTATTGCCATCTGCCCAAGGGACAAACGGCATGGCGAACTACCCGCATGGCTCTCCCCCGGGCAACCAATACCCCGGGGAGGTACAGTCCTCTCGGTCAAGGCCGAGGAAAGCGTGGTAAGGCATGACAGCTGCCGACACCTATCTAGCGGACAGGCGAGCTGTCCGCGGGGCCCTCTCCCGGGCTAAGGATAGCCCGGGAGGTGCGCAACACTCCTGGTTAGGTCCGAGGAAGGCGTGGTTGTCTTAGTCAAGTCCAGGGATGGCCCCAGCGGGCTAGACGTCTCTCTTGGTACGGCCAGGGATGGCCTTTCGAGCTCTTTCTACGCTCGGCAGGCCGGTACGGATCTGGCCCAAGGCCCATCTCGGGGTGGGATGATTATGAATCACCAACAAGGATTGAAAAGTTAAACATTCAAATCACATAGTGGTCCTCATTTTGCGAAGTAGTGGGGGAGAGGGGGAGGAGGGGTGCTAGCAAACATGAACAAGAGCGACATGAAGGGATTTTGTCAATGGCGTGAAGGGGGCCATCAAAGAGGGGAGTATATAAAGAAAAAAGATAGAAGGAAGAAGGGTCTTTCAACGTTCATGTTTTTTCCTCTCTCTTTTTCAGAGTTTTTGGGGGCTAACATTCCCTCAAACTCGTCACGCTATCCATTCTTGGTATTCTATAGAAGTCGATCGATTCTATTCTCACTTTCTCAGATAACTACAGTTTGATCTGATTCCAATAGGCCAAGAAGAATCAAAACGAACGAGCCAAAACAAATCCCATACAAGAAACAAAAATAGGCCAATAGGTTATATAGATGTCCATGTGTCCAAAATCCAACACTTATTTTTCTCTTGAAAGATCCACGAAAGCAATGCTAGTTTACAGTAATCAAAAGGTACATATTTGGTCCTTGAACTTTTGCCTCAGCACCAATTGAATCCATGAACATCAAAATCGTGTTAAAGTTATCCTCAAATTGTTAAAAGCATAAATAGTTGGTCGGTCAAGAACGGTTTTGTACCAATTGCGCTTATGTGCCTTCTACTTAAGCAATTTTCGCTTATGGGTCATACATGTGGCAAACACGCCTCTCATCTCCTCCTACGCATAGATTCGATCGGTGCCACCCCTCTTCTCCTCCTCCCCTATGCCTAGATCCAATCAGTGTTACACCTCTCATCCTCCTCCCCTCTACCTAGATTCAAAGATCCACAAACCACCTCCATCATTGTCGGTTCCTGAAAGGATCTTGTGGGCCTAGAGGGGGGTGAATAGGCAACTTTTAAAACTTTTCAATTAAAGTTCAGACTCTTAGTAGTTTGTTACCCATATTAACTAGCAAGTTCTAGTCTAATCAGAGAATAGAAGAATAGCGGAAGAACAACAGTAAAGACAACAACATGAATTAAATGCAGAGAAAAGAAAGGGGACACAAAGATTTTTTTAGCGAGGTTCGAAGTCCTCCTCCTACTCCCCGTTGAGGCAAGCCCTTCACCAAGGACTGGCTCCCTCTCGAGCCCGCAGCCTCATTCCACTCTTGTTTGTTTTTCACCACTCCAGTAGGCAAGCACCTATCCTTCACAAACCATCTTGAAGGATTCCACAAACACCATTGACAAGCTCTTCAAGAACACCTTCACCAAGCCGTCTAGGATTGATAATCCAACAGTAACAAGTTTTAGATCATCAATTGAATGGATAATAGACTATCAATCAGATCAAGATACTTTTGGAGCAATTGAAATATTTGGGCCTCTTGTGACAATTTGGTGTAGATGAAGAACAGGGCTCAAATGCAGGCTGATAGGTATGAGAATGATATTCTTAGGCCAAGAGCTCGATTTGGAAGAAGGATTTGTGTCATTTTATAGACTAGGAACCAGATATTAGCCGTTTGAAAGTAATCCTAGCCGTTAATAAGATGACAAAACTACTTTTGCAAAAGTACAGTTAAAATTGCTTTAGTAACGGACACAATTCAACGGTAGGAAAAATTGAACAGAATAAATTAGGTTGCGACAGACTGAATTTCACAATAATACATCTTATGATGGACTGTCTGGCGCGAACGTCATTTTGTCTGTGTGGAAATCTATTGTAATTTAGTTGGGAATAGACATGTCCGGCGCAGGCAACAATCTTTCTGGATGGAAACAAATGAGATTGATTTGTGCTCAAGTATATGTTGGACTATTCAGCGTGAACTAGAATTTTTCTGGAGGTGGCGCCAGACAAAACGCAAGACTTAGGACAAGATTGTCTAGCGTTAACTTGGATGTTTCTGGTTGAACACCGGACAAAAGATGTAAGTCAAAAGTATTGTCCGGCATGAACTTGAATACTTCTGGAGAAGCATCGGACAAAAACAAGGACAGTTGAAGTCATATCTGGCGTTGACTTGAAATTTTCAGGCAAGGAGAATGACTAAAACCTTTTAGGAATGGGTTTCTCCAAGATAATTTTTTACGTGATTGAGAGAACTATTACCCAAACAAGTAATAAAGTGAAACCCTCCTTAATGGTACGGCAAATAACAAAAACCTAGCTACAAGCTTGAAACTTTTCCCAAGCTTAAACTAGCATAAAATGTCCTTAGTCTTGTCTTTGAGCTTGATGCCACACTAATAAGGAGACCACTCATGAACTTGAGCCTAATTTCTCTGAAGTGAGTCCAATTGAAATTTATTTAGGTCATCATCACCAAAACTCTTTAATGAACAATCACTCAAAAATTGAGGGGGCCTAGAAGCTGCAGTTCCCCTCCTCTAATTGTCCTTTTGGTTTGGTCCTACAGCCCTGTGGCACTCGACCCTGACTACCCAACAAACTCCCCACCGACGATGTGTTATGGGAGGAATGAGGATGGAATCGCTGATCGTGAGGAGGAAGGTGGAGCCGACGAAGGAGAATGGCATTACAAGCGGTGGAGAAGGGGTGGCACCAGCAGTGGAGTAGGACAGAGCCGACGAGGGGGAGGACGAATCATGTGTGAGAAGATGGTGGCGCTGGCGATGGAGGGGGCAATAGCGGTAGAGGGTGGATCTAACTATGGAGGAAGTGTGGCGTCGGTAGTGAATGGTGGATGGGAGAGCTGGTTGGGGAGGACGGCGGTGCTGATGAGGGGGATTATTGCACTGGATGGGGAGCATAGAGTATATGGAGGGGAGAGAGAGAGAGAGAGAGAGAGAGAGAGAGAGAGAGAGAGAGAATGTGTGGGAGAGAGATTAGGGTCTTGTTCTTTTTGGCGTTACGTATCGTTGCGTATTATTGTAGCAAATTTTATTATTTTTATATAGCCTATATGTTGTGATAATTTGTAACAATATTTCGTGACTTTTAGTAGTATTTTCAAAGATCCTAAACTATTTTTAATTATTTTTAAATATTTAGACATCTTTTCGAGGGGCTCTCAAATTTGCTACAGTAATACGCCAACAAGGCCTAGGTAAAGGGAGAGAGGGAATGGCTAAAGCTAAGGTGGCACATCCAAATGGTGCTCACATAGGAAATAGAACCACACCACCCTTTATACCAGCGAAAACAACCCCCGGACAACCCAAAACTATTATATTTGATTTAAGGGACCAATTATATTCGATTTAACTAGTTTAAGGGACCAATTATATTCGATTTGACCAAGGTTATAAATAGTCTACTATAGCTCTGTGATAGCATCACTATAGTTTTTTGGACATAAAACGCTAAAATTCCACAAACATAACTATGCGATATGATACTTTCGTAACCACCATAGTACCGCTATGCTACTTTTTTCAATTTCTACAAAATTCAACCATCAGTTATGTGTATTATGCTCTATCATTTTTACATCTAACCTTACAAGGTGATACTATTAATATAAAGCTAATAAAGATCACTTACCCAAGTTTATCTATAATGTACCTGTAGAACGACCACTTATCTACATTAATTATGATCATATGGACATACATTAGACTACATGTATTGGTAAAGTAACATGTATGTTTCTTGTTTAGTTGGATGTGGCTAATATTATACAAGTATTTTATACAACTAATATTGTACAACGTTAATAGCTTCAACCACCGGGCTAGTGATGGCCTAGTGTCCTGATATTGTAATTCATGTCTAAAACGTCAGCTATTTTGAAGATGGAGGGAGTATTTTATATAATTTTTATATTAAGATGCTATAGGATGGCTTCCACAATAGCCCGCAATAGCTTTTATAGTTTTTTTTTCAGGTCTTATTGCGAAATTGCGAAAAACACAATCTAAAACCTCTAGTTTTGAAGCTCAGGACCAAATCGAGGCTGGAGCCAAAATTCAGGTACCAAACAGGTACTTTTCTTTAATTCTTTCTAACTAATTTGATTTAGGTTCCTGTGTGGAGTGAAGGAAAGAAAGGATGGTGAGTCCGAGAGATCTTAGACATATATGAAATATGGTTTTTTTCTATTAAGTTTTTTAAGAAGGTCGAGGGTCCAAATGCAATAGGCGAAGCATGAAAAATTTCCAGGAAGCTAAACGACCGGGTAATTGAGGTCAGGCCAATTGGTTCACCAGCCACCACCTTGACCTGAGACTGGACCCTTGATTGCTCAAGCTAGAGCCGCAAGATAGACGCAAATGGGACATAGAAACAACATGCACAAGTTGCTACCCCCAGCTCTTATAATTTAAACACGGCCCGGCCAAAATTTAAATTAGCTCTTTCTAGTTATTTGGACCCCAGTTGTTTCCTGCTGACCTCACTGTCTGCACACTACTTCTAAATTGATTGGCAAGCTACGTACATCTTCACATACTTAAAAAAAGAGAGAAAGAAAACCCAGTGGGGACTAAACAGCTACTCCCTCCGTTCCAAATTACAGTTCACTGTTGACTTTTGGATATTTTATTTGACCATTCGTCTTATTCAAAAAATATATGTAAATATTATTTATTTTGTTGTGATTTGTTTTATCATTAAACATACTTTAAACATGACTTATATTTTTGCATGTTTGTACTAATTTTTTTAATAAGACGAATGGTCAAAAGACGTGTTCAAAAGTCAACAGTGAACTACAATTTGGAACAGAGTGATACAATTGAGGATTAAAAAATAAGGAGGAAGATAATAGCAATGGCATATGGAGAATGGAGATCTTCACTTGCTCCATAAAAAACAAAGAATGAACAAATGGGGTTTCAAAAACTGATCAAAACACATTTTGCACGTGCGATGTTTGAGACCAGCCGGCCCTGCTTCCAGGAAAGGGGATATCGCTGTCAGTCTGGTTCTTCTCTGCTTCCTGGAGAGCCACCTCCACTGCCCTTTCTACTTCTGAAGCCGCAATCTGCGAATACGACACATGGGGGAGAAGCGCGGTTGAGTGCACAAACGGCTTTAGAGTGATTGAAAGATGATTAAAGCTTAAGCAAACAGTAAGCTTGGCACCGTAAAAATTGTTGATGGTGTAAGTGGCTCAGTGTGATTGCTCAATGATTAAAGCTTGAGTAAATAGTAAGCTTGGCACAGTGAAGATGTTCATTTTGATATGGAGTATTAATTAGTGAGACATCGCAGTTGCATGTACAGGTGGCTTAGTATGATTGATCAATGATTAAAATCAAGTATAGTAGTAAGCTTGGCACCATGGAAAATATGTTGATTTTCATATAATTTAGTGAGGCAGTGACATGCTTGTTGTTTAGGGCTTAAAGAAAGCATGGTTGTTTGGATGCTTGTGGGTGCGTTCTATGTTTCTATAATGTGCAACTCCCAGTCTAATGCAACTGTTTTTTCTATACATGCAGGCAATTGAGGGATTTTTGTTAATGATTTATTCAGAGATTAGAGGAATTTAGCAGGACTTCCACACCATTGACTATTGTCAAGATTTAGGATTCAAAGTGGAATGGCTGTGTTTTAAATTTAATTAGCCTCAAGTGGAAAGGCTAAGCGAATCACTGCAGTATAGTACTACCTCCGTTTTTTTTGTTTGACGCCTTTGACTTTTGACACGCCTTCGACCATTCGTCTTATTCAAATTGTTTTGTAAATATTATTTATTTTGTTGTGATTTGTTTTATCAATAGAGGTACTTTAAATATGTCTCTCTTTTTTTACATTTTGCACTAAAATTTTGAATAAAACGAATGGTCAAAGACGTGCTAAAAAGTCAAAGGCGTCAAACAAAAAAACAGAGGGAGTATCTCTCATCTGTGTGTGGACTCTGACATATTTGTACAATTAGCCTAAATTCTCCCAACAAAGATATTTTCAAAACGAAAATGAAATAAAAAGATGTTCCCAAGGAAGATTATCAGCACTACGTTTCCTAAATTGATTAATAATTTTCATTCCTGCCCCGTTGACATTGCAATATCCTAGTACAACAATGTAAGGATATAAGGACGCGGTGTTATTATATTGGTTGTGACACTGGATGGGCAAAAGGGAGCACAACAATGAGTTTTTTCTTCAAACTTGTCGGTCTTTGCAAATGATTGCAATTATTAGAGATCTTCCATCGGCCATCATTTCAATAATAGGAAGGCATCATCTTTTGCTTTCAGGATTTTGTTTTGTTTGGGCATGGTTAGTTTTGTATTTTAATGATGTTTTGTAAGGCACTTGTTGAACCGTCTACACCTTTGAATATGGAGGCTGGATTATATCCTCTAAAAAAAACAGGATGGAATGTACTACGAAGGAACTACGAAAATTTGGACAATCTTGTAGATGACTGTACCGATGCATCCTTTCTAACCTAAAGTTTAGACCAGTTAATGTCAATAAAGCAGGTGGACTAAGTTCAGAAAAAAAAACTTACTCCTAAGCACCAACAATTCAAGTTAAGCTTGCCTTCCAAAATAAAAGTTGGGGATAAGCTTGCCTTGCGAAAAAACAATTTACATTTTTTAAAAGGCAGGTTAAGCGCTCACCGTGGTTTCGACATTCATGACCGTGGACAACTTGTTGCCAGACATGTCGGACCGGATCCCTCTCGTCTTCACATTCATGCTCTTGAGGCGCCGGAGGGCTCCGATCATGGAGTCGATGGACGACGAGGGCTCGTCCACCTCGAACTGGATCTTCACGCCCTGCTGCTGCGAGTCGTGCCCCAGCAGCTTCGCCCTCAGCTCCTTGTTCCTCCTCTGCAGCTTCTCCCTTGCGGCCCTGAGCTCATGGATGTAGATCGCCGCGGATTGCACGATCGAGTTCTTGTCCCCCTGCCACCAACAGCATCAGCATCAGGATCACTCTGCCGAAGCTACCATCGCCATGAAAGATGCGAAAATGCAGAGCTCTGGTTGTGCATCGTGCACAGACATATCGATCGTCAACAAAGAAAAGAACGCGGAGATCAATTGAAGATAGTCTGCATTAACGCATTGACCATCTTATGCCGACAGTGATAACCATGGGGGAAGCTGTAACGGCCGACGAACCTTGGACCTCGAGGAGACCATGGCGTACAGGTCGGCGTAGCTCTGGCTGAGCTTCTCGCGCCGCTGGCGCTCGCGCATCATGTGCCGGAACCCGCGGCTGCTCTCGACGGCGCCGGCGACAGCGCCGGCCGCCGGCCGCCGCTCCTCCTCCGCCCCGCCTGTCGCCATCCTGCCCAGCGCGTCGATCACCCTCCGGTGGATGTTCCTCCCTCGCATTCCCGGCGGGGGCGCCTCCCCGCCCCCGCCGGCGCGGCGGTACTCCCGGAACGCGCTCCGCCGCGCCGCGGCGAGGGGCTTTTCCGGCGAGGCAATGAGGCCGAAGGGCAGCTCCGGCGAGGCCGGCGCGCCGCCGTGCGCGAACGCGAGGAAGGGGGCCTCGTCCTGGAAGGCGTAGTAGTACGAGTCCATGTCCATTTGCATTTCCTTCCTCCGTCTCGCGCGCTTGAGGTGTTCGTGCTCGTGCTCGTGTTCGTGTGGGTGTCCGTGGATTTGTTTCCCGGGAAATAATTCGAAGCGCGGGTTAAATAGCCAAGTAGCCGCGCCCGCGTGCGCGAGCCCGAGCCGCGAGGTGGGTTTCGGTCACGTGGTCAAATGGCGTGTGCACAGTGAGGCGAGGCGATTGGATGAATTGAGGAATGGTCAAATCTGTTCTTTACATGGGCTTTTTCGTGTTTAATTAATTGGGAGGAGATTGGGACTTGGGAGAGCGGATAGAGCACGTGACGGAAATGGAGGCGCAGCTACGCGCTTCAAGCCGTGGCGTCAGGCGCGCTGCACACGTCGGCAAGAGGGAGGTGGAGAAGGTTCCACGTAGGAGCCACATGGAATTTTCCTGCCTCGCTTTATTTGCGAATGACACCCTGCCGGATTTGTAATTTCCATTTTAGGGTGTGATTTCTTTTTACTTCTTCTTCTTCTTCTAATTCGGCAACCATTACTCCTCAACACATGCGAATTGTAGAGCTTCTAAATGATACTCCATAGCATTTTGCCATATTTGCGCCTTCGCCGGTTCACCAACTGCTAGAGAAAATATTAAGATATCTATGGGCTCCTACCCGTCCAAACATAAAAGTGATATTTTGGCATATAGAACATAGAAGATAAAAATAGGACAACGTTCTAAACTTGCAAACCATGTCAATTCAACTTAAGTTTCATTTCCTAATTAGCTAAAGTGTGCTGATATTTTCATAAATAAAACCCATAATTATCTATGTGACGCACTTGTATACAGTTTATTTTCAGCAAGGATGGGACGATTGGTTTAATCTAACTAAAATCCATAATTACCTACGTGACACAACTTGTATACCATTTTATTATAAGCAAACCAATAATTTATAAGCACTCGGTGCAACCTCTTAAATAAAATACTTTGGAGGACATTTATGATATATATTGAAAAACAAAGAATATTTTAGGGAGATCTAGAGCCACTCTTTGTATTACTAGTCAACAATGTTATCCTATTTGGATGTTGAACACATATATAGCACAACATAAGAAAAGTTTTCCTGAGAGACGAAGCCAAAATTTTTTTTTTTTTTTGAAAATTCAATGACGAGTAACTGGTGTGAACAAAGAGCTAGCTAGCTAACGAGTAGCGACTCAATATATAACACGCCATTTACCGTAGTTAGCTAGGATGTTTGAAGGTAAATGACGAGTAAAGACTCCTAGCTAGACTAAAAATCTTCTGCTGCTGATCTTGGGACACGCTTTTGGACTTTTGGTGGCATGCATGAGTGGAACGTTCTATTCTTCAGCGAGTTAATTAGCTAGGTAGCTCGTGCTACTTACTAATCTACTACGTACTTTTATCAGGGAGTGTTGAGCGGCAAGGTGCTATTTTTCTAATATATGTTCATGATTAATTAGTTTATGGATGGTACTGCTATCTACCTGTTCAAGGTACTATGTATGTGCTGGTTACATATGGTCATGGCGAGGTCATCGGTTGTTCCAATTAAATGTTGCATTCCACGTGTTCCCCATGGTAGCCTTTGTGTTTTGCGGTGTTTAATTAACACGCATGCTCTCTTGATGAGCTTCCTTGCTTCTACCGTAATAGTTTTCCATAGGATCCCGTTCAATTTATAACTCGCCAAATCTGTCTGCGCCGCCTTCCCGTTCAATTTATAGCTTTGATCTGCACCAGCTCGGTGAGCCATTGTAGCTTTGAGTTGCTTGCAATCTCTCGTGTCAGCTCATGGCATACATGATTGGTGCTGACTACGGGAATTCTTGTGCTGATTGGACTGTGCAGGTGCTAGAATGCTGCAGCACTCGAACAGCGACAACGAGATGCTGCGGAGGAGGAAGCTGGAGGAGCAGCAGGCGATTGAGCTCCAGAAGAGTGTTGGATCTTATTATAATAACAAATACTCCCTCCGTTCTTTTTTATTTGACGCTTTTGACTTTTAGACACATCTTTGACCATTCGTCTTATTCAAAAAATTTATGCAAATATCATTTATTTTGTTGTGATTTGTTTTATCAACAAAGATACTTTAAACATGACTTACTTTTTTGCATGTTTGCTATAATTTTTTGAATAAGACGAATGGTCAAAGAAGTGCTCAAAAGTCAAAGGAGTCAAATAAAAAAAACAGAGGTAGTAGTTGATAATGACAACATTATTATAACAACTAATTTGTTGATTGTTTTATAAGTCATTGCTGGATTTGGTTCTTAATTGTGTCTTGTAATGCTTTCGTGCGTATGCAAGATAGAAGAGTGTTGGATCTTATTCATTTAAATCTTTGTACTGAGTGTCAAAATCAAATTTCCAAAATTATTTTAAATTAATTGGGATGTTTCCAAAATTTCCAAAATTATCTTGGGACACGCTTTTGGACTTTTGGCGGCATGCATGCAAGCATGCATGCATGAGTGGAACGTTCTATTATTCGACGAGTTAATTAGCAAGCTAGCTCGTGCTAACTTACTAATCTTACTACTCTTATCAGGGAGTACGTGTTGAGCGGCAAGGTGCTATTTTTCTAATATATGTTCGTGATTAGTTTATGGATGGCACTGCTGTCTACCTGTTCAAGGTACTATATATGTGCTGGTTACATATGGTCATGGGCCATGGCGAGGTCGTCAGTTGTTCCAATTAAATGTCGCATTCCACGTGTTCCCCATGGTAGCCTTGTGCTTTGCGGTGTTTAATTAACATGCATGCTCTCTTGATGAGCTTCCTTAATTGCTTCTACCGTAATAGTTTTCCACAGGATCCCGTTCAATTTATAACTCGCCAAATTTGTTTGTGCCGCCTTCCCCGTGATCCCCTAAGCGCCTCCCTCGCCGATTTAGGGCCCGTTTGGAAACCCTGATCCCGGCCGGGATCCCGGCCCAATCCCAGGGTGGGAATCCCATGGTGGAAGATTTCCCTGAAAAATTTTCGGGTTCATTTGGAAGCCCATTCACCAGGGATTATTGGACCCATTTCCCCCCTCTTTCCACGGGGAAGTCTTCCCAACTCCCGACCTCATGGAAATTCTCCCTTGCATCTCCTCCCTGCCTGCGTCACCTCCCTGTTAAAGATAGAAGTGTTTGGTCTTATCCCTTGTATTTAGAGTTGATTGTTGTAACAAACTTGTACTTATCCTGCACCATTGGTGTGAGTATATATAACAGCCTCAGCCGCCTCAGTTGGGGTACGGCAAAACTATTTCACAGCTTCATCTTTTTCATGGTATCAGAGCCGAGTTAATCTACTCCATCTCTTTGAGTGAATGGCTTCATCTTCCGCCACCACCGTTGCCAGTGGCACAACAACTCCTGGGTTTAATCACCTGGCGAACATCAAGTTGAGCCAGAGCAATTATCTGCTATGGAAGGCTCAGTTTATGCCTTATCTTCGAGGGCAGCGGCTCTTGGGCTACGTTGATGGCACTATGAAAGCGCCATCTCCCACGGTGAAACAAGTAAACACCAAGGGAGAAGATGAGGATGTTCCAAATCCAGAACATCACCAATGGGTCCAACAGGACCAGATGGTACTTGGTACCATTCTCTCTACGCTGGAGCCGGATGTGCTCGGTCGAGTACTTTTCCTGGCAACGGCGGCTGAGGTGTGGGATGCGCTTGAGCGCATGTATTCCTCACAATCCCGTGCGCGACTGATCCAAGTTCGGTGTCAGTTCGCCACTGCTCGCAAGGGAACTCAGTCTATGACTGAGTATTTCAATCGGGTGAAAAGCTATATTGACTCTCTAGCGGCTGCTGGACACCCACTGGATGAAGAAGAGGTCGGCATCTACATGTTGTCTGACCTAGATTCCGAGTATGATCCTCTGGTGACATCGGTTGCCACCAGCTCCACTCGGATTACTCTTAGCGATATCTATGCTCACATGGTGAGTTTTGAGATACGTCAACAGCAGAATCAGGGCGTCATCGACAACCAGATCACGTCGGCAAATAATGTCTCCTGAGGGCGTGGCTGGCGTGGAGGAAATGGTGGATGGCATGGTGCAGATAATCGAGGTCGCGGCCGTGGTCGCAATGGCGGCCAAGGAGGTCGTGGAAATGGTCACGGAGGTCGTGGCAGCAGCTCGCATGGAGGATCATCCGGCGATAGCTCGAGACCCACATGCCAAGTGTGCAACAAAGTGGGACATACTGCTCTGCGTTGTTACAATCGTTTTAACCACGCTTTTCAGGAAGAAGATCCCAGGGTGGCTGCCATGGCAAGTGCAGGCCATACTACAGATCCGGCATGGTATACAGACTCGGGCGCAACTGATCACATCACTGGTGATCTTGAGAAGATGACTGTCCGAGAGAAGTACAATGGCAAAGATCAGGTCCACGCAGCGAACGGATCAGGTATGCCAATTATGCATATTGGGTATTCTCAGATTAGAACACTCTCCAAGCCTTTGTTACTAAACAATGTCCTACATGTACCACACACTCAGCGTAATCTCCTCTCAGTCCACAAACTTTCCACTGACAACAATATTTTCTTTGAGTTTCATCCAAATGATTTCTTGATTAAGGATCGAATCTCGAGAAAATCCTTCTCCGTGGTACCAGTAAAGGTGGGCTATATCCATTGGGCTCAACCAGCTCCATTCAGCGCAAGGAGATGAACTTCGTCAGCACACTGCCAGATGCGGCGCTATGGCATGCTCGGTTGGGCCATCCATCTTCCAGAGTAGTTCAGCAAGTCATTGCTAAGAATAATCTTTCGTGTCGTGGTAGCAATAAGGACATTGTTCCGGTGTGTAATCCGTGTCAACTCGGAAAGAGCCATCAATTGCCATTTTCACCTTCGAATAAAGTCTCTGTTCGTCCTCTTGAACTCATATTTTCTGATGTATGGGGCCCTGCCATCACCTCTTTTGGTGGATTTAAGTATTATGTCAGTTTTATTGATCACTATAGCAGATTTACATGGTTGTATCCTATTAAGTCTAAAGCCGATGCATACAGGATTTTTCCTCTGTTCCAAACACATGTCGAGCGTCTGTTTAACACAAAGATTACTCATCTTCAGTCAAACTGGGGAGGAGAATATAAAAAACTCAACTCATTTCTGCAAAACCTTGGCATCTCGCATCATGTAGCATGTCCCCATACACATCAACAAAATGGCTCTGCCGAACGGAAGCATAGACACATTGTCGACGTCGGTCTCACTCTTTTAGCACAATCGAGCCTTCCTCTCTCTTTCTGGGATGCAGTGTTCACCACTGCATGCTTCCTCATCAATCGGGTCCCTACTCCAACTATTGGCTCTATTAGTCCTCTTGAAAAATTGATGGGAACAACTCCAAATTATAAGTTTCTCAAAACCTTCGGATGTGCCTGTTGGCCAAACCTCAGACCTTATAATTCCAGAAAACTCCAATTCCGATCGACTCAGTGCATTTTTCTGGGTTATAGTAGTATGCACAAAGGATATAAATGCTACCATCGTCCGTCTGGCAGAGTCTACATTTCACGAGATGTCGTCTTTGATGAATTCTAGTTTCCCTGTTTACAGAGTTCCTCCACATCCCCTTCCAGTTCACCCACCGAATCAGCAATACTGCTCCCTCCACAAATTCCTGCATCTGTGCCTAGGAATCAATCTGAGAATCCTTTTATGCATATTGAGCATACTAATATCCTTTCAGATGTGCCTGTTTCGGTTGCTTCTTCTCAGGGATTTGTTGAGGAAACCAGGGATGCTTCTGTTGGTCCTGACTAGGCTGATTCGGTTGGCATCTCAGGCATTGTTCATCACGATGCAGTTGTCGACAACAGCGCAGATTCAGCAGGGGAAGATTCAGCGCAACACTCTGGTCCTTCAAACGTGCCTAGCACTGGCACAGGCCAAGACCGAGCACATGGCATGCGCACACGACTTCAAGACAACATCCGCAGACCAAAAGTGCGCACTGATGGAACTGTGCCTTTCGGGCGCAGTTCAAATCTTCTGACCAGAGAACCCGCTACTTACTTAGAAGCAATTCAGCACGAAGAATGGCGCAGGGCTATGGATGAGGAGTTCATGGCGCTGGTCAAAAACAAAACATGGCATCTAGTGACATACAAGTCAGGTATGAATCTAATTGACTCGAAGTGGGTTTTCAAATTGAAAAGAAATGCCGATGGGTCTGTTGACAGATACAAGGCACGTTTGGTGGCTAAGGGATACAAGCAATGGTATGGAATAGACTATGGGGACACTTTCAGTCCAGTGGTAAAACCAGCAACCATACGTCTGGTTCTTTCCTTGCTGTATCAAAGAATTGGAATCTGACGTAGCTGGATGTTCAAAATGCATTTTTGCATGGAATTCTGGAGGAGGATGTGTTTATGAGGCAACCGGAAGGGTACGAGGATGAGAGTAATCCCAAGGCGGTATGTAAGCTTGATAAATCTTTATATGGGCTCAAGCAGTCCCCGAAGGCATGATTGAGTCTGAAACTCTAAGAGCTCGGTTTTGTACCATCCAAAGCAGACACGTCCCTTTTTGTCTTCAATCAGAAGGGTCACATAATATATGTTCTAGTATATGTGGATGATATCATAGTCACCGGCTCTTCAACTAATGCAGTCAAACAACTGATTCAGAAATTGAAAGGGGAATTTGCTGTTAAAGATCTTAGTGATTTGCACTATTTTCTGGGTATTCAAGTGCAAAAATGTGACGATGGCTTACGCTTATGCCAAACTCGGTATATAGATGATATCTTGGACAGGACAGGTATGCAAGACTGTAAACCTGTAACTACGCCATTATCAGTCTCGGAGAAACTGTCAAGAGAAGAGGGAAAATGTTTGTCAGCAGAAGATGCTACTAAATATCGTAGCACGGTAGGAGCTCTTCAGTATGCAACTCTCACGAGACCAGATATAGCGTTTGCAGTAAATAAAGTTTGTCAATTTCTGCATTCATCGACCGATGTGCATTGGTCAGCTGTTAAGCGAATACTCAGATATCTGAAGTATACACGGACTATAGGACTATGTATCGGTAAATCTCGGTCAGAACTCTTGAGTGCCTTTTCAGATGCGGACTGGGCAAGTTGCCCAGATGATCGAAGATCAACCGGAAGTTTCGTGGTGTATTTTGGAAGTAATCTAAAATCATGGAGCTCGAGAAAGCAGGCTACTGTTTCAAGGTCAAGCACTGAAGCAGAATACAAATCACTGGCTAATGCAACAGCAGAATTGCTATGGATACAGTCATTACTTGGAGAGTTAGGAGTTTATCAGAAACAAGCACCGATCCTATGGTGTGATAATCTTGGCGCAAAGTACCTATCAGCAAATCCTGTGTTTCATGCCCGGACGAAACATGTGGAAGTTGACTTCCATTTTGTACGAGAAAGAGTGGCGAATCAGGCATTAGATGTGCGGTTTATTCCGTCAAAAGACCAAGTGGCAGATGGTTTAACCAAGGCTATATCAGCATCAGATCTTTCCAAGCTGTGGTTCAATCTCAACCTCACCGATGTTGTGATTGACGGGAGGTGTTAAAGATAGAAGTGTTTTGTCTTATCCCTTGTATTTAGACTTTAGAGTTGATTGTTGTAACAAACTTGTACTTATCCTGCACCATTGGTGTGAGTAAATATAACAGCCTCAGCCGCCTCAGTTGGGGTACGGCAAAACTATTTCACAGCTTCATCCTTTTTACTCCCCCTCCGCCTCCTTGCCGTCGTCGACTTCGCGACCTCCCCCTCCACCTCCTTGCTGCCGCCGCCACCGCCGCCTCCCCCTTCGTCTCCCTGCCCCCTCTGCCTCCCTACCGCCGCCACCTTCCCCTCCGCCTCTGGCCCCTCCGTCTCCCTACCTCCACCCCCCACCGCCTTTCTACCACCGCCTCAACCTCCGCCTCGCGCCTCGCCTCCCTCCCTCCGCCTCCGCCTCGCCTCCGGACTCTTCGTCCCGCCTACGGCCTCCTTGGCTTCTCCAGATCTAGAGATCTTCACCAATTTGGTTTCTACTCATCCTTATTTGCTTATTAGTAATATGCTTACTTAGCATCCCAAGAAAGATTATATTCATGTGTGGCTTGATTTTGGGTGTTGATTTTGAATTCTGGGTGATGAATTTGGCGATCAACAGGTAGGAGTGCTGCGATGATTATACATGAATTGCAAATAAACTAGTGATTCCTGTGCAGCAACAAGAGGCACTACTGATATCCTGCTTCAATCTCAGTTTTAGTTCCACTGCGGAATGAAAATGCCACCTGAATAACTTCACTCGAGATGGTATATTTTTTTGCATGTTGAGGTGTAGCATGTGAACTTACCTCTTCTTTCAGCACATCAATGCCATCTCGCTATTCAGCTGGAAATAAAAATGGTAAAGAACAGATTTGACCATTCCTTACGTGGGCTTTTTAGTGTTTAATTAATTGGGAGGAGATTGGGATTGGGAGAGCGGATAGAGCACGTGGCGGAAATGGAGGCGCGGCTACGCGTTTCGAGCCGTGGCGTCAGGCGCTCTGCACACGTTGGCAAGAAGGAGGAGGGGAAGGTTCCACTTAGAGCCACATGGAATTTTCCTGCCTCGCTTTATTTGCGAATGACACCCTGCCGGATTTGTTATTTCCATTTTAGGGTGCGATTTCTATTTACTTCTTCTTCTAATTCGGCAACCATTCCTCCTCAATACATGCGAATTGTAGAGCTTATATAAATAATAAACCATAGCATTTTGTCATATTTGCGCCTTTGCCGGTTCACCAACAGCTAGAGAAAATATTAAGATGTCTACCCGTCAAACATAAAAGTGATATTTTGGCATATAGAACATAAGAAGTTAAAAGTGGGACAACGTTCTAAACTTGCAAACCATGTCAATTCAACTTAAGTTTCTTTTCCTAATTAGCTAAAGTGTGCTGATATTTTCATAAATAAAACCCACAATTAACTATGTGACGCACTTGTATACAGTTTATTTTCAGCAAGGATGGGACGATTGGTTTAATCTAACCAAAATCCATAATTAAATACGTGACGCAACTTGTATACCATTTTATTATAGGCAAACCAATAATTTATAAGCACTCGCTGCAACCTCTTAAATAAAATACTTTGGAGGACATTTATGATATATATTGAAAAACAAAGAATATTTTAGGGAGATCTAGAGCACATGTGCCACTCTTTGGCTGTGTTTCTTTCGGCGGTTAGATTATAATTTAAAAAGGTTGCGGTGTTTTATAGAAGATTTAAAGGGCCAAAAAATTATGAAAAGAATATTTTTGAGATCTTTGAAACAAATTGTGCAAAGTTTAAAAAAATAACTATAAAATATTTCAAAATATAACCATTACAAAAATGACAAATTTTAAGCTGCAGCTTATAATCTGATTATAAGCTGAAAGAAACAGAGCCTTTGTATTACTAGTCAACAATGTTATCCTATTTGGATGTTGAACACATATATAGTACAACATAAGAAAAATTTTCCTGAGAGATGAAGCCAAATTATTTATTATTATTTTTGAAAATTCAATGACGAGTAATTGGCCGGTGTGAACAAAGAGCTAGCTAGCTTGCTAGCTAAGAGCATCTCCAATAGTAATAGTAAAAATGGAGCCTTATATTACATTATATGTACTCCGTAAAATGCCTTATGGCCTCAAAAATATAGCAACTCCAACAATCAGCCCTAAAGCATATACGTATACATTTAATTACATCAACATATCCATTTATTGCTTCTAAAACATAGTGAAACCAAATGTAGGACTTGACAATTGAGCTGCCATGTTTAGCAACTTCTCTTAGAGCCCCAAACTTTTTTAGGGCTTTTTTTAAGATAGGATCTATTGTTGGAGTTTATTTTTTTTGAAAAATCCCAAAATATAGAGATAACAACCTATAAAGGACTTCTCTTGGAGATGCCCTAACGAGTAGTGACTCAATATGTAACACGCCATTTACCGTAGTTAGCTAGGATGTTTGAAGGTAAATGACGAGTAAAGACTCCTAGCTAGACAAGAATCCTCTGCTGCTGATCTTGGGACACGCTTTTGGACTTTTGGCGGCATGCTTGCAAGCATGCATGAGTGGAACGTTCTATTATTCGGCGAGTGAATTAGCTAGCTAGCTCGTGCTAACTTACTAATCTTACTACTCTTATCAGGGAGTACGTGTTGAGCGGCAAGGTGCTATTTTTCTAATATATGTTCGTGATTAGTTTATGGATGGCACTGCTATCTACCTGTTCAAGGTACTATATATGTGCTGGTTACATATGGTCATGGCGAGGTCGTCAGTTGTTCCAATTAAATGTTGCATTCCACTTGTTCCCCATGGTAGCCTTGTGTTTTGCGGTGTTTAATTAACATGCATGCTCTCTTGATGAGCTTCCTTAATTGCTTCTACCGTAATAGTTTTCCACAGGATCCCATTCAATTTATAACTCGCCAAATCTGTTTGTGCCGCCTTCCCCGTGATCCCCTAAGCGCCTCCCTCGCCGATTTAGGGCCCGTTTGGAAACCCTGATCCCGGCCGGGATCCCGGCCCAATCCCGGGGTAGGAATCCCATGGTGGAAGATTTCCCTGGAAAATTTTCGGGTTCATTTGGAAGCCCATTCACCAGGGATTATTGGACCCATTTCCCCCTCATTTCACGGGGAAGTCCGCCCAGCTCCCGACCTCGTGGAAATTCTCCCTCGCGTCTTCTCCCTGCCTCCGTCACCTCCTCCTGCGCCTCCTTGCCGCCGTCGACTTCACGGCCTCCCCCTCCACCTCCTTGCCCCCGCCGCCGCCGCCTCCTCCCCCTCCACCTCCACCTCCCTGCTGTCCCCGTCCCTGCCTCCTTCGTTTCCTTGCCCCCTCCGCCTCCCTACCGCCGCCACCTTCCCCTCCACCTCTGGCCCCTCCATCTCCCTACCGCCACCCCCACCACCTTTCTACACACCGCCTACCACCGCCTCAACCTCCGCTCCCTTCAGCCCCTTCGCCCGCCTCCGCCTCCGCCCCCCTCCCCTCCGCCTCACCGCCCTCGCCTCCGGCCTCTTCGCCCCGCCTACGGCCTCCTTGGCTTCTCCAGATCTAGAGATCTTCACCAATTTGGTTTCAACTCATCCTTATTTGCTTATTAGTAATATGCTTACTTAGCATCCCAAGAAAAGATTATATTCATGTGTGGTTTGATTTTGGGTGTTGATTTTGAGTTCTGGGTGATGAATTTGGCGATCAACAGGTAGGAGTGCTGCGTTGATTATACATGAATTGCAAATAAACTAGTGATTCCTGTGCAGCAACAAGAGGCACTACTGATATCCTGCTTCAATCTCAGTTTTGGTTCCACTGCGGAATGAAAATGCCACCTGAATAACTTCACTCGAGATGGTATATTTTTTTGCATGTTGAGGTGTAGCATGTGAACTTACCTCTTCTTTCAGTACATCAATGCCATCTCGCTGTTCAGTTGGAAATAAAAATGGTTCCACTGCTTTTGTTCTTAATTTTGTTTTTTTATTTTCTGCTGAAGTTCATTCACTTTTTAAATTTTCTGCTGAAGTTCATTCGTTGTTCAGCTGGAAATAAAAATGGTCGTGGCCTCGTGGGGATCATTTCCCAGGAGGGCGATGAAGAGGGGAGGGGATGGGGCGGTTCCCTGGGTTTGGTAAAGTCCCATAAAATCCCCTCCAGGGATTCCTATTCCTGGGTTTTTTCCCCTGGGCTGCCAAACAAGCCCTTAAGGAGAGAATAAAACTCGCCGCCAAAGTGTCTCCTTTCTTGCATCCTAATTCACCGTCGTCGTTGTGGGTGTGGCAACAATGGAGGGTACTTCTCTCTCCCCTTTCTTTCCTCTTTTCTCTCAACTTCTCTCCTGACAGCATCCTCTCCTCATGTTGTGTGTGGGTCGAGTGTGGCCGGGTTAGAGTCAAGTCATCGGATTCGCCTCCCTTGAGGCAAGATCCTTTTGGTCCTAGCTTGGATTCAAACCTTCCCGAGCGCGATGACATGGAGCCGGCCGACAATGGGATGTGACCTAGCGAATTCGGTGGTGGCGTACATTGTCGTTGCGGTTGTGAGGAGTGGTGGTCGTGTTGTGGTTTGGGCCTGCTCCGGCACGGCAGAGCCTAGACCAAACGGCATGGCAGCCGGTTCGAACACTTCCCAATGGCATGGCGGCCAGAGTGGTTTGATCTAGGGTCGTGAGGCTGAAGATGGTGGCTAGCCTAGTTATGCAACGTCGAGGCCCTCGGTGCGTCCCTACTCTGGTTGCGGTGAAGGGTGGGGTTGGTGCTTCTCGCTGGCTCCCACCCTTAGGTCTCCCCTTGGCGACGACATATCTTTTGTGCTGCGGCACCCCAGATGAGGTCCGTTGCTTCGCTGCCTTGCTCCTCCCCCACCACCTTGTGAGTCTCAGCGGTTCCCCTCATTGGTGGCGTGGCGGCGGCGTGGATCGGCGATTTAGATCTTCATGTCAATCCCTTACTTTGTGGCCTTCCGTTGTTGTGGTTTTGAGGTCGGTGCATCGGGTGAAAGCCTACCTTTTGAGTTGGCAATGGTGATGCCGTTCGACGTCACTCTCCACTTTGATGCATATCGAGGGTGCCATCTTCCCACAGAGCTTTCTCGGACGAAAACCAAGTTTGTCCGAACAGGCTATGGTGGTGTGGAGGCTGCTACCTTGTTGAAAGCGTTGCCTTGAGAGTTGTTGGTTGGCTGTCTGTTAGGATTTGTCAGTTTAGACGTCGTCTTGTTTCTTAGGTGGTTGCCTTGGTTGGGTCGGCTGAGTCGCCTAGTTGGGTTGCTCGCCGGCGTTGCATTGGTTCGCTGGTGGTGGCCGGCTATTATTTTGTTATCCTCTTGTGGTGCTCGTGTGGTCTTCTTTAGGCCAAGTTGATTGCGTTTAGTTATGTTGTTCAACGCCCGAACCCTGGTGTTCTTTTTATTTTTTTGTATTTTCTCCTATATAAATGAATTGGTAGAGCTCCTGCCATTTGGTTCAAAAAAACTATAACTTTTAAAATTTGCATTACATTTTACAAAACGCTCTACTAAAATTGTTAGAAAGTCAAATTTAGATGAGGTGGATCAAATCTATCTCTCATTAATTCCTTTTAAAAAGATTGAGTGGCAATATTGAAAATTCTCTAGTGGTGGTGGTAAAGATGGAAGTCCATCATCTATCTCCAGTCTCCACACCCAAATATCGTGAAGATAATTTATATTTAGTTTACTTGCTTGCCTATATTTTGGTGTATTATATTTTACAAAGCTTTCCACCAAATTAAAATATATCAATCTATGTATTATCTAACTTTGTAATCTTAGGGTGCGTGTTGTATTTTAGGAGTTTATTCTATTATCATAGGGTGTGAAAGCATAACAAAGTCAAGTACAAAAGTAGAGCTGAGGTGATGGAGACGAAGGTAGGAAAACACAACATACTTAAGGTGTAAACTCAAAGCTAAGGGTGTGAACATAACAAAATTGAGTATAAAAATGGTATTGAGGGCATGAGCCAAACATATACTTCTTCTATTTTTTTCGTTTGACGCTTTTGACTTTTGGACACAACTTTGACCATTCATTTTATTCAAAATTTTAGTGCAATCATGAAAAAAAAAGTCATGTTTAAAGTACTTCTATTGATAAAAAAAATCACAACAAAATAAATGATATTTACATAATTTTTGAATAAGACGAATGGTCAAAGGCGTGTCCAAAAGTCAAAGGTGCCAAACAAAAAGAACGGAGGGAGTAGAATATAACACAATAAAAAGTAACTAGTACGATATTTATATGTGGCAAAACATGGACACCCAACTATATAAGAAAACCAAAAAACAAATGCATATATGAAGTGTTTAGTAGACAAAGAGGAGAGACACACATTTCCCATCGTACAGACTGTAGGCATGATGACTAGAGTTGGCATATTGTAGGAATTGGGGTGGGGCTCCAACCCTAGCCACGAGATACAAATATTGGGAAAGTCAATGCAGCACACAACTTCTTCACCTCTACCTTGACTTAGAAACTGTGCCAGACTGATGGCAAGGTGCACTGGTATAGAGCCTAGCCTACACCTGTCGTAATCTAGACCTACCTCATGGGCACCCCCAACCCAAACCACATCTACACAATCTTGATGGACATAGCTTGCCGTAGATTCCAGCAAGTTCATCCCATCAGATATGATAGTCCTACACTAACCTAAATCTTCAAAGCCAACATCAACCGGCAACCTCGTCAGATCCTATGATAAAGCATTGTTTAGGCCTTCTTATTAGATAGATGCAACCACTGGACCTCCACTCTAGATCTAGACTAGACCACCTTACAGGGCAGGAAACGCTGGTGTTGTTGATAAGCACGTCAATGTCAAGGGCCTCGATTACTTCCCAAGCTCATTCGTGTTGGCGACGAGGCCCTTTGCAGCAAGGTCAAGGACGATCTCATGTGTCATCTATGAGCACACATCAAATAGTTGTTGCTTGCCAAGAGTTCGGGGCTGCGCTAGGCCTTCACTGATACAAAGCTTAAGGGTGTCATTTCACCGGCACTTCTCCTAGCCACCAAGCTTGTCTATGCATGCTTCGACTCCGGATGTATTGGATCAGTCCTTGTGCCAAGGAGAAGATATGTAAGGCCTTTGGACAGTGCATTTTTGTGGTTCTACACCCTGTAGCCAAGGTTGGTCGTCCCTCCCATGGAGGTCAAAGGTAATGGAGAACACTAGTCCACATCATTCCACTCAAATCCATTTGTTTTTTTAGATCACAGTTAATTCCGCTCTATTCTTGCCATCCATGTGCCAACATTGCACCACCATCCTTATCACCACCAATCGTCTCTTCCCTTCCCTTCCAATGCTTATATTCATCATCATGAGCATTATTCTAACATTGTCCTTGTTCCCAAGTGCCACCAAGACCTTCTTTGATCACCCTCCTACATTCTAACATGTTGACGTTGCACTACCATCATTGTCACCCTTGCCTCCTTAAAGGGTTTCGTGGAAATCATATACTAGTGCACAAAACCAATCTACCGCATAAACAAGAAACCAAGCAAATATAAATTCACAAATTTTACCACTAGTTGCGCATGGTAACATAATGAGATTCGATGAAGCCACTTCAACCGATTTGCATGCAATCGTCCAGAAGTAGCACATTGTGTCTCCTTGTAAAATCCGATTACATGCCTCCTCCTTGTCACAATTTGTCATAGATCGTCCTGATCAGCACCACAGTCGAAGTCCAAATGTGCTGAGGAGGAACTTTGAGCGTTGGTGTGCTAGTAACCCCACCCCCTTAAATAGCTTCTTGGTGAACCCCTACCTAGAGGGCCAACATGACATAAAGTCCACGCCTCACGTGGCCATATGGCTATTAGGCATAATCTATGACACCATTTCTCAAACTCGCTTAGAATCAATACCACATAAGGGATTTGTCTATGCATATTTGCATAACACCACTCTTAGGCTTTCCACATCGCTTTCCCTGAAGGAGTAACCTAGGGTGTTTTGTTTAGTCCATCTGATAGTATATATCAGTGCAAATCTCTTTATAGTAGCAAGGTGTAGTACTCTTCCACCACAACCAAGCACATGGGTCATATTGACATCACATCATAACCGGACAAGGTGGTACTTATTCTCATGAACATCGATCACATCATAACCGGCTAAGGTATTACACTTACCCCATCACATCATAACCTTAACCGGCTAAAGTAGTACTATTCACATGGACATCACATCATAATTGGCTGAGGTATTACACTTACCTCCCATAATTAAGGGGCTGACAAAGAGGTGGCACACTCATCCCCATCACCAAAGATCGCTTGAGAGTCGAGAGTAAATAAAAGTAGTGAATAAGCCAGCTAAGATGGATAATAAGCTAGATTTTGGTAGGTTTCTTGGATCTGCTTATCGAAGCTTGTTTTGTTTGAATTGTTTATGTTACTTTTTAAAGTGTTTAGAGATGGCTGGCTTCTAGGTTAAAAAAAAACTAGACTAAAAAGCCTTTTCAATCCAATTAGGCTTTAGGCTTGCCAGGTTGAAATGAACCTACTAAAGCATCACTATATTCACCGAGCAATCAAGCATGGAAGAAGAAATATTGAACAAAAAAACAGTAAAAAAGTGGTGCAAAAAATAGGTGATCTGAAAATAGCCTCCTAATGTATGATGGACCCGATTTATACAAAGTGATATGTCTATCAAAAGCACTTCACAACCATTCGAGTCACTAATCGGCGTTCCTAAATGAGAAAATAAAAGAGAGAAACCAATAAAAGCCTAATCTCTACTCCTAAAAAGCACCTTGTGGTGATGAGTGGTGGCTCGTTAAACAAATCCTGACCATTCAAATCTATCCAACGGTTATCTCGAGCGCAACAGTAGCAGAGAGGAGGACCAAATCGATCTGCTATCTGCGCACGCGACACGAGGTGAGGAGAAAAGCTGAAAAGGTGAGCTTGGGGGAAGGAGATGTCGCCGGTGGAGCCCGTGGCCTGGCTCTCTCTCCAATCTCTCTCATCTCCCGTGACTCTCCCTCCCATCTACCTCTCTCTCCTCTCTCCCATGTTCTCTTCCCATCCTCCCGTTCGTAAGCTGGAAGAAGGAACCGAGGGGAGGGGCTGAGCTCGCGTCGGCAAGCCGAGCTCGCCGCCTCCCCATGCCGCCAGCGCGCTCTCCACGTCGTCCCTGAGCGCCGCCTCCGGAGGCCGGGTCTACCCAATGAAGAAGGAAGAGGGAGGGGGAGGGCCGCCACATGAGCTCCGCGCCGACGGAGGAGGCACCGGCGGCCACAACGCCTGGGACGCCGGCCGGCGGTGAAGCGCGCCGGCCGCCGGGGCGGGGCTAGGGTTTGGGGAGGTCTTGGGAGAGGCGGGGAGAGACCGTGTCGGGAGGCCCTCAAGGCCATAGCTTGGGAAGAGGTTCTCGGCTGGTACACCTTGAAGAAGTCGGTGATGGTGTCATTGCAGCAGATGCTTGCTCCCGAGCACTCCCACCCCTTGTTGCACACCTTCTCGTCGCCTCCTGCATCTTCACCTTCCACGTCCCCGCCGTCAGGATCAGCGCCGTCGTGCCGCTGATCAGCACCACCGCCACCACCGCCAGCGCCGCCGTCAGTAGGATCCGGTTCCGCGTCTTCCGCTTCATCTCCGAGCTCAGCTAGATCCCCCGATCCCGGCCTCGATCTCCGCCCCGGCGCTCGCCGCGATCTGGATCTCGGGGGAATGCGGAATGCGGTGGCTGCAGATCCCGCGTGGGTGAAATCGGCGAGGAGTGCGAGGCAAGGGAGGAGGATGAGGCGAGGGGTGGAAAGCAAAGCGCCAACCGCACGCGCCGACGGAGCGCGAGGGGAGAGAGGAGATGAGGCGGCAGGTAGCACGTTGCCGTTCGAGTTGATGCCGCCGCTCCTAGCTTCGCTGTGATTGTGATGAGCAGTTGAGCTCACTCCGTGAGGATTCCGAACCCCACATCTAAATTCTCGTCAAATTTGTGTGAATTTCATGCATCGCGAATTCGCGATTCTGGTTTACTGGTTTAGCCAGTTCTTTCAAGACTATTTGTTTAAATTAATTTATCGTCCGCTTATACGCTTTGGTTTCCGATTCTGGTTTAGTAGTTTACACGGTTCTTGGCTTATTGTTTGTTTAAATTATTATTTTAACATCTTCTCTTAGAGCATCCAACAACCTTCTATATCTTATTCTAAAACACTATTTATTAAGCTTTTAAATATTTTTTAAAAACGATTGTCGCTAATGAAACATACATTAAACAAGCTAAAGTTCAGTTTTAACGAATAATCAAGTAATTTCAGGACCCGGACTACACCTCACACGAGCATCAAGCATGCAGCTGGATGCTTTGAATAATCTAATCAAATTAGTTGGGTGATGGTAGCTTAGATGGAGTGCTAGAATGCTCCCAACAACCAGATCAGTGGTGCTATCCGGTGTTGGCAACACGCTGGTCTGTGATGACTGGGGAAGAAGCTTGACTAGCTCGGCAAATAGAGCAGGCATGCATACATACGAGATCCAGAATCAAGTCATCCAGGCTGGAACTCACGAGGATTGTTCTCCTCGAGGCCTAGCCTTTTTCTAAATCATCAGTCTATTGAATCCCTCTTTAATCCGTAGTTTGGTTTTGATTTTGTTCAATTGAATCAAAATATGTTATTTTTAACGGACCATTCCGTATAACATTTTTGTAATGTTTTTTCGAGACTTTGTACGGTTTTTCTTAAAGATCTTTTAAAATTTTGATAGATGGGTTCAAAAAATATTCATTACTATAGTTATAAGATCAATTTGCCGGTTAAGAATGTGCAAACACAAACATGGATAACCCACTTATAATATAGAAATTTACATGGAACACTTTAACCATAAGAAACGTTAAATTTCTTTTTTTATGCGTTACTAATTTGGAAAATACAAAGCATGAACATGTTTGAAATATGGTTCTAAAAATCACAATTAATCCCTATTTAATTCTTGGTTAATCCTAATCCATTATCTTTCGTTCAGAACGATTTATGATTAGTTTCGATTGTTGTTGATTTATTTACCGATTAATCCATTCTGACCACTTATCCCTAGCTCACCACCCGACTAGCGATTAGCGATTTCTTGAACCATGGTTTGAAATAACATAATTGATTCTATCGTCTACAAGGTAAAAAATGTAAAGTTGATGTAAAACAATTAATTTTATATAGCATTGTTTTCATGAAAAATTTGCTCCTCGTATTGAATTGATTAGGAAATCACTAAACATGTATAAATAAGGTTACACATGTTTGAGCTTCCATTAGATTGTTTAAATTCCGTTGCAAAGCACGGGCACTCAACTTGTGCCCATAGAGTTTTTATCATTTATGTATTCCTTTTCTTTAAAGGTTTATAGCAAAGCACGGGCTGATGGATAAAGTATTCCTGATGTTTTGATCCGATTTAAACGATCCAAGCTACATTATCTCGTGTGTCATACACTCGATCTAAAATGAGTTCATGTATAATGTCTTTTCTATAAATCACCCTTCATGCTTATATATTTTTCTATGAACTATGTTTTCCTTTAATCC
This sequence comes from Raddia guianensis, assembly GCA_036346415.1. Taxonomy (NCBI): domain Eukaryota; kingdom Viridiplantae; phylum Streptophyta; class Magnoliopsida; order Poales; family Poaceae; genus Raddia; species Raddia guianensis. The sequence goes on from CM070536.1 coordinate 34,545,368, forward strand.
CTTTATGATCCGTGGCAGAGCACGGGCATTATACTAGTATGAATGATGCATGATCCAAAACTACCTAAAACAGGACGAAATTTTGTGCGATATTCCAGGCAAACAAAGGAATTTCTGTAGTTCAATGTAATCATGTTACCAGAAAAAAAAATAGCAGAATCATATTTTGGGAAACACAGTTTAGTGTTAGCTATACCTCAACAAAAGGAATTCAACAATTCCAGTTCCAAGGAAGAAGCTGAAGTTTTAACAAACGAAGAAGTTGTAGTTCTTGCCATAGCATCTTCCTAGCAATTCTAGTGCCACCCAATTTCTCTTCTGCCAATAATTCAAAGTCCAAGCTGAGAAGTCTGGAGAGCTGTAGCTTTCAGTGTGTACAGAATAAATGAATTCATCTTTGAAAATTGAACAGAACTATCTGTAACGAAGTACCATGGAATAGCAATTTGGAGATGAGAGAGAAGAGAATGAGAGAACATTCCATCCTCCTAGCAAAGCCATATTTTTCATACAAAATTCATAGATACAAACAAACGGCACAAAACTCATAAACAACCTGGGGCTAGTCATACCACTATGGCACTACCTGCATGATTCTCAAATCATGTTGTTTGAACTGTCCTAATTCTTTTCACGCAAATGAGAGACAAAACTGCATTCTTTTCTTTATCGACTTAATATGAAAGTACCAGGAAAATCATCCACAAGAATAATCCAAGAGAGGCGATCTGAAAGAACAGAAACGCAAGACACTGAGACAGCAACCGTACCAATCCACCGAAGAAGACACAAAAATGGGGTTCTTGATTCTTGATTGCCACAGTCATAGAAAAAGGAAAAATAGAGATAGCAAGAACCACTACATGGATGGAGACAAGGTCGTAACTGGTATTCGAATTCCAAGCTGTTCAATCAAGAAGGAGCTCTTGTTCATCGTCCATTCATCCTACTCCAACATAAAGTCGAACATCTGAAGCGCGCAACCAAGAAAGCCAATGAAAAAACACGCACAAGAATTTTTTTTTAAAAAAAAGAAAGATGTTGAAATCACCTCAAGAAACAGACAGTCCAACAGGAGAAGGCTAGAAGCTGCATCGACGAACCGGATCAGATAGCGAGAGATTCTTACCTACAGGTTGCTCCTCGGTCCGTTTCTTTCTCTTCATCTCGTTTTCTTCCCTTGTTCGTCTCTGCTTCCTTCCCCCCATTCTGCGTTCTCTGGGCAGCTTCGCGGGAGAGGAGGTGGTGGTCAGCGAAGTGTTTTCCCGCGTGGATTCTGTATGTTTATTTGGTCCACCGATTACCAGCGAATGGGGAGAGGTCTCAAGTCTGAACGGTCTGAATGTTTGACTGTAGAAAATGCAGACTGATTGAATGCACTTAGTATTACGCATAAAACAAACGTGGGCGAGAGTACTTTCCTTTTTTATTTCTTTTGTTTTTCCAAGCATGAAAAAGACAGGTCGAAAGCGTCAGCACACAATGGCATTTTAGAAAGGAAAACTTTGTTTATAGCAGTTAGAGAAACCATTCGCAATTGTGGTGTATTTTAGAGTGATTTCGATGCATGTCACTCTTCGATTTCGACAATTGTCAGATGATTGGTGTCTACGTAAAACCAATATGGTCAATTATCATCCATAGTTGAATAGTTTTTTTAGAAAATGAATTCCATAAAAAGACCAGCCAAATCTATTAAGTTTAACGAGAGTTCATCCAAAACTAATATTATTATACTAAGATGTAAATTTATTGATGGGGGGCCGATATGGCCGATAATGGGCCTACAGAAAAAATTCATCCCTGGTGCAGACTGTAGTGTGTTAAACTACACTTGCATGAGTGCAGTTGATGAACTACAATTTTGCATGACTCGCCTGCAGTTGGAGAATTGTTATCGGGAGTCGAGATTTCGTAGTGAATTATTGAGGCACTGTCAGTGTAAACAAGAATATCATTGATAAGCGATACATCTTTTCAGCCATTCTCCGAAAGGTCATCTTTATAAACTCTGCAGTTAGTCGTCAGTAAGCACCCAACACCCATAGAAGAGAAGCCACTAAGAAATCAGAATCTCGGTAATAATTTTTTTTCCCCAATTTCGACACCCAAGCTTCAACTCAAGTTTAACTAAAAAGGAGCCAAAATTCAAGGATAGTCTTTTGGGGAGTTGGGAGCTGGGAGTGGGACCCCAGCGAAGGCTGGCTGAAACACGACCATTGCTGCATTGTGCAATGAGAAACACATGTTTTCTTTCACTTAAAGTACTTGTTCAAGAAAACGATGGAGAAGTGCACGGGGAAAAAAATGGTACGAGGCAAAACACATGTGGAGGAAATGCAAATGTCCTCCATCAAAAGAAACGGAACTATACAAGTACTGCCTCCAGTAGTTTATCGTACAATTTAATTTCGGTGCCTTCCGCAGCCAAAAACACGTGAAAAACATTTCCAAGTAGCCTTGAATGATAGATAAAGGATCAGTTCTAGAAGATGTACACTTCACAAGGAACATGACTAACATGCTTGGGGAAATCAAGCTAGCCGCGTCAGAGACACATCACAATGATTAACGAGGACGCCCCCCTTATTGTCAATCTAGCTGTTAGGTTACTACTTTCAGGTTATTTTCTTGTCCTCTTGCGACCTCTCCTCCCTCTGGAGGTGGCGGCAGATTTCTCAGGGGAACTATGAGCATCTCCGCTGCCTGTTTCCGAGGGTTCATCGTTAGCACTTGCGTCTTTGTCACTTCCTTCGTCATAGAGCTCTGTCCTGTCGGTTGGGTTCTCCTCATCCTCCTTTGGTGCTTTTTCCGCAAGTTTTTCCCTCAGTTGTCTGAGCTTGGCCTTCTTTGAATTTAAAACAGCCACAAACTAAAGCAACAGCACAATTGTCAAGATAGTGTACAGTATTATCAAGATATAGCCTATTAGAGCTCTAGTCAATTAAAAACTGAATGGAGTAGCGATGAGCCGCTGGTGCTTTAAGTCCAGTAAACATAGAATACAGATGATTTGGGAAAATGTGATGCCCAAAATTCAGTGTTTACTGTCATAATAGTCATCATGTATGCAACAGGCTAGGTCAAGTGACCGATACTATGCATTCCATATGAAATTATCATCCGCAAAATGGTATTTAGGAAACAAGACGAAAGAAGGAATTGTACCTTTGAAAAGGTAGCTTCTTCAAACGCAGCTTTTTCGTTGTTAAATCTTTCACTTTGTTGCAAGCACTTCTCAGATTCTTGTTTCAACTTGTCAAAAGATTGTGTTTTCCTAACAACCTCTTCCTGAACAACGAATCTTTGTATATTAAGAAAATTAAGTGATGTACTAAAGTGATTGAGCGGTCCGGTGGAAGGTTGCAATTGAGGTGTAATCAAGTTCACCATATAATGACAACCAAATTCATCATAAAACTATAAATTTACAACCATAACTCTCAAGCTAGATTTCATATAGTGGCAAGTACTCAGAAATTATCATAGAAATGAAAGAGGTAATGGAAAAGGACATACACTCAATCGTATATTTGCATCCATAAGAAAATCCAATATTGCAGCTATAGTCTGTTGTGTGTTAGGTGAAGGTTGCAGTTTCCAACGCCATTCCAATTTGGTACCTTGTCTTTCAAATGTCCATGACAACTGGATGACACAAGAAAAAAAATCAATATTTCAGGGCCAAAATTAGATAATTGCAAACAGAAAAGACGGCATGAGACAGGTAGGCAGAGGAAGAGCAGCTAAAGTCTACCCAGGCTAGCTTCTTCATTGAAGGACATGTGCAGCTTCTTCCCAAAGCAGAAATTCAAGTTCGAAAGCATAAGTGATTTGCTCTCAACATAATGTAATGGCCTTATGGACCTATTTTTGATTCAAGCATATCATGTCTCAATCTTTTCCCATATTTCAAGATGGCAACAGGTCAAAATGTTATACTTCAACTTACTGCAACCATGTAACTTGTATATTATAGTACCTCATACAGATAGCTAAGACCTAACTCCAAACAATCAAGATAAACTAAAGTGAAGGATGTTCATCACTTGAAGGAAGTGGTGAGCAAATGAACATACACACCCCACAAAAAACTCTCTTCACTCTTCAGTAGACAATCCTGGTTTATATGTTAAAGTTTAAAAAAGACAGAATGGTTCCAATGCTGCACAAAATATCAGTTAAATAAATGTATCTTAATACACTAGCAACAGCAACATCAGGAATTTTGCTTCCTAAGAAGTGGACAGAGATCACTACTCTGAAACTCATGAGCAAATAAACACTAAATTACATTTTATTTGGAGAGAATAAACTCTAATGGTTAAATGCAATATTATATAAAGAGCAATTGGTACACTGGACAAAGGACACGCAAGCAAAATAACCGAGAAACAAATGTGATACTTCACCCCTCAAACAACAATCTTTTCATACAAATGAAATCAACTAGCATAACTACCGATTTCTATAAACTTAATAATCATCTTCGATTAACCCGAAATGATCTATTCATCCCTGAACCAAGAAAGACAGACGGACGGATGAGGGTTAAGAGCAGCGCGGACCCTGCGGTGACCGCTACCGGCGTCGTGGAAGGAGTATGTGGAGGAGGGCTGGTGGAAGGCGAGGTAGCGCTCGGCGAGGGAGAGGTAGTCGGCGACGGGATGGTCCCACTGCTCAGCGCGCAGGCGCACCTCGGCTTCGGAGGCGTCGGCGACCCAAGCGCCGGCGCCGTCGGTGACGGCGAGGGAGAAGCGGGTGGGAAGCCACGTGGCCTTCACGAAGATGGCGCTGCCGCCCGCCGCCTTGGGGTCCTCGACCGCCACCGACAGCTTCGCGCAGCTGTGCCTCGGCGCCGCCCCAGTGCTCGCCATGGTCGCGGCTCGCGAAGCCGAAGACGCCGGCCACCAAGCCAGCTCTGCCTTACCCCAGTGGTGGGCTCGTGGGCTGGTGGGCTGTGGGCCAGTGCGTCTCAAGTCCGCGGTGCATGGTGACTGGCCTTTTTGTTTTTGGAAGAAGTCCACATTGCCTCTCTCAACTATTAAAAAAGTTCAATTTTTCTCCCTCTGTGTTAAATGGGTGAGATCTGGCCGTCCAATCTTGCATCAAACGGCCACAAATGAGTTGAGGGAGGAAAAATAAACTTCTGCAATAGTTAAGGGAGGTAAATTGGACTTCTTCGTTTTGTTTTCAACTACTTGAAATTTTAGAGGAATTTGTTTTTAAAAAAAATTAGAGGAAGAAGTCCAATTTACCTCCCTTAACTATTGCAGAAGTTCATTTTTTCTCCCTCAACTCATTTGTGGCCATTCGATGGAAGATTGGATGGCCAGATCTCACCCATTTAACACAGAGGGAGCAAAAGTGAACTTTTTCAATAGTTGAGGAAGGCAATGTGGTCTTCTTCTAATTTTAGAACATGACGCCCTAGTATCTGGGCCTGGCAAATTCACTTTGTGGCTGAAACGATTTTGCTACATTCCTACCACCATGGTTAGTGGGAAAAAATGTCATTTATTCTCTCTTTTTTTCTGTGGAGAGAGAGAGAGAGAGGTAGGTCTGGGGAGGAGACTATTCAAGAATAAAGAAATAAATGAGAAGAGAAAAGGAAATAAGCCGGGCAACGCCAGGGATCGGACGTCCGGACCGTCCGAACCTGCTGACGTCAGCAGAAAACTTGCGCGGATACCTACTGAAACTTGAAAAATAATGGTGGAAACTTGATAACCCGTGGCAACTTGGGGACGAAACTTGGGATTTCAGAAAGTTTTCGAGAATAAGAACCAAGTTTCGACTGTACAAAATCCAAGTTTCGGTAGGCGATATACAAGTTTCAATGGGCAAAACCTAAGTTTCCAGGAAAAAAACGAAGTTTCGAGGTCGTGAAACCTCAAGTTTCGTGCAACTTGGCGATGAAACCTAAGGTTTCAGAAAGCGTCTCGAGAGTAAGACAAGTTTCAATAGTGCAAAGTTCAAGTTTCGGTAGGCAGATATTCAAGTTTCAAAAGTTAAGCAGAAAGTTTGATTGGGAGAAGTTCATTTCCATGAGCGGAGTCCTCCAAAGTTCCAGATCGAGGAAAACAGAAAGTTTTATATGTACAACTCCAAGTTTCGAACACAGAAATCCTAAGTTTCCAGAGACAAACCTCAGGTTTCGAGTCTGAAATGGGGATGGGTCTCCTCCTTATCTCCTTCTTCCCTAGATCCGGCGAGATCCTTGCCCTTGCTCGCCGGATCCGCCGTCGTGACGGCGAGCTTCACTATCGCTGCTCCCCGTGCTCCTCGTCGGCGTGGTCGCCGTCCCTCCAGATCTGGCCGTGGCCCTTGGAGCACGGCGAGGAGAAGGTCCCTCGCGTGTGCGCCAGCGTGAGGAGGACGGAGCGGCACCGGCCGCCGTGAGAGGGAGGAGAAGGTGGGGCGGCACCGGCGACGGAGGAGGGGAGGAGGCACTAGGCTCGGGAGGAGGAGGCGCGGCGCTGGGCGACGGCGAGGAGCACGGGAGGAGGCGGCGGAGGAGGAGATGCGACGACAATGAGGCGCGGGAGGAGGTTGCGACGGAGAGGGAGGAGCGCGGGAGGAGGAGGAGCGCGAGCGAGGAGAAGGAGCGCGAGCGAGCGAGCTGACGCGAGCAAGGGAGGAGTCCGGACGGACGGACGTCCGTCCTATAGTGTTTCCGAAATAAAAACTCAACAGGAAGAAAAACATTAATTCCTCCGTGTTTTTTATTTGTCGTTGTTGACTTTTAGATATGCCCATCGACCATTCGTTTCATTCAAAAAAATATTTAAATATCATTTATTTTGTTATGCTTTGTTTTATCATTAAAAATACTTTAAAATGACTTATATTTTTATATACTTGCACTAAATTTTTAAATAAGACAAATGGTTAAAGAGCATGCTCAAAAATCAACGGCGACAAATAAAAAAGAACGAAGGGAGTAAAGACTCACAAAGCAAAATGACAAAGTTCATTTTAGAAAGTGGCAAAATGACAATTTACTTCTCTCCGATAGTATATGGTTATATACCGTCACTAGGAACTTATGGTCGGTGGAAAATTTAAAGTAAAATCCTTATCAGTTTCCTGGGAAATAGTAGGGATTCTGACGGGAAATAGAGTTTTCAAACGGACATAGACGAGAGGAAAAAGGAAATTGGAACAGGCTCGATGGATAAAGTTTCCCAGTTGAGCTCACAGACCGGAGTGCTGTCATATTCCATAATGCTTTTTCTGCTCCTTTTCAACGTGATTCTGAATATGGCTTTAACATAGCACTATAAAAAGGACACAACCAAGCGACCAACTGCACATCCTACGATGGGCTAGGATAAGCTGAAGCCCCCATAATCAATAATTATTAAGCTCTTTGTTTGATCTACCTTAATCATCTCATTCTTTCCACCAATTTTTTTTAAAAAAAAAAACTGTACCTTTGACATGCTCTGGGGAAAAAAAAGAAGAAGAAGATTTGGCCAACACAATCTTGATCTGGAAGATGGAGAAGAGAACTACTTTCGAGCGGCACAAAAGCTGGAAGAAACTTCAACCAACTGATGTATGATCCCTAGCATCGAAAGTAGCATCAACAAAAATCTAACTGATCGGTCTCTGTAGCTTCATCCTTAAGCTTGGAATCGCAACCATTTGATGAATGATGATGGAGGTTCGGTTCGCCTGTGCTCAACCTCGCCTCCCCCCTTTTCCTTCTCAAGTGGGGGGCAAAGCCACCACGCTTTGCAGGAGAATCACTCCTACATTTCACATCAGGGATCCATCCTTTCGACTGAGCAAACAAGCATTGGTTATTCCACATACGGTTTATGGCTTACTATCATTTCTTCAAGCCAAACTCTTTACATTCAATTATCAAAGCTCATTGAAGATATGAAGCAGCCATTCAGCCCTAGTCTTACCCAACAGAGCGAGCATGTTTAGAATGAGAACATATGTTGTGCAATCACGCTTACGGTGCAATCATCATACAATCAAACTATCAAAAGTTGTAAAAAAATCTAACAAAATTTGTAGATGTACTTCATTGTTTACTCCACCTATGTACGAAGTTTCAAAGCAAAATTCATTTTATATTAAGAGGTATAAAAAAAGTAAAAAGAAGACTGTTTTGATAAGTTCAAAATTAACAGAATTTTTTTTTTGTAACTTTCAATATAGAATGAATTTGAACTTGAAATTTTATATAGAGATAGAATAAGTTGAAGAGTATATTTACAATTTTCAGAATTTTTTACAACTTTTGATAGTTCGATTACACGGTGATTGCACCGTATGCTTGATTGCACAGAATATGTTCCGTTCAGAATAGTTGAAATAAGTTGGTTAAGTTGAAGTAAGTTATATGTTAAGCTATATTTGTGATTTTTTTTAATCCCGTTTCTCAAATTTGATTCGGTTCATTTTTAAATTTTTAGGAGCTCTCGGAGGTGGCTATATAATCAAGGCCGGGTCTAGGCCTAGGAGGGAGGGGCGGCCGGCGACCGCCTAGAGCCCATGACTAGGTATACAGCAAGGCTGGCATTGCAGATGCGAAGGCCGACAGGCTGCAAACCCGTAGCGCGTGTGATGCGAAGGCCGAAGGTAAAAGGAAGAAGCATTTTGATGAGTTCAATGATCAAAATGAAGAAGTACAACTATCAGCTATAGAACCTTTATACTTAATTAATTTCTAGTCATCATTGACGTTGCAATAACTTCATTGACTAGTCGATTGGAACAGCTAAAAACATTTGAAAATGTAACTATAGCCTCACCTAAAAGAAATTTCTCAAAATTGAAACTATTGAAAAACTGTTCGAGGTCAACTATGTTATAGGAAAGATTGAATGGTTTGGCTATTTGCTGCATTGAAAAGGTTGTCTTGAATAACATTGATCTTGATATTATCCTTAATGATTTTGAATTAAAAAAATATGCAAAGGAGCTTTTTTTTTTGAAGCATTGAAGCATTATTATCGGTCATTAGAGTTTGGTTCTTATTCGAGGTAATCATACTAGTTTTATTTTGTTTTCTCTTTTAGTCTGTAGTATCGACATTGTTTTTTAAGAATTAAGTACATATTAGTATATTAGCAGTGCTACTATTTGCTTTTATAAATTATCATGTTACAAATGAAAAAAATTTATCCCAACAGTACAAAGGCCCATACTCTCCTGTTTGCCTCAGGGCCCTCGAAACCCTAGAGCTGGCCCCGTATATAATAGGAAAAAAACCTAATCAGCCCACGTACATAACAGGGCCGCCTCAACAGTGGCCGGAGTGCCATCTGTGTCTAACCAGCTAGTCGGTAGCTTTGCCGCATACTGATACTGCCAATCCCAGATTGCCAATCTCAAAAGAAAGGGACTCGAATAGCATCTGATCGGGTGCTGCTTTATGTGCTCAAGATCTCTCACGCATTCATCAGTTCTCCGCATCTTCTCCTTTTTTTTCCTGCCCTCCCACGACTGCATATATATGTATCTGCACAATGCAGCTCAAACAAGAGTTCAAAGAAATGGTTTTTTCTTCATGCAGGTTTCAGCAGCGTCTTCTCCATGGCTGTCGAGGGGAATGACGTCTGGTCTGAAGACGCTCGCCTGGAGCTCTCTCCGTGCGTGTGGTTTCGGACCAGGCTTCATTCCCCGTGACTCATGGAACTGATACGTGCGATCCTGTGAGCTTCGAGTGATCTGCAAGGATGCAATTGTTCAACAAGCCAAGAAAGCTAGTCAGGTAGGTAGGCGTACCGCGTGTCGGCGTATGTGCATGCTCTTGAGCAGGTATGAGTGTTGGCATCTGGCAGTGGTAGAGTACTAGTAGTTGTGTTTGGATGAAATTGGAGAGATCAACCCCATGGCTGCAAGAATTTGCAGCTTCTTCAGAAATGAGCATTGAGATGGTCACGCAGGCAATGAGCACGACCACTTCAAAGGACGGCGCAGCTTCGCCTGATGCTTGGTCATTGTCCGATATCAGCTGCATATCCTTCCATCTACTTGATTTCAAGCTGCTCAGGCAGCTCAGCACAGAAACAACGGCAGCTACACCTTCCTGCTCCACTAGAAAGGAAAAAGGTCCGGTTCAGAGAAGAGGTGCTCATATTACTGGGAGAAATGCTGCAAAAGAAAACCTTCTCTAGGTTGTCTTCAGAATGCAGGCAACGAGCGGCCAACACACTTGCAATTGTAATAACCAGTTCAGCTCCAAGCTGGTATGACCGTCTGAGTGACAAGTCCCAGTAACGCATTTAATAGAATGGGGAATTTAGCTGTATGACACCTAATTCACAGAACTTGATAAAAATGACACCCAATTTTCACTGCGCTTTCGTCCAGTGACACCCGAGCAACGAATTGATTCAGTAAATAACACGCTTATGTTTTTAATTGATTTTTCCTTTATTCCTCCCATTTAAACACAGTGAAGTACCTATTTTGCCCTCGGGATGGTGGGAGGAGAGAGAAAGAGGTGAGAGAGTGGATGAGAAGTGGATCCCACTCGGATTTGAGGAGTTTTGCTAATTATTTCCATAAGAAAAGGGGCAAAACGGGATTAAAATATTATTTAAAAATATAATTAGGATTTTTCACCCACTTAAAATAATTTAACAATTAATTATATTTAATAAGTAGCACAATTTCTGGGAAGAAGTAAAAATACGTTAAACATGATGATAACATCAATACAAGCCTTCCTACAAAAAAATTTATATACATCTATTGAAGACGTTTTGTCCAATCAAAGGGTTCCCAGTCCTTCATGAAACTAGCAACGGATTGCTTCTGCTTGTCCATGGATTCATGCCTCCGGCGACGGTGCATGTCCTCCTCTGGTAAGCGGAGCATCCCTCTGATGACATTCAGTCCAAAACCAGCACTGAATTTGCTCTCATCATCTATCACATGGACAAATCCACGGTCCAACCCAAACTCTACGTGGAAGTAGGCAAAATTCTCTGGGATCACTTGTGACAGGTTGCCTTTCGTTGGAATAAGTTTCTTCCCCTCGTGCTGGGCCCATTCTTCTTCAGCTTCATCAATCGCCTGGAGTAGATAGAATGGATTTCATTAAAGTATTCTCAGTTATACAGATATCAATAGACAACTAACCTTCTTGAAGTACATGGGCGCATTGTTTGAAACTTCATAGGGGACAGGGATGCACTCAATCATGCAATGCCTCCGTTGTTTGGTTAAGCTTATGACAGTCTCTATGAAAACCACATCCTTGTCCTGCTGTGCAAACATCTTAATGAGGCACTTCTTGAAGTTGCGAATCTCCTCCCAAACATTCCTATCAACTGTTCTTGTGGCAGACTCATGCTGCCATAATTCAAAACATCAATAAGAGTTTCCGAAGAAAAAATGATGGGTAGTACAGAAGAGTTGTAATGCAAAGACAGAAGATATCATAAATAGGCATATTTCAAAAGCACAAATGCGTTGGAGCTGGTTGGTCTTATAAAAGCAAAGTGCAAAAAATATATTTTTTCTGAAATTGTTTTCTGCCAACGCAACAGGACCTGGTAAATTGTCTCACCTGTAACGGAAGAATAACACAGTGTCCAGGGACAATAGGTTCAAACTGAGGCAGCATTAAGTAAGTGAAGTTTCCTATAGCAACAACCAGATGCTTTGGCCTGGATGGATTCTCAAAGCAATACAAACAGCGCTCTTTCTGAGTTAAGAAATGTCTATGGGTGTTTCTGTTATCCTCATATGCTTCTTTATTTTTCCTTTTGCTTTTCTTACTAGGAGCATCACCAAAATCGTATTCATCCTCCACACTTTTAGACATGTTGTATTTTTTGTTGTGCACAATTTTATTTGCGAGATGCAAGTCAGCATCCTCCTCTCTTTTCCTGCGATCAGCTGCGCTAGGCTTTACCGTATGCCTACAATTCCCAAAAAAAAACATGTTAAGCAAGCAGATAAACTATTGGAGCACATATGCTATATAACAATGAAATAGATAGTTCGTTTCTATAATAAAATGGACATGTGTTGTTCAATATAAAGTATTTCTGCACAGCACTACAGTCTACAGGTGCATGTGGGGTTTTACTTTTTTTTCTTTATCATGATTTGCACCGCATGTCACAGGGTGTCAAAATAATGCATCAGAGGGCAGATCAATTCAGTTGCATGCTGTTTTCTTCTTACTTGTGCAACTAAACTTCTAAACCTCATTATGCTTACGGTTTACCTTACATACATAATATGACAAGGTGCATATATTTGGATGAATGGTGAGTAATGTACTAGTCCATTCCAGAATAACTACAACGCTATGTTAGGTAACTCAAATCAAATGCATGTGGTTACTTTGCTTCTGTGCTAACCATCATGCGCAATGGTTTAGATATCCAAGAGAAAAATAGGCAAATGGAGCGTCACAAACCAACAGGCTTTAGACAACATATATGGTACTGTTTTATGGAGCTCTGAATAAATAATAAACAGAAAATAATCTAAAGTCTACTCACATAATCACATGATGTTTAAAGGGTATATTAACACATTGACCAGCATAGTAATGAAGTTGGTTTCACCAACAGAAGCAAAAAAAGCAGAACATAATTGAAAGCACAACTTACAATAGACACCAGGCAGCCATGGAATCAATATGTAATAGGATCAACTAGTATTCAACATAAGATAGACTAACCTGATCAAGATCCTTTCTTTGGCATGCCTAGGTTCTTCAACAGCAGTATCCTGATTTTCCAGCACAGCCTCCATCTCTCTCTGAGAAAGAATATCTATCAGTTAAAGTCAGGGGGCCTTTACTTCCACATAAGCACATGGGAATTTGATTCTAAGTTTTCCGTATTTCAATAGACATCAATAGAATTATAATACCTCTGTATCCTAAATTGTAAGTTGATCTTATAACATATTCCAATTTCTGCTACAAGCATGGATTGATTCGGTACCTACCAAGATTGCATGCTAACACTTAAGCTAAACCAATATAGAAAACACAATAATGGCATGTCTCTCCTGTCAGTTCAAGTGAAAATCTATAACTTTATTGTTGGAGATTAAAAAACATGTATTATATATACATTCACATATGTGTATATATATGTACATAAAAAGCCATCGGATACACATGAAATAATGAATAAAAAGGGGTTGTGCATATGTGGCCCCGGCTTAAATATTCATTTCGAATTAATTAATTTAATTAATTAAGCAAGTTTAATTATTCTTCTAACAAGATAAAATAATCTAATCTTTAGATTAACCACACGGACTCTTTCCTGTCATGGTGTTTATCTGTTCGTCTCTATCTCCAAACCCCCTCCACCACTATGAAGGTATCTACGATCGGTTTTTTTTATCAGCTGTTTTCCCCTACACCAACACGCGCATGAGAGATTTTCAATCTCGGCGGAATCAATTGCAAGGAGAGGGTAAAAGAAAAGGTAGCCAAGTAACCCCTGGCCGGTCCCCTCTCTCTTCTCTCTCTTTCTCTCTCTCCGTCTTTTCCAATCTACTGGCCGACAACGTACACTGCCAGTTTCTTTATCTACATCATCTCTGCATATGTAGATAGCCATTGTCTCTCCTGGTTGTGTTTCTTCTATTGAAAAAGCAAGGTGCTGCCATAGCTGTTTGCCTCACCCGTCGCTGCTTTGTCGTGCTTGTGCCCCGCATGTGCCCATGACGCCAAGCTGCCCATGCCTACACTTGCACAGCCATTGCTAACTAACGACGCCGTCTCCACAGCTAGCCGTGTGCACCACGACGTTGACATGCTGTCGCCTTCGCCGCATCTGCATGCACATGCGCTGCCCGCCGTGTCCGCGCCCTCGCATGCGGCGCCACCAACCGCGCCCGCGCCGCCGTGATCTCCCATGCCAACCCTGCCGCCACAATGCCCATTTATCACCGCGCAGGCGCGCGCCCATCGCCAGCCACCATGCCGGTCCCATCTCAGCCATGCTGATTTTGTCTCCGAGCAGCGTCGGCCCCGTCTCCGAGCCCGCCGGCTGCCGCGCTGGCCTCGCAGCCGGTCTCCGACGCACGGCCTACCGACGAGCCCACGCCATGCTGGCCGTGCAATGCCGGCCTCATCACCCGCCGCACAAGCAAATGCACTCGTGCGCCCGTCTCCACCGCCACGTTTTGCCAACGTCGTCGTCATCATCCCTCTGGCACCGCCTAGCCGAGCCCAGTGAGCCATGACTTCAGCCCACAGCATATGATGGTTGGTGCCCTACACGGCGCTGTCACCTTCATCAAGCTCGGAGCCAAAAACTGAAGCCACTGGAAGCACGTTCAAGCCAATGCTAAGCAGTGGACGTGTGTGCCCGGCAATGGCCGCGTCTCACGGGTCTCTCAAGATCGTCGAGCTACCACGAACGTGCGTACCCCGCAATGGCAATGCCTCACGAGTCTCTCAATACGTGAAGCTACTGTGGATGACCAAGCAACTTAATCGGAGGTGTTTCGTGCACTGCTCACATAGGTAAGTAACCAGGTGTCCTTCCGAGGCCCCAGGATCTAGAAGTCTATAACCCTACGATCATGTGAACAAATGTCCAGCCAACCTGGTCACGGAGTGCAACTCAACAGGAGCTTGTATTTTATTGTAATAATAAAATATAAATATAAATGTTCCTGTCTCTTTTTCTTCTGTGTATTCTATATACATTGGCACGCCCGCAACCTTCTCCGTTGTGCGGAATTTGTGTGCATCACATTTATATTCATCATTATTATTTGAGTTTTAGACTTTGAGTATTTTGCAAACTATTGATTCACAAAAAAGTAAGTTTGACAGTATAGCCACAACAATGGACAACAGTACTGAGAACACTTACGGAAAGTTGTTCAGCTTCTTCATGCTTGCCTTTCATTCGAAGCTGCAGAATCTTTGCGGCTAACTGGTTTGCATTTAGTTTTTGAGTGCTCACTGAAGATGATTTCTGTGAACTCTCCTTGTGGAAACACTGCTCCTTATCCTTCTGCTCATCAGCCTCAACAGACGAAAGATTTGCATTCTTGGTTTGAAGGTTATTAATCTTGTCCATAAAGCTTCCATCATTAGAAAATTTATTTATGCTTGCTATTGCTGAAGAGATAAGTGCCTGGTCCTCAGAAGAAATATTCTGTTTATTCCTTTTCCATGGTACAGAATCAGGTTTAGGTTTTCTCATGGCATGATGCCGAGAGGAAACATCTCGTAGATATTCACGGCCAACTCTGTCTCCACCTTGCTGGCCCTCCTCTGGATTTCCTTTGGTGAGTTCTTCCGAATGGTCTACTTGCCCAGCTTTTCTGCCTCTGATGGCACGCAAGTGAGCATGTGTTGGGGCAGCTCTAGACACTGATACTGATACAGCTAAATGCCCTAAAGAGCCCCATCTCTCTTCAACAACCTACAATAATTGAATAGACATAAAATTTAGGGAAAAATAATCTACTGAAATTAGTTCCTCCCAGTGATATGGCAGCACACATACCTCCTCAAGCTTTCTTCCTTCACGAGCTGCTTGTTCCTTTGCACGTTTCAAAGCTTTAAGCTTCCAGCTAGCACCTCCATCACCAACAACAGAGGACGCAAGCAATTGATTGCCCCCATTCGATGGGTTAGATTCATCAGGGTACCCACTACCATTATCCCTCAGGTATGGATTCAGTTCCTTTGGATTAGCTTTCTTCACCTGTCAGTAATTTAAAAGGTTGATGTAATCAAGGCAGAAGGCATAACCATCCAAGTAGTCTAGACTCTAGAGTCGTTGAAGAACGTAGCATTTATATAGATATCATTCCTGCATTGAACTCTGCCCTAGATTATTACTCGCTAAATTGATCATCACAAGGTCCACAAGCTAAGCATTGGATCAATAGTTATTTGAGATACTTCAGCATTCCATTAAACCGGAAACAGTATAGAATTTTATCATGAGGATGTTATCAGCAGCAGACCATTCAGCTCTCATACCATCTTAATTCTGAATTGCAGCTCTATGGTAGGACACAAGCAACGGATCATAGCATGCCTCTTTTTTTAATGTGGTTATCATAATACCTCTTCATGTGCAGCCTCAGCCTTCTCCTCATGATCAGCCCTCTGAGCACGGCTGCTCTCAGCCTGACCACTGCTTGCTGACT
This sequence comes from Raddia guianensis, assembly GCA_036346415.1. NCBI lineage: Eukaryota > Viridiplantae > Streptophyta > Magnoliopsida > Poales > Poaceae > Raddia > Raddia guianensis. The sequence continues at coordinate 34,561,496 of CM070536.1, forward strand.
TGAGCATCCACTCAAGACCCATCTCCCTCCTGACAACCTCGCTTGCCCTCAACCCCTCACCTCCAATATCCTCACCCTCCACATCCTCCTCCTCATCACCTACAGAAACTCTGCGCTTACTCTTGCCACTACCTGCAACAGCGATACCACGTAATTACCCACAGAAATTCATCAAAAATCCTATCGAAAAGCGCCATCCTAACCACATCCTCTCTTCTTTTACCTCTTCCCCTGTCAGATTCGCCGCTGGACTCGTCCTCATCATCGTCGTCGAAGTCACGGCGTCTCCTCCGGTGCTTCCGGCGCTTGCTCCGACTCAGTTCCTTCTCCTCCTCCTCGTCGATGGAGTCGTCGGAGTCTGACCCGTCCTCCGACTCCGAGTCGTCCGAGCTGTACCTTCTACTCCGCCGCCGCCTCCGTCCCCTCTTCTCCTCCTTGCCTCTCCTCTTCCTGCTCCGTTTCTCCCGCCTCTTGCCGTCGGATCCATCGGAGCCCGAGCCTCCGCCTTTCTGGAACAATCCGGAAGATTCGATGAAAAGCTTGACACACACACCCACCCACACACCCACAGAGAGAGGACAGGAAGGGGATAGTGAACGTACGGATAGAATCTGCTCGCGAGGTATGAGCTTGACGCCGGAGAGCATGGCGCCGGCGGCGAGGTTCGCTGGCTTGGGTCGGAGTTGGAGGAGGCGGTGCGAGTAAGAGGTCAGCGGCGTCGGATCCTCCCAAGTCGCCAGCCTAGGCCTAACAGTGAGCCCAACTCACGTCGTTCCGGCCCGTTTTTACTTTCTAACACGGAAAGAGAGGAGAGATGAGGCCCAGAGCTGCTCGTGGGCTGTTTATTCTCTCAATTCTCGGTGTTTAGTACCACCTCGCCGAGCGAAGCGAGGCTCGTGGTGGTCCGGCTCTATAAAAGAGGCGCGGATCGGAGAAGGAAACTTTAACCCGTCCCTGCGGGGGGTGAGAGGCGACTCGTTGATGATCGTATAGAGACTGACGCGTCGCGCCGACACCCACATACCGAACACGTGCCAAGGTGCGCGCGATGTTCCCGCTCCTACTTTGGGCGGGCTCGCGCGCCAATTTTTGGAAGGCCCTGAACCCTCCGGGATTTGCGGCCTACACAGCAAAGACAATTCTTCGTTGCTGAAGGTGGACGTCCGAAAAAAATAACCCTCGCAATTGCAAACAGGAGCAAACGTGCTGGAGAGAGGCAGAATTTTTTGGTTCAATGGGGATATCCTTGTTCGTTAATTTAGTAATCGATTAGACAAGTTGCAAAATATAAAGGCGCATTTGGAAGTCAGGTTATTTTATAGTTTCTATTCAAAATCATGGTTTTTTGGTTTCTGAGACCACGAGGTGTTTGGAAGCAACACCAAAAACTCTATTTTGAAAACCATGGTTTTGGCAAAACCATGGTTTTTTTGGAGTTTTGTAGACTCCACTCCACACCAAAGTTATCTAACTTGTGCTAGCAAACAATGGTTTTCAAAACCATGGTTTTTCATAGTCATAATAAAACACAAACCATGGTTTTACAAAACCATGGTTTTAAAAAACTCCACTTCCAAACAGGGCCTAAACGTGTTGCCACGAGCTACAATTTCACAAGCCCTCCTGAGTTCGCTCGAGTTCTACATGTGCCAGCTAAAATCAGAGAGGTGAACTCCAATACAAGTCTACATGTGCAAGAATCCAAATCCTCTGCCGTTGGAATATATGCATGAGTACTGTAGCAAATCACTGTTCGATGGCACTGCTTACGGTTAATGTACCAAAAAACTGTTCACTGGCACTGTTTATTTTTACTGTTTTTACCACTGTTCAGAGATAAAATGCACAAACGTTGTTCATCCTCTGCCTTTATACTCCAACGGCAGAGGATAAAAATCTCATGTGCAATCCCTTGTTAGTACTCATTGTAAGCCACAATGCATAGTTGAGCTTGAGCATTCCTTTCTTCTATAGTTACATGTTATGCATAATGATGATGGGTTTGTTTATGAGCTTAATTGAAACACGGCAAAAAATTTCGTCCCATTTTTTGAGTTATTACCGATGGTCAGATTTTGTGCAATTAGGTGACATATAATCGAATCCATTGTACATGCTCTTTACTCTTCTTTTCTTTTAAAAATATTCGTCGCAACAAGGGGCCTCCAGGTCATCGTCGAGATGGTGGAGACATGTAACTCGAGTAGGAATGTATGTAGTATCCTTAGGAGACGTATATGTTTAGAGAATAAGAGGTCTGATTACAAGTTTTGTGGCGGTGGGGTGCATGGTTTGGCTCCTTTTCGTAGTGAAGAAAATATTAATGAAAAGTTAGGATTTAGGGCATAGAGACTTCAACGTTAGTGGTTTTGGCGATGATGGTGTCGATTGGTGGTGGTGTCCACTCGATTGCAACTTCCTGAGGTGTGGCCATACCGGTGTTTTAAACTTCAACAACTATTCTTTCGGATATCCTTCTAGGACGTCAACCTGTAAGGTTAAGGCTGCATGAGATTGAATTTGTTTAGGGGAGGATGGGGCTATTGTTCGCGACGCCGGCTCTCCCTATTGTAGTGGAGTAAATGTTGGCAAAAGATTAGGGTTTGGTGCAAAGATACTTCGACTTTAGTGGTTTCAACGATAATGGCGTCAATATGTGGCGATGTCCCATTGATGTGTGGCCATGCCATCTACGAGTATTCTTTAAGAGTACACTAGCCGTGGGCTCGCTTGGCGCCGCCGAGCTCGCTGTCGCTCAGGCGTGCCGCGTGCACGCCTGACCGCCGCACGACGTTGTGAATCGAGCGCAGACGACGCGAGAAAAAGCGAAAAAGCTCGCAGCAGTAGGATTCGATCCGCGGCCGATGGCGCGAAAGCGAGTGCGGCTAGCCAACCGAGCGAACTGCCCGCGGTGTTGTTTCGTGCGCGTCAAAAATTATTTTATATGTACAAATGGAATGGACGGCCAGATCTGAAAAGTGCGTGCAATCGGACGGCTGCGGTGGCACCGGGGGAGGAGGCCAGCCACGTTGCACCCCAGCGACACGGGTGTTCACGGTTGTATCCATAAATAGTACAAAACCGACCACGGCCGTCGCTCGCTGGCCACGTGGCTCGCCTCCCGCCCGGCGCCACCGCAGCCTTCGGATCACGCGAGCCAGCTAGATCCGTCCGTCCGTTCCTTTCTTAAGTATAAAACAATTTTCCTCGCTCAGACACCAGGCATGCGAGCGATTTGCTCACTGTCAGCAGCGCGCGCCATTACCTGGGAGCCCCGGGTTCGATTCCTGAGGGCTCCGCGCGCGCAGGCGTTTTTTTCCTCCTCATAATCGCACTCTCTATAATTCCTAAAAGATGAACTGTTGGAGGTGCTATAAGTTTACTTGCTTTAGATTAACAAAAAAAAAAAGTATTCCTGGTTCCGCACTTGTGACCATTGACCCCTCAACAAATTAGTTGCATGTCGGCAATCTCAGAAACAAATCATTGAAGCATACATATTCTACTAGCCTAATACAACATCACGTGCTCAGCGAAGAACAGAATCCAGAATGGTGGCAAGGAATCAATGAAATATTCCACCTTGTCCTTATTTGGTGAAGGAGAATACACCGAGTTCAAAAATCCAACCGGTCGCTTGGAGAGTTCAGTAAATAAAGAAAACGAGTAGGGGTCCATTGTTGAGCGACATAAATTCAGTTGGCTGACTTCGCGCCATGAAATTTGCGAGCAAATGTTGCAGCTACAAGAAGCGGGAAAGCGATAGTTGCATCGCAATGCACCTGCATTTCCAAATGTAGAACTATTAGATGAAGATTGATCGAATGTGGTCTATGACTTCAGTGCGTTCCTCTTCTCTTTGCTTGTTACTTTTTTTTTTAAAGCAAGTGGCTCATTACTCTTCAATTAGCAGAGAGAGCACAATCTTTAGAAAGCTAAAATGTGTCGCGACATATTCTACACATGAGCAAAGATAAGTACAGAAGATTTAGACATTAGAATCCAGTCCAAGATCATGCATACAAAATCTTTGACAGGCCTAGCTGCAAAAGAAATCAACAAAAGTTTTTGGGAATGCAATGGAAGATACCAACAAAAGTTTTTCGGTGTGGCATGATCTATACAAAAACACTTTTAAAATAGAGGGTAAAAGTTGAGGTAATAAATACCTTGACAGGTTTTGCTGACCCCTTAATTTTTCCCCATGAAACCGCTTCATCAGGCTGTGCTCCAGAATCACTACCATCAAACTCTTGAGCTGTGTTGATATAGACAGCGTAATCTGCACCATTGCGAAACATATTGGCATTGCATATATGATGCTTTGGAAGGCCACCACCAAGAATTATGATCCCTGTCTTCCTTGGGGTTGCGTGTATGGCTTCCCCATTCATCGCTCGTATATCTGCAAAATTTTGAAGCACAGTGTGAGAGATGGGGGGAGGGCAGGAGAAGGCAACAAAAGCAAGCGCAGTGGAACTTGCCTTGTACAATGTCAACTATTAGACCATGGTTGCGGACTGCATGACAGAACAACATGTCTCCGAGTGAACCATCAGTCAATGCAGGGCAGTATACAGGAATATTGTTCTGGTCAAGTTATGGAGAGTCAGCATTTATCCTCAACCTTTTTGGTTGTAAATCATACAAAAGCACTTGAAAGTAAAAACTTGAACCAAAGAATTTCAAGAGGCTCAGGGCAGATTTGTGAACCATATTCTCCACAGAAATGAAATGTTGTCATCTATTCTAACATCAAAACAGCATCTAATAAATGTTATTTACATCCATTCAACTTTGACTTGGGGCAAAACTAATGGTTCAAATATGGATAGCAAGTAAACTAGATAAAATTTCAAAAAAAAGTACACTAGATTCCATTAGTGCAACAATAGGCATGCTGGGAAAAGACATGGCCATGTTGCACTGTTGAAAAGAATAACGGTAGGGTGGCACGAATAATTAATTAATTTACTAAAATAACCAACAGAATTTTCAGCTAGCCTAAATCATGGTTCACTCAAGATTCAAGATAATTCATGTACTTCATAAAAAATAGATCTAGTATGACGACATCTGGTCTTTTTGCACTTTGTAAGAATACATGCAGGAGTAATCAAAAGCATGCTACCTTGTATGCCCAATAAAGATAGGAGCTTTCATCATTTATTTCTTTGCCAAGGCGAGCAATCACCTTTGATGGTGTCCAAACATTCTTCAAGTTAGAAAAAGTTATTCAAGTCAGGAAGATAACAAAAGCATAAAAAATGGTTAAATATTGTTTCTACAATAGAACGCATCACTGAAAATACACAGTTGGCCAACAAGAGCATGTCAGTAAAGTTTCATATGAATTCAAAATGCAGAACATACAGGTATGTCTCATTTCTTCTCAATAACTGTGCAGATATTTATAGCTTATAGCCTCATAATTCAATGCCATTGAAACTTATGAATGTTTTGCTACAGAAGAATGCAGTTATAGAAATAAGGCGCAGGGAAATGCATACGCATCAGTTACAGTTTGAATATTTCATCATATTAAGTTTGAATTTTTTTTAAAAAAATGTTTTAGCATGTTTAGTTTGACATGTTTCTCAGTCTATTGTTTTCAAGTACTTTTGGGCTGGATTTTAGCTCCTGTGTTTAAGCTTTCGTCTTCTGATTTTTATGTTATAGTATTTGAGTCCAATCCTTTTTCATATTCTCTACAAAAGGGTTTCTTTCTAAATGTTATAGCCAAGCTCTAAGATTTTCATTATCCTAAAATTCAAGATCTAAGACTGCCTGATTAATCTAATCCAATTATATTTTCCGTTTCAAAGCTAATTATTGCATGAAAGCACAAGTATATATATTTCATGCAATCAAACAGATTGTTGTTAACTGTGTTTATCAGCCAGAAGATAAAATTTATAGATTAAGACCCTAAAGAGATGGTTACCTCAGCGGATTGTTCTAGCAGCATCTGGTCAAAAACTGGCATGATCCAGTTCTCAAACTTGCAATAGTTATCATTAGGCACCAATAAATTTCCTATCCGGTTCAGTCCTTTTGACCGCAGCAGCGCTCCAGGTAAAGAAAAATCACCTTTATAAGTTGGTGCGAGGCATTTAATGAGATCCTCCTCTATACCACCGGCAGTTGTAACAATAACATCCACCTAAAGAACACATTTTTTGTGGAGGCAAATTAGGCACAGATTAGGAAATGAGATCTGAATGCTTTTAGTGAGAAGCATGTCTAGACAGAATTCTACTAAAGCAATTGATAAAAGGAATTAAAATTTTGCATTTAAGCTACATGATGCAAAATTTGGAGTATTCACCATGTGATGCTGAACAAGAAAGCGGATCACATCCCGAATGCCAGAAGATATAAGGTTTGAAGTGAAGCCCAGAAATATCTTGCACTTCACAGATTCTCTATTTTTAGGATCAATCTCAGCTTCATCACAGTCCTCACTTGGCTTTTCATCGGATAGCCTCCAATTTAACTTCAATGCATTTAAGCACAAATAAGAAAGGGTTAGCAAATCCCCTCAAAATAAAGGGTTAGCAAAGATAAGTACCTCTTAAAGGCAGAAGCAAATCTACTGCAAGCAAACACACTTCTGAAACACATTGGTCAATTGGAAGACAATAACGATATTTCTTCATCTGGATCACTTCCAGGTTACTTTTGTAGAACATCCCAATTATATAACTGAAATTTCCAAGTATTTTGCAATAGAACAGTAACTTTCCTAACCAATTGATGTCCATCGTTTCACTTAGTTCGCATCTTCACCTCATATATCATTTTTGCTAGAGTTCTTGTCAGTCTTTACTCTTTACTTTTGTTGTCGATCTAGCTTTGCTCCATCTTAGCTTGTTCTTTTGCAACTGGATGGTGGAGTCTTCCCCCTCCTCCACACTGCTTGTAAGTTTCCTTAAAACTTGATGGTTGTAGACTGGTTGCTTTTCAAGATCATTATCAGTGGAGCGTTGTGTACTTCGATGTTTCTCCATTTTAGGGGAATTGATAGTACGTTACCTATGTACTAGCCGTCTTTTCCAGAGTTATGCACACCTATTTGCGTCGCTCAGCACATGATGTCACTCTCACAGTCTCCCTCCACATTCCAGAGCATCCCCTACATGGCTAAGCAGTAAGCAGTATCTCCTCGGCAATCCCATGGATGTACAAGCACAGCACTTTCTAACAAGTGTGCACCACTCTGCTTCGTCTCGTTCACGGCCTAGGAAGGGAACAGACGGGGTTTAGTGAAGTACCATCTGGTTGACGACGTCGATAGCGTCGCCGAGGTTGGAGGCCTGGAAGCCCATGGAGACGAGCGACCCGAGCAGCCCTTGGAGGCCGAGGCCGGCGTCGCTGAAGTCGGCGCCCGCGATCCTCGTGAACCGCGCGTCGTCGAGCGACTCAGACGGCTTCAGCAGGATGGCGCGCACGCCCTCCAGCGCGTCAAAGTCGAGGACTCCGCCATTGCTGGCTCCTGCACCGGCCATCTCCACCGAAGTTCCGGAGCCCGAGCCGCCAACGCCGTCGCCGCGAGATGCGATGCGACCTTCGCGGGAGAATTGCCAATTTGCCCTGAAGTTCACTGGCCTTTACCAATTTGCCCAAAGTTCATTAGGCTTTGATGATTTGCCCTAGGTGGATTTAACTCTAAACAAAACTTGAAAAAACTTACAAATCAGTCCTCGAACGGCGGCCTCGCGCGCGGAGTGGAGGATTTACGGCGCCCACGCGTGGAGGCGGCGAAGCCAGCAGCGTGCAGGATGGCGAAGCCAGCGCGCGCAGGTGGAGAAGGCGGCGTGGGCGCCACGCGTGGAGAGGCGGCCTGGGCGCCACAGCGAGGAGCCCAGCGTGGAGACGGCCGGCTCGTGGAGGAGGGGCGGCGCTACGCGCCTGGAGGAGAAGCCGAGGGCGGCGCCGCTCGCCCAGCTGCACGCAAAAGATCACCTTGCGCCTGTTTTTCAAAAAGAGGGCTCTTTCCCCCATTTTCCATATCAGGCGAGACACAACGAAAACCATGTCTGAGAGTTTACAGACAAGCCAGCCAGTGGCGGAGGACGGATGAAAATTAAGGTATGGCGGGTTTGGAAAACGCATTCAACACAATCCTAATGCTACCGTTCCTCCTCTTCCCCTTTGACTTCTCATTGCCATGAACACTTCACGGTATAATCTTCTCAATGGGAATCCACAATCGCTTTTCAAATCAACAAGTGAAATCGAACATAATCAACATATAATCATATATAAAAATGGGTCTCCTAACTGTGTAATCTTCATAAAATCATTAGGATTTAGGAGTTAAACTTTAAAGTTACCTTGGCGACGTGGCGGTGGCGAGGCGAGGCGCCGAGGAGGCGGGCAGGCCGCAGGTGGCCGTGGCCGAGGCGGGCAGGCGGCGGCTGGAGAAGTGACGAGGCGGCGGCCCGGGAGGCGACCTGGCGAGTGGCGACGGCGGCCTGGCCGTGGCAGGGCGAGGCGACGGGCGCCGGGCGCGAGGGAGCGAGGCGCCGGGGGCGACCGCTCGAGGCCGCAAGCGCGAGGGCGCGAGGGGCGACGGCGCGAGCGCGAGGCGCCGGGCGAGAGGGCGCGAGGGCGCGAGGCGGCGGGCGGCGGCGGCGGCCGGCCCTAACCCAGTAACCCTAGCTAGCTGGCTAGCTGCGCGGCGCCTGCTCGTGCTCGCGAGGACGCGAGGGACAGAGGTCAGAGGGAGACGGGGACTCGGCCACTCGGGGAGTGAGGCAGGCTGGCAGGGGGCTCGGGCCGCTCGGCGCCTCGGCCTGTCGGGCGCTAGGCTAGCTGGGCCAGGGCTGCGGCCTGCGGGGCACTGGGCTGACCGAATTACTAAGGGGGTACCCTGGGCTTGCTGGGCCAAGGTATGGCGCGGGACATACTTTGCCATAACGGGCCCTCCGCCCCTGAAGCCAGCACACTTAGGCTGGACCAAAAGTAAAGACATGCTAAGAACTAACACAAACAGAGACAATTTTCCAACTGGGGGACTAAACAAGTCTGCTTTACATTACGAAGCCAAAACACAAGCACAAACAAAAAGTTATCCCAACCATTTACAGCAGAGAATGGAACACTGAAACATCCCTCTTCTTTTTGATTAAGAACCATATGTTAGGAGACATTGTCGTTTGAGGCAGCGATCCTGAACATCAGAGGCAACCTTTGCAAGCATTGCAGCACCCTGAACCAATGCTTCCTTCGAATCACCTGAAAACAGATTTGCCCAGTATCTCAAAATCACACATATAGAGTGTATTATTTGTACAGGGGAAGTAAAAGTTTTCTTATCAAAGCACCACTTGTTTCTAGCAGTCCAAATACACCACAGAACTGCAGCAATACTAGCACAGAAAAGTTTCCTTCCTTATGGCCAAACACATCCAATCCATTGGAAGAAACCAAAAAAGCTGAATGGTTTTGTATTAGCACCAAAAGTACAAGCAACAATACACCAGATAGAGGAAGCGATGGAACAATCGAAAAACAGATGCTGAATACTTTCAGATTCCCCAAAAAAAAACAGAGGGGGCTACCAGGCCAACCTTTTTTCCTGAGAACATCCTTTGTTAAAACTGCACCTCTACAAACTAACCATATAAATATCTTGATTTTAAGAGGAATAGAAGCTTTCCAGATAAAATTAAAATCTACCACATTACCATTATCAGATATCAGCTGATAGGCAGACTTAACAGTAAACTTGGTACTAAGTTTATTTTTCCACTCGGCTTCATCTTTCTTGGTACCATAATAAATGCTTAACAAGTTTTCTTTAAAACTAATCCACTCCAATTTTGATTTGCTATCAAGTTCTCTTCTAAAAGAAAAATTTAAGCCTTTTTCTATAGCATGTAACACCGAAATTTCTCTATCAAAACAAACCTCATACACCACAGGGAACAAAGAACAAATTGTCTTATTTTCCCACCAAGTGTCACACCAGAAATCAATTTTTTCCCCATTCCCCAGCCTGAAAACTCTATTTCCCAGATAATATTTTCTAACCTTAAGGAGTTGGGCCCAACATGGAGAATCAGAGGGTTTAGGCTTGACAAGGGAGAGAGGACTATTTTTCAAGTATTTTGAATGAATCAGAGAGACCCAAAGGCTAACCTTAGTCTCTAATTTCCATAGCCATTTACACAAAAGACTAATATTAAAGTCCCTCAAGTTCTTAACTCCAAGTCCACCAAACTTCTTTTTAGTACAGATTTTCTTCCAACTAACTAAATGATATTTTCTCTTCAATCTAGAGTTGCCCCAAAAGAAATCTCTTCTAATTTTGTCTATTTTGGAGAGAACAGTAGAAGGGACAAGGAACATGGACATATGATAAATTAAAATGCTAGAGAGACAAGAATTAATAAGAACCAATCTACCACCCTTCGATAATGAGCTGCATTTCCAATTATTGAGCCTTTTTGAAACTTTCTCCACCATAAAATTCTAGTCACTAATTCTGTTCTTAGAGAAACCAACAGGAACACCCAAATAGTGCATTGGTAAAGAACCAACAGAGCAATTAAAAATACTAGCATAACTAGTTTCAATTTGAGGATCACCATTTATAACAAAGATTTCACTTCTTAGGAAATTAATTTTTAAACCAGCCATGTTTTCATAGAGATACATCAGAAATTTGAAGTTAATTGCTTTCTCCTTATCTTCCTCAAGGCATATTATAGTATCATCCGCATATTGCAGAATGGGAACACCTCCAGGAACTAGATTAGAGGCTACACCACAAATAGAATTATTTTGAACAGCCATAGAAACCATCTTAGCCAGAGAATCTACCACTAAGTTGAAGAGAAGAGGAGAAAGAGGATCACCTTGTCTAACTCCCTTCTCACTTTTAAAATATTCATTTTGAACTCCATTCACCAAAACACTTAGAGTTCCCTCTCTAACAATTTTGTCTATCCAACTACACCAAGTTGGATCAAAGCCTCTAAGAAGAAGACAATGATTCAAGAATTCCCAGCTAACCTTATCAAAGGCTTTTTCAAAGTCTAATTTGAGAAAAATAGCACACTTATTACTCTTTTTTACTTCATGCATAATTTCATGTAATGCAAGGACACCATCCATAATATCTCTGCCTTTCAAAAAGGCATTTTGTGAATTAGCAATAATCCTATTTAACACAGGCTCTATTCTATTAGTTAAAACTTTAGTAATAATTTTGTACACCACATTTAGGAGACAAATAGACCTAAAATGAGTAAGTAATTTGCTTCAATCTTTTTTGGGATTAAAGTGATAATACCATAGTTAAGTCTTTTAACATTCAAAATACCCTTATGGAGATCATCAAAGATTTTTAAAAGATCAGACTTAACAATGTCCCAACAGTGTTGAAAAAACTCAGCACGGAATCCATCTGGACCTGCTGCTTTGTTAGGTTTCATAGAAAAAACTGCATCCTTAATTTCCTCAACAGAAAAGGATGTAATCAAAGAATTATTTTTAGCTGAACTGACCTTCTCATCTAATCTCCATTTATTATCAAGGTAACAAAACACTTTTTCAGACTGGTTTTTTCACCTTGTGCCTGTTGGTTTCTGAGAACTGATTTGTAAGTTTTTTACTTAGGACAAATCATCAAAGGCTAATGAACTTTGGGCAAATTGGCAAAGGCCAGTGAACTTCGGGACAAATTGGCAATTCTCTCGAGCTTCGCTGCTTTTTCCCAATTGCTCTACACAAAAGTCGCAAGTATCCTAGAAGCCTTGGTAGTAGCTCGGTCGCGCCGTCTGCGGGACGGCACGATTAGCCACTGACACGGTTGGGGCGGCGCGCGACCGGTGCAACGTTCGGTATGGCGGCGGCACGCACGGATGCACAAAGCCACAACTAGCGGCGTCGGTGATGACAGAGCGACTTGGAGGCGAAGCGAGGCGCTACTGAACTTTGATTTTGCGTGGGAAAACCCTTCTCTTCATGCGATGGAGGATGAAGACAAGCAGTTTCCCTGGCGTCGGCGGTGGCGCTGTACAGGGTGCAGAGGATGGAGGAAAGAGCAAGAGCACGGGGGAGGCGAGGGGTCGGGCCATCGGGGCGCTGTTTGGGCGTTAGGCCTAGATGCCCGGCCTTGGGCCTTGCGCTAGGCTATAGGCCATGGGCCTTGGCGCTGGGCTATGGGCCATGGGCCTTGGCCCACAGGGCGGCACCAGTGCATGCGGAGCAGCCTGTCCTGCTCTCCTCCCTTTTCCGAGTTTGTGACCTCTTCACACTTCACTGCCTCACTGCCTCACTCCATATTGCTGGTAGCTGGTTAACACTTAACACTACATTGCAACGGGGAATAGGTGCTTTCATTCGATCACTCAACATTCCACATGGCAATTGACGTAGCAGGTAGTAGGGGAGCCTGAAGATAAAAAAATGTGCTCCATCCTTTCTTTTACGCAAGACATATTTTGAATTGGAAATTATGAGAAAGTTAAGAGAAAATGACCATATTACTCATGTTATAAATGTCTTGAAAATATGAGAGAGAACAGTGAGAGAGTTGTTCACAAATACGTAAGAGGGAATCGTGCAATAAATAAGAATAGCAAAACAAAAACAACAATAAATTAGCATGCAAGTCTTATATATATTTCTAAATAAGATCATTCAAACTATATGGCACTAGCATAAAAAATGGAGGGAGCATGTTGGTATTGTTGAATCCATGAAAAAGCAGTATTTTATAAAGTATAAAGGGAAACGATGGTAATAATTATTGATGTGACCACACCCATCATGGATATTATTGACAATACGTCAATTCGAGTGGCACCAAGATTTTCACCAACTATTTCCTTAGCAAGATCGTCGCTGAGCTTTTCCATAACATAGAACTCAATGTACTTTTTAACAACTACTACATCTTCAACCACTACATCTACAACAAGTTGGCAACACTTTATGACATCATCCATTTCATCTACAACTACTACGATTTGTTGTGTTTGTGTGGATTCGTCGACTGCCACCAAGGCCAGACGTACAAACCATCAGCATGTATACCGTTTGGATGTTGCACTGTCGTCATAAGTTTAACCTCCACCGTGACTGCCTCCATGCACTCCATGAACATGCACCAAAGAAAGATGCCTCTCCACCTTCTCGACATGCTCAGGCCCATCTACTCATATCGCACAAGGTCCAACTCGATATCAAGCCCAATTAATTCATGAGTCCAATTTGGCCACTTGGAGCGACCCGAGCAGCCCTTGGAGGCCGAGGCCAGCGTCGCTGAAGTCGGCGTCCGCGATCCTCGTGAACCGCGCATCGTCGAGCGACTCCGGCGGCTTCAGCACGATGGCGCGCACGCCCTCCAGCGCGTCAAAGTCGAGGACTCCGCAATTGCTAGCTCCTGCACCGGCCATCTCCACCGAAGTTCTGGAGCCCGAGCCGCCGACGCCGTCGCCGAGAGATGCGATGCGAGCTTCGCTGATTTTTGCCAATTGCTCTACACAAAAGTAGCAAGTGTCCCAGGAGCGCGCGGTAGCCTCGAGTCACGCCGTGCCGGGGCCGGGCACGATTAACCACGAACGGCCATGGCGGCGGCGCGCGATCGGTGCAACGTTCGGCTAGGGCGGCAGCCGGCGCGACGACGACAAAGACAAATAAGGCGGCGCGAAGCGATGACGGAGCGGCTTGGAAGCGGCGGGCGTGCCCCAGTTCGATTTTGCGGCGGGAAAACCCGTCTCTTTCGCGGCGATTGGAGGATGAAGACGAGCGATTTCAAGGCGTCGGGTGGCGGCCAGACAGGAGCAGAGGATGGAGGAAAGAGCAAGAGCACGGGGGAGGCTAGGGGTCAGGCCGTCGAGACACTGTTTGGGCGTTAGGCCTGGATGCCCGGCCTTGGGCCTTAGCGCTGGGCTATAGGCCATGGGCCTTGGCCCACAGGGCAGCACCAGCGCATGTAGAGCAGCCGGTCCTGCTCTCCTCCCTTTTCCGAGTTTGTGACCTCTTCACTGGCTCACTGCCTCACTCCATATTGCTGGTAGCTGGTTAACACTTAGCACTACATTGCAACAGGGAATAGGCTGCTTTCATTCGATTACTCATCATTCCACATGGCAACTGACGTAGCAGGTAGTAGGGGAGCCTGAACATAAAAAAATGTGCTCCCTCCGTTTTTTTACGCAAGACATATTTTGAACTGGAACTTATGAGAAAGTTAAGAGAAAATGACCATATTACTCATGTTATAAATGTCTTGAAAATATGAGAGAGAACAGTGAGAGAGTTGTTCATAAATACGTAAGAGTGAATTGTGCAATAAATAAGAATAAAAAAGCAAAAACATCAATAAATTAGCATGCATGTCTTATATATTTCTAAATGAGATCATTCAAACTATATGGCACTAGCATAAAAAATGGAGGGAGTATGTTGGTATTGTTGAATCCATGGAAAAGCAGTACTTCATAAAATATAAAGGGAAACGATGGTAATAATTATGGATGTGACCATACCCATCATGGATATTACCGACAACGACAATACGAGTGGCACCAAGATTTTCACCAACTATTTCCTTAGCAAGATCGTCGCTGGGCTTTTCCATAACATAGAACTCAATGTACCTTTTAACAACTACTACATCTTCGACCACTACATCTACAACAAGTTGGCAACACTTTATGACATCATCCATTTCATCTACAACTACTACGATTTGTTGTGTTTGTGTGGATTCGTTGACTGCCACCAAGGCCAGACGTACAAACCATCATCATGTATACCGTTTGGATGTTGCACCGTCGTCACAAGTTTAACCTTCACCGTGACCGCCTCCACTCCATGAACATGCACCCAAGAAAGATGTCTCTCCACCTTCTCGACACGCTCAGGCCCATCTACTCATATCGCTCAAGGTTCAACTCGATATCAAGCCCAGTTAATTCATGAGCCCAATTTGGCCACTTGGAGCGATCCGAAGACGAAGATCACTGCGCTCTAATGGATCGAGTTCCATGGTAAATTTTCTTACGGGTCAACGAGAATAATGAAACACAAGATGGCGAATAGAATATGTCCGGTGTTATAGGCCCATAAATCTTATACGACCTAGAGTTAGCTGGCCGCCACTTTGGTCATCCCCTAGCCTCTCTCCCTCTTATAAATTCAACGTTAACTAATATAGTGTTGGGCCATCCCTAACCCCACCGACCTAGAGCTTAACCTTAACGGCGGTGGTGCTTTGGTGAGAGCCGAGAGATGACAATATATTAGGGCAACAAAACAAAGAGCTGACGATGCTAGGATCAAAGAAAGGACAAAGAGGGGAGGAGGAGCACGGGAAGATTGGGTTTCGGGTGCGCCGATCAAAAGTTAACTTAATTTTAATAACAAACGAAAAAAACCTTTTTTTGCATGACGAGTACAACTGTCCCATCAAACAATGGGACAACTAGCCACGAAATTAGTACGTCTGGTCAACGCCTGCAACGTTGCCCAGCACACTATTGACAAGCTATTGTGCTAGCTAGGACGATGCACACAGTCACATTCACATAGCGCTTGCCTGCACGACGCAGCGAGGAAGCGATTAACGTCGATGCCGCTGTGTGTTGGGCGCATCATGCATGCATGCAACCAACCATCTGTTTTGTCGATGTGCGTGGCTAACCGAGAAGGACCTCGGACCTAACCCCCTGTAAGTACTATTTCTCTTAGGCCTGTTGACTAGTTTTGAAGGGATCGCTCTGGTTTGTGGTCGTGGCTATATACCTAGGCGTCTGTGTGCCCGTGCCGATCGATCAAGCATCTACCATATATCACTACCTGTTTTGATCGGCGATGGCCCCCACACCCAAGTGACGTGACATGTGTTTGCACACATCGTACGTAAAAAAAAAAAGGAATCCAAAGTGTACTATCCAAAAGTTTTGTGAAACGCTGTAGAGTAGCATGCAGTCCGTACGATAGTTGGCCGCTGCACAGCGCTGCATGGGCGTGCAGTGGCACGTAGTTACTAGCTAGTGCGGCAGACTGGCAGTACTGCAGCTGCAAGCAGCGCAGGCACCAACGGGGCGCGGGAAACGGAGGCGGTTGCGCTGGGCGCCAGTTCGCGGCGAGCTGGCCGAGGCGAGGATGCCGTCCGGCGGCGCTCGGGCCAATTCGCGCGAAACCATCGGCAATTCACTAGCTAGTAGTGTGTGATACGACGCGACGGCATGGGCGTTGCTGGCAGCCAGAGCCACAGCGATCGATCGGCCGGGGAGACACATTGCGCATGCACGTCGAGCTCACGACGGCCGGTCCCCACGCGGGATGGTTGAGCCGAAGAGAGATCCATCATCCATGCGCGCGTTTTGGTTGGGCAAAGATTCTTTCCATGCCACCGCACAGTTTGGTTTATGGGCTCAAGGCTCATGGCCACCCGCCTAGGGCCGGACAAATGTTTGGACTCCACGAGCTAATCTAGATCGGATCAAATTTGGATAAAACTCAAATACAGAACCATCTGATTTCGAACCCTGTCTTGAGCTCGATTCTATTCGAGGCGAGCTTGAGCCGGATCTCGAACCCTCATCAAATCTATCCAAACTCGAACAAACACTATTATACATTTATCTCGTTCTCTAGATCAACTAGTTCAACCGATTAGAGTCGAGTTCAAACATGAAATCAAGTCCAACCAAGCCTAACCTAGCCCATATAGCCTTATCACCTATCATGTATTAGCATTGATACCTCATTCGAGCTCAGCCGAGCCAAGCTCAAGCTTAACCGAGCTTTCATCGAGCTTGATCTCGAGTCTAGCACTAAGATCAATGTTGATTCGAGCCGAGCCCTAACCGAGCTCGATCTTTGATAGCCTAACCTCGCACAGAATTGACTTGAATCCAACCTTTCACCCACTGCGATGCACACAATGGCACATTTTTTTGGAAATCGAGCTAGCTCTTTGTTGTATCAATAGACCAAAGTCTTATGATCATAAGAATATGCTTACAATCCAACTTCATACAAAGACCCAACACATGCTCTTGACAGGGCCAAAAACGTGTTGCATAGTATAGTGCTTGCACTAATATACACAAACTAGGCATCTTATTTACTGTCTAATGGGCATGCCTTTTATTTGCCAGAAAATAGTGTTTGAACAATTAAATCCTTTTTCTCCACCATTCTTCTCATATCACCTTTTACCGACATAGCCTGATCTCTCTATGCTTCAGTAACATGCATCGTGGACCACCATGATCTTCTACTTTCGAAACAATGATACAAATACATAGCCAACACCAGACCAAAATAAATCTCCCACCACGGAAGAGGAGATCCCACTAGACCACGAGCAGATCGAAAATCAAGGACACCAACCCTACCTAATTAAAAATTCACTAAAGAGGACACCAAGACAAACCACAACGCTTCAAAATATTAGAAGAAAATTTATTATCATAATTCACTTCATTGTCATCGAAGATGAAATAGATAACGAACCTAAACATGAAGAACCACACCTAAACAGAAACGGATTTCCTCACACTCCCACCTTCAGCTAGTTCACTTTCCTTTTTTCCTACTGCTGATAGGGCAAAATCATTATTTTGACGATCCCTATGTAGAAAGCCCTTTTTCTAGTATTTACTAAGTTTTTTTGGTGTGTGGGGTGTGGGGGGTGAGGAGGTGTACGCGTGTGAGACATGTACCGATGTTTTTGAATTTTGATCCGGTGGTAGGATTTGATCATGTAATACAATATTCATAATGGATATATGCCACTAACATTGGATAAGATAAGCCGTTCATATATATTCATTCTTCCCAAACGCACTACAACGCCATGTTGTGCTTCACTATTAAAGAATGTGCTTCTGGTAGTTGGAAAAAACTCCAATAATAGACTCTCCTGGCTTAATCCTAGGCACTATAATATCCATTCTTATCATATAGCCAACAACATTTCACTTCTTTGTAAAAGGTAAAATCCGATGTTTTGGACATAAATATGGTTTGTAAAAGACATACATCTTTGACCACTAATTATATATCATTGTAATTTATTATAGAATCCACAAAAGTTATATCATGAAAGTTGTTTTAACGAAGATTAATCTATACACATGATTTTTATATAGCCAATCTAATTAGTTCATGAGGTTTTTCTAACTTAAATTATTAACGTAGTAAATATCTAAAATGTCATGTTTTGGGGAGTATTTAACAATCGCCACGCTTTTAAGGATTATTTTTCTTTTGGACGCAATATGCCATGTGCTACGTCAGTATGTGTGCACGGCATATCTATGCCGCGACTAGCATGCACGCAGTGCATGCGAATATCGAATCGTACGTGAAGGTTCCATCTTTCCCTCCCGCTGTCCCACCGGCCGTCTGCCCTAACAGGCTAACACTACGTACGGACCACCTCCTGTTGTGACCGATGACCGATCGATGTGATGCTAATTACTAGCTAGCTAGCTAATTAAGTATAGATCAGTACTGCTTATGGATGGACTATGGAGTATTGGAGTCTGTTTGCTTCGGGCTCCCCTAGATACTTGGATAGCTTCTCCTACTCGATCGCGAGATTCGACCATTCGATCGTGTTGAGAAGTCCACGCAGAGACTACGTACGTACACGCACCTGGGCTTTGTGTTGGCGGATCAGAGATGGATCAGGACGCGAGTGAGCTTGACATGTTATACGTACACGATTGTCAGAGTCATCAGGAATAAAGCGCTGTTCGTTGTACCTTAAACTTATCCGCATGCACCCAACGGAAACGGATTGGATGCCACTAGACAGACACGGCACGGAGAGCACAAGTGGTCAAGTGCACTGTGCACAGCCGATCAGCCGATCCGTCATATATGTCACACACATTGTCACCCAGGGCGAATCCTGCTGGAAACTTTTGTTGGGGCCACCGATTCCTCTATAGCTATAGCCTATGGAGTATGGACTGTGGTAGCTTAGCTTCACTCTAGAAATGAGAGGTCGGTGGTGATCGAGTGCACGTACGTAGAATGGATGGCCATTTGTTAGAGCACGGACGTAAGAATGACTGCACAAAAATGCTACCTCCTCTCAGCCTCCATGCGATGTAGATGTCGCGCGATCGCCTCCTCGACGTTGGTCTTCATTTCTGCTGGAAAGAGAATATCGATCGGGGATCTGACGAGTGTGCAGCGTGCGTCTAGGCACTTTGCGGTGACATGGTCATTATCGACACGGCCTCCCACGGTCTCACTCGAATTCAAATCCCCTTACGCTGTAGGAGGCTATTCGGTTCATGCTGACCGTTCACAGCAATATCAATGGGCCCTTCCTCCCTTGGCTCAAAATCTCCTCCTCGGGCACCTCCACCGACATAAGGAACTGGTTCTTTTCAACTTAAATTAAATTAAATAATTTTTTTTATATAGAAGCCAAACAATGTGGTACTTTGTAGTCATTTTTTGTGGGGTTTACGAAAGTTTCTTTAGAATCACTAAAATATTTTTTTTTTGGACTCTCCAAAACTCCTATCAGGGGACCACAACTTTTTCATATTAAACTTTTCGTAACTTTAAGCTAAAACAAATAAGGCCATGAAGTATAAACACAACATGCAGAAGCTGTGGAGCAAGGCCACTGTGACGACGCTGCGCCGGCCAGCAACCCGTGGCAGTAGGAGGCAAGGAGTGGTCATCTTTACATGCAGCAGTTGCATAATGAGCTTGTTGCTACAGCGAGACATTGGCTACCACTACCAATTGCAGCAGGGTCATCAGTAGTTATTTTCGTGGGGTTTTAAATAGCGCTTTTTAGAGTTTATATAATTTTTTCTTAATTTTTTGAACTTTTTAAGACGTCTTTCGAGGGGTCATAGCTTTTCAGATTAAAATTTTCAGCAGCTTTCAGCTCAAACAAAACAAGACCATAGGGACACAAGAAGAAAGAGGAGGTTAGCCTCCTAACTATGATATGGTAATGGGGAGTCGGGTCTTTGATCAGAGGATTTTAGATCAGGGTTGCGTTGTCGTGGGAGTCATGCATGCCACATATATAGCATATATGTTGGGCCATTGATTGGGAAGCTAGGTTAGTCATTGGTGAGCTGATCAATCCAAGGTAACAACTGCCTAACGGCCGGGTTAAAACCAAATGTGCCCACACAATTGTACTTAAACTTGGCTTGTCTAGGCTCAAGCTTGACTTGTGTGTGGAACTTGAGCTGAACTCAACTTGAGCCTTCGACAAGTCGAGTTCGAGCATTTTGTGTGCCTCGAGTGTTTTTTATGATCTCGCGAAGACATGTTGTGTTGGGGATGGTGAGTCTAGGTGCCTAGGCGGCGCTGGGGAGTTGGATGGGGGGCGATGGGTTGAGGGTCGGGTTGACTGCTGGATGGTTAGGTTGTTGGTTTAGGTCTAGAGTGGGCTATTTGATTACATATGCCGTCGGTTTTAATGGGTCTAAAACTTAACCAAACCAAAATCGAACAATGTTAAAGTAGAGAAGTATTGAAATCTAAAAAAAATCCATTAAAACTAAAGTAGAATAAGTTTCTTAGTTAATAATTTATAATTATGCTTATGTTGGGTTTACGTAAGATATGTTAATTTGCAACGAACGGGCTCCTCGAGTAGCTTGCAATAACTGTTAAGACGATATGCTAAAAGTTAAGATTATCATTAGTCACGTCGGATCGCCCTACCATATACAAACATTGTAGATTTTTGGTCACCTTGCACGCCCACGGCGAGGTTAATCGATCGGTGGCAGCAACGCCGGCCAGGTCATTGCAGGGCCAAGTAGCCAACCAATGAGCTCCTGAGCAGGATGTGGGTCTGTTTTCCTCGTACCGAGTTGGCTTTGCGTAGATCGTCGTAGACGCCCGCTCTCTCGCTCTTCTCAGAGCTACGACGTCCAAAGACAAGTCAAACGCAGAATCAGGGAGGGATTACATAACCGAGCCGATAGCAAAAACCGGGGAAGGTCCGGCTCGGCTGACCGACCGGTTTTTGCGGTTAACCAGAAATTTCGTTGGAAAACCGACCAGATTCAAATTCATATTCAAAAAACGGCCCGGCCGGTTAACCCACCGGTTTTACTGGTTAGCCTACCGGTTAGCTCTGGTTTAGCTGAAAATAGAAAATTAGAAAAAAAAATTGAATAAAAACGAAAAACGCATAAAAATTTTGAATTTTCAAATTCTGTTTCAGCCAATACTCATATAATAACCTTTACTATTTTATGGAATGTTTTCAGATTTTTTCACGGATTTTCAAATTTGAACCAAATTTAAATTTAATTCAAACCTAACCGGCCGGTTTTCCATAAACCGACCCCACCGGCTCACCGGTTAACCACGGTTTTCGACAGGTTAACCGCGGTTTCGTAATAGCATCGTCAAATCCGCATCTGCTTCCCAGGCTAGCGAGTGGCGACGAGAAGCCGGCAAGAGACGGACGCGATTTAAGTTAGGCCACGCAGCAAGATCTGCATCAAGTGGCCAGTCTAGCTAGTCATTGGCTCATCACACATTATCCATCCCATATTCCCATCTCATCTCAGCAGCAATGCATGGGCATATTAGCCATTTAACAATGCACGTGGGTCCTACGTGCCCGTCATCCACATACAAGACATGCACCGACCTGGGCATCGTCCTCCTCCCTCCGGCCCTTGGATCAGAATCAGAACGTGCATTTGCATACATGCAGCTTGCAGTTCATGTACATGTGTACGTACCTACACTACAGGCTGCAGCCAGCCAGCTAAGCTACACTCCTAGATTAGCATTAGTCAAATCCACCGGTTGATTAGTCTGCACGTTAACTACACTTGAGTTTTCTTTTCGTTTTTTGGCGCCGCGCGCGTGTTTGGTGTGGTCGGCGGCGAGCTACTCGGCAATGGCGCCGAGGTCCGGCACGAAATCCCGGCCGCGGCTTCCGCCCCTGCGCGACCGCCGGTGGCACGCCTTCCCGCCGTTCCTTGCCTCGGCGGTGGCGGGGGCCGCCGCCGCCTCCGGGAAGACGAGCGGGCCGTCATGATCGCCCACCAGCGCGGCGCTGGCGCGGATGGCGAGTGCCGCCATCTCCTCCGCCTGCAGCGGCCGCAGGCGCATCGCCGCGGGCAGCACGAAGTAGAGCTGCCCGGGCTGCAGCTCCTCGTCCGGCGCCACGGCCGCCACCGCGCCGCCGAGCTCCAGCCCATCGGCGCTGCATAGGAAGCACGCGACACCGCCGCCGGCCGCCGCCTTAGCAGCCTGCGACGCCCGGGTGCCCCCCGGGAACCGCCGCAGCGCGCCGTCCGCGAGCACCACCCTCGCCGCCGCCGCCTCCCCGCCGCTGCGCCCCCGCCGTCGCCGTCGCCTCGCAGGAGTTGCAGGCGCCCATCGCAAGCTATGTATCTCTATATATACGCTTCGCCGTCAGCTCGCGCGAGCTCCGCCGCTCAGCGCCGGGACGACGCCGGCGAGGTATCGAGGCGGTGGTTGTGCGGCGAGGAGGAGTGAGTGAGCCCGAGCCGTGCCACGCGCTCGAATATATATAGCCGAGGGGGACGCGCCGGGTAGTGTCGCCGCGAGGCGGAGAGGTCGAGAGGAGACGAGGAGGAGGGAGGGAGGATGCCAACCTGGAGGTTGTTGGGGACAGCTTGCATGCGGGCACTATAGTACGCGCGCGTAAATGTGTGACACTGTGCAGCCTAGGGACGTCTCGGCGCCTACGTATGCTGCGTTGAAGTGAGACCCACGTATCAGCGACGCTTTCGCGCTCCTCGATTTCGCCACCGTCTTCATCGAATCGATTCTTCGTGCACTTCATTAATTTGAATCAAACGGAGGGGCGGAAGGATCGAGCTGTTAAGAGGTAGAAATGAAAGCGAATGTGTGAATCTAGATTATGGAGTACTCCATTGCAAAGCTACAACGCGTTCGTGGCGAAAGCAATTGATCACATGGATGTGGATGCTGATCGTGATTCTTTGGGCGAAGACGGCGCTTAATTAATCTATTGAGATTTCATAGCCTTAATTTGGAAAGGAAGGAAAAGGCGAGGAAGAAGAACCCTATATCGATGGGCGCAGGCGATCATTGCCGGAGGGGCCGCATGCACGCAGGATCACAGAATCGGCGGAGGAACGGCCAAAGGTGGCAGCTTCGCGCCATTTTCTCCTCGCCAATCGCCATGTTGGATCGGGATTTCTTGGATTTTCTGCAGCAATAGCGAGACCACGAGTAGCATGAGGCGCCATCGCAGCTATATATATATAGCTTGTAGTATGTACTAATAGGAACGGATGCCCCCAAAGCAAAGACATGAAATAAGATCGCATTGGCCACGGTTAAGCAAGCATCAAATGCCTTGTTTGTTTCAGATTAATGTTGAGTTGTGTTTTACTGTAGCAAATTTGTGATTCACTCAAAATACGTTTTAACGAGTTTAAAAAATTATGAAAAAATATTTTACAAACTTTAAGAAAAACTATTTAAAACCCCACAAAAATGATTACAAAACATTACATCATTTGGCTTATACAAAAATAACAAATTTTCATTCAATTTAATTTAATTTAATTTAATTTATTCTAAAACAAACAAGGCCAAAATCTTCTGAGACATAGGATTCTTTTTGCTCCAGTCCCATGCAAGCACATTTATATGACTTGGTGCTATAGATGTCGGATGGGCGGGCTGATGGGTTTGCCCGTGAGCTCATTGCTTTGGCGGCAAGACGGCAGCCTAAGACTGACGATCTAACACGGTAGTCTTGCGCACGCCCGCAATGGCCAGTCTCGGTGCTGGCCGGCGTCTAGCCTGTGGTAAGACGCAGCCGGCCGTGTTAGAGACGGCCGTTGAGGCCCGTTTATCTGGGAGAGGAGAGGCCGCAGATCTGCACCCATCAACTGGGCTCAGGCCTTGCGGCTGGCTGCTTCGCCCCCACGCCACGCCAGCGCCACGCCTCCCATATAAAGCGCCCTCGCCACCGCCGCTCTCTCGGCCCCCGCAATTTGTAACCCTAACTCTCTCTCGCTGTCTCGCAGAGTCGCAGACTCACAGTCTCGGTCTCGCGGTCTCTTCGTTTCCTCTCTCTCCCTCTCGAAACCGCGCGTCCAGACCGCGGTGGTGGAGCGCCGCCTCTCGCCGGAGCTCCTCCACCTCCTCCTTCACTCCTTCTCCTCCTCCCCCGCTCGCCGGAGTAGCTGGCCTCCTGTCACTCGCCGTCGTGTCCTTGAATCTGGATCTGGATCGAGTTGGTGTGAGACTAGGGTCTAGATCTTGCCTCTCCGTGTCTCTGGGCTCCGGCGCAGCCGCTAGGTAAGTTTTTTTTTTTATCTTTTCATGTTTATTTTCTCAGATCTGGCCATCTCTTTGTCAGATCTTAGATTGGCTTTGTGTTCTTCTCAGATCTGACCATCTCTCTCTCTGATCTGTTTGTAAGGCGGTGGCGCGGCGCCGTTGAGTGACCGGAGACGCCGGCGATGGCGCTAGACCCGACCTCCATCGACCACGACATGCGGCTTCAAGGGCATGATGAGCAAGACGAGGCGCCAAGCTTTGTTCGATGCGGCGTTGCTCTGTGAACTTGGACGGCGAGCCCGAGCCCGAGGGCGCTGCCACGGGTTCCAGTACTCCGACCACGGGCACGGCCACGGCCACGGGTTCCAGTACTCCGGCCAGTTCCGTCCGTAAGAGGAGTAGAACCCGTAAGTCCACCTCTGATGTGTGGGAGGATTTTGAGGAGTGACCAAGATGCGAGCGGTAAGAAGGTAAGGTATGCGACTAAGTGTAATTATCTTGCAAAAAATCTTGTTGCTATCTCTAGTGGCGATCTTGGACACTTGATTCGTCACCGCGATAGATGCAAGGGTAAGCAATGCTGCATCTTGCTTTGGCTCGATCGTTGCTTAAGTTGAACCACGATGGTTCTTTCGGTCCTTGGGAGTCTGATCCACCGGTTGCTCGTCTTGAATTGTGTAGATTGATAGCTCGAGAGGATTTGCCTCTCTTTTTGGAGAATCTCCGCATTTGAGGAGTATATCAAGCGTGCCCACAATCCTCGTTTTGCTTCTGTCTCTAGGCAAACCACCACTAGGGACTTGACTAAGTATTTCACTGATTGTCGTGCTAAACTGGTTGATTGCTTGAAGTCTGTTACTTCTGTTGCTATTACTTCTGATATATGGTCTGGTAATGCTAAGGAAGATTACCTTAGCGTTGTTGTTCACTATGTCAATTCTGAGTGGCAATTAGAAAAAAGGGTAATTGCTTTACGGCTTATTGATGTCTCTCACTCTGGAGTTAATATTCTTTGGCGTGTTTACTGCTGTGGTTGATGAATTTGGTTTAAAGAGAAAATTTTCTCTGTTACCTTAGACAATGCTTCTTCCAACTCTACTGCAATTGGTATTTTGACTCCATTGTTATCTGGTTATGTTGGTTCTGCGTTTCTGCATCAACGTTGTGCTTGCCATATCATCAATCTTATTGTTAAGTCTGGCCTAAAAAGGCTTAAGCCTTATCTGGAGGCTTTCAGAACCGCTATTTCGTTTTTGAATTCTTCCAACCAACGCATAGTCGCATATAAGAGCTATTGTGTTGCAATGGGAGTTCCTCGCAAATTTGGCTTAGATATGGATGTGCTACTGAATTGACATATCTCATGCTTAAGCATGTTATTCCATACAAGGAAACATTCTCGTCTTTATACACACACATCATCGACGGGTTGATGTTAGTTCTTCTTGACAGAGGATCATTGGTATGTTGGTGCCAAAATCTTGGAGTTTTGGAGTTGTTCTATGATTGCCTTGTTGCTCTTTACGGTGTTTACTATCCCACTTCACCACTAATCTTGCACCACATTCTTGAGATTCTTTGGTCATCGAGCTCTTATGAAAATGATTCTTTGTTGAGAAGTTACATTGTTCCTATGAAGGATAAGTTCACGAAATATTGGAGAAACATTCCTATGCTTTATGCTTTTGCATTTATTCGGATCCTAGAGCTAAGATCGTGGTTTTAGCAATTTCTTTGCAGCTTCATCTCAACTCACTGGTACTGATTACTCTGCTTACCTCACTGAGGTGAAAGCAGAATTGGCTAACACTTTTGCTCAATATGAGGGTAAGTTTGGTTCAGTTCGATTGCAGAGACAATCACAACCGTGACTTCCGTAAGAAGAAAATGAACTGGGAAAAATTTATAGTGTTCTTGATGCTTCCTTGACACCTATTCTGCTTCATTAGTAGTATTGGGCATCTTTGGTGCTTACATTCTTGGTGGTATACATTCGGGTTTGCGTGCCCGATTACATTTACGAGTTGGTTTCTTATATGGACAGTGACATGGTCACATTATATGATGATGATTTCAACATCTTGGCTTGGTGGCATGAACACAAGCTCTCATATCCTGTTCTTTCTATATTGACTAAAGATGTTATGACTGTTCCTGTTTCAACAATCTCTTCGGAGTCTACCTTTAGTCTTACTGGCAGGATCATCGAGGATAGGCGACGTCGTCTGGCCACTGACATGGTGGAGATGTTGTCTTTGCTTGAAGGATGGGAGCAAGGTGATGCCGTGCACAACACAACGTCGAGAACCAAGAACTGGAGGAGGCTTTTACGAACTTATACCTTGATGAAGAGGATCCATCGACCTCATCCTTGTGTAATAGACTAATAGTTATATTTGCATGATCCGGTGTCTGGCGATCCGCTATTCAGTATGTAACTTAAGTAGTTAACTATGGACATGTGGTAGACGGTAGTGTGTTGATTTGGTGAATCTTGAACTTATGAACTGAAATTGGTAATTTTTTCTTTTTCCTTCTAGGGTTTTTCTCACGAGGTGTGAGTTTTACCTAGAAGGTTTTTAATGAGGCAGCCTGTGAAAATCTGAGGCTCTGAGGTCTGAATTCTGATCATCTGAGTTCATAACATTGTTGAGTTTTTTTTAGATTTTCTGGGATCATAAGTACATAATGAGATATGAATTTGAGTTTTTCAATCAAGTTTTGTATGTAAAATGTGAATTCGGGATCAATTTGAGTTTGTCACGTTTTACGCATCCGGAATAGGTGTTTTTGGTATCGGTTAACTATGGTAAAACGCGACCTCTGAACTAGCCGGGTTGGCGGCCAAGACGCGCGACGATTAATCTTAGTCGTGCGCGTGTTCTGGGCGAGATCTCGGCCATGGGCGAGACGCACGCACAAGACGATTACTTACTGCGTGCGTGCGGGCCCATGTTATTCGTGCCGTGCCGTGCCGGGCCCGGGCCGTGCCGGGCCGTGCCGCCCGTTTGGCCAGCTATACTTGGTGCTAGAGCGAGGCATGCATGTGTAGATGTGGTACTCGGCTCCCCAGTGACTGCCATCTACTGTACTGTCGTCAGATCCCCACGGCCAATCCTTGCCCTGCAGCTGCAAGCTAGCTAGGCTGCAATCACTGAAGATCTGGGCTCCGACGCGTGTACAGCTCGCTTAGCTGGACATGCAGTCCTCGCCATGCCCATAAAGCGTCGTCCATACGTGCGTGGACGCCACATCATAACTCGCGGCTAGCGAGAATGAGAACGGATTGCTCGAAGAAGAAGAAAAACCAAGCCAAAACACACAGTAAATGACACTACTCAGCACATCTTCGACGGTTGCCCATTTCACTTTGCAAAAGTCGATCTATCTACTATATATATAAAACGAGCGAGGTGGCCCGCCCATTTGCGCGGCTAGATTTGTTTTGGTATATAGTATTTATCTCTAAATTATAATCTATCTCTAACATATCAGATCGGATTTAGAGTTTATCTCTAATATATTATATCAATTTTAGTATTTAATATGAATTTCTAATATTTTCTTTTAATATAAGCCGCCTAGATCTTTTATTTTTTCTTTGATTAATCTATCCCGTTATAATTTGGTCCCACAGTTGATTGAACGGATAAAATAATCATATTATATCATCTTTAATATTTAATCCAAATTTCTAATATTCTTCTTTTAATCTAAGCCGTTATAATCCGGCCCCACAAAATCAACGGCATAGATCTTTTTTTTATTTATGTGAGAATTTCTTTAATTGATCTTGGCCGTTAAAATTTGGTCCCACCGTTAATCGAACGGCTGAAATAATTTGGATGATGTGGACGAACGTGGTGGCTTCTTTTTCCCCTCCTTTATATATATAATAGGTAGGATAAAACGGAGAACCACATTAATCTTACATTAATTATAAACTATTAGAAATTCTCACGTTAATCGCATAAAAAATCTACACCGTCAATTATATTGGATAGGATTATAATGGCTTACATTACAAGAAAGAGACATCTACACCGTTGATTATAATGGATCAAATTATAACGGTTTAGATTAAAGGAAATAATCCATACCTTTTACAATTATAAAATAAAATAATTGAAATTTAGAATAAAATAATTGAAATAAAAGTTAATGTCATATTAAAAGAAAGAGCTCGTATCAACTACAATAAAAACGATTACATAAATTCATAATAAAATTATTGTTCATGTTAGGTTAAATGTTGAGGTAAATCTATTCACACAAATACGCGGGACACCCTGCCCGTTACATATTTAAAACATGGTCCAACGGAGCCACCACATTAATCCTAAAATCCTAAAAATTCCCACGTTAATAAAAAATACTAGAAATTTTCACATTACTTGGAAAAAAGGAAAAAATCTACACCGCGAATATAGTGGATCTGATTATAACGGTTTAGTTTTAAAAAAGTGTTCATACCTACTATAGTTATAAAATAAAATATTAGAAATAAGATTGCATGTCATATTAAAATAAAGACTTCAGATCAACTACAATAAAAAATTAGATAAACTCATAATAAAAATAATGTCCATATCGAATTAAATATTGACACAAATCTAGCCGCAAATGTGCGGGACACCCTTCTTTTATTTGATTTAAACAGGGTCCAACGAGCCAACCACATTAGTCCAAAAATCATAAAAATTTCCAAATTAATTGAAAATAAAAAAGATCTATACTATTGATTGTCGTGGACCTCGATTATAATGGATTAGATTAAAAAGATTTCATATGAACTACAATAAAAAAAAGATATCAAAAAAATAGAAACAAGAGTTAATGCCAGATTAAATAAGAGTTTGTATTTGTTAAAATATTACAATTTAGAAATTTAGGATAAAGAATAACAGAAATAAGTGTTAATGTTCGATTAAAAGAAAGAGATTCATATATGTTATAAAAAAATGCATAAATTTGGAATTGAAATTAATAGGAATAATAGTTCAAGTCAATAAAAGATTAAGATAAATCTAGCCGTGCAAATGCGTGGAAAACCATCCTTGTTCCTATTCATAATAGCATGTCCAATAATTTAGATCGTTATAGTATTATAGCAAATAAAATAGAAGGGACAAATACAGATGAATGAAAACATGTGTGGGTAGTGGCTGAATTGTGTTTAGGCTAACCTCAGTTAGGTCGTATTGGAGATTGACCTAA
Organism: Raddia guianensis; assembly: GCA_036346415.1. Classification (NCBI taxonomy): domain Eukaryota; kingdom Viridiplantae; phylum Streptophyta; class Magnoliopsida; order Poales; family Poaceae; genus Raddia; species Raddia guianensis. The sequence continues at coordinate 34,590,989 of CM070536.1, forward strand.
TGCCTCGTCATTATTCATTCTCCCCTGTTCACTTTTTCTCTCTATGTTCGTTATTAGTTATCTCATCGCTATTCAGCTCTCCGTGTCTAAAATTTCAATATTACGATGATGAGGTACGTTCATTTGAAGCAACGGCTGATGATGCACTCGGAGAGTCCGAGTCAGCGAGTGGAGGAGCAGCCAGGCGAGCCCATGCTTGGCCTCATCATTGGCGCTGGCCTGCCCTGCACGGATTGATGAATGGACGCATGAATGATCGAGCACTAGGACGCACAGCTCCGTCGTGTCCGTGCGGGTCGCGGCATTTCTTCCTCCGCGAGATGGCCAGCCCAATCATGGCCATGGTCCATGGATCCACCAACCCGAGCGACGCATGCATCCAGCCAAATCCGCTCTGCTCGTCGCGTAAATGCGATGGCGCCGGCTCGTTCGTCGGCGTTTGCTGCTGCTCGGCGAGTAAATCCAGCTCGGTGTCACTCACTAGTCACTCCCACTAAACTCCAGTTCATCATCGTATCCACCAATCACCATTACTCCCTTTATTACTCCCTGCTGCTGGATCCACCATGAGATCGGGCGAATGGCGGACACGATGGCGTATTAAAAATGGACAGTCTGTCCCTTCGTTTTGCGTCCTTGAAACATCACCAGTAGTGTGTCCTGAGCAACTCCAACCGCTCCTGTAAAATCTCTGTGGCGGTATAGAGAAATTTCTTTAGGAAGAATCTTTTAGAGGGTAGTGTAATTTATGAAGGAATTTTAAAGAGATGGATAGAGGGGACGCTAATAGCGTTTTAGAGGGGAAATATAGAGGATCTGCTGGAGTTGAGCATTGCCAGTAGGATCTCTATTTTTCGTTCTCTATATTCCTTCTCTAAATCACTATTTATTTCCTATATTTTCATCATCTCCAACGGAGTCCCTATCCTAAAAAAGATATAGAAATTCTCTGGAGAGTCTAAATATAGAGACTCTGGAGGGAGTCTCTAAATTTAGAGAAAGAGATAGAGACCCTGCTGGATGGGTATAGAGGTTGAGACTGTACGCAATAGTGTTTTAGGGAACGGTTTAGAGAACCGGCTAGAGATGCTCTTAATGTGCATGCTTCATCGCTAGAGAAGGCAAGTTTGGAACACACTGTTGAAGAGTAAAACATATTTAAGGTATAGTAGGAGGACTATTAAAGAGGTGAATAGTCAAACAATGAATAGTAATTGAAGAAAAGAAAAATATGAATAGAAATGGGGGCAATGAGTAGTGATGGAGTAACCCATCATTATAGAATAGAAATGAAGCAAAAGTAAAATAGGAATGGAGCAAAAGAAAATAAAGTAACCGTCCGAGATGACCTGGCACCTGGTCGAGTTAAAGAGATTCATTGTTCGCCACTCCAGTGTGGCAGTGTCTCCGTTGGATCGAGCTGCTCTGCTCTGCTCAGTACTCTGCACCAAGAACCGAATACATTTTGAAGCCCATGCAGGGCCAGGGCTGTAGTCAAACAAAACACCCCGGCTGACACTAGTTTTTTTTTAAAAAAAAAACTAATCAACCCTGCCGATGCATCATGCGTTCATGCATTCGGCTAAAACCTCTTGCTTGGTAGACAGGGTCCTAATCTTAAGTCTAAACACGCAGAAGAACACAGAATCTACTGCCAGCTCGTCGCTGCCCTCGGGTGAAGCGACACCGGAGAGACAAGCGACCTCTCGCCCTCTCCTCCTCATGTGCCGGATCCAACTTGTCCTTGTACGTAAACATACATATTTTCTCTTTTCTTACAGAAAAAAAGAGGAGTGTTCTTTTGAAGAATCAGAATACTCTGGCTTAAAGCTTCCTTGTTGATAGAACCTGTCCCCTCTCTGTCAGATCAAGGCGAGGACGGCGAAAAGGGGGGATCGATGAAACGGTTGGTTCAAGGCCAGCCGCCGCACGATTTAGCAGAGATTGGATTGGTTATTCTTGCGCAAATTGCCGCTGTCAGAGATAGACCCAGGGGAATCGATCGTTTTCGTTCGTGGTGTTTTGATGCGACTTGGCTCTTGAGTTCGTATAATTGCACTGCATGTCGACAGTTTGTCGAGGAAGAAAGCAAGGCGAGTAGTTAATTGGTTATCTGTTTCTTCGCTTGTTTAGAAGAAGGAAAACTTTAAAGAACATTTTTTGTGTATGGTCTGATAACGTATAGACATAATCTTGTTCGTCGAGATGAGATAATATGCTTATCTTCTTTTCGGTGGATTGTTTTTTATCGTTGAAAGTGGCTTATGCCATAATCATGTAGTATAAGGTATGTGGTATTGTGAGGAACGACTACATATCAGAGTGGAAAAATAGCTGTGCCCTTTATATGGAGAGTGAGACAGGAGAATTTTCTCAATTTCTATGGAAATTTGAAATATCTTCATCACTTGTCACTTCAGCTCTACTCTTCTTTGGGAACGAAACGGCGGAGCCCCTGTTCCAGCTACGCGCGCAGACGCAGGGTCGATCTGATGCAATGCAACGCCGGGTGGCCGATCGCTCGCTCTGGGCCCGGGCCCCCGGCCCCCGGGGGTGCCCGGTGCACTGCGTAGTGCGAGCTAGCTAGCTACAGTAGCTACGTACGCTGCGTAGTACTGTCCACTGTCCAGCTAGTCCTGCAAATGATGCGCCATCTTCACTCGTCTTGGCCCCATGCATGCATCCCTCCTCCTTGAAGGCGGTTCGGCTGAAGTCCATCTCCACGCTATACTGATCAGGGCACACCAGCAGCGTTGGAATGTCTCCCTCAACGCACCATCGTTGTGCAATGTTCGGCTTTACGCCGTTTGCGAGCTTCGGTTACGTCCAGCTGGCTGCGTGTGTACCACCTTACCATGATATGTGATCTCCAATTTTCCATCGGAGAGATGTATGCTATGCAACATAACACGGTTTTTTTTTTGGGTGGGGGGGTGGGGGGGGGGATGTTATGGTATGGCTTTTTTTTTAAAAAAAAAAAAGGTAATGAAAGAAAATTGCCTTAATTGCCATCAAATTTACGTGAAAATTGTTGCATTCTAAATTTACCTCGTCTGGAGGGGCCCGAACCAGCCTAAAAAATATTACGTGTCCAAGTGTCCAGTTCTCGATTTCCCCTCCATCTCTCAGCGGGTCTCGCCTGCAGGGTTCCAGCAGGTTGCTCACCCCCTCTACAAATTTCTGCGGTCTGACCCTCAGGGTCATGTCAGCGGGCCCTAGGAGTCGACAATATGATTTTTATATACCCAATCCAAGTAGTTCAAAAGATTTTCATTGATAAAGTTAAAACATTGACTTAGGACGATTCAGTTTTTGTGATACGAAGAGAGAATTTCCTAACGCGGGTGAACTAATCTATTAGTTTTTCTCTATATATGTGAATGCAACACGTACGGTTGCTATGATTATATTATACTACATATACTGTCCTAGCCATTTTTGTCAGACTTTGAGTGATTTTTGCAAAGGTTCAAAAACCACTTTTTAAGAATGTTTTGGATCCCCTTTATCGAGGGTTCTATTTTTTTTTTAGATTATAATCTATCATTGGTTACCGTTCAACTTTAAAGAACAAGAACTTAACCAATAGCTTGTGACCAGCGTCCGTATGATGGCCCCCTTGCTCTGAATCAGTTGGTGCTTGGTAGCAAGATAGGGCTATCAGCTATAGGGATCGTCCATCCAGCCAAGCAAAGGTCCAGAAGTTTGGCGTGCTCCCATGCCCTAGACGGACCTGTGTCGAGGCTCGAAAGAAGATGCAGTCAATGGTTGTCTATGGCAGATCCGATCCATATCAATCCATGAGGTCATCATAGCCGGCGAGCCCGTCCAAGCAATTTACGATGCCTTGTGCTTCTACATCACTGTACAATTTACAATGAACAATTTTGGCGGAGGAATTATCCCCCTTTAATTAAAGAACAGCATGTAGCTGTGTATCATCGATCCTCTACCGGACCACAGCGCTTGCCATGCCCATCATCGTCTACCTTTCTCATCTCCCTCCGGCAGGCGGAGATCGAGCGCCGACGAGCCAATGCCAGGTGGGTCCGATCGAGCGCCGACGCAAGATCCAAGCGGGCGAGTTGTTCGCCGAGCTAGGTGGGTGCGGGCTCGTAGTCGTATCCGCAGCCAAATGCACCGCACGCTGCCCTGCGCTCTGCTGCGGCCTGCAGGCTGCAGCATCTGCCGCAGCATCTGCACATGCCCGAGCGCTCGGTTTTCAAACGGCGTCCTTCCTGTTAAGACTCAAGACTAATCGGAGCTCGTTAATTGCTACCTGCACTGCAGCAGCTGGTGATGGGATCCGCTCGCCACAGTGCAGTGAACATTGCCCAATCATGGGGGGCTGGGGCTCCGGTTTGGTTGGCCTGATTGGGATTTGGATGCATGCATGCATGCATGCATCAATGCATGGTCTCCGGTGTCCATCTCCATCCCCTTCCCACTCATAGGGAGGAGGAGGCCGTCGTTTCGCTCTGGGGTTTTGGGTTGGCCCCCACTCCCGCATTTTGGTTCTGCATTATTTCGTGGGGGCTACGCGATGCGATGTTTGATGTTGCTGCTCGCACTCTCGCGAGCTCTCTAGTTTTATACTCCCTCCAGTCTTATATTTCTTGTCGCCGGAGATATTTGCACTATGTTTGAAAATTCCTGTCGCCGTAGCTTTTTGCGCAGTGTTTCGCTAGAAATTGCGTTCCTTTTCCCTGGCTATTGATGGTGCTAGACTTCCAAAGCACACGCGCTGCATGGTCTCAGCTGCATGCGTGGCACAAAGCAAAAAAATCGCATTGCATGGGACTCGAACCTGCGTTTCCGAGGCTTTGGAATGTGGGATGAACCAGCTGAGCTAGAAGCCTTTTGTGAAATGGGTAGCATTCCGAGATATTTATTATGGCACAATAAGAAAGTACACTCCAATGAATCACTCCTTGGTATGTGAGATTATGTCTAAAATGATAGGAATTATCAAACTGGAGGAAGTAGCATCACTAGTGAAAGAGGATCCTAAGGCCTAGAGGGGGGTGAATAGGCAATTTTAAATTTCTTTTCGATTATTCTTGATTTAGCATCATATTAATAATCACCCAATTCTAGTTGCAATTGACAAGTAAGCGGAAGCGATAAGCAATTCTGAGGCAACTAAGACAAGGCAATCAAATTAGCACAAGCAATGCAATAAGAGTAAGTCTTGGGAAAATAAATGAGAGGAGACACGGTGTTTGTTTGACCGAAGTTGAGTCATAACTCCTACTCTCCGTTGAGGCTACCCTTGCGCTGACAAGGACCGCTCGCCTCGAACCTCACGCCTCGCTTACTCCCGGTGAGTCGTTCCGCCACTCCGTGAGGTGGACTCCGTCACCCGTCCGGCGAGGACGATCGCCAGAAAATAATGATCGGATGCCGTCCGGTAAGGACCGGACGCCGTCCGACAGTGGGAGTGCTCTGGAGAAAGACTAACCGGACGGTCCCCCAGACGCCGTCCGACCAAAGGAAGCCTCGGTTTTCAACCTTATCGGACGCCGTCCGACAGTGAAGAATCAAAGGACCGGACGCCCCTAGACGCCGTCCGACAGCGAGAAAGACCCAAATTTGAACCTTATCGGACGCCGTCCGGTGACTACCGGACGCCGTCCGATAGAGAGTATTATTTTGGAATTTGGCTGGTCGGACGCTGTCTGGCTTTTCCAGACACCGTCCGACAGAAGGGATTTTTCGGCTAAAAATTGAGGGGAAAATTAAGTGGGTCTCTCTCTCTCTCTCTAGAAATCTCACAAAGGGATATATGGATATTTTTAGAAGTGGTGGACTACGGAAACCGAGTTTTCGAGAGTTCGCAAAGATCCGGCAAGATCCGAGATATTCAAACCCCTTTTGAAATCCGACGAGAAACAGAAAATAAACCTAACTACTCCTAATCTATACGTGACCTCTTCTCTCGCCTGGTCACGCACTTGAAGTCTTGGAGCAGCTCAGAATTTTGTCGATGCTTCAAATCAGGGTTTATAAAAATCGCCGAGTCTTCGCTAGGGTTCCGAGAAGTCCAAAAACCCAATAGCACTTAATATTAATTAATTTTGTCATCAATGCCACTAATAAAAATTAGGGCTCAATGTGTCGACGGTTGGGATATCAACCCAAGTCAACCAAGGTTCTTCAAAGAGGAGATAGGAGACACGCCGAACAACCACGAACAGCAACGAACAAGAGACAAGGGTTTTTATCCTGGTTCAGGCCTCTCGGGAGAGATAATAGCCCTACGTCCAGCCTTTCTTATATATCACGGATGAATACAAGAGATGGCTCGACGAGACGAACAAGTCTCGGCGAGATTATGGGTGTCTGTCGAAGATCGGTGTCTAGTAGATACAAAAAGCGGATCAAGTCCCTCTACACGCCGTAGGGGCCTTGTTTATATAGTGCAGAGCAAACCGACCTACCGAGGGAATATCGGGCCGGGCCAGCTACGAGATCGTAACGAACTCATACATGCCAGATATATGCCGAGGTAGATAAGGTAATCTCCTAATCTTGGGGATCACGGCTCCTAATCCAATCCGGAAACCACGTCCCGTCTTCACGTAGCCTTGAGAACTCTTGTTCGAGTCGACTCAAACACGAATCCTAGGCCGTTCACGCGACCGCAGCCCCAGAGGTCGTTGGCAGATGCACATGGGCTGATAGAACCTTCCAGGAGCCGGGCCCTAGTAGGTCGCTCGATTGGGCCGCTGTGAGTGGGCCATAGCAATGGGCCGTGATCTAATCCCGACAGCTAGTTTCGAGACTCAAGTGGAAGGACTCACTAGAGTGGGGTCTTCTCTTGAGACTCTAAGAAACGAAGAGGGTATTTTTTCCTGCTACAAAAGCGTGTAACAAGCGGCCGAACAGGTCATGGTTCAACCGAACAGACTTGTCCGGACCAAATAAACCCGATCGAGGCTTGAGCAATTCCGTCGCGTCGAACAAGGAACGACATCTGTCCGAAGCGAGCACTCGGCCTTCGGTCACGAACATCGAAAAATAGCCGTTGGCGATTCCAACAGAACTTCACATCATTGCTTGCGGTAAAAACAGCATCGTTTTACCTAGCCGTTGCAGAAAAAACTAGCCGCTTTGGGATGAACCGTTGCAGTAGCTGCATATACGGACTATAAAGCACCCAAGCCGCCCATGCCGACCACTCTGTTCTCACGCCTTTCCTCTCTAAGCCTTAGATCCAACTGCGCTCGGATCAAGCACCCAAACTCCACCACCAACCACCGCTCGTCCGATCCGGGAACCGCTATGGCCAAGTTCACGGCACTAGCCTCGACCGAGGAGGACCTTAGGATCTGGGAGGAGGAGGCCACATCGACACCGTGGCTGGAGGTCGCCGGAGAGGAGGATACTCGGAGCAGCTGGAGGAGAGTTCATTAACCCGAGCAGCCGCTCTCATTGCGATTGCGATCTCCGCGACTTCGTTGAGACCTTCTTAAACATTAGCGGATTGGAGGTGGCGAACCTCAATCCAGCAACATCCTCCAGATGGCCGTCTTCGCACACTGTGCGAAGGCTATCTGAGAATCGATCCACCGGTGAAATTTGTTCCTCCACTATTATCTGATGTGAGGAGCAGCTCCAGCTTCGGCACTGGGTGCTACTACCTCAAGCTCCGCCACCGCCGACGACGCACAGACTCGCCCACCTCCTTTCGACTCAATGGGCGCATGGTGGGTGAGGTGGTTCTGACAAGCGAAGTGGCGGCGAAAGAAGCTCATCTTCACCGGAAAGCGCGCGTGAAGGAACGCTAATGCCTCGGCGGAGATGAGTGCCGAGGATCTGCGCGACAAGGAAGATCGCCTCCCTCGTGAGCCTTGGGCTCACGGCGAGAAGATCATCCGGACTTCACAATGAATGTAGTCCGCTGCTGCGGAGAAGGTCCTATCCTTCTACAAGATGGAGGGATGGGAAGACATCACAAGGGAGAGCACAGGTAAGTGCCTTTAAGACTCAACCTCTTCATTGATCGTTTTCTCCGAACAGAATTTAACGATTCCATCTGCTCGGGGCGGAGATGCCGACCGACGCATGGGTGACCGAGCGGGTTGACGCCATGCTGAAGGCGGCGAAGAAGGACAGCGAGGTCACCGCGAGGTGGCCTACACTTGTCCGAGGAATGTGCTCATCCGCACAGACGAGGTAAATCACTTACACCCAGCCCGTGTTGCTAGATTTACACTGTTGGTTTTAATGCTGACGTTCGCTTCTCAAAATGCGTAGGAGGACCAGCTGATCCTCGGAGGGATCGTCGAGGATCTCTCTGGGTCTGAGAAGGAGAAGCCGAAGAAGGGCAAGGCCAAGGCGGCCACAAAGCCCAAGGTGGCGGCTGAGCCGACGCGGAGCTCGCCGCGCCATGGCGGCCGCCAGCCGTCCAAGAAACCAGCTGCGGCGACGGAGCGCCCGGCAGACCAAGCGGTAGCAGTCGGCCAATGAGAAGAGACCAAGCCCTCCTCCTCGCCGAGCAGAGCGACGAAGAGAAAGACCATGGCCCTCGGCTTAGGCGTTACACGCAAGCTCACCCGAGCCATATGGCGCGGCTTCTAGCAGTCGCCGAGCAAAGTAGACTCGAGGAGGAGGTTGCGCGCAGGAGAAACTCCTTGCGTTGCTGCTGAGAGGAGTGCTCACCACCGGAGAGCCGAGCTCATCGCCGAACGCCTAAGGGCCGGGCGGAGAACCCGTCAAGGAGCCCCGAGGAAAAGGCGGAGAGTTCGGCGAAGAAGATCGATTAAGCCCTCCACGGCAGGTATGTAGAACTCGATCTTTTGATCTTTCCACCTTCTGACCGCATTAGACTTAACGATCAACTCTCGTACATCAGCTGCCCAAGAAGAGACCGCCACAGACGACGCCGAGGAGGCGGTTGAGCGGTCTCTGTTGCCGAGCATCTGCAGCGCGTCCGGCAAAGGATGGTGGCGAGCCTCAAGGACAAGCCGGCGGCGTGGAGCTGCTTGCCGCCGGGCTCCAGCGAAAGCGGATCGACGCGCCAAAGACGCGGTGAAGCGGTTGGAGGCAAAATAACGGCGGGTGGCGCCACGGACTTGAGCCAAGGCGATGGTTCGAGGGCCCAAGGCGAGACCGAGCAGCCCGTCTTGCCAGCACTTCGACGCAGGGCAGCTCACCCCGAAGCGGCGGATTCTCTGCCGAGCAAGGTGAGACCCAAATGCCGGGAACAAGAAGAAGCCCCGCGCAAAGCCGAAAGGTGTCGTCCCGCCGGTGGAAACAACGGCGCCCGCCGAGCGGAGCGGCTCGGCCTCGCCGAAGACGTTGGGCGGAAGAGGAAAAGGAAGAGGAGAAGGAGCGCAGAGAAAGCGCTTCGCCCGTCGCTCCGCCTCCCGAGCAGATGCGCCCGCAAGAAGAAGGAGCGAACAAAGGCGGCGGCGGCAAGAGCGCGCCGCCTCATCCCGCCTGACGAGCGGGCTTCGTGGACGACGGCCTCGAGGACCGCTGCGTCATGGTGAAGCGCCGACTTGGCAAGGTAAACACCAAGGCGAATCTTATTCAAATTTAGCCACGCTATCGCAGCGTAATTAACTTGTTCTTCCTTCCCAGGTCTTCAGGGACACCATGGCGGAACTCGAGGATGGGGTCACCATCGAACGGGCGCCGTCTTGGCCTCCTCCCGGAGCATCTTGAGCGGGGATCCGGGCAGAGGCTCAGGCTGCCCAAAGCCGGAGCCGGCTGAAGGCGAAAGCGAAGAAGCTCAAGGCCAAGCTGACCAAGGAGAGGCATTCCTCTGAAGCTCTCCTAAAGGAAGCCGAGGAGCTTCGCGCGCAAGCCGTGAAGGCGAGTACCGCGGAGGAGATGCCGAGCCGCATGAAGTGGCTTGAAGAGCGACTTGTCGAGGCGCCCCATCATGGAACCACTCATGGAGGAAGCCAAGAAGCTTAAAGCCCACCGCGCAAGGAGGAGGCGGACATCCGCTGGACTCTGTGCTAGGATCTCAACCTGTGGGCTTCACAGAAGAGATTGAGGAGATCTGTGGGATGGCGGTGATGGCGATTACATGGAGAAGAAGGTCAAGGAGCTGGACGAGCAACTCAAGACCGCTGAAAGGCGCGAAGTTAGTCGAGCGAGGCTCGACCGACCACCAAGGGCCAAGACCGAAGAGGTCGAGGCTCTCCGTCTTGGCGAGCGCGACGGAGGCGGGCAGCCAGAGCAGCAAGGAGGAAGCCGATCGTCTCCGAGCCGAGGCGGAGAGGGGTTCAAAGCCCAAGGGAAGTCTCGCGCCTTAAGAAAGTGATCGAGGAGCTCAAGGAGCAACTTCGCTTCTAGGTAGTCAGAGGGTCAGAAACCGAGATGGACTTTTGTACCGCAAATTTTGTTAATAAAGACTTACCCTTTTCCCCGCAAAAAGAGAGCAAAAAAAGACAAGAACGAATGAAACTAAGAGAAAAGCGAACAGCGCTAGGAAGTTTAAGAAACCGGTGGCGCTCGCCTAACTCCCACCCGTTGTGCATCTCGCTGGAAACTCGAGTTTGCGAACCCAAGCAGTGCGCAAGAGAAAGAGCGACACCTAGCCCCGGTGCGGACGATGCTCGAGAACCTAAGTTTGCGAACTCGAGCATGTGCGTAGGGAGAAAGAGCGACACATATCTTGCTCGATTAGCTCCGTAGTCGCTTTCGTTGGCGTAAGTTAAGGCGATTCGAGAGTAACCGAACAAGGAAAGTGCCTCCGCCAGGGGGCTTACGAGAGCAGGCTTTACCAAGTGGTCGCGCCGAGGCGTTAAGTGCCTCTGCGCGGAGGGCTTATAAGAGCAGACTTAGCCGCAAGGTGGAAAGGCCGTGTTACGCAACCCTGAGTTTAGGAACTTGTCGAAACCAGATACGGGTAGGGAACAATCCTTAAGATTGCGGAGCCAAGAGTTCGCAAGACCGGGCAGCCATCAAGTGTTACCAGAGAGAAAGTAGTCTGAGAAGACAAACAGTGAAAAGGGCACAGAGGCCACGAGGATTCACTGAAGAATTGGATTGAACTTTACATGGTGCCCGAGAGACTTGGACGAACTGAGGCGCGAAGTTTACAAAAAAGCGCAAAGCTAAGCAAACAAACGAGGACCTACACAAAGAACTTACGAAGCTGGTCGATGTTTCAAGTCTTTGGTCGACTCTCTCCGCCTTCCATAGCCAGCGAATGTTTCCGGCGGCGTAAGAAACGACCGTGAAAGGGCCTCCCAACGAGGAGTTAACTTGTTGGCATTGGACAAGTTCTCGACACGGCGCAGAACGAGGTCGCCCGCCTTCAAAGCCCTAGGTCGAATCGACTTGGCGGCGTCTTGGCGAAGATCTTCTTGGTAGCGCCATTCGACTTGTGCCCGGTCGCGTGTGCCTTCGAGGAGATCGAGATCGAGGAGGCGCTTGCTCGCCGTCAACTAGGTTGACCGAGCTCGTCTTGAAGCGAACCGAGTACGATTTCGTGGCGGATGGCTTCGCACCATAGACCGCTTGGAAAGGAGTTTCCCGCCGCCCGGTGGCAGTAGTCGAATCGCCCAGAGGACGGAAGGAACTTCACAACCCGAGCCTTGTTGTGCTCGGCCGAGAGCGATAAATACCCGCCGTTTGATACCTGGACTATCTCGTCCGTTAGCTCGCCGATCGCTTCCATTGCTCGTGGATGTGCCACGAGGCGAACAGACCTTGGTACCCGGTGCTCGCAGATTCTCGAATAGCTCGCGGCGAATCGGTACCGCTTATCCGTGATCGCCTTATGGGGAATCCCGCGCGTGACCACGTTGCTTTTGAAAAGCGAACACCGTTTTGGCGTGAAGAGACGACATGCTCTCGCTCAATCCACTTTGTAAAAGTGTCTATGGCAACGAAAGTGTGTATAGCCCTTGTACCACTTAGGGAATGGGCCGAGCAGATCCGCACCCCATGTGGAGAAAGGCCAAGATGGGGATTGTTTGGAGCACTTGGGCGGGCTTGTGTGCCTTCCGGCGTGAAATTGGCAAGCCTTGCACTTAGTCACGATGTCCGGGCATCTTGTAACGCAGGGCCAATAATAGCCCATGCGAACGCTTTGCCGACCGTAGTTACGAAGGAGGCGTGGTTGCCACAGCACCCTCGTGTATGTCCCTAAGAAGGAACACACCTCCTGCTGCGAGATGCACTTGGAGAGAACTCCCGAGCACCTTGGCGGTAAGGATGCCGCCCACAAGCTTGTATGGAGCAAAGACGCCTTGTAAGCGGGAACGCCGGCCGTCGTCGGCGGGTCCCATCCGCAAGGTACCGGACAAATGGCGTTATGCGATCCGCGACACCGCCGATGACGGAGACAAAGACCACTGCCTCTGTTGCCTCGTCCGGAGACGTGATTGAGGGCTTGTGAAGGTGCTCGACGAGCACCCTGCCGAGCGAGTTCGCGTGAGGATCCATACTTGGATAGCTGGTCGGCCAGAAGTTGTCCTTCACAGGCACGAAGAGCACTTCAAAAATCGAAAATGCCGCTCCAACTTCCTCACTTCAACCGTATCGCGCCATTGAGTTATCACAAAGACCGATACTCCTTGTTAACTGATTGATGACCACCGTGAATCTCCTTCACGAGCTTAGCCGTTGGACACCAAGCGACTTGCACGCTCTTAGTCCGTGAGGAGGGCCTCGTACTCTGCGGCGTTGTTAGTCGCCGCAAAGTGTAGTTGGATAGAATATCGAGTTGCTCTCCTTGAGGAGATGAGAACAAAACCAGCCCCGAGTTTCGGTCTTGCGCGAGCCATCGAAAAACATGGTCCAGGGGTTCATCAGGTTGCTCGGGAGCTCCTCGGATTTGGACGGCAAGTCCATTCAATGACAAAGTCATTTAGGACACGTGACTTGATAGCGATTGGGCGAAAATAACGATCAAACTCGCTAGTTCCATTGCCCACTTGGCTATACGTCCGCTAGATTCCTTGTTCCGTAAGATTTCTCCTAGAGGAACGTGGTGGGACCAGATTTGATGCGCTTGGAAGTAGTGGCGAAGCTTCACGGAGGACATGAGCAAGGCGAGAGTAGCTTCGGACCTCGAGGTAACGCCCTTTGATCCGTGAAGTACCTCGCCACGTAATAGATTGGTCATTGTAGGCCTTCCTTTCGACCGCCAAGATCGCGCTCACCTTGTGGCGTGCAACCTAGGTACATGAGGAGCTGCCGCCATGCCGCGGGGTAGTCAAGACGGAGGATTGGACAGTATCGCTCGATCTGGAAGGATCTATCGGTTTCTTCCGTCCCACTCGAAACCATTGTGCTTGCGCAGGCCTTAAAGAAGGGCGCCCAGCGTTACCTTGACGGAAATAAACACCTTAGAGCGACCATCCGTCCAAAGAGGCTTTGTACTTCCTTTATGGTAGTTGGAGCTCGCATATTTTCAATGGCCTCAATTTTTTCGTGGTTTGCGTAAATACCTTGCGAGCCAATGACATATCCGAGCAACATCCCAGATCGAACACCAAATGTACACTTCTCTGTATTTAATTTTATTCGATGCCTGGTGAGATTACAAAAGGTCTCTGCCAGGTCTTTTACATGATCTGGAGCATGCTTGCTCTTTACAACTATGTCGTCGACATAGACCTCCGTGTTTTTTCGTGCTGTTCTGGAAAGGTCTTCTCCATTAGGCGCTGGAACGTGGCACCGCATTGCGCAGATCCGAAAGACATGGTCGATAGCGAAAAGTGCGAAAGGGGTGATGAAGGCGCTTCTCTTCATCCTCGGGAGATGCTTATTTGGTGGTAACCGAGTAAGCATCTAAAAACTCGAAGTCAAGCGTCCATGCAATCGCATCGACTAGCTGGTCAATGCGAGGCAGCGGGAAATTGTCCTTAGGACAAGCAGCGTTCAGATCTGTGTGATCGACACACATCCTCCACTTGCCGCCTTTCTTCTTTACAATGACAGGGTTGGCTAACCACTCGGTGTGATCAACCTCGCGGATGAACCCAAAGAATGACGCGCTTGCTGTCGATCTTTGATGATCCTGTTTGAATTCAAAAGCGGCGAAGCTTCGGCGAACAGCTTCTTGTCCCACGGACAGACCAATTTGTGCTCGACACCTCCTTGGGACTCCGGGCATGTCAGATGGCTCCCAGGCGAATACATCTGCATTAGCTCGGAGGAAGGCAATAAGCTCGCTTTCCTATTTGGGGTCCAGACTGGCCCCCAAGTGAACTGTCTTGAAGTATCATCAGCGGCAATGAACTTCCTAGTTTCTCCCCGGTGAAGGAGACCCTAGGGCGTCTGAGACTTGGGCTGCGGAACTTGAGACCACGCGGCGGAAGTCGATCGACCAGTAAAGGGATCGCTCGTCGCAATCCAAAGGAGCTTTGTAGTTGCCCTTGACCGTGATCACGCCGTTAGGACCGGTATCTTCACGCAATGGTAAGCGTGGTGGGACACGACCATGAACTTACCGAGATGGCTCGCCCAAGATTGCGTTGTCTGCCGACGGAAGTCGACCACGTCGAAAGTGATCAACTCTGTCGGAAGTTGCTTGGGTTGCCGAAGGTGACAGGAAGGACAACCTGCCTCAACGGTTTGACAGCTTCTCCCGGAACAATTCCGTAGAAGGGCATTGCGACTTCCTTCAGCTTGGAGCGAGGAATTTGCATCTCGTCCAAGACTTTAGCAGAAAGCAAGTCCAAAGCGCTCCCGCCGTCTACTAAGACACGGCCAACTCTCGCGTTCGATGGTCGGGCGACCACCGATGGGGCCACGAGGCTTGGTCATCCCAAGGGGCAATCCTCCTTAGAGAAGGAGATGGAGACCTCGATCCACTTCATCGATTCAGCCGAGGTTTTGCCTTTTCGACGTTGTGGACCTCCCGAGCGGCTTCCTTGAGGTCTGCGCCGAGAGAGTGTAAGCCGAGGAGCCACCGAAAATGACGCGATATGGTTCACGGGTTCTTGATATTCGTCATCATCTTCCCGATCACCATCGTCGGTTTGGCGCTTGGCCTTACCGACATCACCATGTTCGGGCAGGGTGGGCATTGGGCCCTTGCCGTTGTAGAAATCTTCGAGCTTTGCAGCCCAAGTTCTACTGATGGCGTATATCATGCCCGTAGTCTTTGGTGGAAGTTGCAAAATCGGTCGCCGGACCTTTCTTGCCTTGTCCGCCTCCCGAAAGCGTGCTTTTGCCCTTGTAATTATTGTTGGGCTTCTTCCGCCCGTCCTTGGGAGGAGGTGCGCGATCCATACCGCGACGGTATTGTTCGCATCACCTTTGTTCTTCTTCTTCGGGATTTCTTGTCACCAGAACGTTCTTTGCTTCTTCTTCTTCTCATCCACACCAGTCAAGGGGCTTCGCCTTTGTCGAACGCTTTTTAGATTGAACGCGCTCTGCGCGTTGGCATATGATCACCGCCTTGAACAGTCGTTGGCGGTGCACAGTCTCATTGATCTCGAGATCTGGGTGAGCGCTCGTCGCGGACTCCGTTTTAAAGGCGCGACAATGATTCATCCGAGATATTTGGGATCGTGTTGCGGATCTTAATGAAACGCTTCACGAAATTGCGGAGGGTCTCCCGCTCATCCGGATCATCTGTGCGATCATCCTCCTTGCCCGACGCACGTAATGGCTACGGAAATTAGCAATCGAGGCGTCACAAATCTGGTTCCATGAGTGATGGAACCCTCTTGCCGATTGAATACCACGTCCGGCAAAGACCTCAAGAACGATCGGAGGTAATTAGCCATAACGAGCTCGTCACCCCGGCCGCCATGATGGCCGTGGCGTAGATGGAAAGGAATTCTCCGGTTACGAGTCCCATTGTACCTCTCCATGTGACCGGCTTGAATTTTGAGGGCCACCGGACGGCCGGCTCGTCGGAGAAAGCCCCGCAGCCAGAGCATATGACCGCCACCTTCCCCGCGAGAACCTAGTCTTGAGAAGACGTTGGTCCCGTTGCGCGGAGGAACTCCTGCTGAACGGAGGACTCGGCTGGAGAAACTCTCTCGTGATAATCCACCACGCCCTTCCTCGTGGTGGCGGCGACGCTCCTCACGAGGGGACCGTCCGTGATCATCGCTGCGCGCTTGCCCCTGTGGTCGCGATGACTACGAGGACTTGGCGGCGACGGCGACCACGGTAGCTCGCTCATGGACGGTGATCATTCGATGGTGACGGGTCACGCGATCGATCGAGCTGTCCGAATCATTCCGGCAGCTTTTGGCTGCCGCTCGGAGGAGTTGTTGACTTCTCCTAGAGACTTTAGGCCCTCGGCCGGCCGCTCTAGGTTAGTCGCAATAAAGACGCCCATGCGGCGAGATCAACTTGATTGGTGGATCTAAGGACCGTTGCTATAGCTTCGAGCCGTTCCGACTTTGATCTATGGGTTCGGGATCTCGAACCATCCGCGTTCTGCCCGATCGAGTCCGGTCCGCGAAATTGACCGAATCAGGGAAGCTTCGCCGGAGACTTAGCGCCGCATGCGAGGTGGGTCGCGACGCCGCCGCTTAATCGTCGCGAAACCGTGCTAAGGTCCGATTGATGGAATCGCCGAGGTGCGGCGAATGACGCCTTGCTCGCGAAAGCGGCTGCGGCAAATCGTCTTGATGCCGAGCGAGTTAATCTGCCCGACCTCGACAGCCGCCACGTACCCATGCAGATCCTCGAGAGGTTCCTACATCGGCCATGTTAATCTGCGGGGCCATGCGAAGGTATGCTAGACGGTGTCATCGCCAGTGTCTCCACAGTGGAATCTACCGACATAGCCTTGGAGTCGACAAATCTAAACCGTCGTAAAGATCATCGCTTCAGTGGTCGCTGCCGATGACGGAGTGCGATCCGAGGCTATCTACGCCATATAAGCGGAGACATCTGCCTCGGATGCGGAAAGTGTCCGAGACCGAACAGATCGATCTGAACTGACAGGGGATGAGACATCCTGTCCTTCTGAGTCGTAGCCCTCAGGAAGTATCTACAGATCGGCGACGGAGTTCGACATGCTCGATCTGCGTGTCCCCACGGACGGCGCCAAATTGTCGGCGGTTGGGATATCGACCCAAGTCAACCAAGGTTCTTCAAAGAGGAGATAGGAGACACGCCAACAACCACGAACAACAACGAACAAGAGACAAGGGTTTTATCCTGGTTCAGCCTCTCGGGAGATAATAGCCCTCGCCCAAATTTTCTTATATATCACGGATGAATACAAGAGATGGCTCGATGAGACGAACAAGTCTCGGCGAGATTATGGGTGTACAAGCGAAGATCGGTGTCTAGTAGATACAAAAAGCGGATCAAGTCCCTCTACACGCCGTAGGGCCTTGTTTATATAGTGCAGAGCAAACCGACCTCCGGGGAATATCGGTAAGCCACGACTACGAGATCGTGAACGAACTCATACATGCCGATATATGCCGAGGTAGATAAGGTAATCTCTAATCTTGGGGATCACGGCTCCTAATCCAATCCGGAAACCACGTCCCGGTCTTCACGTAGCATGAAACTCTTGTTCGAGTCGACTCAAACACGAATCCTAGGTCGTTCACAAGACCGTGCCCCCGGAGGTCGTTCGGCGAGATGCACATGGGCTGATAGAACCTTCCAGGAGCTGGGCCCTAGTAGGCTGTTCGATTGGGCCGTCAGGGAGTGGGCCATAGCAATGGGCCGTGATCTAATCCCCGACAATGATGCTCACAATCTCCCCCTTTGTGGCACTTGATGACAACCCAAGAGAGAATAATATTTTTGAGCTACAAAAGGGGTTAGTGCAATACAAATATGTGAGCAATTTCAAAAAAAGGAAAATCACAACTCGACCACAAGGATGTGCAAAATAAAGGAAGCTCCCCCTAAATTCATGCACAAATTAAGTTCAGAAGCCAACAAGGTTCAAATGTCATAAGACCAACCAAGGTAACAACCACAAATTTCAACGAGTATCGAGGCAACAAATAATATTACAGGTAAACACAACCTCGAACCAAGGTAACAACCACAAATTTAAACGAGTATCGAGGCAACAAATAATATTACAGGTAAACACAACCTCGATCTCACTACCCACTACTAACCCTCTACTACTCTCTAACTTCTCCCCCTTTGTCACCAAGTGACACAAACGGGAAAAGGTCCTATTCTTGCTGATCTTGATCCATGTCGTCGCCTCCGTCATCTCCTTGGCCGCCGGAAGAGGAGTCCTGACCTCTGGGCAGCTTGAACAAGGGCATATGAGTCAGAGAGGGTACCGACCGAGGTGAGGATGGATCATCATATAGCTGGGTCGGTTGAGGGTTTGGCAAAGAAAAGTTGAGATGGCGAGCGACTTCTCCACCAAGAAATGAATCTTACCAGAGGAGGATATGGGCGTGGTGGTGGCACAAAGGAAGGAGCAGTTCGGAGGAGGGTAAACCCAAGGATGAACCGGAGGTGGGTAGGCAGGTGGGCGAGGAAAACTCTGATTCTGCTGGTAGGCCTGATAGCTGTCATGAGCATGTGAGTACCATGAGTAAGGATTGACCCCTTCTGGAACGGGCATAAACATTGCACGCATGTACTGTACCGCTGACTTGAACTCTGCAAATTCATTATTTAAGTATGTCTGCTTCCCTGCCAGATCATCATCTCCTGCGGGTGGTGCAAATTTCTTCTTTCACCTCGGTGAAAATTTCTCATCTCCGTCTGTGCACCCTCTCATCTCACCTATCAAGGCGTCATACCAAGGGGAGGTGCAAATGGCAGAAGAACTCGCACAGTCTTGGCACAAATGGCTGCATTGGAGCAGCAGGAGCAAAAACAGGAGCCGGTGGAGGAGCATCATCACCAGGTCTACCCAACTTGGGCTTGCTCCCAAGTGAGCTCAAGAAGTTATTCATCTGATGCCTTTTGATTCTGTTTGTCCAGCTTCTTACTTCATCTGCAGAAACCCGCTGAGTACTAGAAAGAAATAAGCCAATATAGGGAGCTAGAGGTAGTGCCCTATTGACCTCTCTGAATATTGTGTCATCCAGCTCTCCCATGAGGGTGGCGCCAATGTTTATAACTCTGCCTGTCAGGAGATAAAGCATGAACCAACTACGATCGGTAAAATCACATCACGGTTGCCACCTCGAACAAATAAAGTGCTTCAAGAATAAGGTTTATCGAGCGAGTGCTCACATGCAACCGATTAGCCTTCTCTATATTCAATTCTTCCTCATCAACATCAATGTACATGAACCGTACTTCTTCAAGAGGAGGATATTTGCCCTCCGGAGGGCATCTTCATAGCACACCTCATTTAAATCGCCATGCAGTCCAGAGTACCCAAGGCGTGATTCATCTCGACCACCGATATCCCCGAACTCCGCCCATCAACCGAGTGATAATAATTCGACTCGACTCGTCCTCGGCAACCAAGAAAGTAGCAAAGAACTCACAGTTCCTCTCTTGACTCTGTGTCAATTTCTTGTTGGAGATCAATTACGCTAGGCACGGTGTGGAGTGAATATAGTGTGAACCTCAGGCCCCGCCATCTGTGTGATCTCACTCCACCAACACAATGAGGATCCCTCGACTACCCTTGGGAGCGTAAAAGCACATGTAGAGTCTTTTGGAACTTGGTGTAGAAACGGAAGTCTTTGGTATACTCTACGCCTTTGGGGAACCACCTCGCATATGAGACGGACCTTTTCTTCCTCAATGTCTCCATAGACAGCTTTGAACTCGATCATCCACAGATCGCCCTCGGCGACCACCGCCTCGGTGACATCCTCATCTGCCAGTCCTCAAAGATAAGTCTCATCATCAAGATCCTCGGCGGTTGCAAAAGACGATCCCGCAACCCGAGTCCAATGAAGTCCCCGATCAGTTGCTGCTTGAATGTCCGCCTAGTCACTCTACTTGGGAGAGGAGGAGCGGCACTGATAGCCGTCTCATCTATGTAATCAGGATCGCCCTTACTGCCACTGTCGCGACGACCACTGAGGGTCCTGCCCAGAGCCTTCCCAAACTTCTTCAAAGATTTCGACATCTCGAATTACTCCCTCTGACAAAGTAACCACTGACCAGAACAACCTTACTGTCAACTGCCACTGTCCAATGATCCACTGACAAGGTGCCAACCCACCACGGTCCAACCCTGAACACGAACACGGGAAAATCCTATTCAAAACCTAGAACTCGGTAAACAACGAAATTTGATTTTGAATAGAGGCGGAAGCCGTTACCGAGCCCTAGAAGCGAGGGAGGAAGCCGCCGTGCGCGAGGAGATCGTCCTCTAGGCCCTTCCCGGTAGGGGAAAAGAGGGGAGCTCGACGGAGACGAGGCGCACGAACGGGGCCGTCCACTTCCAATCCACGCAGAGGGAATCGAAGAGGACGACGAGGGGAGGCCGCCGGTAGTGGTGGAGGTCGCCGGAGGTCGCCGGAGGGTCTTCCCCGGTGAGGAGAAGGGGCAGGGGCGGCGCCGGTTTAGAGAGGAGAAAGAGATCAAATGAGGAGAGAGGGAGACGGAGGGGTAAGTTATACAGATTTCCGCGCGGTTAGGCCCTGTCGGATGGCGTCCGATGGTGATTGGACGGCGTCCGACAAGACTGGTGCAGCGCCTGATGGACCTCGTCTTGGACGGGTCATGGAGAGGCGACGGCGTCCGACGAGAAGGCAGCGATCTCTGCTCGAATCAACCTTTATCGGACGGCGTCCGGTGGTTACCGACGGCGTCAACAAGACGTAATTCAGCCCACACAATACCACAGCTTGGACGGCGTCCGAGACTTTCCGGACGGCGTCCCATGGAGGTAAATTTCGCAGCTGCTTGCTCTTCTGACCAGTGGACCCCACCAATGCGAGAATTTTTATATAAAAATAATGTTTTGAAGTGATGATCTCTATTTTTGCTCAAAATTCAAAGGAAGATTCAAATGTGAGCAATTTGTAGTGATTTTAAAATTTTAATTTTGAAGAGATAAGATTATAATATGACAAATGAAATCAAGTCAAATTCAAAAACCCAAATTTTGATTTTAGAGATCAACAAAATGTGTGAACCCAAATTTTGCTTTGATTTCTCATATAGGCATGAAAATCGAGCATAGGGGTTCACTTTAGAGTTTAAGCACATGTTTTTGAATTTTGGCTCCTTTTCAAATATTTTCAACAATTTTGATGCCATATGATTTTCAAGAGAACAAATATGCATACGGAGCAAATTTTTCAAAGGGGGTAAGATTTTCAAATATAGAAGTTTGAAGTGATAAGACGATAAGGATAGTCTATTTAGTTCAAATTTGTTTTGGCTTGAAATATAGGACAAGAATGTGCCAACCCAAAATTAAATTTATCTTTTCACCACTAGAGGGAGTTTTGAGATCAAGATTTGAAATTAAACTCCCCCTAAATGTGACAAGGGTCAAAAGCAAATGAAAAAATTCAAATAAGACCCAAAAATCACAAAAACTCGTCAATACGCATTTGATCTATCTAGTATGTTGAGTTCATTTCTTAATTTGCAAAACCGTGCCTCATCTAAGGGTTTGGTGAAAATATCCGTCAATTGGTCTTCCGTTCGCACGTAGGCAAGCACAACGTCACCCTTTGCAACATGGTCACGAATAAAGTGATGTTGAATGTCGATGTGCTTTGTACGGGTATGTTGAACCGGATTGTTGGCTATTTTCACCGCACTTTCATTATCGCATAGAAGTGGCACTTTTTCAAATTTTAGCCCAAAGCCACTAAGCATCCGTGTCATGTACAAGAGTTGAGCACAACAACTCCCCGCCGCCACATATTCCGCTTCCGCGGTAGAGAGCGCCACGGAGTTTTGCTTTCTCGAAGTCCATGACACGAGTGAGCGTCCTAGCAAGTGACAACCCCCCGAGGTGCTTTTGCGATCAATTTTGCAACCGGCATAATCCGAGTCGGAATAGCCAAGAAGCTCAACACGCGCTCCCTTGGGGTACCAAAGACCTAGGCTAGTAGTGATTTTTAGATATCTCAAAATGCGTTTTACGGCAACAAGATGCACTTCTTTAGGGGATGCTTGAAAACGAGCACACATGCACACACTAAACATAATATCGGGTCGAGAAGCTGTAAGACAGAGAAGCGAACCGATCATGGAGCGATAAAGCTTTTGGTCCACGGGCTTTCCATCTTCATTCAAGTCGAGATGCTCATTAGTGGATTGGTGTTTTGATCGATTTGCATTCGTCCATAGAAAACCGCTTGAGGAGGTCCTTTGTGTATTTCTCTTGACAAATGAAGGACCCTTTCCGAAGTTGCTTGATTTTAAATCCAAGGAAGAAAGTGAGTTCTCCAATCATCGACATTTCAAATTCCTTGGACATCATTTCTCCAAAGTCCTTGCATTTAGATTTGTTAGTGCATCCAAATATAATATCATCCACATATATTTGACAAATAAATAAGTCATTTTCAATTGGGTTTAGAAACAATGTGGAATCAATCGCACCGGTTTTAAATCCCTTTTCTAAGAGAAAGTCCCTAAGGCGCTCATACCATACTTTAGGAGCTTGCTTGAGACCGTATAGCGCCTTAGTGAGCTTGTAGACATGGTTAGGGTATTTAAAGTTTTCAAAACCGGGCGGTTACTCGACATAAACAAGTTCATCAATAAAACCATTTGGAAAAGCACTCTTGACATCCATTTGAAAGAGAGTTATGTTATAGAGAGAGGCAAATGGCAAGAGTAACCGTATAGCTTCAAGTCGAGCAACGGGGGCGTAGGTTTCTCCATAGTCAAGTCCTTCGATTTGTGTGAAACCTTGCGCCACCAATCTTGCTTTGTTTCGCACCACTTCACCGTTCTCATCTTGTTTGTTATGGAAGACCCATTTGGTTCCAATGACGTTGTGGTCCTTCGGCCTTTCCACAAACTCTCAAACTTCATTGCGGGTGAAGTTGTTTAATTCTTCATGCATGGCGTTTACCCAATCCGCATCCGCCAATGCCTCATCAATGGTCCTAGGCTCAACAATAGACACAAAGACGTGATGCTCATAATAATTAGCGGTATGAGAACGGGTTCTTACGCCTTGATTGAGATTGCCAATGACTTGATCTAGGGGATGATCCTTGAAGAGAGAGCGGTCTTGTTGGACGGGTACTTGTAGATCATTGCCTCCCCCTTGAGCTTGATCAATTTCAAAGTTTGCATCTCCGTCCACTGCTTGATCTTGAGTTGTTGGAGAGGTGTTTTGTGCTTGATTATCGATGGAGGTGGTAGGAGAGACAACTTCATCTTTTGGCACCTCCGGTGAGGGTCGAATTTCCCCCAACTCCATAGCTTCATGCGGTGGCTCATCACCTACATTTCTTGTCAAATCTTGCTCATTTTGTGAGCCATTAGTTTCATCAAACTTGACATCATAGGCTTTCTCAACTAGCCCGGTAGAATTATTAAAAACTCGAAAAGCTTTTGAGCGAGAGGAGTACCCCAACATGATACCAATGTCACACCTCTTTTGTAACTTACCCAAATGAGTCCTCTTCTTATAGATGTATACCTTGCAACCGAAGACTCGAAAGTAAGAGATGTTGGGCCTTCGTCCCACTAGTAGTTCATATGAGGTCTTGTGAAGGAGTCGGTGGAGGTAGAGGCGGTTGATGGCATGGCACGCCGTGTTGATGGCTTCCGCCTAAAAGGCATGCGGCGTGTTGTACTCGTCAAGTATTGATCTTGCCATCTCTATCAAGGTACGGTTCTTCCTCTCCACCACTCCATTTTGTTGAGGAGTGTATGCCGCCGAGAATTCGTGCTTGACACCTAACTCATCACAAAATTCCTCAACATTTGTGTTAGTAAACTCGGTGCCGTTATCACTCCTCACTTTTTTAATAAAAGAGTCAAATTCCTTTTGAGCTTTCAAAGCAAATCTTTTAAACACATCACCGGCAAGTGATTTATTTGCAAGGAAGAATACCCAAGTGAAGCGAGAGAAATCATCGACAATCACATGACAATAAGAATTACCGCCTATGCTCGCATAGGTGGTTGAGCCAAACAAATCCATATGCAAAAGTTCAAGTGGTCGGGATGTAGACATAAAAGTCTTAGTCGGATGAGAATTAGCCACTTACTTGCCGGCTTGGCATGAGCTATACAAACGATTTTTCTCGAATTTGACATCCTTCACTCCAACAACCAAGTTGTCTTTAAAAACTTTTTTCAAAGTGCCCATTCCAACATGTCCAAGACGTCTATACCACAACCAACCAAGAGTGGTTTGAGCAATAAGACAAGTCTTGATTTGAGAAGATTCACGGTTTGAAAAATCAACCAAATATAAGTTTTGAAACCGGGTGCCTTCAAATGCAACACTTTGATCCTTAATGGAAACCACACGAACTCCGTTGATCGAAAAGAAGCAATCAAAACCTAAATCGCACACTTGAGCAACGGAGAGGAGATTAAAGTTGCAAGCTTCCACCAAGAGCACATTAGAGATGGATAGGTCATTGGATATTGCAATTTTACCTATACATTTTACCTTTCGCTTGGAGTTGTCCCCAAATGTGATCTTGTGTTCGGGGTCCTTCTCCTCCACTAGTGAGGTGAACATACTTGAGCTACCAGTCATGTGTTGGGTGCAACCGCTATCAAATATCCAATGCCGGCCACCGCTCTTGTAGTTCACCTACACACACAAATTCAAGCTTGGGTTTTAGGTACCCAAGACTTCTTCTTGGGTCCTTTTGAGTTAGTCATCAAGCGTTTGGGCACCCAAATAGCCTTCACATCTTTCTTTTCATTGGGTGCACCAACATATTTAGCATAGGTAGAGCCATTCTTTCTCATAAGCATTTAACTAGCATTAACCACTTGAGTTTTAGACATGAATTGAGATGATTTTACAAGAGGACAAGCAATGGCTTTGTGTTTATCTTTTTGTAAATATGGCAACGGGTCCCTCACTTAACAAAAGTTAGCTTGGGCTTACCCCAACCGCCCTTGGGCAAATCCTCGGGATGAAATCCCAAACCATGCTTACCCAAGGTGTACCTTTGCTCCCGAATCACTTGGTTAAGGGAGTTGTTCCCAACAAGTAATTTGGCTAGGCTAGAGTCTAGTTGCTCAATTCTATCCTTTAGAAGCAAATTTTCCTCAACTAGCTCATTAGCACATTTAGCAACACCACAAGTACCAATAGAACAAATATTTTCATTTAAGGAGGTAGCACTAGTGGATATAGATGAGCTAGCATTAGATGTGATAGTGGGTGACAAGCTCAAAGATGTGTCATGAGATAAGCTAAGTGAACCATCTATAGTATCAATTAAATCACAAGTCACACCAACATCACATTTTTCATTTGAGCAATCAAGAGGAGTTTCAACATCAACATTAGAGCTAGCAAGTTTGTTTTCTAGAATTTCAACTTGCAAATTTAGAGCTTCATAATCATCTTCTAGAGTTTCATGTTTTTCAAGCAAGTTTTCAAATTCATTCGCAAGTTCTTTATGCACTTTCACTAGTTTCTTCCTTTTAGACTTTTCCTTCTCTAGAGCATTATTCAAATCATCAATCAAAAGCTTAAGCTCACTTTTAGAGAGATGCTCATTTGTTACCTTCTCCTCTAATGCCATGAGGCACATGGGAGGTGTAGGGTTGTCGATGGCGACTCCGGACACCTTGGTGTTTTCATTATCGGAGGAGTCCGCCCAAGAGCCCTCATCATCGGTGATCCATTCTCCAATTACTTCTTCTTGTACATTGGCGGTGAGACAAAACTTTTGCTTGGGAAGAACCGGAGGAGCATTCTCCTTGATCGCAAGCCCGGCTAGCCCATAAGCTCTAGTATCTTCTTCTTCGGAGGATGATTGGGAAGACGATGAGCTTGAGCTATCTTCCTTCTTGGTCTTTTGACCGGCAAGAGCCTTCTTCTTCTCCTTTGATTTGTGATCGCTCTTGCGGTAGTGACGGTACTTCTTCTTGTCATCATCCTCATCTTTCTCTTGATTCCTTGCCTTGTGCTTGTTCTTTTTACTTTTTGGGCAATCCGCTGCCAAGTGACCCTTCTCTCCACATTCATAGCAACGCATCTCGGAGATAGGTTTTCGCCTTAAAGAGGATGATCCGCCGCGGAAGCTCATCTTTTTAATCAACTTTCTTGACCGCTTGACAAGGAGGGCCAATTCTTCAATCTCCGAAATTGCATCATCGGATTCATCATCATCTTCTTCAAGTTCGATCTTCTTCTTCCCACTTTTGGCTTTGGTGGGGAGAGCAATTGACTTCTTGTTGAGCGGAGACTCTTCACTTTCAAGAAGCCGCATCTCGTAAGAGTTGAGTTGCCCAAGGAGCTTTATCGGTGTCATCTTCTTGAGTTTTGACTTGGATGCTCGAATTAAGGTCACAAGTGGATTGAAACTAAATGGCACAACATCAAGCATCTTCCGACAAATGTCAATGTCTTCCAAGATCTTTTTCTCCGAACATCCGGCAATTTCATTGACGATGGGGTTCAACCTAAGAAACACTTCATTAACACTTTCATTAGAAAGCATCTTGAATTGATCAAATCTTTTTCTAGCACGAGATAGCTTCTTCCCAGGCATCTCGGCACTACCAACATGAATTTCTCTAAGATGCTTCCAAATGTCATAAGATTTAGTGAGATTGCCAATGCTATCAAAAACTTCGGAAGACACACTAGAAAGTAGAGCATTTCTAGCAATGGCATTAAAGCGTTTGTACTTAGCATGAACTTCATCAAGAGCAATTGTTCCGTGGAGGGGTCCTGGATAGCTTGGTCTCACAAACAACCCACACATCATAGCTAAGTGCCTCTAAGTAACATTGCATCCTAATTCTCCAATAGTTGTAATTTGTTCCATCAAAGATAGGAGTTTTTCCAATTTCTATCTTAGGCCCCTCTTGAGCCATCTCCTAGCCGTGAAGCTAATACCGGAGAACCTAGATGCTCTGATACCACTTGAAAGAGGATCCTAAGGCCTAGAGGGGGGGTGAATAGACAATTTTAAATTCCTTTTCGATTATTCTTGATTTAGCATCATATTAATAATCACCCAATTCTAGTTGCAATTGACAAGTAAGCGGAAGCGATAAGCAATTACGAGGCAACTAAGACAAGGCAATCAAATTAGCACAAGCAATGCAATAAGAGTAAGTGCGGGAAAATAAATGAGAGGGAGACACGGTGTTTGTTTGACCGAAGTTCGGAGCCGCAACTCCTACTCTCCGTTGAGGCTACCCCTTGCGCACAAGGACCGGCTCGCTCTCGAACCTCACGCCTCACTTACTCCCGGTAGTCGTTCCGCCACTCCGGCGAGGTGGACTCCGTCACCCGTACACCGACTTGAGAGTAGCCACACGCCAAGGCCTACTCCCAAGCCCTCGCCTCCACGAAGGATGCGGTCTTCAAAAGTAATAAGCCCGAAACGCCCCGATCATGCCGGATCGAAGGATTTCCATGAAGCTCGGTGTTGGGGTTTTGTAGTTTGTGGCTTTTGATGATTTGTGGGTGAAGGAATGGCTCTAGAACACCTAATTGATGAGCTATGAATGTGGTAGGTGAAGTGGAGCAGCAAACCTCAAAGTAGCCAGCCACTAGGTAGGTATTTATAGCCCCTAGAGCAAAACTAGCCGTTGCGCCTCGGAAGAGGACAAAAAGACTAGCCGTTAGCCTCTACCGGACGCCGTCCGACGGGAACTGGACGCCGTCCGACAGGGACGACTGCTCAGGAAAAACAGCTGATCGGACGCCGTCCGGTAAGGACCGGACGCCGTCCGACAGTGGGAGTGCTCTGGAGAAAGACTAACCGGACGGTCCCCCAGACGCCGTCCGACCAAAGGAAGCCTCGGTTTTCAACCTTATCGGACGCCGTCCGACAAAGAAGAATCAAAGGACCGGACGCTTCCCCACGCCGTCCGACGATGAAAAGACCCAATTTGAACCTTATCGGACGCCGTCCGGTGACTACGGACGCCGTCCGACAGAGAGTATTATTTTGGAATTTGGTGGTGGACGCCGTTCGCTTTTCCACACACCGTCCGGATGGGGATTTTTCGCTAAAATTGAGGGGAAAATTAAGTGGGTTTCTCTCTCTCTCTAGAAATCTCACAAAGGGATATTTGGGTATTTTTAGAAGTGGTGGACTACGGAAACCGAGTTTTCGAGAGTTCGCAAAGATCCGACAAGATCCGAGATATTCAAACCCCTTTTGAAATCCGACGAGAAACAGAAAATAAACCTAACTACTCCTAATCTATACGTGACCTCTTCTCTCGTCCGGTCACGCACTTGAAGTCTTGGAGCAGCTCAGAATTTTGTCGATGCTTCAAATCAGGGTTTATAAAAATCGCCGAGTCTTCGCTAGGGTTCCGAGAAGTCCAAAAACCCCATAGCACTTAATATTAATTAATTTTGTCATCAATGCCACTAATAAAAATTAGGGCTCAATGATGCTCACAACTAGACGCTACGGGCCTGGCCGAGGTCGAGGCGCGCGTGGGCGCCCCCCAATACGTCGGGAAAGACGACGCGCACGCTGCCGCAAGGCGGCACAAAGCGGCCGAGGTTGGCAAGTGGGCCTCGGTGGGAAAGCGCGTGGGCGGTGTCCCAGCGTCGGGAAAGACGACGCCAGACGCGCACTACGCGCACAAAGCGGCCGAGGTCGGCAACGCGCGCATGGGCGACGCCGAAAAGCGACGCGCGACGCGCACCGCGGCGGCACAAAGTGGTGAGAGGTCGGCAACGCTGCGTGTGGGCGATCTTTGGAAAAAAGCAAAAGTGTTGCTCGGGATTCGAACCGCGGGCTCCGACGTGGGATCCGACTTAGCTATCCAACCTAGCAAACCATCCGAGCTGTTGATTTTTACGCGAAAAAAATTATTTTATATGTAAAAATGTAATAGACGGTCAGATCTGAGTGGTGCGCGCGATCGGACGGCCGTGGTGGCGCTGGACGGGGAGGCCAGCCACGTGGCGAGCCACCGAAGCTCGTACTTGGCTTTTTACTATTTAATGATGCAATCATCCCCTCTGTTGTTGTTTTTTTTCCTAAATAAAAAATATAACCCCGTCCACTGTTTTTTTGGCGGCAAATCAACAAGCCATGCAGAGTAGTTGGTGTCAGGCTAAAAATATAGCATCTTCTGAAAGAAATAATGTGGACATTGCAGCACTGTCTTATCGATGGAAATCTCTCTCTTTTCCCCGACGGAGATCCTGCATACCAACCCACGCCGTCAGCCTCGCCGCTCTCCTTGTCCAGAAGCTAGCTACGTCGCCGGTGCGCTGGTGGTCTGCTGCCCCCACGTATGACGTATCCCCGAGAGAAATGACGAGGATCGCCCAAGGCCACACATTCAAATGACGTCGCCAGGATAACACAAACAGTAGGGTCGACGCAAACAGTATAGTCAGAAGTTTGGGTTTATCAACCACTTTTTTTACCGAGAAGTTTGTCAGGAACTTCACACAGTTCACAATGTTGGCACACGATCTTTTTTTTTCTTTCTCTCAGCTATTTGGAAGCAAGAGCCTGCCTATTATATATTGGGCCAGAGGCACGCTAGTGCAATAGGCATGTCCGGATACGACATGGCCCAAAAGCCGTAAACTTAATCGAACCAATACGACGCAATAGGCTAGCCTAGCTGGATCGACACACATTCTCTCGAGCCCGTTAAGACATGACCCGAGATAGCTCGGTTTGGCTCGGTAGAACGAACACGCTACAAATTTGGCTTGGCTTGACTCGAAGAAATCTCGAGTTAGCCAATGAGTCTAGTGCTACCTCAATTGATTTTTTTTTTTTTAAAAAAGAGATAAGAAAACAGCTGTCAATTTCATCAAACAGAACAAAATATAGAAAAAGGAAAACTTTTGTGGCAGACACAAGATTACACCGGTACACCACCGCGCAAACACAACCACCTGGCTAAAGGCCGAACAACACGCTCGACTCAGAAAGCAACTCGATAGGACGACAAGGCTGACTTACACTAAACTTCTGTTACAGCAGCAACGAGACAACGACCAAAAAAAAAGAGCCCCACAATAGCCACTGACGACCCTCAATGGGCCAACCCAACACTATTCATTTAGATTTTTCTATGATTTATTTAAATATCTAATTCCAGATATGGTAAATGATTTTTTGAAAATAGTTAAGAGACAAGCGAAAGACTAGAAAATTAGGGTAAATACTAGACCCCTGCAGTAATTTTATAAAAATATTAGTTAATGTGTTGCTACTATTCCAGGTTCTGGAATAGTCTTTGGAAATCTTTTCTAGTATTTAGGTATTCCAATAAATAGCCGAAGGGAGTCCCTATTAATTTAAAATAGTATATGGCAATAAAAAACTAAAAAAATCTTAAGATATAAAATGACCTTCTGGACATAGAAAAATTATAAAAGTACATGAAGTCACCTTAAATGGAAATAATAAAACTATTAAATCCCTTTTGCCATTCTCTTATTTATTATAATGACCCCTAAAATGTATTTGGTTACAACTGAAATTGTTTAAACAAAAAGGAGGCATTATCTAATATATTAACACATATAGCGCGCCATATCCTATTAATTGATCATGCATTGCATTAGCATTTTCGGCCAACCATAGACTAGGGTTCGGTGATACTTAGAGGAAGACCGAACTCGTCGTCGAGTAGACGTAATTGCATTCATGCATCATGACTTACTTGCATTTTTGGATATTTATTAGTGTTAAATTTTGCAAATAAACTTAAACAACCTGAAAGTTAGGTTTGGAGACGCTGAGAACTATCATCCACCGAAGCATGGCAACTTTGCAGGTTAATATTCCATAGTTCATGCGTATACCCAAGTTTCTAAAATTATGTTGTTTGCTATGAAAATGGATGCTATATGAAATGCATATTTGTTATCCATGTTATAAACATGTCTATTCCTTATTACCCTTATTACCCTACATGACCATCTTGATTGTCATTCTCTTTGATTAACCTAAGTCAACTTTGGTAACAACTTTAACCCTATCTACCGGGTAATATTTTGCTTAAACATCGATGGTCCAAAAAAACCTTTAGACAACAAGTCGTGGACCAATGAACCGATATTTATTGGAAATTGATTTATTCATTCAAATTAATGGCATATGACAATTCTTGTGTGGGTGGACTTGGTCTATGATAATGAATGGAGTAGTCATAGGTTTGCCCAAAGGGGAATGATGTGGATGATGCCCAACATGAGTACTCTGCGGAGCCAAGTATATATAAGAGGAGTTACTCGGGTAGGAAATGTCTGTGTTAGGCATAGCTAGGGCTTACCTAGGAGGACCGGGGAGTCACACATGTAACGGGAGGGCGCTGCTATCAAAGAATGCTTCCAACACAACGTGTGGCCATAGCACGGTAGTACAATTTTGGTGCGTCAATTGCATGCGCTCTACGGAGGAACCATGGGTCCATTCTTGAAGAGGGATCTGTTTGGGTCGTCACTGAGGTGAATCGTCCACATATCCCTAGGAGCTGTAAGGCAAACGTGGGTTGGCAACTCTCTTAAGTCAGGACGGAACATCTATGCCATGTGTGGCCCACAACGGAATAACCAAATCCTAGAAAAAACGGTGGGTGTTGGATGGAAGATGGTTAGGATAAGATTGAAATTGTTAGGGGAAATGTTAGGTATGCTCTATAGGATCGGATTGGTTGGGTAGGGTTTGTGTTGGATTGTTGGTTGGATGGTCTGATAGTTAAAGAGGTTTGTTAAAACAATGTTGACTTCTTGTTCCATCAAGTTAAAAAGTAAATCAATGAGCTAGATAGGGTGAAACAAATTTTCTTAAAAACTGGCTTTACGCAAATAAAAGAACCCTTCTCTTCTCTCGAGGCCTGTACCATTAAGTGTATTAGGAGGGATGTTAATTAACCATTGTTTGGATGACACTGACTTAGCATACTCTCACTCTCACTCTTTTGGAGGGAGGTCATGAAAATGTCCCGTACGAATGCCTCGAAGATGAGGATTAGGGCTACACGCCTAGGGTCATTCTAGTCGCTTGCGGGAAGGCATAGCCGTTGGGGAATTCTTTTAAAAATACTTTTGTTCCGCTGACCTTCCAAATTCTGATGATTCTTTTGTAACGAGGCATATGGCTGCTCGCTTTACTGTCACTGAGCACAGGAACTATATCATGTAGCATTAGGACGATCATTTCATATGCATAAAATGATATTCGGCTATGTATTGTAGGCACTAGTGTACCGATTGTTTGACGTGAAAATTTCACGTTTATTTTTTTTATGCTGATAGTATTGAATAATTGATCGGAAGATAATTATCAATCAATGAGTTTGCGACGGCTCAATTTATTTTAAGTACGTGATCAAAAATAAATACGATGCTTATCCTCGATAACTAACATGGACCAGCCATGCCCTATTTTCATGCTAATCTGTTAATAAGCTGATGACCGTGAGCTCAATCCTCTTAACAAATTCAGTTCTCTTGATCCTATTTCTTTGCAGATCGGTGGCCTATATAAGGCCCCCATCATCCTCAACATCGGGGGGTCTCTTGGGCACGACACACACAAACGCGCTCTTCTGCAGGTTGAAGCCATGGAGACTCTCTTTTCTGCAGGACACGCATAGTCTTCTTCTCTTCTGCAGGTACCGCGCTTTGGAGAGGAGATCGATACAGAGACTACTCCTACTTCTCATGCAGGTTGAACACGGAGGAAGCCACACACACAGGAAGTCATTTCTTCCTCAGGTTTTGAGGATCAATTGAAGAAGGAAGATCGAATCAGAGAAACCAAGATGGAGAACGGGATGGCAAGTGCATAACTTTGCCAAACTTTTGTCTTCAATGTAGGGAAGAACAGGGAGCCCGTCGCTGTGTGCCCCCACGCGCTGGTGCTTTGCCATGCCCCTACCGTCGTCGTGCGCCGCCCCATGCTGCCGTCGGGTTTCTCCACCGCGAGGCCACCTCACAGGTCGCCGCCGTGCGCCGCCTCTTGCCGCACGCCACCCCGCCTCTGCACCTGGCTGCCGCCGCCCCATGGCCGGCGCCGCTCCTAGCCGAGCGCGCCTCAAGCCTGCGCCTATTGCCGGCGTCCCCAAGCCGTCGCCGCACCTGGCCGGTGCGCCCCCACAGCTACTTGCCCATGGCTGCGCCTCCAGCTGCCGGCGCCGCCTCTGGCCGAGAGCCGCCTCTAGGCCGCCGTCCTCGCCGACGCGCCCCCATGGTCGGCGCCGCCGTGTGCCGCCCGGCCGGCCTCTTCTCTTCTCCTCACTCACTCTCTCTGTGGGTAGGAGGAAAACATGATGGGAAATGAGCTGTGTAGAGAAGATGGGGAATTTAGTGATTTCACAATTTTGCAATTTAGTCCCTGGATTCCATGTTAATTTGATAAGGGTGCTGAAACCTTATTTTTAGCCCCAAGTCGTAGTATTCCTTGACAATATATTTACAGTTTAATCCTTTGAATATGCCATACATGCACTGGGGTGCTTTACGATCCTGATTTAGCCCCTTTCATGATAAATAAGCTATTTAACTTATCTGCTTTCAATTTCGCAAGGGTGTTAATAAATCTTGATATAACCCCGTTTCTCATATTATCTTTCTCGGTCATCCATCCAACACAATCATATTTGCATTAGGGTGTGGATGTAGTCCGGCCCCTATATTGTACAATATCATGTCATCTACTACTTTTAATCTTTAAGGGAGCTTTACGATCCTGATTTAGCCCCGTATTCACCCATGTTTCAAATCTTCACTTAGACTTTGATTATCATGCAGTATCAGTCGAAACCCTTGGGATTTAAATAAGCCCAACATGATGTCATTTGGGAGTTGGAGGTTTATAACTAAGCCCCTTCATATATCCTCGAAAAGGTCATCGCTACATTCCCATGATGTGAAGAACGGGAGCTACAAATCTTGAATGCCCCGTAGTTATATAAAACATCAAATAATTCAATGCGTCTTTACGCAGTACAATATTTGTTGTGATCTGCTGCAGGTTGTTGCTACATTTCCATGATGTGCTAAACGGGAGCCATACTTTATGAATGCCCCAGAATTACCAAATAAATCAACGCGTCTTTACGCGATGCAATATTTGTTGTGATCTATTGCAGGTCACCGATGAATATATGTCAATATATCTTGCAGATTTATTTTGCAGAATTATCCGACCCGACGAAGCTGTGTTATCGCCCAGTTGGTCAAGCCTAGCATATCTATGCATGTTTTGATTTCAGGTTATGCACATATCCCAGTTGTGCCGTTCGAGACTGATGAGACCGGACGACACAGGCGGGCGAGGTCCATCATACAACGACTTCGCTATCTTCGGCGCATGGTCACATACGACCATGGTTGCTGCCGGCGCCATTTACTTTGTTTATTATCTACTTTCTCTGCATGCATAGTGACTGCAGGCGAAGACTGATGGCGACGATAACACGGCTTAATCGAAGGTGTTCTGTGAGATTTATCTTGCAGATGTAATTAACCGGAAGGCCTTTCGAGGCCCCGGGAACAGCGACCTTGCAATCGCCCATGTTAGATGTTCTTATCTACAGGCTATGGAGCGCAAATGTATCGGGAGACTGTATTTTATTCCATTAATAAAATATCTGATTTCTCGTATTTATTATTTATTTTGTGTATTTATATACACTGGCACGCCTGCATATTATTTAATTCTCACCCGTGGCCGCCGAAATGTTTCGCGTTGCGCATAAGCCATAAAAAAGGGAAAAAACGCCCGAAACACCGATTCATAGACTAGAGTATATGAACATCGGTTCTTAGGTAAGTATAATCTTTAGAGCTGACATGTAACTAAATAAATTTGTAGAACAACCGTGTTGTAGCTGCTCTTTATCTTGTATTTGACAGCAAACCTTTTGTAAACTACCATCACCTGTATTTTTTTCAATAATGGAAATTAATCCAGCCTCTACATCCAAAGATGTATACGGCAAACAAAAGTCACAGTCCTCAACAAAAGTACATCCAAAGATGTATACGGCAAACAAAAATCACACAGTCCTCAACAAAAGGACAATACAGTACCAACACCTAAAAGATTCTCAACAAAAGAGGACTGAAACAATGCAAAGATAAAAATGATTAAGCATTACAAAGTCTATTATTTAATTGCCATCCGTGATTGGCAAAACAAGACAAGGCCACCTCTTCCAAGGATCGGCAAGCTCAGACAAAACACCCCCGCTCATCATCCTTTTGTAACAAGGCCCATTGGCGTAACCAATAGGATCCTTTGAAGATAACCTACATACATGAGATATCTTTGCATTTGTTAAAAACAATATCATTACGACAAAGCTAAATCGCCCAAAGAAGGGCCGCAATTCCAACAAAAACCCTTTTCTTTATATTTAAAGAAATTCCATGAAGCCAACCATCTAGTAGGTGAGAACAACTAGTAGGAGCTTTCAAACCAAGAGCAATTTGGACCATGCGCCAAACTGTTTTTGAAATATGAAAAACCAAAGAAAAGATGTTGAATTGTTTCATTGCCACTACAAAAGCAACAAAGCTGACTCCCCATCCAATTACTCTTTGCAAGGTTATCTTTTGTTAGAATAATCCCTCTACCTAGGTACCATAAGAAAATTTTTATCTTTAGAGGTAGCTTTAACTTCCAAAGGAATCTGTTCATACCAGACACATCCATGTTCACTAATCTTTGATACATAGACTGAACTGAAAAGTGACAACTCTTATGTAACTTCCAACTAAAAATGTCTTTCTGAGTATTTAACTCAACATTAGCTAATCTATTGACTAAACTTTGCCAATCAATTAAATGTTGAGCCACTAATGCTCTTCGAAAAGAGACATTAAATGGTGAACTATTAAGAACACTAGCAACCGTATCATTTTTCTTGTGAGCAATGGAGAAAAGAGATGGATATTGCTGCTTTCTAGCTAGCTAATTTTTTTTCAAAACTTTCTTCCACTCCTTTCCAATCGGAATTACTCAGTTTCTTATGATGCATAGGAATACCAAGATATCTAAAAGGAGGTGAAGCCATTTCACAGCCAAAAATTCACGTATAATCTTCCTCAAAATCTTTGGCTGCACCATAGAGATAAATCTCACTTTTATGAAAATTGATTTTTAAACCAGATAGGTGCTCAAAAACACATAATAACAATTTCATATTATGCGCATGATCAATATCATGATCTAAAAATAATATGGTATCATCAGCATATTATAAAATGGGCAAGCCATTCTCCACTAAATGAGGCACTACTCCATTAATAAGGCCCTTAGATTTTGCTCTTGAGATTAAAATGCTCAACATGTCTGCAACAATATTGAACAAAATTGGAGACAACGGATCACCTTGTCTTAATCCTTTTGCAGTTTGAAAATATGTTCCAATGTCATCATTAACTTTGATACCAACACTTTCTTTTGAAATAAACTGTCACCTAATTACACCACTTAGGTGTAAACCCTTTCATCCTTAAAGCTTGTTGTAAGAATGGCCATTTAACTTTATCATAGGCCTTCTCGAAATCAAGCTTTAACATTCCATTCAAATTTTTCGTATGCAGCTCATAAATAGTTTCATGAAGGATAATAACTTCTTTCATGATATTTCAACCAGGCATGAACGCAGTTTGATTACCATCACCTGTATGAACATGCTTCCCTGCTTTTACCACGTCACATATGCGAAACTTGCATGCTCCTCCCGTTAACCATACATGTAATGAAGCAAAACGCCTACTTATAATATTGCCGCATACCAAAACAAAAATAGATTGCAC
Organism: Raddia guianensis; assembly: GCA_036346415.1. NCBI lineage: Eukaryota > Viridiplantae > Streptophyta > Magnoliopsida > Poales > Poaceae > Raddia > Raddia guianensis. Next base: position 34,627,731 of record CM070536.1, read on the forward strand.
AGGATTAAAAACACAGAACAAACAGTAATCCTCGTCAAGAAAAACTTGTGCCTCTGAACGATGCCACGGCCCAAAAAATACCGCAAGCACCAACGCCAGAAACACCCCAAGGCCCAAATCACCTAGGCCACGAACCTGCCTAAAAACTTCGACACAAACAAGAAACATCACGGTAATCCTGACTAGAGATAATCTGAGGGAAAAAAATTGGGAAGGGGACCCAGATGTAGTTTTTGTGATGACATAGAAACTATTAACCATCTATTCTTTAATTGCTCATCTACAAAGCTTCTTTGGGGGATCATTGCTAAGAGTATCGGAATGAGATGGAGACCATCCAATTGGGAGCAGGCCTTGTTGTGGGAAAAGATCGTGATATCTGACAGCAAGGACTTAAAGTACATGTGCATAGCTGTTGTGTGCTGGGGGATTTAGAGGAAGCGTAATGAGACTTGTTTTGAAAACAAGAAATTTAAAAACCCCCTATCAATAGCTTATATGTTCTGTGCCTTCGTTCAATATTGGTCAGGGCTGCTGCGTGTTGATGATCAAACTTTGGTTCAGATGGGGATAGAGCTTATTTTCAAGACTGTCAAGGAGGTGCATACTTGCCAGAAGACGGAGGAAGACCAGTGATTGGGGGTTTCCTAGTCTGTCTGTTTCATCCTAGTTTTAAATTTCTAGTTGTCACCTTCTCTTTATTTTCATCAGCAGTTCCGTGCCTTTTGGATCAGTTGTTATCCTTGTTAGTGAATGTTGCGGTTCCGGCTGTCGTCTTTTGTTATCCCCTGTGGGTGTCATAGGCTGCCCGCTGTGGCTCGCTGTAACTGATGGTGGTTTAAACTATGGTTGTTGGATGCTTTCGTCTTCTTAATTGAAAATGAAAGTGGGGCCTGCCCTTTTGCAAAAGAAACATCACGGTAATGCATGCGTACTCCCACCCTATACGGCTCAACTCCGAAGTATTTTGATACAAATAGTTGAAGTTCATTTTACGAAAGAAAATAAGGTGAATTATGGGAGTGTGTGACTTGAATTATTGATTTGGCCATGCAGATAAAGAATTGGAACTGCCACATTAGAATTCACAACCAAAGGTGTCTCCGCATCCAAACAACACAGAAGTCCCCTGTCTAGGAAGGATAGGCCGGTTCACTTGAGGAGAATATTTTCTGTGATACTGATCATACCCCAACCTTCGTTTTAAAAAAATTTTTGGTGTAGAAAGTCTCAAATTTGGGATCTTCCGTTGCACAGATTTCCTGGGAAACGAAGTCATAGGCACGTAGGTTCAGAGCTAGGCCGACTAAGCCAATAGCACTCATCCATAAACCGATGATGGGTACAAATAGCATAAAGAAATGTAACCAACGTTTGCAAATAGCCCGACAAGCACCGAGTCCGTGCATGGCTTGTGTTCCAACCGCACTAGCACCCAAGTCATTTGTTTTGCTTAATCTATATCGCTCTTTCCGTCAATGGGTTAGTTTATGCTTGACCCTAACCATCGCAATGGATTTAGTGCTGCGAATGCAACTACTCAGCTTTCCACTCTCTTAGCTTTGGATTGCTCTCTCAAAGAAGATCCATTGAATCCTGCTGCTATCGTCCTAGCTCGTTGACCTCTCCTACATTTGGCCATCCCAGATAAAGAAACCGCGGCCACTGCGATGAGACGACGACGACGGCGATAATGCTGGGCAGGGTCATCTTCTGCGTGGTGATCGCCGCGGCGGTCCTCGCCGTCGTCCTCCTCGCCACCGTCTCCCCTCTCCCGCGGCGGTCCACCGGCCGCGGCAGGGCCCATCCGAGCCCCCGCGTTCTCACGGTGTACCTCCACCCGGAGCAGCAGGAGCAGGGAGCGAGGGGGGCGGCGGCGGCGGCGGCGAGCGCGCTGGTGTTCCGCCACAGGATGACGGCGGGGCCCGAGAGCACGGCGAGGGCCCTCGGCGCGGCCTCCGGGTTCGTGCTCCCCGGGGGCGGCGGCGGCGCGGCGATGTCGGCGTTCGACACGGTGCACCTGGCGTTCGACGCAGCCGGGCACTCCGGCGGCCTCTGCGTCGAGGCGGCCCGGAGCAAGGCGGCAACGGCGGCCCCAGGGCACAGGCGGCGGCGGCGGCGCGACAGCGACGGGGAGGAGGAGCTGCTGCTGCGGGTGGTGGGCGGCACGGGCGCCTTCGCCTTCGCCGGCGGGCACGGAGCGCTGCGCCCCATGGCGACGGCGACGGCGCTGCGCCTGCGGCTTGAGCTGAGCGTTGCGCCCGATGAGACTTAGCATGCATGCATGGAGCGCGATTATGCTAAGCGTGCTTCTCTCTCTCTCTTTTTTTTTTCCGGTTCGCTACTGTTGATCTCGCAAAACATTTTATTTTTGCTGCTTTGATGCTGAGTTGTTGACAGCGTGATACGCTCAAGTGTGCATAATCGCGCTATTGTGTTTGTGTCTCTCTAGTTATTTTTATTCCCTTCATTTTTTGAGGAGAAGCTGGGAAATGAAGCATAAGTTCATGCGTCTTCATGGGATGATGGGACGTCTTCTGGGAAATGAGCACTGGAATATTTTTTACCGCATCGTCACTAGTTAAATTCCCTCAGCCTTAACAAGTTAACAATCAAGCGGATGAAACTATCAAGCATCGCAATTCACAAATCGCAATCGCATGGCGTACGGCACGACGAAGATCCGCTCCAGAGAGGCGTTCAGCCAACCAGCGCATGACACGTGTCCGACGATCCAGTCAACCCTCGCGTTCCCCTTGAACTCACCCGCTGACGGGTCGGGCCCACAACTGGGACATAATCCTGCATGATATGAGCCGGTCGCTGCCGTGCGTGCGAACTAGGGGTGTAAGTGGCAGCGGACACGTGCGGACCCGCATCGTCCGTCCACGAAAAGTACTTCTTGCGGCCCCAGGTGGAGGGCCACAGCTAGCATGCAGCTTAAGCGGCCCGGTCCACCAAGTCCAGCGGCGCCACATCCAGCCACTCGATCCCCTTTCTGCAATTTGCATCGCCAACGCGGCGACACCGATCCCCTTCCCTGCATCGCCACGGGTTGCGAGGTGAGATAGAGCTAGCACAGGTTCCGGCAGCGCAGCCGTGCGGTGAGGGAGAGCTCGGGTTCCATGGGCGGGGCTGCGCAGGGAGTGGAGAAACCAGGCTCGGGAAACGTGGTCGTGCAAGCAGAAGGAGATCACCAAGCTCAGGCGGCGTAGCCGTGTGGCGGTGCGGGGAGGGAAAGCCTAGACTCAGATGTGCGGAGTGCGGGTAGGGTGTCAGGCTGCAGTTTAGGCTATGGCGATGCAAGGACGAAGCAATGAACGCTAGAAAACTGAATCATGGATCCCCTTCTCGGTAGCTCTCATGTTTCCTTTGTCCAATGTATGTATTATTAATGCTCCATACTTCGGCAATTCAAACCGTGAAGTGTTTTCTGCTTGTTCTCTGGATTAATCTTTCTTTAATGAAAAGGGGTATTGATTACTGAAACCAATTGCTATTCCATGTTTTATTGTTCTCATGCTACTGGAAACGTTTCGATGGCCTTTTTATTGGTTCAATTTTTTTGAGACTGAACTATGAACTGCATTCAACTTTCAGCCCATATAGTTCCAGAGTTGAATCAATTGTCTTTTTTTCCATCAACTATGATGATTTGTAGAGATAGTTTATTTTGATGTGAATGATGATGACGGACTGAGGTTTCAAGTATTGCTGATTACAATGTTCAGTAATTAATCGGCAGTTGAAACCGGCAGCTTGCACTTGTCTTAGTGAGTGTTAGCGGCTGCAGCGGCTAAAGTGGAAGCCAGCGGAAAAATCAAAATTCTTAGTGGCTTTTGGTGGAAGTCCACACAACGTTAAGCGGCTGAAGCGGATTAGTGCGGACAGTCCATGGACTAGTCCACTTACATCCCACTGCGAACCCCAGCGATCCCGACTCCGATCCGCCGGCCGCCGGCCCGGCCGCGCGGCCGGGGCCAAATCACGGCAAGCCACCAGCGACGCATCCGGCCACCCCTTCCGCGCCACTAAGCGGCACGGGCAACCGCCGATGCGGAAGCGAAGAGCCGGCGCCCCGGCGCCACTCGGCAGTCGCCCTTCACCTCACGCCGTCGCATTCGTTGCAAGCGCATGGCCATTGGCCAGTGGCATGTCCAGGTGTAATGGTATTGTAGATTCACAACCCTCTTCAGCAAATTTCTCACGACCACATCGTCTCATAGCCATACACACACACACACGTGTGTGTGTGATCAAAAAGGTGTAAGCGATGAGTTCTTCTTCCCGGTGCCTCGAGAATCACACTAAGACGAACGAGGCTTTCAGCTGGTGTTCCTTCCCCCAGAAGCTTTTTATTGACAGCGCGCACAAGGCGCAGATTAACCGATATCTCAGCACTACATGTAGTGAAAAACAGAGGAAAACATACAGACTTTACAGTTCTTGTTATTCCTAACCTTGCTCACCTGGAGTAATGAATGAATGAATCAGAACTAGCCAAGTAGCTAACCTATCACAAAGGTAGGTAAGGTCGAACATAGAGGGAGGCGGATCTCAATCCTGCTGGTACTCCCGTACTCCGTATGATGCAGTGACTGTAACTCTGAATCTTCTTGAGTCTTGAACCCTTCCCTAGTTCCCTTATTGTGCACAGAAAGCTTAATTGATCTGTTCCTACGTCGCCATGCAGGTGGCAAATCTTGTATGGCACATGGAGCGAGACGCGTGCTCATGCAAGAGTTTGCTTGCACGGTTGCTGGCGCCGCACCATGAGTTTCGACAGGAGGAAGACGCCGGCGGAGGAGGCGAGCACCGCGCCGGCGAAGCACGCCATGTCGAGGCCGTTGATGAGCGGCACACTCTTGAACTTCTCGAGGACGCCCGCCTGGAGCAGCAGCAGCACGGCGTGGCCGATCCTCGACTTCGCCTGCGTCAGGGACTGGATCCTGGCCTCTTCCTTCAGCTTCTGCCATGGATTCCAAGCTCTCTTCTTGTTAGCATCAGGCACATCGATGCAACGATGTGGGATGGATATGAATATATGCTATACTTGGAAGGCTCAGATCAAATTACTTTCAGGCTGAATTCTCCCAGATGGGATTTGTCGACTTGTTTCTGAAGGCTCCGGGAACCATAGAACATGACGAACATACCCATGCCAAATGTGAGAAGAGCAGTGCCGATCAGGAACATGTCTGAAGGAAATAAAATGTGATTTTTACCCATGTTAGTATGTCAACTTATTGCGCAAACTTAGCTTGACCGAGTGTGCTTAGTGATCACAAAGCATGCATGCACGCACCTAATGCTTCGATGAGCAGCTTGATGATCTCTGCTTGATCTACTATCTGGGTCATGGCACGGAACTGCATGAAGAATGATTTCAGAACAACACCACAACCCTGCAGTGTACAGACAACTGTAAGGTCGATCTCTTAAGTCTTTGGATGTCTTCACTTCAATACATATATATTTTGGGAAATCGTTTGCAACAATTGCAGGAGGGAGAAGGCAGCTTGATTTACCTCGAGAAAGCATGGGACTGAACCAACAAGCGATCCCGCAACACCGATCAGCGTGAACGACTGGCATCTGACAACGCCCTGAGTTTATACGTTGTCAGGTGAGGTGAGCTTCATCACTCGAAAGATCAATTTTGTCGTTCTAGGAGCTGCAAAGTCTGCGGCATGACGTCCGGCGAAATGAGTTACCTGATGGATGATAGCCTCGGCGATCTTTGCCCAGCATTGCCGCGTCAGCGCCAGCCACGTCGCCCCAAACTGCCTCAGGACCAGCCGCCTCGTGATCTCGTACGCCAGGGGCAGCAGCATGTCGACGTTCTTCGCCTCCTCCCCATCCGGCGGCGGCGCGAACAGCCTCCTCCGCCGCTCCTCCGGCGCGACGCCGGCGGCTCCCAGGGCGACCAGGGCAGCCTTCTGCTCGGTGGCGGCGCGGTTGACGCCGTGCTTCTCCTTCTTCTTGGGCTCCCACAGGGCCGGGAACCTGAGAGACGGGATGCGGCGGGCGCCGGCGCCGGAAGTAGCCGCCGCAGCCGACGACGACGACGGCAGGTGGCTGTCCGGGTGGAAAGCCCTGGCGGTGACGGTTGCTCCGAGAAGCGTGCGGCTGCCGCTGCCGCCGGCGCTCGCTCCTGCCGCCATTGCGGAATGCCTCTTCTTCCTCTTCCTCTTCCTCTTCCTCTTCTTCACCGTGCTCTGCTATCTGGAGAGGAGAGGAGGTGTCGTCGAACGGAGGCCATATAAATACGCATCCTGCACGTATGAAGGAGAAGAGAGGGATGATATGGGACATGCGTAGCGAGGAGCAAGTGGGGAAGGTTCCGCGAATAAACGCGCGCGCGGAGAGCAGAGGTGAGCCGGCGACGAAGGGCGCGCGTGTGCGTGGAGCGGTGGAACTGTGGAAGATTCTAACGGCGTCTCCTGTGGCTGGAGTGGATTTGTCGCGGCATTGCACCGGCGAACGGCATCCAGGCATCTCCATGGTTTCTTTGACGGCTTAATACTTTCTCCCGCGCGATCACCGTGTTGCATATGGATATTTACTCCCCACGCAGCTCATTGTAAGCTCGAAATTACGAGAGGATTTCTAATGCTATAGCCAACCATAAAATTTATGTATGGTTTTTTTATTGATATGGTGGTTTAATTGTAGTAGATATAAACTTTCTTTCTTATCTTGTATCTTATATGAACTTCTGTTTTTTTTTTACTTATGTTATTTTTAGTGGGTAGTCTATATCTCTCTCTCTTTCTTTTCTCTTCTACACATAAGCAAAATACTGAGTTGATATCTTTATAGCTAGTTAACTGAGCAATGTTGAAGATGCTCTCACTCACTTGTTCTTTCTTTAGGAATGCCCATAAATTTATTGTTAAAAAAAAATCTGATCATTTTTCTTCCCACTCTCTTCCCCTCTTCCTCTATCCTCTACTGGACCTAATTGGTCCTCCTGTGCGCCTTCTTACCCAGTGGTTACAGCGCCCTCGCTCAAGTCACCACGTGAAGAACCAGCTTGGTAGGGTAGAAGAGAGAGGAAGAAGGGCCACATTGCTTTTTTTTTTTTTATCAAAGTTTCAAAGACATTCTCGCAAAAGAAAATGCTAAGGGTGAGTGGGGTTGAGCACAAATCTCATAGCATATATGGTGCTCACTAACGTATATTGAACCATAAAATACTAGTGGAAGATCAGCTTTGTGCTGCATGATACCACAATAATTTATTGACTTTTTGCATTTTAAATTTTATTGCCAAATAGGCATGCTTGGAACACTTGGTTTTTTCCTTATTTGCTAACTATTAATCGATTACGAAGACAAAGATTTCGGTCAATCAACTCATCTCAATGTCGCCACTGTTTGATGTTCGGGGTTCACCATATTTCCCTCCATCACTTGGATAGATACTGGGGCAGTGGAGACTTGGACCCTGTTCTTTTCAGCGTATCGTTGCGTTGGCGTATTACTGTAGCAAATTTGAGAGCCTTTTAATTGAGGTCTAAAGATTACAAAAAAATAATAATAAATAGTTTTAGAATCTTTGAAAGGACTACTAAAAGACACGACAAAATCGTTAAAAATTATCATAACATATAGGCTATATAAAAATAACAAAATTTGCTATATTAATAAGCAACGATAAAAGAATAAGGCCTTGATAGTTGGTAGGTGGTGGGGATCTGGTTGTCAGAGGATTTTTTGTACAAAAGATTTAGACCAATCTAAGTTGTTTTATAAAAATTCTAAGGCCTACAAAAATCAATTTAGGTTCTCTCTTTCTTTCGCAGATGAGAAGTTAGCTTTGTTTCTTTATGTGATTAGGTTAGTGATAGAGCATTGTTTCTGATATTTGTGGCCATCATATGCACGACACTAGTCCGACAACAAAGCTATGTACCAAAATTCTATAGAAGTTATACAACATATTTGAATGTAGTTACTCAAAAAACCTACAAATCAAATTTTTTGACAAGAACAGCAACAAACCATTCGATCAACAAAACTTTTAAAAACTAATGTAAACTTGTGTGTAATTTTTTTCCAATACTACTGGAATAATAGTGCACGCTAATGGAAAAAATAATTAATCATGACCCTTTGAAAGACGTGTTAAAGAGTTTAAAAAAATATTAAAAAAATTATTGTATGAACCGTAAAAAAGACTATTTAAAACCTTAAAGAATAACTACAAAAGTATTAAATTATTTTATTAATAAATAATAATAATTTTTATTCAATTTAATTTCAATCAATTTAAGTTAAGCTGAAACAAACACGGGCTATTAAGTGAAGGGAACTAAAAGTTGTTGTACCGAGAACAACTTGAGAAGAGGAAGAACGGGGAGAAGAAGTTCACTGAATCCTACGTACCTGGATACGTACGCAGCACGCAGGCCGCAATGCTGCATACTTTTGTTTGAAACTTTCACTGAAAGTGATTAAGAGAGCAGGAAAGTGCACAAGGATCCAAACAGAAATGTCCCAGAGAACGCGCGCGAAAACGATTGGCCCGTGCGTCGATCGAGCTCGTCCGTCGGTCGCGCCTCGCGCGGCGTCTGTGAGGATGGTCTGCAGGCGTGTCAGCGCGTGCTTGCGCGAATGAGCTGAGAGCCTGAGACTCCGAGATGGCCAGCCTCGGCTCCCTCGCCACCCCCAGGCCAGCCTCGGCGGCGCCGCTCCCGCTCCCGCGAGCTGGCGCAGTAATCACTGGCCATTGATTTCTCTTCGCCATTGATTTCCAGGTATTGGAAGGCCTTCGTCGGTTGCCTGATAACAAAGAATGTGCAGACTGCAAGTCAAAGTCGGTTCTCTTCGCCATTGATTTTGTTTGCCCATTCCTATTTCTTCAGTAATGGCAAGCATTTGTGATTAATTTTGGCTTTTATTCAGTAATCCTTAATGGCAAGCATTTTATTCAAGCCTTCGTGGTGGTGATTGGTTGTGCCTTTGTGAACCTGCGATGGCCAAATGGGGTGGAATGGGTTGGTAAAATGGGTTCAACCCAAATTTAAAAAACGGGTTGGCTTGGAATGGGGGAAGTGCATACGTGGACATGTTTGGGTTGGCTTCAATAATCTAATTTATGGAATGGGTTGGGGTGGGCAGGGGGCAATTTTTTCTAGGTTGGGTCAGGTTAGGGGTGGGTTTAAACCCATTCCCACCCCCACCGTCCGTCCGCCCGTCGGCGGGCATGGCAGTACGCCATGTATTTTTGCCGCTCTCAATATTGATCCTTACCATTTTAGTACTCTAATCCACTATTCTACACACAGATGGATCCACATGTCATAGATACAGTCATATAGAGTGGCAAAATGATAAGAACTCATCGAATAGAGTGGCAAAAAACGCAATTTTCTGGCGATCGCAACGCCATGCTGTGCCGTCTATTCGTTTCCTTCCACCCAAAGAAGTTACGGATTGTTGTGCCACTCAAACTTAGAAACGCCATGTTGCTGCTCCCTCCGGTTGCTGAAACCCGTTGTCTGAAGTGCGTGGAAATCGAAATCCTACAAATTTAGGTGCAAATACTTTTTAGGCTATTATTAAGTTTGGGCACATCAAAGCTATTTACCTGTAATTACGTTTCGGACAACATTTCATAATAAAAGTTTAACAGATTTATAAATAAATTGTGTCAGCAATCAGTGGTTAAAGATTGTGTCGATATTCAAAACGACGCCTACTGACAAGTGGCTTTGAAAGAGCCAGATTATCTTGTTCGACCAAGCTTTCAGAAGCAGCTTAAGTCGAAGATTTTGTAACAAGCTTTTCAAAAAATGGAGAGCAATTGAACTTTTAAAACTTTGGTTGTCTACGTCTTTTTAAATTAACATGTCTTTATTATTTGACGAAACGAGAAATAGTCTCGCGCATTTGTGCAGATATTTTTTTATTTTAAATTTGTGTTTCTTTATTATATTTGATATGGATTTTTTTCTAGCTTTATAATTAATTTAGACTCTTATTTCTCTTACTTATTTATTGTAGTTGACTTTTTTTAATCTAAACAATTATAATCTGATCCCATTATAATCGACAATACAGATCTTTCTTTTTTTCTTCGATTAATATGAAAATTTTAATATTTTAGAATTAGTGTGTTAGCTTCATTTAACTCTGGTTTATTACACGGATGGAAAACTTTGTAAATGAGCGGGAAATTTTCCTAGAAGGTGTTAAGGAACCACACCAAGCCGACCGGCTTTGGGCCTGGCTCGGCTAAGGGGTGGGGCCCACTTGGATGGACCAGCCAAAACCCTAGCACCCAAGCATAAATAGGAGAGGTTTCATCTATTATGTACACAACAGAAAGCAATAAAGAATACTTCCTCTCCTACATCTCTGTGTTCATCTGTGATTGTTCTTCGTCGTCTACGATCTACGCACTGCTAGGCAACCTCGGACTACACTCGGTAGCGTGGTTGTCTAACACGTTATCAGCACGAAGCTCTGACGAACGACGCCGGAGATCGGTCGCCGACGAACTGCATCGAATCTTCGTCCCCTCCGTTGGCCTAGTTGGGACCCGTCGATCTGTCCTACGCGACAGTTCACGCATCCCATCTTTGCCACAAGAAACGAAGGTACAGATCGGTTTTTTCCGCGGGATCCCGTTTGAATCTATTATGAATTGCAGGAATCTCAAGATTCCATCGAATTAAATCGCGGTTCCTCGAATCGCGACGAACGAACGCAAATTGCATTGAATTTGTACACGCAGACATGCGCCGGTCGCGACCGTGCCACGCTCAGAACGCCGATACGCCGCTGCATGCACCGCAATGGCGCCGCGCCATCTTGGCGCGCGCTGCCGCGCGGCTGTTCGCCCTAAGCTGCGCCAGCGCCGCGCAGCCCTCGCCAGCGCCATACCATACCAGCCCTCGCCGCGCCGCCGCGCCGGGCCGTGTGCCTTGCCGAGCCGTGCCACGCGAGTTTGCGTTCGCACCTCGCCGCCGCCGCCCGCCGCACAGCCGCCAGCGCCAAGCCAAGGCAGCGGCTAGGAAACCCTAGCCGCCGGTGCCCCTCCTCTCGAGCCATGGGCAGAACCACTGGGCCTAAGCCCCTGTCTGGCGCTTCTTAAGAAGCCGCCCATTGGCCGAGCCACCCTGCTTAGCGCCCCACTGAAGACCGCTGGCGCCGCCCTGCTGGCCTTTGGCTGGTTGCCAGCCTGGCCTCCTCTCTGCAGTCACTGCCCATCACGGGTTGCCGCCACGGCCATCGCCTGCAGTCCGCCGCCAGTGTGGTCTCCAAGAGTTCTGTGTGGGCCGTTTATAGCAGGCTAAGGGGGTGGGCAAGGGAAAGAAATAAGAAGGGGAGTGGGCCGCGGGGGAAAAAAAAAAGAAAAGGGGTTGGCCCGCAGTATAGAATTAAAGAAAAGAAAAGAAGGCATGTTGGCCAGAAATGAAATTAGAGAATAAAAGAAAAGAAAAGCAATGGGGCTTGAATTTCGAATTGCATATGTACTTTGCATTGCGGATTTGCGGTTTTACCTCTGAATTTTATGAAAATAAGAAGGGCGCGGGCGTGGCATGAAATAAATGTGAAAATAGAGGCTTCTGGACCGGTTTTGAATGGACCAGAGAAAAGAAAGGAAAAGAATGGGCCGGGGCAGACCGGAAAAATGGGGAATAAAACCTGTTTGCCCTGTAATCTTATGAATAAGTCCTTGGATTTCCTAGAAATTATGAGAAATTTTCTAGGCTATTGTTTTACAGAAAAATCCTTGGCATCTGAAAATTTACATGAAGTATTTTCTGAATTTAAGAATATTGCAGAAAGCCCCTGAGAATTATGGAAATTGCACTTAGCTTTTCCTAAGCATTGAAGATTCCATAAAGCCCCTTGGAATTAGCAGAAATTGAAGAAAGCATATATTTAGGCATGAAAGTATCTTGGGAGTTCAATGTTTTGACCCCGGTTTTGAATTTGCAAGCTTATTTAGCTACTGTTAATTACTTTTATGCAATTATCTTTTGAATTTGCTTTTGTAATTATCAGTTTTTGCCTGTTTATTATATGAATTGGTAATGGCATAGAAGTAGGAATATTGGATATACATGAGAATTTTGAATTAAAGTCTACTTAGCACCACTCTCCCCTCTAGATTACTGATAGTAATTTTCTGAATGAATTTTGAAATATGAAATTGTCGGGTATCATAATTTATGAATTTAAGAAATTGGTCCTTTGTGGCCTGAATTCTCACTTGGACATAGGACGTGATGATTGTATTCGGTCCCTAGAAACCCAACACTGTCAATCGGTTTAGATACCTGCAAGGGAAAGAAACCTACCGATAAGCAGAACGAAAGCACTGCACTTTCTTAGACACCACCTCCTTACCAAATCTCTGCATGCATGGTTGAGGGGGAGCATATTGATGCTATATGCTGCACTTTAGAAGTGGCTTATGAAGATCAAGCATGCTATCCTGTCATAAGCATAATAGGATTTGGTGCATATAAGGTTTGCAGACTATAGAATTATGACCGAGTACAACTCAATATGCATAGAATTTATATGATCCCTCTCTATGTGACAAGATCACAAACGAGGGGATTGTACCTCCCACTTTTCACCTCAGTGCAATTAGAGCAGCTACTAGGGGTGAAAAGCCCATTCGTTGAAAGAATGGAAAGAAGGGAAATTAAAGAAATTGTCCTAGAAAAGAAAGTCCATTGTCCAAGTGACATAGAATATAAGAATAAAGTCACATAATGCAAGCCACATGGCCACTAGGTCAAGATGTGCTATAAATATGGCATTTAAGGGCATTGGTCGAAGATCCGCCGCAAACCCGTTGATGAAATTGCGGCTTATTAGACCGAAAAGAATTTCAAAGCAGTAGAAGTGTCTCACTGTGGCTAGAAAAGAAACCTTTTGGTAGAATACACCTATGAAGAGACAACTTTGCACCGACTCTTAATTGAAGTCACAAGAAGTGAATAAAGAAGAGAAGATCTCGACAAATAGAATTGACGCTAAGAAAAAGTGCATAATTGTAGCATTTCATTATGCAAGAGTTGCACTATTAGTCTTCTCCCTGCAGATTGTGGTCGCTAATAGACATTTATGAATTTTAGTATGAAGAATTTGAAACTCTCGAAGAGCACAATATTTGAATGAAAGCATTGAAGCTCTCGAAGAGCAAACCTTAATTCTCATGTTTATTATGAATTTATCCTATATTCCAATATATACTTTGAAGTTGCAAATCAATATTTGAATTATATGAATTATGAATATTGCCATTGCTCGATTGCAACTATGAATAGAACTAGTGTAGTGCCCTATAGAGATATGAATTGTTGGTAGTTTAGCAACACCAATAGAATTTTAAGAGACGACATAAACTCGTGGGTCTTACATCAAGACTTTAAAGAAGCATTGTTTTACCCTAATCCATTTGAACTCTCTTAAATTTGAAAGACATCCATGCCAACAGCTTTCGCGTTGGGACCAATGAAGAATGGCAAAAGAATTATTATGCATTATGAAGCATGATGGATGTGAATAAAGAATATTAGAATTCCCCCTCCATTTGAATTTGGGCTATACTACATTAGAATATATTTAGAAGCTCTAATCTCTTCCATCTGGCATCGTAGAATTACCATCTCAATTATAGAAAAGATGAGGTGCAATCAACTCGCAAGGACATAACATTAGTATAAGAATTTTTTTGAATCATGAACTGGGCACTCTCCTATTAAAGGTTAAGTCGAGTTTTCTCCTTGCCTAGAATGCATCTAGGAGGGGTTTGCGGCCGTATGCAGCCCTTGCCAAGGGCACTTAACGACATTCTAGTGCTCACAATTGCTTCCTTGTGGTAAGGAATGAGTTTATTCTCTACATAAACCACATGTTTGTGAAGCTGATCTCGCAGATCATAAGAATTAAAAGAATAAATTATCTGATCATTACTATGAAATCCAAAATAAGAAGGACAATGCTAGCTGATCGATAATCATTGAACTGTATCGAATACCAAAGAAGAGCACTATGTATCTCATGTCCGAGCGTCATGGACTAGAGATGTCCGGCCGCACTTGCTGAGTTGTCTTATATTGAATAAAGAAATAGAAGCCCGATAAGCAGCCTTCATCTATTAATGCAAGGGACATGTAGTCCCACAACATCCGACTAGTGCAACGAAAAGAAATTTCCCAATTTGAATGCAAGTTTTATGTACCTATACCACACTTGCAATGAATTTAACAATGACTGAGGATCAATTCCCGTCATTAGGGGAAGGAATAGAACCCTGAAAAGAAGAATGCCGGGAAATTATGTGGCTAACCTCAGACACCACTAATGCATTCCTGCGCATTAGCCGCACTAGTATGAATTTTAAATCATTTAAGAAATTAATGAACTGCCTAATCATTTTTGTGATTTGAAGGATGTGATCAAGTCGCATGTGCCAGCGTGCAATGCACCAGAGAGGGTTGAAGTGCGAAAGAAGGCATCGAGTAGCACCCCTCAAACTGCTCCGAGGCCTCAAAGAAAAAGGGCAGTGAATCTGGATTCTCAAACCCGGAGTACCCGGAGACGTCCGGAGAAAAAGGGTAATGAGGACTTATCACAACCGGTCGCGAAAATGCCCCACAAAAGAAAGAATAAGAAGGGGAGCCAGTTGAGACCTGGCACTGGTGAGCAGCTTGCTAGCGAGGCACTCCCAGATTTGAATTTACCGGTACATAAAGAAAGAATTAAAGAAGAAGCCGAAAGACATGCAAACGAGCGTGCCGAAGGGTGTGCAGACGAGCATGTGAATGCGCACATCGGCAACCATCTAGAGGTCCTTGCTCCCGCGATTGGAAAATAGCGGTACAGAGCAAGTGATGGTGCAAACAAGACAAGTGCACGGCACCCCATGAAGAAATGGCCATAAACTCATGCACTCCGGGATATATGAATAAAACCACGCCAATGTCGACATATATATTTTGTAAAGAAGATTGCCAAAACAATTGAACTCGATCCCGAGCACAGATCTCTTTTGAGTGTAAGACACTACCGGACCGAAAAGAATGTAAGAAGGCAATCACCATGATCTATTCTTCGAACAAAGGAGAAGTGCTTAGGCTTTCCGCGACATTCCTCATGTATGCCCCGTGGGCCTTTGTTCGTAATGAGAAGTAAAGAAAATGAAGTGGTATGGTACAAAGCAAGGTCATTAGCATAATGTTTCACTCAGCGCTTTGCGTTGATTACTGAAGAAACTTATTCCCGGTCATGGGTGGTGTAACCTTTAGATACTCCTTATCTAATGGCGTTACTCAACTGAAAGTTGAGAAAGAATGAATTGAATGGATGTTGTAACTGGAATGAGACTTGGATGGACTTATATATGAAGATACATGAGTATCATTGTCCTAAACCAAGATAGAGCAAATAGAAATTTGTACAGAGTAATCCTTTGTATTACCATACAGACTGAACATAAGAATAAAGTACATACTTGACGTATGAGAAAGAAATGAATGAATTGGCCATTACAGCTTGGGTTAACACCTTGAGCATATGCCAAATGAATCTCGCTACACCAGTCAACCTACATTTTGATTATGTTTTAAAGGTTTGATTTTGAGAAGGTGTACCCACGAAAACCCAATGGTTGATCTGTCATTTCTTATAGATCTAGACCTGTACAGACCTAGGGATGAGGGGGAGAATGTCTAGAAACATGAAGTTCTGTATCAGAATTTGAGTGGCTCATATACCTCGTGAATAGCATACGGCAGTACAATGCATTTGCCGGTTGTACGTTGCAGTTGCCGTTAATTTTATCAACTTGGTATAATATAGAGCACAAGAAGAGCATTTGAAAGAATCAAGAACATCTCCCGATACCTCTAAAGAAAGAGAAATTTTGGAATGAAAGAACCAAAATATGAATATGAATATGCTTCCTATGTGGTAAGAATTGAAATTAAGAAGAAGTCGTCAAAGCAGACTCTTATGTCAATGTCGACAAACCACTCGGAAATCATAGCATTGAAAGAAGCCTATTATGAATATGCATGGCTTTGAAGAAGGTCATTCCACATTTTCAGTCATGTGGGTTGTACGCTGAATGAACCCCTAGTATCATTTATGCAAATAATGCAGCATGTGTCGCACAAATGTAGACTGGATATGTGAAGGGAAATTTATTAAGTATTCGGATCCTAAGTAAAGAATCAGTTTTCTGCACATTAAGTCAATTGAAAATATAGCAGACTTATTTAATAAGTAACTCCTTACATCTACCTTTGAAAGATGTGTGAAAGGAATTGGAATGAGAAGACTTAGAGAAGTGCAGAATTCAGGGGGAGAAACTTCACATATTATGAATTGAAATCTTGAACATGAAGTTCGAGTACCCAACTTGAATGAATGAATGCATGAATTATGAAGAAACGTTGGGTGGATCTGTACTCTTTTTTTCCTTAAGTGAGTTTTCAATGAAGTTTCTCACATGAGGTTTTTAACGAGGCAAATCCGTGCGCACAGCTAGCGTATGCTATGTACTTTTTCTCCAATATTTTTTCCACTGGGTTTTTGTGGAGTTTTTGGGGGCATATGCATCACGTGGCATGGTCCAAGGGGGAGTGTTAAGGAACCACACCAAGCTGACCGGCTTTGGGCTGGCTCGGCTAAGGGTGGGGCCCACTTGGATGGACCACCAAAAACCCTAAAGACCCAAGCATAAATAGGAGAGGTTTCATCTATTATGTACACAACAGAAAGCAATAAAGAATACTTCCTCTCCTACATCTCTGTGTTCATCTGTGATTGTTCTTCGTCGTCTACGATCTACGCACTGCTAGGCAACCTCGGACTACACTCGGTAGCTTGGTTGTCTAACAGAAGGAAAGCTATGTGCTCCATGGATGTATCTACTTGTGAATTGGCACGCTCTAGAAAGATCCTGCTTAGCTAGTCGTAACAAGCTACAATGCTACTATTTCTCTCCGTGATAGGATGCTGCACATCCGAGACGCATTCGTCCATGTCCAAGGACCAAGGGCTTGCGAGTCTGCATTTCTGCACTGCAACATCGATCTGCGCTGCCGTTTATTGCCGAAATAGGCATGCTTGGAGCACTTTCTTTTTTCTTATTTGCTAACTATTAATCGACTACGAAGACAAAGATTTCAGTCGATCAACTCATCTCAATGTCGCCGCTGTTTGAAGTTCGGGGTTCACCATATTCCCCTCCATCACTTGGATGGATACCGGGGCAGTGGAGACTTGATAGTTGGTAGGTGGTGGGGATCTGGTTGTCAGAGGATTTTTTGTATAGAAGATGTAGACCAATCTAAGTTGTTTCATAAAAATCCTAAGGCCTACAAAATCAATTTAGATTCTCTCTTTCCTTCGCAGGTGAGAAGTTAGCTTTGCTTTTTACGGGATTAGGTTAGTGATAGAGGATTGCTTCTGATATTTGTGGCCATCATATGCACGACACTAGTTAGATAACAAAGCTATATACCAAAATTCTATAGAAGTTATACAACATATTTGAACGTAGTTACTCAAAAAACCTACAAGTCAAATTTGTTGGCAAAAACAACAACAAACAATTCGATCAACAAAACTTTTAAAAATTAATGTAAACTTGTGTGTAATTTTTTTCCAATACTAAATAACTAAGTACCCCATCATTAATCTAACTGGAATAATAGTGCACGCTAATAGAAAAAAAAACCTACAAGTCAAATTTGTTGGCAAAAACAACAACAAACAATTCGATCAACAAAACTTTTAAAAATTAATGTAAACTTGTGTGTAATTTTTTTCCAATACTAAATAACTAAGTACCCCATCTTTAATCTAACTGGAATAATAGTGCACGCTAATAGAAAAATAGCTGTTTGCTCAAAATCGAAAAAATAGATGATTGTTATTTAGCAGATCTTTAATTCTTTATTCCTACTGATATGTCAAGTAGTATAAACCAGACGAAATAGGCAAATAGCTTGCCACATGCCGTGCACATGAGTATTTCACTCGACTTAGGGCTTGTTTGTTTGAATTGAAAGTTGTGTAAATTTTAATGAGCGAGGTAGCCCGCGCGTTTGCGTGGCTAGATTTGTTTTGACATATAGAGTTTATCTCTAACTCATATTTGATCGCTAATATATTAAATCGGATTTAGAGTTTATCTCTAATATATTATATTAGCTTTAGTATGTAATCTGAATTTCTAATATTTTTTTAATCTAAGCCGCATAGATCTTTTATCATCTTTAGTATTTAATCCAAATTCCTATTTTTTCTTTTAATCTAAGACATTATAATCCGGCCCCGCAAAAATCACCCTCCTCGTTAATCCCCTCTTAATGAGGTTTTCTTGACCGGCACTTTTACTAATATATGTTTACAACTCACAATCAATCTCCAATATATTAGAGTTTATCTCTCTAATATATTAGAGTTTATCACAAATATATTAGATTAGGTTTAGTAGTTATCTTTTTAGTCTTTTCAATTTTAACCGTTAGATTTACATAATGGTATCCATATTGAACGATGTATTTTTTTTCTTTTTTCTAGATTAACGCGAGAATTTCTACTATTTTTCGATTAACGTGGGAATTTCTAGGATTTTAGGATTAATGTGGTGGCTCTGTTTAACTCTGTTTTATATATGGGGGCGACTACACAACAGGATCCTGTCGGGAGCCCACCCCGACGGGATCCCTCCCCTCCTCTCGCGCCCCTCTGCCCCCTTCGCCTCTTGCTCCGTGCCCCTCCGCCTCCCCCGCCTCCTCCTTCCTCCGCCCCGGTCGGCGGAGCTCTGCCGCCCAACCTCCTGCCGCCGCTCCGTCGCCACCCACCCTAACCCGAGGGGGTGAGGTGCGGTCCCCCTCCACCTCCAACCGACCGCCTTCACCCCCTCCCCCGGCTCTGGCGGCGCCATTGGGGCCTCCGCCGCCGCCTCCGACGAACCCCACCCACCGCCATGCCGCCGCCTTCTCCGGCTCAAATTTAAACCCGAACCCCACCTCGAACCCTAACCTCGTACGGTCGGCGGCGAGGTCGACAGCGGCGACGGTAAGGTAGGCCTTCTTCTTCCTCCTTCCTCCTTCCTCCTCCTCCTTCGCCCCTCTGCAGTACAAGACCAATCTCATCCGGATCTCATCCGGATCCTCCTAACGGGATCTCTCCCACAAGAATCTCTCTCTCTCTCTCTCTATATATATATATATATATATATATATATATATATATATATATATATATATATATTACAAATTCCTAATTTTTTCTTTTAATCTAAGACGTTATAATCCGGCCCCGCAAAAATCACCCTCCTCGTTAATCTCCTCTTAATGAGGTTTTCTTTTTCCAGCACTTTTACTAATATATATTTACAACTCACAATCTATGTCTAATATATTAGAGTTTATCTCTAATATATTAGATTAGGTTTAATAGTTATCTTTTTAATCTTTTCAATATTGACCGTTAGATTTACATATTGGTATCCATATTGAACGATGTAGATTTTTCTTTTTTGTACGATTAATGCGAAAATTTCTACTATTTTTTGCTTAACATGGGAATTTCTAGGATTTTATTATTAATGTGGTGGCTCTGTTTAACTCTGCTTTATATATATAGTAGATAGATATGAAAAAGTCGTGGCTCTTTGAAAGACGTGTTAAAGAGTTCATAAAATATTAAAGAATTATTTTATGAACTCTAAGAAAACTAATTAAAACCTTAAAAAATAACCACAAAAGTATTACATTATTTGATTAAAAAACAATTTTTTTATTTAATTTAGTTTTAATTAATTTAATTTTAGCTGAAACAGAAACAAACATGGCCTATTAAGCTATGGTAACGATCACTTGATGGGGGCAAAAGAAGTACTCCTAGAAGCGGTATGGACCTAAGACTTCATCTATACTGCCTACGATGTGATGGGGCGCTTATCTTAAAATACCCATGATTTTAAGATAAAATAGAAGAGAAGAAGGGGCTAAACTTTAGATTTAACCCTTGAGCTAAACTTTAGCCCCTGCTATTAATTTTGGCTGCGTCCACCCCTGCCTAGAAGTGAAGGGAACTAAAAGTCGCTGTACCGAGAGCAACCTGAGAAGAGGAAGAACGGGGAGAAGAAGTTCACTGAATCCTACGTACCTGGAATCCTGGATACGTACGCAGCACGCAGGCCGCAATGTTGCATACTTTTGTTTGAAACTTCCACCGGAAGTGACCAAGAGAGCAGGAAAGTGCACAAGGATCCATAACGTCCCAGAGAACGCGCGCGAAAACGATCGGCCCGTGCGTCGATCGAGCTCGTCCGTCCGTCGGTCGCGCGGCGTCTGTGAGGATGGTCTGCGCGCACGCGTGTCAGCGCGTGCTTGCGCGAATAGGCGAGATGGCGGCAGGCGCGCGGGGTGAACGGGCGCCGAGCGGACGCGTGCGCGGCGGCGCCCTCCCCGTCCGTCCGTCCGCCGCCATGCTGTGCCGTCTATACGTTTCCTTCCGACCAAAGGACTTGCGGATTGTCGTGCTACGGAGTACAATTCACTGCGAAAACGAACGGCTGCTCCCTCTGGTTACTGAAAATCTCCGTTGTCCGAAGCGCCTGGAAATCGAATTTTACAAATTTATATACGAATCCCTCCTAGACTATTAAGTTTAGATACGAGTATATACGTAATTACGTTTCCGAGAGCATTTTCATAATAAAGTATTAGTAGATTTTATAAATAATTTGTATTAGTAATTAGTGGTTAAAGATTGTGTGGACATTCAAAACGATGCCGACTGCCGAGAGCAATAATCGAGATCAATCTATTTAGAATGTTTTTGGCTTTCAAAGAGCCAGATTATCTTGTTCGACCAAGCTTTCAGAAGTAGCTCAAATCGAAAATTTTGTAACAAGATTTTGAGCGGTAAATTTTTCTAGAAGGAAAGCTATGTGTTGCATACTTGCATCGACCTATCTACTTGTGAATTGGCACGCTCTAGAAAGATCCTACTCAGCTAGTCGTAACAAGTAGGAGTAACGAGCTACAATGCTACTACTTCTCTCAGTGATAGGATGCTGCACATCCGAGATGCAGTCGTCCATGTCCAAGGACCAAGGGCTTGCGAGTCTGCATTTTTGCACTGCAACATCGATCTGCCCTGCCGTTGGTTTCGTCGTACGATGCAGACAGAACTGAGCGATCCGACTACAGTGGCAGCTTGCCTTCCATGCTTCCGTCTGTACAGGCCAAAACATCGAGCCAGCTGCCATGAGCGTTCCAAGTTTGAACTGGCCTTTCCAAAGAAAGTTCAGTCCAAAGTTCAAACAGGCAACAAAATTGTCTTTTAACACACGGCCGAACCTCAAAGTAGTACTAGTCCAGGGCCTGCATTTTCTCTGGGAGTCTGGGGCATGGGCCTAGCATGGCCCGCCTCTGATGACAATCCTGCAGCAGGCCGGGACACTTGGGCCTTGGCTGTACAGTGCACTCGTCACGCATGGAACAAGTTAACCATGTTCCCAAGTCTGAACTTGCTGACAGCAACTATACAAACAGCGTGACACATGATGCCTTTCAAAGTCATAATAATGTTGTTTTAAAAGATGAGTGTTGGTTAACAAAATAGAGGTTTGCCAATACAATCTACACACTTGTTGCAAGCGAAATTTTAGTTATTGTGTGTGTGTGTGTGTAGCAGCAGCAGCAGATAGATTACACTCAGTGCATCTGCACAATCTATATCGCAGGAGTGCATTAAAACGGTTTTTAGGCACTTGAGAGGTGACGAAAAAGTTATTAGGAAAATGGATTGTGTTTCACAAAGCAGCCAATGGGGTGGATGCATGTGGAGCATCATCTGTGGTCGTTTTTATAGTGGCAAAGCGATGCGGCCAGAACCCAGAAATGTCGTCAGGTAGGCAATAATACAATATATAGAATGGACAATGGATATCGTACAAGCAAAGCAGATTGGGTGCCTACTTTATGAAACATTGAAGGCTTTCTCGATGGGAAACAAATTAAGTTGTCATGATTCTAAACAAAAGGTAGAGATGACATCACCGAGCAATTTGCAGTGTAAAGTGACCTACTTACTAGGCTAATACAATACTAGCACATAAAGGTCATACATAGGCACACAGCAATCACCAAACCACGAGCACATTCTGTTTGTTACTTTGTTTTCAGCTTCCATTTTCTATGAGCTAAAATGAGCTAAAATCATACTCCGATATACAGTAGGAATGAACGAAGCAACGCCAGACAAGAACACACATGAGTGGCAGCAAAGAGCCGTAAACTGAACTGCATTCTACGTCACAAGGATAATGGAGACCATAATCACACAATTCACAAAGCATTTCGTGTATACAGGCGAGATGAGAAGGGGTGGGATTTGTGGCTACTTTCAAGTTTCAACCATGTTCATCTCGGGTATGGATTTCTTTGAGACCGTCGTGACTCGTGGTGTTTGGGAGGCTCGCGAGATGCGCCGTGCTTGAGCCTATGGGCTCATCCCCATCCTGGACGCCCTGGACGCGACCACGTTGCGCGCGTGCGAGTCGCACACCTGGGTGCTGAGCTTGCACCCGTACCGTGACCTCCAGCTCGCCGGCTGCGACCCGGCGTCGGCGCCGGGCTCGTCGTCGGCGTCGGCGCCGCGGCCGTCGATCTTCTTGATGGCCCTCCGCATGCTGGAGCACTCCCTCTCGAGCTCCTGCACCCGGCTCCGCATGCTATCCATGTCCAGCCGCAGCATCTGGCTGTCTTGCACCGCCGCAGTCCGCCACGCCTCGCCGGATCCGACGGAGCGCCGCGCCGCCTGCTGCGGCGGCGCGCCGGAGGACGCGAGCAGCGTGCCGGTGATGGCCCGCCGGAGCTGCAGCTGCTCGAAGAAGAGCACCTGCAGCACCGCGCGCAGTGGGAGGCGCTCGTTCTGCGCCGCGTGCGTGCACGCCTCCACCGTCAGCTTCCGGCAGTCCACCACACCGCACACCCTGTCCCGCTCCTCCGCCGTCAGCCGCGGGTGCGCCTGCATCAGCAATGGCGGCGAGTCAGAACTCAGCACTGCACACTACCAGTTACTCGACAAGCGCGACATTCTTTCACCTGTCGTCAGAAACTAAACTACAGCTCAGAGTCTTGTCCTTAGCGCAGTACCTTGAGGTAGATGTCGACGGCGCGGTACACGCCGTCGTCGTAGATGCGAGCGTGGTCCGGCAATGCCAGCGCGAGCTCGACGAACTTGCCGGGCTTCAGGTTGGCGTCGGACGCGACCTCGGCGAGGTAGCTGTCCACCAGCTTGCCCACCTGCACCATGGCTACGGCCGACGGCCGCGACAGCGCTGGCGCCGGCGCCTCGGCGATCGCGGCTGAGGAAGATGCCTCGGCCGGCTCGCCGAGCTCCTCGTCGGCGAGGAAGTGCCTGACGACCCGCTCGACGCAGTCCACGTCGTAGAGCGTCTCCGCGGCGCCGGAGTAGCTCGGGATGAGGACGTCCTCCAGCGTGGCCTGCTCCAGCTGCGTCGCCGCCTTCCGCTCCAGTGCCGCCAGCGCCGCGCCGGACGCGCGCAGGATGTGCGCCGTCCGGAGCAGCGCGAAGAGGAACTTCGCGGTGACCACGCGGCCCGAGCACTTGTCCACCGGGAGGCTCGCGACGACCGCCTCCAGGAGCTCCCTCTGCTCCACCTCCGACGACACCGGCGCTGACGCGAGGCGCCGCCGCATCGACCTGGAGAGCCCCGGGATAGTACCCCTGGCGTACGACACGAGGCAGCTCTCCATGGCCTCCGCCGCCCGCACGTCCTCGCGCGCCGCCATGGCCGCCATGACCCGCTTGTACATGCCCAAGCCGAGCACGGCAAGGTCGTCGAACCAGGCGCGCGACGAGGACGAGGACGAGCGCGCGGCGATGGCCTCCACGCAGCGGCCCACAATGCCGAGATCCTCGGCGTGCGGGAGCAGTTCCTCGCAGGACTTGAGCGCCTTGGTGGCCTCGCCGGGGTGCCGGAGCACGGCCTGCTCCAGGTAGGCCTCCGCCCGCGCCGCCAGATTGCCCTCCGCGTGCTCCTCCACCATCTCGAGGTACTCCGCCGCGCACCGCAGAGGCGCCACGTTCCAGGCGGTGAGCTCGACGCGGACGCCGTAGCAGAACTTGGCCGCCGCCTCGAACGTGCCCGGCCCGCCAGGGAAGCCCGGGAACGCAATGCGGTACGGCTCCCCATCCCCCCTCCTAACCTGCTCCTCCCCCTCTGCTTCCTCTATCTCCGTCTCCGCAGCGTCGTCGTCGTCGTCGTCGCGGGCATTGCCATCGGCGGCGCCACTCCGCGGCGGCGGAGGCTCCGGACGCTGCTCCTCCTGCTCCGCGAGCATCCGGTGGATCCTCCGGCTCTTAGACATGAGCGGGAACTGCGCGCGCAAAACTCTCAGCGGAATTTCGTCGAGCACCCACGACGCAAACAAGGACCGAGTTCACGCGGCCCAGGAACACCTACCTTGTGGAGGTGGAAGCTCATGTCATCGACCTCAAACACAACGTCGCTCGGCAGCCCGGTGGTGCAGAACCTGCGCAAGAACAAGGGCTTAAACTTGCCCATCAAAATCCATCACAATTGCTCAGCTTGCCCCCAACCAAGAACCACCGGCCAAGATGCTCACCAGGCTCGGCCCCGCGGCGAGCCATGGCCGACGGACGACATGGCACGGCGCTCGGCAGCTGCACGCGGCCTCACCGGGAAGAAGACGGCAGCATTAACATACCATTCCACCCGGGTGGCCGCCCTGGTCGTATGATTGAGCAGCGGGTGGGTGGGCGTATTTAGGGCGTCTACTACCCTGGCCGGATCATAAATTGCGCCCAGAATCCCACTCCCCGCATGTCAGCACCGAGTTATTGCCGCGGATAAACTACGGGCTCACAGTGACATGTATCGAAAGCTACGTCTGCCTCCCGGGGCAAAAAAAATCTCCGCTTTGATCGTCTTCCTTGCTTGGAGTGCGAGATGAGGTGTGTGCGTGTGTGACTGTGTGAGCTAACCACTCCATCTCCATGGCATGGATTCACACATCACCATTGGTGTTCTTGTTCCATTTGGAGTTATGCTCGGAAAGTTCTTGGGGGTAGACCTGCTCGATTAGGATTGGAAAGGTAAGAATTTTAAAAGGATTAGGATAGGGAAATGAAAAGATTGGAAAGAGAGTAAAAAAAAGAGGTGTGATCTTTCTCGCGTCAACTCCTAGCAAAGCTTTGCGAAAGAGGAAAAGCGAGAGGAAAATCAAATGGGGGATTCTCCTCCTCCCTATCTTGCAGAACAGTTTGCTGCGCGAAATTGCAACTCTCGTTCGTTCATATATCTTTCTTTCGTGTTTGGTGCTCAGCGCCGACGCTTGCCAAAAATGCCAAGCCCGTCTCAACACCACCGTTTTTCGATCTGTTTATGACCAAAATTTATCTTCTTTTTGCTTCCTTGCCTTTGGGGCCGATACCAAAATTTATCCTGTTCTTTTGTAGCTGCAGAGCTACAAAATTAATCCTCGGGTCGCCTCTTCCTTCCCCGCTGTGATTTTTTTCCCCGGGCTCCGTCGGCACGAGGCTGCTGCATTGCATGCGGCTGTGGCCACCGTCAACACTCGATCCATCAATACGGCGCACTAAAGACGAGCAGACGGCGCGAGGCGGGAAGCAGACGCGGACGGGACAGACGGCGACGGCGACGGCGACGGCGACGTACGTGAAAAGCGACGCGGATACAGGGCGAGATGATCACACGGGCACGACCAGCTGCCGTTTCGCTGCTTCGGCGTTCGCAGGTGAAAGCTACCTGCCGCCAACACCCCCGGGGCGTTGGGCAGTTGGGCACCCATGCACAAACCAGAAAACTGTGCTGAACATGCAACGTGAACCTTGAGCGCGTAAAGGGGAAAATTCTCTGAGACGAAACAACCCCCGGAGGGGTTTTTTTTCTGTCGATTTTAGATTTTGCTATCGCCGCCACAAGTTAAGTCCATCAGGGGTTAGGATTGAGTTTCACCATGCCCTCTCCCTTAACTCACTACGAAGGTGGAGGACCACTTGTGGGTGGCGATTGGTGGCGATCGGTGGCAAGGTACAAGTACCGGCATCTAGATTGGCGAAGGGCGGTGGATGGAACCGGAAGGTGAATCGACGAGGACACCAAGGGTCATTAAGAAGTGGTGGTGGTGGCAAGTAGATCCGGTTTCGAGAGGCATTTGGTATATGGAAGACAAAAAGGTGTGGTGAACCTCAACCCTAACGTCCAGCGGTAACACGGAAGACAAGATCTACTAAAATCTCTTTGAATACTCAATCGACACATATTCATTTCTTTTCTGTCCTAGCCAGAGTTGAAAAGGTAAAGAGGAAAGGTAAGGATGCGTCGAGAGTTGCTATGAATAATGGGTTTATGACTGTTGGATAGTGAAATTTGGGCTGTGAGCAATGGGTGCTAGTAAAGAGTGGTGGGATGTGTATAGGTGAGCTGTCAATCCAAACTGCCACAAAATTTGACGAAAGTGCAGTTATTTCTTCATCCTCTTAGCATTAGTTTGTCAAACAGAATCCCCTCACTATAGTAAAGTAGATGCATAATTGCATATAGATACTCCATTTTAACCGGATGTGGTATTAAGGCCATCTCTAGCTGTGTGGCCCGTTTCAATGCCTCAAAGCATTATACTACCTTCGCTTCACAATGTTTGTATGCTCCGCATATTTAAAAGACATGCAGGCTAGTTATTCTTTTATACAAGTGTTTCGTTCTTGTTCTGTAACGAGGGCAAGAACGATGCAATGTCATTAAAGAATGACTAGTATGCATGTCTTTTAGGTATGCAAAGGGGACAAACATTGCAAAATGGAGATAGTAGTAAACATGGGACAGTGAATAGTGAATATAGATAACGGAACTGCTGATGGAGTTGCTTCTGGATGGAGAGATAAATAATAATGGGGGCAATTCCAATTACAAGGTCACACCTGAACAGTGATGGGACAACGGGGCCGGTTGCAACGAATATGTCGTGGAAAGTTTGAAAACACATTAGTACATTAGCAAGAATGATGCGCATCTACTGCTTCTTCTTGCTATTGATTAGATGCTCGGCATGCACAAACGCGTGGTACCTGTTGAGGAACCACGCCCGAGCCTGGCCGGCCGTGGGCCTGGCACGGCTAAGGGGTGGGAGCCACTTGTATGGACCAAGCCGAAACCCTAGCACCAAGCATAAATAGGAGAGGTTTCAATCTATTATGTACACAATGGAAAAGCAATAAAGAATACTTCCTCTCCTACATCTCGTGTTCATCTGTGATTGTTTTTCGTCGTCTACGATCTACGGACTGCTAGGCAACCTCGGACTACACCCGGTAGCGTGGTTGTCTAACACGTTATCAGCACGAAGCTCTGATGAACGACGCCGGAGATCGGTCGCCGACGAACTGCATCAAATCATCGTCCTCTTCGTCGGCCTAGTTGGGACCTGTTGATCTATCCTACGCGATAGTTCGCGCATCCCGACTTTGCCGCAAGCATCGAAGGTATAGACCGGTTTTTACCGCGGGTTCCCGTTTGAATCTGTTAAGCATCTGTTCGGATCTTGTAGATCCTGTTGAATTTAACCACTAGTCTTTTGGATCGGCAACGAACGAACGTACGTAAAAGAATCGAAAAGAAGGACGCTCTTGCACGCCGGCACCGTTGAAGAAGCCGTCTGCCTCCGCCATGCCAGCCAGGCGCCGCCGCGTGCCGCTGCCGCAGACTGAAAGCCGGCCGCGCCCAGCCAGTTACTCGAAGGCCGGCCACGATCGCGCAGCGCTGCCGCAGCAGCCACGTTGCAGTCTTGCAGTCAGCATTGCCACGCCATGACGCCGCTTAGTCCGGTGTGGCCCGGCGCGCTGCCGCTGGGCGGCTAGGAAACCCTAGCCACCCCGGTGCCCCCATGTGCAAGCCACCCCTATGGGCCGCCTACCCTGCACTGTGGGCTCACTACATCGCTGGTCGCCTTGGGGCATGCCTCTCTCTCCCGCAGAATCACAGACTCCAAAGAAAAATACCGCAGTGAAGTCACCAGGCCGCGCCATAGCAGCCAGCCGCTTTATGGGACGCGAAAGTAGGTGAGGAGTGGGCATGGGGAGAAATAAGAAAGGAAGTGGGCATGGAGGAAAAAGAAAAGAGTTGTTGCAATGCAAATGAAATAAAAAGAAAAGAAGGAAAAGAAGGCAATGGGTGGAATAGAATTAATAAATTAAAGAAAAGAAAGGGAAGCAAATGAATGAGGCTTGAAATTTGAATTGCATGTGTATTTTCGATTTTGAATTTACATTTTGCCCTCTAAATTTATGAAAAGAAGTATGGCTAGGCATGAAATAAATATGAAAATAGGGAGCTCGGACCGGTTTTGACCGACTGCATCGAGAAAGAAAAGAATGGGCCGAGGCAGACTGGATAGAATGGGGAAGAAAAATCTGTTTGCCCTGTAATTTTATGAATAAGTCCTTGGGTTTCCTAGAAATTATAAGAAATTTTCTAGGCTATTGTTTTACAAAAAATCCTTGGCATTTGGAAAATTATATGAAGTATCTTCTGAAATTTAAGAATATTGCAGAAAGCCCCCTAAGAATTATGGAAATTGCGTATAGCTTTTCCTAAGCACTGAAAATTCCATTAAGGCCCTTGGAATTGGCAGAAATTGAAGAAAGCATATATTCAGGCATAGAAACACCTTGGGAGTTCAAATTTTGACCCCGGTTTTGAATTTGCAAGCTTATTTAGCTACTGTTAATTACTTTTGTGCATTATCTCTTGAATTTGCTTTTGTAATTATCAGTTTTTGCCTGTTTATTATATGAATTGGTAATGGCATACAAGTAGGAATATGGGATATACATGAGAATTTTGAATTGAAGTCTATCTAGCACCACTCTCTCCACTAGATTACACATAGTGATCTTGTAAATGAATTTTGTAATATGAAATTGTCGGGTATCATAATTTATGAATTTGAGAAACTAGCCCCTTGTGGTCTGAATTATCTCACTTGGACATAAGACGTGATGATTGTATTCGTCCCTAGAAACCCAACACCGCTAATCGGTTTAGGTCCCTCGCAAGGGAAAGAAACTCACTGATGAAAGCGTAATCTAAAGCACTCTGCACTTTCTTAGACACCACCTCCTTACCAAATTTTACATGCATGGTTGAGGGGAGCGACCGATGCTATGTGTCGACTTTAGAAGTAGCTTATGAAGCTCACATGCTATCCCGCCATAAGTATAACAGGATTTGGTGCACATAAGGTTTGCAGACTATAGAATTATGACCGAGTACAACTCAATATGCATAGAATTTATACGATCCATCTCTATGGACAAGATCACAAACGAGGGGATTGTATCTCCCACTTTTCACCTCAGTGCAATTAGAGCAGCTACTAGGGGTGAAAAGCCCATTCGTTGAAAGAATGGAAAGAAGGGAAATTGACCTAGAAAAGAAAGTCCATTGTCCAAGTGACATAAAATATAGGAATAAAGTCACATAATGTAAGCCACATGACCACTAGGTCAAGATGTGCTATAAATGTGGCATTTAGGGGCATTGGTCGAAGATTCGCCGCAAACCTATTGATGAAATTGCGGCTTATTAGACCGAAAAGAATTTCAAGCTGTAGAGGTGTCTCACTGTGGCTAGAAAAGAAACCTATTGGTAGAATACACCTATGAAGAGACAACTTTGCACTGCCTCTTAATCGTATTGAAGTCACAAGAAATGAATAAAGAAGAGAAGATCTCGACAAATAGAATTGACGCTAAGAGCAAGTGCATAACTGTAGCATTTAATTATGTAAGAGTTGCACTATTAGTTTTCTCCCTGCAGATTGTGGTCGCTAATAGACATTTATGAATTTTAGTATGAAGAATTTGAAACTCTCGAAGAGCACACTATTTTGAATGAAAGAATTGAAGCTCTCGAAGAGCAAACCTTAATTCTCATGTTCATTATGAATTTATCATATATTCCAATATATACTTTGAAGTTGCAATCGTTATTTGAATCATATGAATTATGAATATTGC
Source organism: Raddia guianensis (assembly GCA_036346415.1). Taxonomy (NCBI): domain Eukaryota; kingdom Viridiplantae; phylum Streptophyta; class Magnoliopsida; order Poales; family Poaceae; genus Raddia; species Raddia guianensis. The sequence goes on from CM070536.1 coordinate 34,657,824, forward strand.
CATTGCCTGATTGCAACTATGATTAGAACTAGTGTAGTGCCCTATGGAGATATGAATTGTTGGCAGTTTAGCAACACCAATAAATTTTAAGAGACGACATAAAATTTTATGGGTTTTACATCAGCACTTTAAAGAAGTATTGTTTTACCCGGAATCCTTTTAAACTCTCTTAAATTTGAAAGACATCCATACCGACGGTTTTCGCGTTGAGACCAATGAAGAATGACAAAAGAATTGTTATGCATTGTGAAGCATGATGGATGTGAGTAATGAATATTAGAATTTCCCCTCTCCATTTGAATTTGGGCTATACTACATTAGAATGTATTTAGAAGCTCTAATCTCTTCCATCAGGCATCGCAGAATTGCCATCTCAATTATAGAAAAGATAAGGTGCAATCAACTCGCAAGGACACAACATTAAAGAAATTCCTGAATCTTGAACCGGGCACTCTCCTATTAAAGGTTAAGTTGAGTTTTCTCCTTGCCTAGAATGCATCTAGGAGAGGTTCGCGGCCGTATGCAGCCTTTTGCCAAGAGCACTTAATGATATTCTAGTGCTCATAATTGCTTCCTTGTGGTAAGGCATGAGTTTATTCTCTATACAAACCACATGTTCGTGAAGCTGATCTCGCAGATCATAAGAATTAAAAAATGTATTATCTGATCATCACTATGAAGTTCAAAATAAGAAGGACAATGCTAACTGATCGATGATCATTGAACTGTACTGAATACCAATGAAGAGCACTATATATCTCATGTCCGAGCGTCATGGACTAGAGATGCCCGGCCGTACTTGCTGAGTTGTCATATATTGAATAAAGAAATAGAAGTCCGATAAGCAGCCCTCATCTATTAATGCAAGGGACATGTAGTCCCACAACATCCGACTAGTGCAAAGAAAAAAATTTCTCAAATTTGAATGCAAGTTTTATGTACCTATACCACATGCACTTGCAATGAATTTAACAATGACTGAGGATCATTTTCCGTCATTAGGAGGAGGAATAGAACCCTGAAAAGAATGCCGGGAAATTAGGTGGCTAACCTCAGACAGCACTAATGCATTCCCGCGCATTAACCGCACTAGTATGAATTTTAAAGGATTTAAGAAATTAATGAACTGCCTAATCATTTTTATGATTTGAAGGATGTGATCAAGTAGCATTACTGACAATAATGCACCAGAGAGGATCGAAATACCATAGAAGGTACCCCTCATTCTGTTCCGAGGCCTCAAAGAAAATGACAGAAAATCTGGATACTCGAATCCTAAGTATCCGGGGACGCCTGGAGAAAAACGGATAAGAGAGCTTGCCACAACCGATCATGAAAATGCCCCAAAGGAAATAGAAGGGGAGCCAGTTGAGACCGGCACTGGTGAGCCTGCTAGCGAGACACTCCCAATTTTGAATTTACCGGTACAAGAAGAAAGAATTAAAGAAGAAGCCGAAAGACATGCAAACGAGCGTGCCGAAGGACGTGTAGACGAGCATGTGAATGCGCACATCGGCAACCATCTAAAGGTCCTTGCTCCCGCGATTGGAAAATAGCGGTGCAGAGCAAGTGATGGTGCAAGCAGCACAAGTGCACGAAGCACCCCATGATGAAATGACCATAAACTATGTGCACTCCGAGGATATATGAATAGAATCACAGCCAATGTCGACATATACTTTGCAAAGAATATTGCCAAAACAATTGAACTGGATCCTGAGCCTGCATCTCTCTTTGAGTGTAAGACACGTCTGGACCGAAAAGAATGGAAGAAGGCAATCACCACGGAACTATTTTCTCTGAACAAAGAAGAAGTGTTTAGGCCTCTTCGCCGCACACTCCCTAGTGTTTGCCCGTGGGCCTTTGTTCGTAAGGAGAAGTGAAGAAAAATAAAGTGGTATGGTACAAAGCAAGGTTGGTAGTAAAATGTTTCACTCAGCGTATTTGCGTTGATTATGAAAAAACTTATTCCTCGGTCATGGGTGGTGTAACCTTTAGATACCCTTATCTCAATGGCAGTACTCAACTGAAAGTTGAGAAAGAAAATGAATTGAATGGATGTTGTAACTAGAAAGAGATTTAGATGGACTTTTATATGAAGATACATAAGTATCATTGTCCTGAACCAATATAGAGCGAATAGAATCTGTATTGTGTAATCCTTTTCATTACCATACAGATTGAAGAAAAAGAATAAAGTAAGTACTGAAGTATGAGAAAGAGATAAATGGATTGGCCATTGCAGCTTGGGTTAACACCTTGAGCATATGCCAAATGAATCTCGCTACACCAGTCAACCTACACGTCGATCGTGTTGTAAAGGTTTGATTTTGAGAAAGTGTATTCACGAAAACCCAATGGTTGGTCGGTCATTTTTTATAGACCTAGACTTGTATAGACCTAGGAATGAGGGGGAGAATGTCTAGGAACATGAAGTTCTGTATCAGAATTTGAATGGCTCATATACCTCGTGAATAGCATTCGGCAGTACAATGCATTTGCCGGCTGTACGTTGCAGTTGCCGTTAATTTTATCAACTTGGTATAATGCCGTTAATTACAAGAAGGACATTTGAAAGAATCAAGGACATCTCCCGATACCTCCGAAGAAAGAGAAATCTTGGAATGAAAGAACCAAGATATGGATATGAATATGTTTTCTATGTGGTAAGAATTGGAATTAAGAAGAAGTCGTCAAAGCAGACTATTTTGTCAATGCCGACAAACCACTCGGAAATCATAGCATTGAATGAAGCCTATTATGAATATGCATGGCTTTGAAGAAGGTCATTCCACATTTTCAGTCATGTGGATAGTACATTGAATAAGCCCCTACTATTATTTATGAAAATAATGCAGCATGTGTCGCACAATTGTAGACTGGATATGTGAAGGGAAATCTATTATGTATACGAACCCCAAGAAAAGAATCAGTTTTAATTAAGTCAATTGAGAATATAGCAAACTTATTTAATAAGTCACTCCTTGCATCTATCTTTGAAAGATGCGTGAAAGGAATTGGAATGAGAAGACTTAGAGAAGTGCAGAATTCAGGAGGGAGAAACTTGATATATTATGAATTGAAATCTTAAACACGAAGTTCGAGTACCCAACTTGAATGAATGAATGCATGAATATAAAGAAACGTTGGGTGGATCTGTACTCTTTTTTTCCCTTAAGTGAGTTTTCAATGAAGTTTCTCATGTGAGGTTTTTAACGAGGCAAATCTGTGCACAGAAGTAAGCGTATGCTATGTACTCTTGCTCCAACATTTTTTTCATTGGGTTTTTATGGAGTTTTTGGGGTATATGCATCACGCGGCAAGGTCCAGGGGGGAGTGTTGAGGAACCACGCCCGAGCAGGACCGGCCGTGGGCCTGGCACGGCTAAGGGGTAGGAGCCACTTGTATGGACCAAGCCGAAACCCTAGCACCAAGCATAAATAGAAAAGGTTTCAATCTATTATGTACACAATGGAAAAACAATAAAGAATACTTCCTCTCCTACATATCGTGTTCATCTATGATTGTTCTTCGTCGTCTACGATCTACGCACTGCTAGGCAACCTCGGACTACACCCGGTAGCGTGGTTGTCTAACAGTACCGTCGTACCGCGTTTGAGTTGGAAACGGGTTGCCACAGGGGCACAGTTGTACACGATCACGAGAGGGCAGCGGCTCCATGGACGATGGATGGACAAATTGCTCAAATAATCAACAGTTAAACGGTAATTAATATAATAATCTACTATATAAATTAATTGCACAAATGGCAGTGGGTCCCGCCACTGGGCATGGCGGCCACCGTGTGGCGTGGTCGCGGCTCGCTCCACCACCGGCACGCAGGCAATTGCCGCCACCTTGCATGGTTGGCGCGGCCCGCCACACCGGACGGGAGCAGCATGCACGTCCGCAGACTAGCAAGTAGCAACCGTTCTTGCGTGCATGCGAAAAATACCGAAATAATCAACAAGAAAATAGAAAATTAATAAAATAATCCACTGTAAAAGGAAATTACAAAAATATCCCGGGTCCCGCCACTCGGTGGTCGCCACCACCGGGCGTCATTGCATTGATTGCCACCACCCGGTGGCGCCATTGCCGCCCACCACCTCGGTGGCTGCCTCTTGGCCCCTTTCGGCATATTGCATGTGTATAGTATGTATAGTATGTATATGTATATATAATATATGTATAATATGTATAGTGCATGTGTTATATATGTATAATATGTATACTGCATGCCATTTTACTAATATTATATTTTGATATAAATATATGATAAATATATACTAAATTATTATAGTTGTCCAAAAATATATAGTAGGTGGCGTCTAATTTTATTGATAATTGATTAGTAAAATGGCATGTCTGAAATAATTTACGTTGGGAGGTAGGTTTCGTTCGAAGAAAGCCTCCCGCAATTTTCCCAGTGCAGTGAGCTCGTCAGATGACAATCACATGAACCACGATCACACACGCACACGCTTCTCGCTGCACCTTCCGCTCAATTTGCTCCCGTTGACTGACCGAGACCAAGACCACAGATGACGAGAGTTTCTCCCATGCCACGTTGCATGTACGTGGCGATATTTATATACACATGTGACCGGATAGCATATGGCATATATACATTATAATATATGTATAATATAGATATATTTATATACACATGTGACCGGATAGCTTCTCCCATGCCACATATAATTTTAATATATATGATAAAGATATGGGCGAAGTAAAATTTGATACATGTATAAGCATGTGAATATACATTTTAAAACCCAAAATTGTATGTAATTTTACAAAATTGCAAATTTAAAATTTTTGCAAGTGTTAATAGTCGTTTGTACGGCAAACTAAATTCTGTAAAGTTAGAAGCTATGAGATAAATAAAAACATTAAATACACGTAAAGTGAATCTTGTCATGTGAAGTGAATTAGAGAATGTAGCAGAGTTCAAACCATACAATAGAACACAAACATCAATACGAAAGTAGCAGAGTTCAAACCACACAATACAAGCATGAAGACCTTATAGTTGTTTCTTAGGGAATTGAAAAGTACGACGTAACATTTGCGTGGCAGCTAGCTAGACGCGTCGCCTCCGGCATGCAGGGCATAAGCGTTCAGTGCGGACGTGCATCTCTAGGGTACGCCTTGTCATTTCGAGACGATTTTCGAGATCTGCGATCCTTGCGTGGAGAACCATCATGTATGCATCTGCTGCCATTGGAAAAGGATCATCCATCCACGATGCCATACGACAATCATTTATCTGTTTTGCATAGGATATGAAGTTAGGTTACATCGTAAAATAAATTCGATCTATATGAAGGTAAGTAAACTCACGGCGTATATAGGACATCGGTAGAATCTCCGTCCGGTCCAACCAGAGACTGGCCTATCGTAGGTCTGCACCACTGCCAGGGGCGGATCCAAGAAAATAAGTCACTGGGGTCGTCGGGGTCATTTTAAGCCTAATTCATTGGTTTTTAGCTTTAAAACATAGGTTTATATGTATATATACTAGTGAGGTAGCACTAGACAACAAGGGAATGTCCGAAAGGCACCGGTGTCGCATGACACCGGTCATTACACTGTAGATCCGCCCCTGACCACTGCATCCATTCCGCAAGCACACCTGGGCCAGTCCCGAAGATAATGAGGGCCGGGCCGCAGCATGATTGACTCCGTCCGGTAGTTCTGTTTTATTTTGTTGGGCAGGTCCTCTGATGGGTAATGGATATGGCCTTCTGGACCGGACGATTCGCACTAGCTTGGCCTAATCCATGCGTTGGTGGACCTTTGTTCGGCCATCCTACTACGATGACGGCAGACAGTATCACATGTCGTGCATAAACGTGTCAACGGCAAGTGGTAAGTGCGAAGTAGTAGTAAATGCAACGTCACTAATCGCCATAATGGTCAATGCAATGTCAATAATTGTATGGAGAATAATTTTATGGCCAAACCGCCGAATGCACATAATAACATAAGTCCATCAATTATATTATTACACTTAGCGCCGACGACCCCTTGTCGTGTATGCACTTGGGGTGTAATGGTCAGGTGGATGCGTCGACGCTGTTGTCCGCTGACTCGAGAAGGTCCAAACCGAATTTGATCCTCAATTTGGTCCGCGGTTGGGATATACCTGTGTCAGAACTTATGGCGACGCAGACTCACCAAAATATGGAAAACCCTCATCATGCTTTGTTCATAAGGGTCGCTTGGCGTGCACAACCCGTGGAGGGACCGCATAGGGGTTTGCTCCCGTGTTGCAAATTTGAAGGACCCCATGGGAGTTTGCCGCTTAGACCCCCAGTCGTGGTCGGATCTGGTATAGGAATGTTGCATCCGTCCAAGATATCTTGAAAGCTAAGGTTGGATGCAAATGCACTATCCAAGATTGATCCTCCATGTTTGCCCAATTTGCATCAAATTGGGTATCTTGTGTGCTTTGCGATAGTCATCGTGAGTTTACAAGACGGCGCTACGTTAATATCAATCCTCCTCGTGACTCGCCCACCGGAGTTGAAGAATGGTGGGTGCCGTGTTGGAAGGGTGTCGATGTAGAGGCTCGGGAGGTTGAGATTGTCGGCGGGAACCGAACCCGTGGTGTACGCTGTTCATGGATCGTGATCTCGCAGGAGCAGCAGACATCGGATGAGGTGGTGACTTCGGTTATGCGGTGCATGATTCTTCGCGGCGCGATCTATGCCCGCCGACCCCTAATCGCCTCAGAAGCGAGATCCCGCCTTCTAATGAGGGCCATCAATGAATTTGAAGAAGATTGGCGGTCCGCCGTGTTTGCGATAGAAGCTCCGTTACATGGCCATGCAACGAATCGGCCTCCTGTGTCTGCATCAACCATGTTATATGGTATTCAGAAGGAGGTATGAAGTACGCAATATAGATGAAACTATCGGAGAGCGCACGTCGTACCAGAACATGGACTCGTTGGGCATAGCCCTCGTTTGTCGGAGCGGTCTTTCTTCCGCTCGTGGTATCGCAGTCGACATCTGGTCCTTGGGCGGTACCATTCCATGTACCCCTAAATATCAGTCTCGTGCGCGGTTCCATCAGGGTACCACACTTTGTCAGTAGCTAACTCAGTCTACCGCTCGATGTGGGCGCTGTGGACGTGGGCCCAATCACGGTTGCGCCCGGTTGAACTAAGCCTGAAAAAACACTTGTACGTTACATTATGAGTGGTACAAATATATTCGAAATATTTAACTTATGATGCATACCCATGGGAGTTGCCCGGATCCCGAGCAGGTGGAAGTGGAAATGTTTGCCGGTAGCCAAATTGCCGTTGAACGCGTTCCGCGAGTATCCTTCAACGGCATTCATGCGACTAGATAATGTGTCGTCATCCAATAGTCTACACTCTCGATTACGCATAGCCGCCAAGCCCCGGGGCAATATCATAGGTTGCCCGATGGCAGAATGGTTCCCACGTAACTTGGTCATGTACCAGAAGGTCTAGGTCTGACACAAACCACGTGTAAGACGCCCTGTCTACTAATTCTCTCAGCCATCGCAACCTCGCATGCAACCATCTATATCCCATTGTTGGTCTACATGCCGGGGGGGGTCAAATCGGCGTCTACATTAACAGGATAGTATCGTACTGGCGTGTTTGGACGATTCAGTGGCAAATAACTCCACGACCATAATTGGATGAGGAGAGGACAACCCCCAAACACTGCATTCGGGGCTGACCGATGGCATGCGACACATAACTCCCGGTATGTATCGGCCAATACGGCAGACCCCCAACTGTACGGCTCGTAGTCCTCATTAAATAAAGCTTCGTTGCATAGCTCTCGAGCTACGAAGACTTGGTGAGGGGGTATACAGTCACCGTTGCCATTTGTGAACATGACGCCGGCGAGGAGGTAGTACAGATACACCTCGTAATGCCGCAGTACGATCGCCTCTTCAAGATTGGATCGGACACGGACCAGCCTCGTCAAGGTGCTCAAGCCATGAGATCGAAACACTCTGGTCGCTTCCATTATATTTAACTTCAAACCTGCGCAGATTTAGAATAATATTTTATAGGGTAAATTTATGTACTAATTACAAATATGCAAGTGAAAAAGTAGGCACTCACCTTTTTTCGACATAATTTTTCCATGTTTGCCTGCTTGGTTTGTTGACAACGAAGACCCGTCCAGAGATGGGCAACCCTGTGAGCATGGCCACATCCTTTAATGTAATTGTCATCTCACCGATCGGTAAGTGGAACGTGTGCGTCTCAGGACGCCAGCGGTCGACCAGTGCGGTGATAAGGCCCGGGTCTAGTCTTGGTAGCGGTGTCAGACGGTCATTTCCTTGTGGGACCCCATTAACAGTGAGGTCCCACGACAACAGTCCGGCACGGGCAAGGAACATCCAAAAGCGAGCATCCAATTGTTTGATTTGTCGTGATGCCCTCAATCGTAATGTTTGCATCTACAAATAACAATATTGTCGGTGTAATAAATACCAGGGTGTGAAGCGTCCTGAGAAGATCAGCGGCCCCACGCCGTGGGCGAGAGCCCAACCATGCTGGCGAGCCCCTCAACAGCGTCAAAGGCGGAACCCACGCGTCAAAGCGGCGACAAGGCCCCAAATATGCTGGCGAGCCCTCAGCCCAAGGCGAGCCCCACGCGTCGGTGCGAAAGGAGCCCCAAAGACGCGTGGCGAGGCCTTAGAAGACTAGGCGAGGCCCCACACGCCAAAGGGCGACCAGCCCCAGCGTGCGGGCGAGCCCATCGGCCGGGCGAGGGAGGCCCATGCACCGTAGGCGCGCGGGCGAGCCCCTCGGCAAGACGTAGGGTCCCCATGCTGCGGGGCCCATGTGGCGAGGCGTTGCGGAAGGAGTCTTCGGCGAAGCTCTCTCGCTGCTGCGACGAGCGCATTAACGCGACATCACGCAGCGGATAGATAGTGAAGAAATGATTACCGCCATGATGACCCTCGCAGGTCGAAAGCGGTACATCCGTGGGCGCAATGGAATTGACCGGCAGAGAGGAGGTTTGCTTGAGATAGCCGCCGTCGGGAGAGCGCGGTCGGGCCCCACCAAAGAACCTCACCGGTGTGATCAGGCGGGCGAGGCCACTTGCGAAGCACGCGAGGGCGGCGCCGCTCAGCGTGAGCAGCGGCACGTTTTCGTCTCTTCTGTCGTGTCTCGTCAGTGTACTAAGAGTACTGTACTGCCTACCCCCTCGGCTCTCTCCGCCAGTCCAAGGCTTGTATAAAAGGAAAGGAGAGAGAGGGGAGGGAGGAGGTTACGTGCGTTTCTCACACACACATTTCGCAAGCATTCTGTAACCACATTCCATTCAACCACAACAAGAGAAGAGCGAAGGCTCAGCAGGAGTAGGACTATTACCCGCAAGGGGGTCCGAACCTGGGTAATCCCCGTGTGTTGCTCCTTCTCAAGTCCCACCGCTCAATCGAACCGAAACACCGATAGGCTAGCAGGTTAGAAATCTGACTAGGGGTGTGATCCGCGGTGGTTGAAGCGGAGAACACGCCGTCAAATATCATAATGTTAGCTAACCATGTTAATATGAGATAATTTTTATGAAACATGCAAACTGTTCAAAGGTTCTCCTCACCCATTTCTGCGACCTATGGCCGGAGTCATCCCGTCTTGAAGAAGAACTGGAACCTCCATTGTCTATACTGCAAGAAAATATTATAGTTATTACATACGACAAATAGTAAAACATAATGTGACAAAGGATTTAATACAAGTCTTTTATTAAAACTTACAAGTGACGATAGCCGTAATAATATTGTACGACAGTGAAACAAGAAGTGAGGATATAACTAATACAACTCTTTTATTAAAATATGACGACAAAGATACAAGAATTGCCGAATGATATTGTAGGACTCATCTCTCGATTTGGACAAATACGGTCATGTCCTCGGTTGTTTACATAGCCGACAATGACGCAAACCATCTCCTCCATCAAAGAACCATGTCACCTTCGAACGCGCCAGACGCGGTCTACCTTGTGCAACACGCCGTAGTGGGAAATGGATGGAAGGTAGGCCCTTCGAGTTTTTATATCCCCCTCGATTAATTGGTCGTATCTTGGGTGCCCATGTTTGCCTAATTGCATTCATCGAATAGTACGCAGAGACGTATTGGGTGCCATCGTTGCCGCCAAGATCTCGACATGCCGCCATGACGCGCGAGCATGGGATGTGTTCGAGGGGGTTTATTGCAAGTGCATACAGCCTCATCTCGCCAAGTTGGCACTTTTGTTGATTATCTCCGCGCTAAATCTGTCATGTACTTTCTCTTGCACCACATTGAATATGTTATTCATACGGTCATATATTGACGTCGGTGGGCGAGATTTACGCCGACGCCTCAGAGGATGGCTTCGACACGAGGGGAGAAAGTGCTTGTGATTTGCATGGCCGCCATTTCTCGGTCATGAAATAATCTCTTGTTCTAAAAAGATCGCCTCAATGATAATGCATATTGGCAGGCCGCGACTCCTCGTAGCACATTATTATACGACTCGGCTATGTTCGTCATCACCGTATCCGCATACGAGACTTCTTAAATTTACGATCGAACGGAATGAAAACTAACATTGTAAATAAATCTACCAGCTTACCGGGCACCATCAGTGTCATGTACGAGAGTCCATTTCTCCGCCGGTTTTTGCGCTATCCACTGAGCAAAAGTAATTTTACGGCAAGAGCTGATTTGCTCGCCCCCTAGTATTTGAACCCCTGATGTGCTTTGCTCTTCGGCGACCATTTTCCTGGTACGTTCGTTAATATCATTGAAAAGCGCATTGAATTTGCGCTGTTGGTTTTGCATGCACATTGTCTTGAACTTCTTCACTAGGGGCTTATTCTTGAATGCAATGTATAGGTTCGCCCCGTGTGACGATGCACCATCGAGAACGAACGTCTGCCACATTGGGGCATCACCGTGGACAATACAGATTACACCATGTAGGATTCACCGGTGGCGGTCGAAATGACGACACTCTAGGACGATCCATGACAACGTGAATTTTCGAAGAGTTAGAAACCACAACCACCGTCATTGTTCTCGCTCTCCACAAAAGCAAATGCGAGAGGCAATATCTGGTTGTTCCGTCAACTCAAGTGCCGTCGAGAGAGCACCATAGTATCTCCGGGTGAGGAATGTCCCATCCACACAAATGACAGACGACAATGCGGAAGGCCTCTATGCAATCGCCAAAAGACCAAAACAAAGATCGTAGAAGTGGTTGGGTGCGACACTTCCATCGGGAGATATACACCTCATGGGCGTAAACATAGCATGTCCTGTGATTGGTCTCCAGATCTTGCGGAGACGGGAGCCCAGCCAGTTGTATGACTCCTTATAATCCCGAACAACAATTTGAGTGCCTTTTGCTTGGCTCGCCATGTTTGGTGATATGTAATCGACATGCGAAAAGCGGTTCGCACCTCGCCATTATGGAGTGTGGTTTCATTGAGATATCGGATTGAATAACGATTAGCAACATCTGCGCTATGAACTTCGAGTCCACATTATCGCTAATATTATGTACCAACTCCTCCGCATAAGTGTGCGGCTCGTACCTCTTGATTATGAAGTGGTGCTCATGTTTTGGGCGATGGGCGAATATGGAATGAGCACTCCGGCTTCTTCGCGACTTCACTCAGACACGGCCGGCCGGACCGTGCCCGCGGAGTGCTTTCGCGCGTGTTGTGACACCAAAATTGCTGATGAAGTGTATGACCTCATCCTTCGTGCTAAACTCTTGACCCATCATTATGTCATTATGCGAAGCATCCAGAGCGATAATACGCTATGGCGGGCATCGGGTCGTCCTCTTCTTCGACATCGTCTTCACCCCTTCATCGAAATCATCCCCTAACGCATGTGCATCTATCTCCTTCCTCCATTGAGATATCCGGATCCGTGCCCATGCCGAATGCCTCGACACCGGACGATGCCATACTACCAATTGGGTCCTCCGCATACCCTTCCGCACTTCCTCATGTGCACTCTCTTCTCTGGTGTTGCTAGGCCCCGCCCGATTGTCTTGCTCAGCAAAGACGTACACACCTAAGTGGTACCCTCGCTCATCGCCTTATTAACATAGTACGCCCAAGCGCACTTATTTCTCGGTGGCCACAGTGTTGTATAATACATTGAACTATTTGGAACCTGACATGGCCTAACACCGTGTAGAACAAGTTTGTATTCATGACGGTTTATACGGAGATTTCGAGTTATAACCCTCGCTAGCATTGGCAGCTCTATTGGCAATGTTATTGTGGTCTGCAAATGGCTGCATGTGTGCATGCTTACAAAATTCCCTTACATTGGCGCGGGTGCATCTCCGTAAAAATAGTCGATCTTGCTCCATTTACGCCTCGTAACATGCACGTGTCCATTCATATTAATATTAAATATAAGTTTGTTTTTATATTTAACTATTATTTCAAACATTACATAAAATGTTAGCTTACGTGTTTAATACATAATACGTGTAAATAAGGGCTGAACATACATATAGCAACTCCACTTGACGGCGTGTTCTCCGCTCAACCACTGCGGATCACACCCCTAGTCAGATTTTTAGACTGCTAGCCTACTCGATCAAGCTCGGTTCGATTTGAGCGTCGGGCACAACGAGGAGCGACTCGCCGATTTACCCAGGTTCGGACCCCCTCGCGGGTAATAGTCCTACTCCTGCTGAGCCTTAACTCTTTTCCGATTGTGGTTGAATGGGGATGTGTTTACAGAATGTTTCGAATGCACGAATGTTAGTGCACGTACCCCTCTTCCCTCTCTCTCCTCCCTTTATACAAGCTTTGGGCTGGCGGAGAGAGCCGAGGGTAGGCGATCTGAGACTCTCAAGATAATCGACACGACTCGACAGAAGAGACGAAAATGTGCACGCTGCAGCGCAAGGCGCCGCCTCGCGCGCTTCGCAGTGGCCTCGACCACACAATACACCGGTGAGTCTGCGGGTGGGGCCCGCCGCTCCTCCCGACGCAGGCGGCCTCCTCAAGCAAACCTTCTCTCTCGGTCAATTCTTCTCGTACATGCCCACGATGTGGCCGCCGACTGCAAAGGCCATCAGAAGCGGTAATCATGTCTTCAGCTGTCCATCCGCGCGTGATGTCTCATTAAATGCGCTTCGTCCTTCGCAGCAGGGGGAGCCTTCGTCCCGAAGACTCCTGCAACGCTCCCTGCCGCGCGGGCCCCACCTGACGCGTGGGACCCTCGCCTTTCCTTCAGAGGGGGCTCGCCCACGCACCCGCCTGGCGCGTGAGGCCCTCGCGTCGCCTCTTGGCCTCTCCTGAGGACTCTTCCTACCCTGGTATTTATTACACCGACACCACTAATACTCCAAACACCCTAATTATTAAGTAAAATGTCACTAAAATACATACAATTGTATTACTATTTGCATGCAAAATATAGATTCATTTCCCTATTATGTTTAATTAAGCTAACAAGAAAATTACTACATGAAAAAATATAGTCACTCTTCTTAAGTACGCACACTAGCGTTAATTTGTCGCTAATTATATATAATTTTGCGCCGTACGTGCAATTAAAATTTAAACATTCATATATTACATGTATAAAAATTCACTAATTTCCATTATATTTGTACATCATTTTCTCTCCTTACAGAACTAATTAATCACTAATCATATTTTAAGTTAACCTAACACAATAAATTTATGTTAACTATAAAATGCATACCTGACGGTTATAAGATCGATCGGTTCAAAGTTTCTGAAAAAATTAAAACAAGCGTGTAAATTACACAGAATATACGAAATTAAGTGGTCATATTAAACTATCACCGTATGTACTTGTTACCTTCAGAATCGGTGCATCTTGTTTCGCTTACAAAGATTGATGCGTATACGATGCTTGCGGTGCAAAATTAATAACAAAATAGAAGTAAGACCTAAGTGCTGGTGCTTAGTTTAATTAATTAATTATGTGATGGTGATTAGTTTAATTACCATTAACAACATACTATGCCAACATCAGTATAGTTAGATAGCCCTCACATATCAAGATTATCAAACTGTGTATATAATCTATACATACAATATTAAGTACTAATATGGCAAGATTAGCATACAACACTGCAAATAATATTAGCATAGAATATTATTATGCCAAAATTAACTCTTGCATATACGTACCGCAATAACACTAATTTAGCAAGTACATCAAATTTAAATTCCAAAATATTCCTCACGAAAGCAAAAATATCGTGAAGTCACACTCTGGTGAATCCTCAACCGAGGTATCGGCGAATAATATACCGAATCGAACGAATCGAAAACAAGCGAAAGTGAGAGAGTGAGTGTGTGAAGGTTGCTCTGCTTGTGAAGCTCAAGGTGTGAAATGAACTGAAAGCGAGAGAGTGCGTGTGTCAAGGCCGCTCTACGTGTGAAGCCTACGCGTGTGTGAAATTAACTGAAAGCGAGAGTGCTGCGTATGTGAAGGCGAACGGCAGGACGCGATATATATATAATCAATTTTGTGATCACTGTGACCTCTAATCAGTATTAATTAGCGTAAATCATGCAATTACTATTTGATTAATTAAAAACTCAACACTATTTTGTCGGTGAGGATTATTTTATTATTTTTTGGACACTATTTTGTCGGTGAGGATTTTGTTATTATTTTTTCGACACTATTTTGTCGGTGGAACATTATTTTAATATTTTTTACGACCGTATTGTCTCTGCAGTATTATTTTAATAATTTTTTCCCGACTTGCATGCAACGTCCGGTTAATTAGGAAGCCGGTCGGGATAAGCGGGGCATGACCACCGGGGTGGCCTTGCAATGAGTCATGGGCGCAGACGGTGGCGGCGACTCAGCCACACGCCACCGGTGGTCAGCAGCCTCGGCTATGCCGTCCTGTGGCGGCAGCTCAGCTGTTGTCGTGCCGGGCGGCCGCCACCCGGGGTGACGAGACCCGAGGATATTTTTATAATTTCCTTTTACAGTGGATTATTTTATTAATTTTTATTTAACTGTTGATTATTTCGGGTATTTTTCCCGTGCGTGCGTGCAGCCTGGAAGGTGAGCAGCTAATTCAGTGGCTCGCCATTGTTTTTGTGCTTCGTTACAAGCTGTTTCACTCCCATACACTATCGCTCGGCTAATTCCATGCCTAGTTTAGAAATTCCATGCCTGATTGAATCATGGCCGTTTGATCGCCGCCGCCTACGACGATCCGATGGCTCGTTTAATTCAAAGCCTAAACCCACTATAGCTTCCTGCAGGTGACTGACTGCTTGCACTACACATATTTGTATCGTGAGCAGCAGCCAGGTTGGACTCAGTAAGCTTATTACATCTGTATGAAAATATCTATATGAAGAAAATCTTTATGTATTTTAGTATGTGTCGCCTCTATTTTTATTATAGTTCTTTTAAGCCTTTACCTCATACTCAGATCTTTTGATTGATCTACATGTTTTCAAAATTTTTTTGCAAATTTTGTTATCCTAGAAACTATAGAAGTTAGCTAGCAGTTGACAACATGCGCATTAACTAGTACTAGTACAATGCCCGTGCTTTGCCACGGCCTATAAAGGGATAAAAGAAAAACATAAATTAGAACCCACTGTCTATAAAGGGATGAAAGAAAAATATAAATGGTGCTTAGAGTAGGAAGCAACATCTAAGAACCCATATAAGGTTCAATGTATTGTTAGGGAGTTTTTCTACATAGAACATCAGTGACGTGGCACTGCTCTCTCGCTCTCTCTCTCTCTCTCTCTCTCATTAAGCACATTCGCATAAGCACCTCACACTGCACAGGATTTTATTGCACAGAAATAAAAGACTAACTACAAATATGACCATTGGAACTTACCAAATTTGCAAAGAAAACGTTGTTACTATTGATCAATTTTGAAGACATGTTGGTTTTTGCACAGCTTATAAGATAATATTTTTCAAGTTTATCAACCCAAAAGGGTAGCTAAATCCCCATGTCAGTTGTCAAATAGCATATGCGACATGGTAGTAAAAGAGATAACATGAAGTCCAATAAAACACAGAACATATGTTGTCATCTCTAATGCACGGTATCTACAAACCTGGATTAAACACAACTATTTGCATTTTCTGCCATGATGCTATCAAGTAAAGATTCACATGCATCTTCCAGCAGATCCAGTACCTACAAAACATTGCCTTACCTACAAAACATTGCCTGATGAGATTAATACATGATGTACAACATATATCATTTTCATGCTTATTTCGATAGTGTACCAGTTCTAGTGTACCAAGTTTTCGACAGCGATGCAACATGCTTTAGCCTTGCTCACTATAATTCATGTGTTTTAAATAAGCCTTTAAACTGCTGCTTGAATCAACATATTTAAATAGTGATAATGGAACTGGCTTAAATAATTTTCTAAAGTTGTCATTCATAAAGATGATACTAAAACAGAAAGTTAGTAATCACTGACTATGACAATATGAATGATGTTAATCATAAGGCCGCTTAGAGTAATCAATACCCCTTTTCAATTCATAAATCAAAAAGATCATTAGCTTACTTACAAACAAGGCCTGTACACTACTACTGTAGAAGAATCTGCCTTAGATATTTTAATTTAGTACAGAACACAAGTAAAGAACATCATCAAACAATAAGCCATGATTTCTACTGGGTCCAACTTTTTCAAGGTTATGTTCAACTTCTGATATACGGTCAACAAAAGATCATAGCTGACTGAAACAAACAATCACTCGTCAGCTACAATTGCAGAAATTACCAATGCAATTTGGGGATCTATCAGATCAAATAGTAGCATTGAATCTAAAAGCTGAACTTGTAGATTGCCCCCTTGAAGCAAATTGTTTATTGGATAGAGTTTTTTTTCCAATTTCAAGTTCCAACTTTTTCAATTGATGTGCCAATGTCAAACATATTAGGGCTGCTGGACCGACCTTTACAGCCTAAAGCTATCCAGATTCATAGATGAACTGGAAAACGACAAACACAGGTAAATGAGCAGTTGCACAAAAATGACCAAACTGCAAGATTAGATCCACCTAATGCTACCAGGTAAAAGTGTAATAACATATACAGGTGTTAAAAAAACAAGTAATCGAGTCAGCTTTGGCTCAATTTGTCCGATCAAGATCTGAATGAAATATGAGCACAACAAAATGTAAAGAATAACTGCTCCATACCGATGTTGAACAGGGCTAGCTCACTCTCCGGCACATTTGGCTTTGCAACCACTCCCTCAGGCTCCACAGTGACAAGAATATAAACCTAATGTCGATCAGATCATCACATACAGCCATTATAATCCACCTTATCAAGTGAACGCCACTCCAGTTCTGCAACTAATCAGAAAATCTAATGTCCTGTTCTTGCTCCCCCAACCCTCTGCGGCATTAGGATCGTCCACGAGCTGAATCGAAAAGCTCGACGGTATCTACAAGCACCAAACGATGCCGTCAAGAACAAGAGGCTGCAAGGTGAAGACGACGATTTCTCGTCATCGTACTTATTTCTCTCAACAATTACAAAGGATCAGGTCGTACGGAGGCCGGGTAGGAGATCTTAACTTCGTACCACACGGCCGGCCGCAGCCCGGCGAGCCTATAGAGCCGCCTACCGTGGCGCAGCGGTTAGTGCAAGGGATGTCCCCATCGAACGCGTTGCCGCCGGCGCCAAAAGAACTCAGCGCGGAGAGCCCGCGGAGCGACTCCGGCATGCCGCCGGTGAACTGGTTGTGCCCGATATCCAAGGACTTGAGTAGCATGGCCTCGCCGACGTCCGCTGGTATCTCCCCTTCAAGAAGGTTGCGACTGAGGTCCAGCGCACGCAGCGAACTGCTCCGCGGGAAGTCGTCCCATGATCCCTTCCTCCTCCCCAATGGCCGCCACCGCCGCCTATCTCGTCGTCGTCCTCCCGCTCGTGGCTCTCCTCGCCGCGCCGGCCGGGGCCGCGATGAGCGACGACGTGCTCGCGCTGGTGGTCTTCAAGTCGGGGGGTCTCCGACCCGACGCGCCGCCTCGAGCCCTGGTCCGAGGACGCCGACTGCGCCTACGCCTGGACGGGTGTCTCCTGCGACCCCCGCACCGGCCGCGTCGCCCCGTGGCCTTGCTCTCCGGCCGCCTCCCCCGCACCGCGCTCCAACGCCTCCACGCCCTCGTCTCGCTCTCCCTCGCCGGCAACAGCCTCGGTAGCCGATGGGGAGGACAGCGCTGGTTCTGGGCGCCTGAAGATGGGGGAGGCGGCGCCGGCTGGTCACGGGCGGCGCCAGTGGGGGAGCGCAGCGCCGGCGGGGGACGGGCGACGCCAGCTAGGGAGGCGGGTGGCGCCAGGACGCAGCGGCGCCGACGGGAGATGGCTGGCGCAGGTGGGGGAGAGGGAGGGACCGGCGGCGGTGGGTATGGGGGGGGGCGCCGGAGAGGGAGAGGGAGGGGGAGGGGGCGGCGGAGAGGGAGAAGTAGGAGGCGGGTGCAGGTGGTTGCGTGGAGGTGGGAGGGATCGTGGGGGTGATGGCCTGCTGGGCGGGCCGCGGGGGGCGGTGATTCGTGCGGGAGGGTGAGTTACAAGATCCGGGCGGCGTGGTTACGCACTTACGCGGCTCACGGCTTGGGGGCGGGCGGCTCGGGGGCGGGCGGCTGAACGCTCGGGGCTGGGGGCGCGAGGAAGAGCCGACGCACGAACTACTCCCTCTTTAAAGGAGTAGATACTTGCAGTAGTTTTTTTAAAAAAATCAACAAATGACATTAATCTTGTTTTTAAAATTAATGTCAAATAAAAAAATCAATGAAATTTTAAAAAATGGTTAATGAAATTGTGTAAAAGAAGTTATATTTTAAGGATAATTTTTTATATTCATTTTAAATTCAAAATTTTAAAAAATAAAAATTAACCAAAAAAATAAAAAAATCTAAAAAGACCCAAAACTTTTTGTGAACCTTTCCCATAAACTTGTGGTTCCATTTTTTGAATTTCCATTGCATTTTGATGTTGAAGTATTTTTTAAAAAAATTACAAAGTCTGTGAAGCCGATGTACAATTAGTTCTACAGACGTGCTGTGCTTGCTAGCTAGCCAGGCGTAGCGTGCAGTGCTTGTCTTTCAACAAAAAAAAAAAAAAAAAAAAGTAGTGCTGCCGCTGTGCCTAATGTCTCGCCATGTGGTGTGGTGGCCGCCGTCCTGGATAGCGGGACTAAGTGCTAATTCGGGTATTCTTTTTAACTATGAATTATTTTATTAAATGTGATTTAACTGTTGATTATTTCGGGTATTTCTCCATGATGGATGGAGTGGCAATGTGGCATGGTGATGGCCGGAAGAAGAACATCAAGGGGAGGGACGAATGATGATGGGCCAGGACAGGGTGATTGTACCGCATTTTTTGGGCTGCGGCGAAGTACTGGTAAATTGTGAATTCCAGATTTGACGAGGATCTTGACGTGTCCATGACATGAGTCCTCCGACTTGAGACATCTGTATATCTGGAGTAGATAGCATCACAGCAGCACTTCGAGATTCATATGCTACGAGTTTCCAGCGACGGTACAATACATGAGTAGTGACTTTAACCGGATTTCGTACGTGGCCGGCGAAAACAATCTTAAAAATTCGAATTTGAAGTTCATTCCAACTAGCGCACCTATTTGTGTGGGCTTGAAGACTGGCCGATAAAAATAGCGTTATATTTGCGGGCTTTGTCTCGACGAAGAAATTGCAACGATGAAAGTGCCTGAGATTTCAATAGTGAAACTTTGTATAGTTTGGTCAGGGTATATCAAATGATATTTTAATTTAGGATGAATTTAGCACTATTTATCATTCTAAGTTGGACACCATTCAATGCACAACATGGAAACGAAAAGATGGACCAGAATTCTTGCGGTACCAGCCTCGACACCAAGGGGGTGTTTGGTTTGAGGAATGGGATGGTGAATTGTCTCCCAACTTGTTTGGTTTGAGTAGTGGAATGATTCCATCCATCACCATCTCATCTAACAATTAGTTTAAAATGAGAAATGGTGTCATCCCACCAAATTTATGGGATGATCCCATTCCACTTAGGATGGGGTGGCTCCTCAAACCAAACACCCTACAAGGCTCCAACGAATGGCATGGCCCTACGGAGGTGGATGGGGCCACTTGTGACAGTAGTCTCACAAATGGGATGGCAACAAATGTAGAAGAGGGCAACAATGACATGTAGAGCAATATTAGCTCTGTGATGGATGGTAGCGACTGTTATAATATACACGGTAGTCGTCCATACACAATCACATGGATCAATCACAGAGATGAACACAAAGATATAGAGAGGAAAAGCCAGGCACAATGATTTTTATTGATATATTTCTCTTTGTTACAAGGGGTTCATATTTATAGCCTAGCCTAAATTCGGTTTCGCTCATAATACCCCTAGGGTTTGATATGGGCTTCCGGCCCATAAATCCTCTAAGGTTATAACACTCCCCCTTGGGCTAAACCGCGATATGACCATGCCTCATCAAAAACTCCATCCAAAAACCCAGTGGGAAAAAAGGATTGGAGAAAAGAGTACATTGCACACGCATGTTGTATTGCAATATTGTCTCGTTAAAAACCTTGCTATGAGAAAACCCAATGGGGAAAAACTCATATAAGGAAAAAAGAGTACAATATATAACCTTCAGGGTCTAATATTTAGAATCAATACGGTCTACTAGACCTTTGCGTTATAAATCTTCTGGATCTATTTTGTGGCGTGGTAAAATACTTTAATTGATCGTCATGTCAACCTACTGGGTTAGACAAAAGTGAAACCTCCAAGGTTTCATATGAACCGAATCAATATTTAGCTCATGCTCCCCCTCAGGACAACATCCCAGATGCCTTTCGACGTTCGATGTCTTCCGGACATTCATCACACCATGCTTCTAAAACTGTGAACAAAATAATTTGGAAACAGTATAACTGTCGACGGTTGGGATATCGACCCAAGTCAACCAAGGTTCTTCAAAGAGGAGATAGGAGACACGCCGAACAACCACGAACAAAGAACGAACAGAGAGCAGGGGTTTTATCCTCGTTCAGCCTCTCGAGAGATAATAGCCCTCGCCCAAATTTTCTTTATATCAAAGAGGATTACAAGGTGGAACTCGGCGAGATCAGCAGGTCTCGGCGAGTAGTATGCGAAAATCTATCTGCTAAGGGTTCAAGCTAGATGCTAAGATGTAAAACTCAATGCCAGGGGATCCTCTAAACGCCGTAGGGGCCCTGTTTATATAGTCCGGAACAAACCGACCTACCGAGGAATATCGGGCGGGCTAATCTGCGAGATCGTGAATCTAACTCAAGACATGCCAAATATAACCTACGGTAGATAAGGCAAGCTCCTAATCTTGGGGATCACGACTCCTAATCCAATCCGGGAAACCACGTCCGGGTCTTCATGTAGCCGTGCAGAACTTCGTTCTAGTTGGACTCAAACAGGAAGTCTTGGCCATTACGCACCATGCCGCCCAGAAGTCGTTCGGCAGACGATATGGGCCGATAGAACCTTCAAATGAAGCCGGGCCCAGTAGGTTGTTTGATTGGGCCGTCGGGAGTGGACCATGGCAATGGGCCATGATTTTATCCCCGACAGCTAGTCCCCGAGACTCAAGTGGAAGGACTCACTAGAGTGGGGTCTTCCTCTTGAGACTCCAAGCCACGAAGAGGGAAACTATGTCACAGAAAGACATGCAACAAGTGACCGAACAGTTATGGTTCAACCGAACAAGACTTGTTCGGGACCGAACAAACCCACCCGTGCATGAAGCAACTCCGCTATGCTGAACAGGAATAACATCTATCCGAGCACTCAGGCACTCACCTTCAAAGGCATTTCGAAAAACTAGCCGCTATGCACTCCAACCAGAACTTCCTATCGCCGCTTGAGTGAAAACAAAGCACCGCTTTACCTATCCGCTGGGGTAAAACTAGCTGCTCGGGACTAAACCGCTGCAGTAGCCGCTTATTCGGGACTATAAAGCACCTAAGCCGCCATGCCACCACTGCTCTCACGCCTTTCCTCTCCAAGCCCTGACTCCAACCTCGCCCAGCATCAAAGAGCCGAATTCCACACTCCAACTTGCTCGTCCAGCCCTGGGAACTGCCATGGCCAAATTCACTGGCACCAGCTTGACCGAGGAGGACCTGAAGGTCTGGGAGGAGGAGGGCCACGTAGACGCTAGTAGCTGGAGGCTGCCTGGAGAGGAGGATACTCCGGAGCCACTCGAAGGAGAGTTCGTCAGCTTTGAACAGTTCGCACTGTTCGGGTTGAGGTCTCCCGAGAGCGACTTCGTCGAGGCCTTCTTGAACATCAGCGGATTGGAGGTGGCGAACCTCAATCCGAACTCCATCCTCCAGATGGCCGCTTCGCATACTGCGCGAGGGCTATCTGGCATCGATCCACCGGTGGGGTTGTTCCTCCACTATTATACAATGGACGAGGAGCAGCCCCCGCTTCGGCTACTGGGTGCTACTACCTCAAGCTCCGGCCACTGTCGACGACGCGCACCCTCGCCCACCGCCGCCGACTCGATGGGCGCGTGGTGGGCGAGGTGGTTCTACAAAGAAGCGGAGCGGCGACAAGAAACTCGCCTTCACCGGAAGGCGCCAAGCAAGGGAACCCCAATGCCTCGGCCGAGATGTCCGCCGAGGATTGGTACTCGACAAGGAAGATCGCCTCTCGTGAGCCTCGGGCTCACGCGCGTGGAGATCATTCGACTTCACAAATGACAGATCTGTCCCGGCGCGGAGGAGGTCCTACCCTTCTACAAGATAGAGGATGGGAAGACATCACAAGGAAGAGCACGGTAAGTGCCTTTAAGACTCAACCTCTTCATCGGTTATTTCCCCGACAGAATTAATGATTCCGTCTGTCCGGCAGAGAAACCAACCGACGCATGGGTGACCGAAGGGTTGACGCCATCTTGAAGGCGGCGAAGAAGGACAGCGAGGTCACCGCGAGGTAGCCTATACTGTCCGAGGAACGTGCTCATCCGCACTGGCCGAGGTGAGTTGCTCGAACCCTCTTCGTGGTCGCAGGATTTGCACCGCCTAATCGACTAACCTCGCTTCTCAAACACACAGAAGATGAGTTGATCCTCGGCGGGATCGTGGAAGAACTTTCGAGCCCGAGAAGGAGAAGGCGAAGAAGGGCAAGGCCAAAGCGCCACAAAGCCCAAGGTGGCGGCCGAGCCTCGCGAGCTCGCCGCACACGGCGGCCGCCAGACATCGAAGAGACCACTCACGGCGACGGAGGGCGCCGAATGCACTAAGCGGGCTCATGCTCACCCCAATGGAAGAGACTAAGCCCCTCCTCCTCGCCGAGCAAAGCGACGAAGAGGTAAAGAACATGACCCTCTGGCTTAGGCGTTACTCGCAGCTCACCCGGGCCGCTTGGCGCTGCTCCAACAGTCGCCGAGCGGCGGAGGCTCGAAGAGGAAGTCGCACGCAAGGAAAAACTTCTTGCGCTGCGAGAGGAGCGCCACCATTAGGAGCTGAGCTCGCCGCCACGAACACCCAAGGGCCAAGGCGAGAAGCCGCCAAGGAGCCCCCGAGGAAGAGGCGGAAAGTTCCAACAAGAAGATCGTAATCAAGCCTCTCACGGCAGTATGTAGAAACCGAACTTCAAATCTCCCACCTACCGACCGCATTAGACTTAATGATGATCTCTTTTCATCACCGCCAAGGAGAGATCACCACAGACGACGCCGAGGAGGCGCTCGAAGGGTCATCGCCGCCCGAAAGATCCGCAGACGCGATCGCGGCATTGAGGCCGGCGTGCCTCAAGGACAAGCCGGCGGCGTGGAGCTCGCTCCCGCCAGCTCCAGCGAAGTACTGACGCGCCAAGAGCGCGGTGGTGCGGCTGGAGGCAGAGGAGGCGCGCTGGGCGCTGACGGACGGCGGCCAAGACGACGGCCGGGAGTTGCCTGTAGGGACCGAGCAGCCGGTTCCACCAGCACTTCGTCGCAGGGCAGCTCACCCCGAGGCGACGGATTCTCTGGCGAAAGGTGGTGAAGCCCCGCCGCCAGGAGCAGAAGAAGCCCCGGCGTGTCGCGCAAGTCGCCCCGCCTGCTGGAACAACGGCGCCACCCAGCAGAGTGGCTCAGCCTCGCCCAAGAAGTTCGGCGGAAGAGGAAAAGGAAGAGGAGAGGGCGCGAGACGAAAGCGCCGCCTGCTCGCTCCCGCTCCCGAGCCGGTGCGCCCCGCAAGAAGAAGCGGCGATCAAGGCGGCGACGCAAGAAGAACGCCCGTCTCATCCCGCGACGAAGCGGGCTTCGTGACGATGGCCTCGAGGACCGCTGCGCCATGGATCAAACGCCGACTTGGCAAGGTAAGCACCAGACCAAATCTTGTTCAAATTTTAGCTACATCATCGCAAAGCGTTAACTTGTTCTTCCTCTCGTGTCTTGAAGGACACCATGGAGGAGCTCGAGGACGGCGTCACCATCGAGCGGAGCGCCAGATCTTGGCGCCGCCCGGAGCACCTCTCGACGAGGGAGTCCGGCGGGGCCTCTCGCACCAGCCCAAAGTCGGGCCGGTGAAGGCAAAGGTGAAGAGGCTCAAAGTCCAACTCGTCAAGAGAGGCGTTCTGCGAGTCTCTCTAGGAGAGGCTAAGGAGCTTGCAAGCCCATTAAGGCGAAACCATCATGGAGGAGAAGCCGGCCGCTCGAAGTGGCTCAAGAGCAGCTACGACGCTTCCCAACGGCGGGACCAGCTCATGCGAAGCTAAGAGACTCAAGGCCCACCGCCAAGGAAGAGCAGACTTCATGGTCTCAAGCAAAATCTCGACCACATGGGCTTCACAGAAGAGATCGAGGAGATGCACGGATGACGCGAGGGCGATCACCGCAGAGAAGAAGGTCAAGGAGCCGGATGAGCAGCTCAAGACGGCCGAGCAATGAAGTCACCAGAGCGCGCTCGACCGATCACTCACGCCAAGACCGAGGAGGTCGAGGCCATCCGGCAGAGGCTGCAGCCAAAATAAGCGAGTAAGGAGGAGATCGAACGCCCGAGCTGAAGCCCGGAAGGAATCAAGGCTCAGGGCGAAGTCGTGCACCTCAAGTTAGAAGTTGAGGAGCTGAAGGAGCAGCTTGCTCCTAAGTAGCACCGCGGCGGTAACCCGAAAGGGCCTTGTACCAAACTTTTGAGTAAATGTAATAGTATTTACCTTTTTTTCCCGCAAAAAGAGCAAAGAAAAAGACAAGAACGAATGTAAACTAAGAGAAAAGCAATAGGAAGTTTAAGAAAACCGGAGAGCGCTCGCTTAACTCCCAGCCCGTTGTATCCGCCGAAACCTGAGTTTGCGAATCCAACAGTGCACAAGAGAAAGAGCGACACCCTAGCCCCTGCATTTAACGATCCTCGAGAACCTAAGCTGCGAACTCGAGCACGCGTAGAGAGACAGAGCGACACCTGCATTTTGCTCGATTTGTTCCGTAGTCGCTCGTTAACGTAAGTTAGGCGATTCCGATAGTAACCGAACAAGAAAAGTGCCTCGCCGCAGGGGCTTACGAGAGCGACTTTACCGAGTGGTCGTGCCAAGCAAGAAGTGCCTCCGCCATGAGGGCTTACGAGAGCGCATTTAGCCGCAAGGTGGAAAGGCCGTGTTACGCAACCCCGAAGTTTAGGAATTTGTCGAAACTCGACACGGGCAGGAAAGATCCCAAAAGCGGAGCCAAGAGTTCGCAAGGCCGGGCAACCATCAAGTGTTACCGTAAGAAAGTAGTCTGAGAAGACAAGCAAAGTGAAAAGGGCACAGAGGCGCGAGGATTCACCGAGAATTGGATTGAACTTACATGGTGCTCGAGGGACTTGGACGAACTAAGCGCGAAGTTTACAAAAAGCATGGGCTAAGAAAATGTAAAAGACCTACACAAAGAACTTACGGCCGGGTCGATGTTCCAAGTGCGGGTCGCCTCTCTCCGCCCTCCATAGCTCGCGAACAGCCCGGGCGAGCGTAAGAAACGACCGTGAATGGGCCTCCCAGCGGGAGTTAGCTTGTTGGCATTGGACAAGTTCTGGATTCGGCGCAGAACGAGGTCGCCCGCCTTCAAAGCCCTTGGTCGAACTGACTTGGCAGCGTGCCGGCGAAGATCTTGCTGGTAGCGTGCCATTCTGACTTGTGCCCGGTCGCGTGTGCCTTCGAGGAGATCGAGATCGAGGAGGCGCTCTTGCTCATCGTCAACTAAGTTGACCGAGCTCGTGCGAGGCGAACCGAGTACGATTTCGGCGGGCAGGATGGCTTCTGCACCATAGACCAATTGGAAGGGAGTTTCCCGCCGCCCGGTGGCCGTCAGAAAAGCGAATCGCCCAGAGGACGGAAGGACTTCGCCAACCTGTGCCTTGTTGTGCTTTCGGCCGAGAGCAGCAAATACCCGCCGCTTAATACCTCGACTATCTCGTCCGCTAGCTCGCCGATCGCTCCATTGCTCGTGGATGTGCCACGAGGCGAAAATGCACTTTGGTGCCCAAATGCTCGCAGATTCCCGAATAACTCGCTCGAATCAGTATCGCTATCCGTGATCGCCTTATGGGGAATCCCAAAGCGCGTGACCACGTTGCTTTTGAAGAAGCGCACACCGCTTTGGCGTGAAGAGATTTACACGTGCTCGCCTCAATCCACTTTGTAAAAGTGTCTATGGCGACGAGCGGTGTGTATAGCCCTTGTACCCTTAGGAATGGGCCAAGCATCCGCACCCCATGTGGAAAAGGCCAAGATGGGGATTGTTTGGAGCTCTTAGGCGGGCTTGTGTGCCTTCCGGCGTGAAATTGGCAAGCCTTGCACTTAGTCACGATGTCCCGGCATCTTGTAACGCAGGGCCAATAATAGCCCATGCGAAACGCTTTGCCGACCAGAGTCCTGAAGGAGGCGTGGTTGCCACAGGTACCCTCGTGTATGTCCCTGAGAAGGAACACACCCTCCTGTTGCGAGATGCACTTGGAGAGAACTCCCAGAGCACCTTGACGGTAAATGATGCCGTCCACAAGCTTGTATGGAGCAGCACGCCTTGTAAGCCGGGAACGCTCGGTTTCGTCGTCGGGCAGGGTCTCATCTGCAAGGTACCGGACAAATGGCGTTGTCCATCCGACACTGCCGATAACGGAGACAAGACCACTGCCTCTCGTTGCCTCGTCCGAAGACGTGATTGAGGGCATGTAAAGGTGCTCGACGAGCACTCCTGCCGGAGCAGATTCTCGCGAGGATCCATATTTGGATAGCTGGTCGGCCAGGAAGGACAAAAATCGAAAATGCCGCTCCAACTTTCTCACTTCAACCAGGTATCGCGCCATTGAGTCATCGCAAAGACTAATACTCCTTGTTAACTCGATTGATGACTAGTCGTGAATCTCCTTCACGCTAGCCGCTGGACACCAAGCGACTTGCACGCTTAGTCCCGCGAGAGGGCTCGTACTCTGCAGCAGTTGTTAGTCGCCGCAAAGTGTAGTTGGATAGAATATCGAGTTGCTCTCCTTGAGGAGATGAGAACAAAACCACCCCCGAGTTTCCAAAGCGCGAGCCATCGAAAAACATGGTCCAAGAGGGTTCATCGGGTTGCTCGGGAGCTTCTCGATTTGGGCGGCAAGTCCATTCAATGACAAAGTCAGCTAGGACTGTGTGACTTAATAGCGTTCGGGCAAAGAATAATGATCAAACTCGCTAGTTCCATTGCCCACTTAGCTATACGCCCACTAGATTCCTTGTTCCGTAGGATTTCTCCCAGGGGGAACGTGGTCGGGACCAGTATTTGATGCGCCTGGAAGTAGTGGCGAAGCTTCCAAGTTCTGCAATCTTCGAGCTTTGCGGCCCAAGTTCTGCAATGGCGTATGTCATGCCCGTAGTGCTGGTGGAACTTGCAAAATCGGTCGCTTGAACCTTTCTTGCACTGTCCGCCTCCCTGAGCAGGCTTTTTGCCCTTATAGTTATTGTTGGGCTTCTTCTGCCCATCCTTGGGAGGAGGTGCTCGATCCATACCTGCGACGGTATTGTTCGCATCACCTTTATTCTTCTTCTTCGGGACTTCTTGTCACCGTGGTTGTTCTTTGCTTCTTCTTCTTCTCATCCACACCAGTCGGGCGGCAACTCGCCTTGTCGAACGCTTTTTGTATCAACACGCTCGCCGCGTTGGCATAGCGGTCACCGCTTTGAATAGGTCGTTGGCGGTCCAGTCTCATTGATCTCGAGATCTGGGTGAGCCTCGTCGCGACTCCGCTTTTGAAGGCGCGGACAATGATTCATCCGAGATGTTCGGGATCGTGTTGCGGATCTTAATGAAACGCTTCACGGTTGCGGAGGTCTCCCGCTCATCCGGATCATCCGTGCAGATCATCCTTCTTGCCCGCACGCACGTAATGACTCCGGAAATTAGCGATCGAGCGCCACAAAGCTGGTTCCATGAGCTGTTGGAACACTCCTGCCGATTGAACACCCACGTCCGAGCAAAGACCTCAAGGACGGTCGAGGTAATTAGCCATAACGAGCTCGTCACCCTCGGCCGCCATGATGGTCAGAGCGTAGATGGAAAGGAATTCCTCCGGTTCGAGTCCCATTGTACCTCTCCATGTGACCGGCTTGAATTTTGAGGGCCACCGGACGGCCAAGCTCGTCGAGAAAGCCCCGCAGCCCAAAGCATACGACCACCACCTTCCCGCGTAACCTAGTCTTGAGAAGACGTTGGTCCCGCGGCGCGGAGGAACTCCCCGCCGAACGGGATGATTCGCCCGAGAAACTCTCTCCGGGACAATCCACCACGCCTTCCTCGTGGTCGCGACGATCGCTCCTCACGGCGATCGTCCGTGATCATCGCGCGCGCGCTTGCTGCCCGTGGTCGCGATGACTACGAGGACTTGGCGAGCGACGGCGACCACGGGTAGCCTGCTCACGGATAGTGATCCTTCGATGGCGACGGAGGTCACGTGATCGATCGAGCTGTCCAATCATTCCGGCGCTTTGGTGCTTTTGTTCGAGGAGTTGTTGACTTCTCCTAGAGACTTTAGGCCTTCAGCCAATCGTTCTAGGTTAGAAGCAACAGCATCGCCCATGCGGGCGAGGTCAGCTTGATTGGTGGATCTGAGGACCGTTGCTATAGCTTCGAGCCGCTCCGACTCGATCTATGGGCCCCGGATCTCGAACCATCCGCGTTACGCCCGACCGAGTCCGATCACGCGAATTAACCCGGTCAGGAAGCTTCACCGGAGACTTAGCGTCGGCACGCGAGGTGGGTCGCGACGCTGTCGCTTACACCGGTCGCGAAACCGTGCCAAGGTCTGATTGATGGAATCGCCAAGGCTGCGGCGAATGACTTCTTACTCGCGAAAGCACCAACAGACCTCGCCTTGATGCCGGCGAGTTAACTCGCCGACCGCCAGCGATCCACAAACCGTGCAGATCTCCGGAGGTTCCCGCATCGGCCATGTTAATGCTGCAGGGGCCATGTGAAGGTATGCTAGACGGTGTCATCGCTGTGTCACCACAGGTAGAATCTACCGACATAGCCTTGGAATCGGCTGATCTAAACCGTCGAAAGATCATCGCCTGTAGTCGCCGCCAATGACGGAGTGCGATCCGAGGCTATCTACGCCATATAAGCGGAGACATCCGCCTCGGATGCGGAAAGTGTTCGAGACCGAACAGATCGATCTGAACTGACAGGGGATGAGACATCCTGTCCTTTTGAGTCGTAGCCCTCAGGAAGTATCTCTGTATCGTTGACGGAGTTCGACATGCTCAATCTGCGTGTCCCCACGGACGGCGCCAGCTGTCGACGGTTGGGATATCGACCCAAGTCAACCAAGGTTCTTCAAAGAGGAGATATGAGACACGCCAAACAACCACAAACAAAGAACGAACAGGAGATGTGGGTTTTATCCGGTTCAGCCTCTCGGGAGAGATAATAGCCCTACGCCCAAATTTCTTTATATCAAAGAGGATTATAAGGTGGAACTCGGCGAGATCAAGCAGTCTCTCGAGTAGTATGCTAAAATCTATCTCGCTAAGGGTCCAAGCTAGATGCTAAGATGTAAAACTCAATGCCGGGGATCCTCTAAACGCCGTAGGGGCCTGCTTATATAGTCGCGAACAAACCGACCTACCGAGGAATATCGGGCCGCTAACTACGAGATCAGAATTAACTCAAGACATGCCAAATATAACCTACGGTAGATAAGGCAAGCTCCTAATCTTGGGGATCACGACTCCTAATCTAATCCGGGAAACCACGTCCGGATCTTCATGTAGCCGTGCAGAACTCTGTTCGAGTCGGACTCAAACAGGAAGTCTTGGCCATTACGCACCATGCCGCCCAGAAGTCGTTCGGCAGACGATATGGGCAGATAGAACCTTCCAGGAGCCGGGCCCCGTAGGTCGCTTGATTGGGCCGTCAGGGAGTGGACCATGGCAATGGGCCGTGATTTTATCCCCGACAATAACTTAATCATCAAGCACCACTATCCACTTTTGCCATACAAGCAATATTATCCTAATGGATAAACATGGGGTATGGATGGTACTTGTGCCACATAACTCTTGGATGTGATCACCATCCTATTCAGCCAAACACACACGTGAGGCTTCATATAAAGCATTAATCTCAAAACACAATGTGAGATTTAGCGATATGCGGATTACATATGAATCCCGCATATATTCGACCCAATATGACCCTCGATTAACAAACAACCTGAGGCCCTGCATATCTAGCACGTCCCTAAAGACAATTTAGTGCCGGTTCAAACTTCTGGTTGCTGCCGCACTAAGTGCTTACAGAGGCAAGGGACGACTTCTGATCCTAAAACCTCATATTGTCTTAGGTTTAAATAAGTGTGTTCTACTTCAGTGGATCACACTAACATGTGGGTAAATTAATTGCAACATTGTATATCTTCTAGATATAACCTATCGGACCTACTGGGTATCAATATCGCAATTATTCTCAAAGTGGCTCAACACAAATAATTTGCCTATTCAGCAGATCTTACACATATGGTTGTACCACTATAACCAGTCTTACCTTGGCATTTAGGGGATTAATCAATTTGCCTTTATCATCAATTTATATTATACCTTCAGGGTAATAAAGAACACCACCACTCTCCCAACAACTGGCAGGAGATGCACATCACTAGTGCTCTTGTGGCGAACTTACAGTATCGGATATCAATGGGTCATCGTCTACTATGGGAGTCCATTGATGTATATCAAACATCGACTAGTAATTAATTTTCCTTCAAGGAAGTACTTATTTTTCTACAGGAAACTCATTTTTTTTCTTTAGGAAATAATCCTTACTTCTAAAAGATATTAGCAGGTATGAGATTTATTAATGTCGCAATTTTGCCATCTTGTATCACAAGGAATAATGAGTTCTACTGGGATCTCAAATAAGGATTTTCACAATCCAACAACTGCATATTTATTTATATCATCTGCCAGAATTACTATTTAGTGAAACATTTATTACACATAGGAGAGTATGGGTCACATCAGGGACCTTTGAATCAGGGCTTTCACCACCTCATTATTTATAATGACCCAAAGTTAAACTACTGGCTCTCAAACTTTGATTAACCACATGGTTCATCCTCAGTTGCTTGTCATATAACCCGATACAGGCGCTACAGACGCCATGCCATGGACTTAACTCAGGATCCTTATCATAACAACTTAAGATGAACAAAATATGTCGACAATTTTCTCTTCATGCCTCATAAATGAGCACTTTCCAATATTAACCAGAATTTCGCTATTTTTCAAAACGATAATTCTTGGTCGTCCCGCTTTCCCAGCACTATAACATGCACGCATTAACTTGCTAGGTATTCATCTTCAGGATGATTCTCTTCAAGAGCCTCATTACCTTTCATGGTAATTTCTTTTTAAGAGAATTTCAGGAGTGATGAGCAATTTGTTTGACAAGTGTCATTGAATCTAAGACTCACAGGCGTCCCTGCAGACTTTAGACCAAGACTCAACAAATCAATTTTCGCAAAGGTGGATATACTATTCAACCCGGGGTATTCCACTCTTAATGACTCATTTACTACAGGTAAATGATTTCCAACTCCTTTAAACATCTGGTAGTCTCCTCGCTTCTAGCGTACAGGAGCACTCGACGCCACTGGCGTACAGGAGTATTAACTATCGCGTGAATCTTCACAATTAAGATCTCATAGGCATTTGTACAAAACATGGGCAATTTTCTCCCCCTAATGCCGAGATCCGATTTTTACTACAGCATATTTACACAATCCCCTTTTATGAGCACAAGATTAATGGAACAACAGATCCAAATTCCCCGATCACAAGTGGGAGCTCACAAGAGTATGCTTGGTGGTGACAATATTTGAGAAATATCTTGATTCAACGCGTTACCACTGGGGTTAACAATATATGCAGTGAGCTTAGACTTATATTTTATTTGCCACGCGCTTGCTCTGGGCTATCATTTGCCCGCGCTAGGTGGCATGCCCGTAACAAATTGTGGGTTGCAAAGTCTAGCTTCTTTACTATTGCCCAATTACTCATACCATATATATAATTAAATTTCAAGTTTAGTATACATGCGACAATAACAATAATTTGCATGAAAACTTTACTGTTCTGCAGGAACACAATAAAAACTATATGTACGCCAAATAACAGTCAACTTTATGTGACAATAACATTACGGAGCTGTGATTATATTTCAAAAAACGCATGGCTTCAGGCATGTTGTGGCAACTTCAGGCGCTAGTGACGATATTTGGGATTATTCTGCTTCAGGCAAACCAATGTGACTTCTAGTCATAATGTAATTGCAAAACTGATATGACTGCTAGTCATAATTTGCATGCTCATGTCCGTCGGAGCCAAATATGTCCCAAATTTATCACAATTTATAATCACCAACATATCCGTTCGCACTTCTGGTGCATAATCTAATCTGAACTTCTGATGCATAATCTTGCCTTTACATCTACAAAGCCCAATTCTCTCCCCTTTTTCACGTCAACCAAAAACTTACGAGTGATAGCATGTGCAGCAGGTACTGCTCAAATCACTTTATAACTATACTGCTACACGAGTGTAATTTTTGTTGTCGTGAAACCAATATTTATTTGGTAACTTCAGGTTACACTTTGTGCACCTTAAACAACCGGTTGGTAACACCACACCGGAGGAGGACTATAGACTGCTGGTCTAGGCTAAGTTAATTCTTTGGGATGGACATATGAGCAAAAAATTTTCTCTAGTGCAAATAAAAGAAAAAAATGTCTCCAGGACATATGCCAACTATTCATGTCTGCAGGACATATTTTCATAATTCATGTCTTCAGGACCTTTATGCACTTGAGACGGTGTTGAGTAGAAACACTCTTCACCAAGGCAAGTATAACTATATATCAAGTTTTGGCATACATTAATCTGATTTTATTCCACGCAAGATTGCTTACGACAGGTAATGCATATGCTTCGGGCACCATGTTCTATTTAGCATTTACTCAGATAATTAACTCTACTACAGGAGAGAAGCTACAAATAGAACAACTCAGACCAATATTATGGCATAAGGGAAATAAGCATCTAATGCAAAACAATCAAGCAAAAAATGTAAACTACTCAGCATGAGCAAAACCCAAACTCTACAGGAGTCATTATATTTTCCCATGAATTTTCAAGCAATGTCGGGAGTTTCTAATATTTTAGGGACTGCAGGTAAATGAATTATACTCCAAACAAACAGTGCCAGGAAAATAAGCCATAAAGAACACAATGGCGCCCAAAAAATTTCTAGCATTTTTATGGATTTCTGCTAATTATTTCTGGTTTACTGGTCATATTATAATTATAACAATGCAGAAAAATAATAACAACTCTTTGCTAGAAAATAAACCCATTAATATGTAGCTTCCAAAGGTGGGCTAGGTCTAAGATTTTGTATAATGAGGAAGCTCAAATACTATAATCCAAATCTGAAAGAGAGAGGATTTCGGTGGTTACCTGGAATTGTAAGTACTATAAGGAAAATATGAAATAAGAACCACTCATACAAATATTATGTCCTTCGGGGAGGGAAACACAGTTTCCAAGTATCATCTTAGGATGGATCACCGGGTCCATCCAAAATAGTACTGACGAGGGCAGCGACGCCTACAGGGCGGCAGAGCCGAACTCGGCAGTGGCGTGACCGCGTCTATTGGACGACAGCACCAAGGCAGGCATCACGACGTCGGGTATCGGCGGAGCCGTGCGGCATGGGGTCGGCAGTGGCACAGCCACGCTACGGGCGCGACTATCATGGCGACGCAGGGTGCAGAGGACGACAGCGACCAAGCCTTCGGGGCGCAACCGTGGTCCAGGCCACAACGACAATGAAGTGACGACTACAGCGCAGCAATGCGATCGCAGCGCGACAAGACAACAAAGGCGGCGAGGTAACATCACGCGGAGCGTGCAGAGGGCACGACACGCCAGGCGGTGGTGGCCCGCCGCCGCAGCGCATGCGAGGAGGCATGGCGGCGACCGGCATGGCGTGGCGCGGGGGACACGGCCGCCGAAGGGGCGGTAGCCCGCGGTGCGGCGGCGCAACGAACAGCCTTCGAGGCTGCGGCACACTACACAGCAACACGGCGAGGTGGCCGGCACGGAGGCGCGGGCGAACGGGTGACGCCGGGCGCGGCGCCGCCTGAACGGAGCTGGAGAGTGGGGTCGCGTGGTGCCGTCGGCACGGCCGCAGACAAAGACAAGGCATGGCTGGCACGCGGCGGCGCGGGCGCGGAGTCGCGGCGCTCGGGCACAGAGCGCGCGCGCGCTGCCGTGGGGCCGGCGCAGAGCGCGCGCGCGCGCTGGCCGAGGCGGGCGCGGCGCGGCGCGACGGGCCGGAGGGGCCGGAGCCGGAGCGGCGCTGCCGTGGCTATCGTGGGTCCGCGCGCGGGGCTCAGCGGGCGGCCGGAGGCGCGCACAGAGGAGGCGGCGCGCGACGGCGCTGGGCACAACAGGGCGGCGTGGCGGGGGCGAAAGGGCGGCACAGCGGGCGCTGGCGGCGGGCGCGCCGACGCAGTGAGCGCTGGCGGCACGGGCGCTGGGCGCAGCCGGGGCGGCTTGACCAGCGGCGGCGCGGCCGGCGCAGTAGCACGGCCAGCAACGTTGGGGACGCGGTGGTAAGCGGCGGCACACGCATCTACCGGATGCGGCGTGGCAACGCAGCTTTCGTGGTCACTGATCATGTTGCCGATCATGTCGCGCCTGCCTCAACCTTGATCACGATGCTGCTTCAGGCGCAAGAACAGATCAATGCTGGCCTCATGAACTAAGATCGGTACATGCATGTACATGCATCGTACTAGCATCGTAGATAAAAGATCTACTAGCTAATTGCTCCATTATGACCGAATGACCCTTTGATGATCATGGCTCTAATTAATGAATCATTTGTGACAAGGATCTGTGCATCATCGCATAATCATCTATTGATCTCCAATACCTGTCAGGATCGATCTGAGCTGAAAAATCAATCACGGTTTGCTCGTTGGTTGATGTTGAGATCAGTCATTAGGCATGCAACCAAAATAATAGATCGATCATGATTAGAAACAAAAATCAAGAAAACAATTATCTGTCGTTGCCGAGATCTAGCCACTCGTCTCGAACCAACAGAGGTCACGATCTGCGTTCTTTCGCACCCAATATCTCATGCCCATGCGAAGAACAAATCAATCCATAATCAGATCAAGAAAAACAAATCGATCTAGAGATCAAAAATATAGAACGACGTACCCGATTGAAGAGCAACTCGTGCTGATAACGTGTTATAATATACACGGTAGTCGTCCATACACAATCACATAGATAAATCACAGAGATGAACACAAAGATATAGAGAGGAAAAGCCAGGCACAATGATCTTTATTGATATATCTTTCTTTGTTACAAGGGGTTCATATTTATAGCCTAGCCTAAATTCGGTTTCGTCCATAATACCCCTAGGGTTTGATGTAGGCTTCTGGCCTATAAATCCTCTAGGGTTATAACAGCGACCACCAACCCCTTCCGGTAGATTCAGTACTTTGCCTCCTTCCTCCGTGCAAGCACCACGTGTCCACCACATCAGCGAAAATGGCCACATGAACGCCATGTCACATTTAACTGCTTCCAAAAGTTATTTTAGCTGATTGAAGGATTATTTTAGTTTGATTTTATCAATTCAAGGGTTTAATTTAATTTTGGGCTTTAGGGACCAATTTCATATACAACATGTCTATATAGTTGTCGGTGTATTCTACATCAGGGTGTGCCCCCGCTTCGCTGCCAACTGGGACCAGAGTCCAGTTAGGAAACATTTCGTACTTGGAAACATCAGGGCCAAACAGATCAAGGTCTGGTTTTAGATAAAGTGAAGCTCAAGGCCTTTGTTCAGGCCACGTGGCATCCGGCGACAAAGGGCGACTGTGCCCTGTGTCGGGTGGCTGTGACACGTGGCGTCCGGTCTTGTGGGCGGTCGTGCCCAGTGCCGCGATCAGTTACATGGCGCTTAGCAAAGGCCAAGGCGGCGTCTGGAGTAGCAAAGGTACGCGGACTCACTGTCGTGGATACAGATTTAATGTGCAAGGAAGCTTCCTTGCTAAGGATTTCTATGAAATACACCGGATCTGGAGCATTCAATGCAACAGAACCATTCTGATGGAGTGGGCGAGACTCTAACAGTATGATTGCCCCCACCCCACTAGCGATGTCAGCTACGCTGTGGCATCTAATTTAAAGTCAAAAATAAAATAGATAAATAACATAATAAAAATAAAATATAAATATAAAATCTGACCTGTTAGTGTTCTAAGGTTAAAAATCTAGTTTAAAGTCAAAAAATCTGCTTTATATATACTTAAATTTTATAAATGGGGGTAATTGATGTCTTATACAAATTGTTTGTTACGTCAGAATCAGAAGAAACTAATTTTCTATGGCGAAACAAAACATCTCTCATTTCCGGTACAAATAGATTTTTTTTTGAATTTCGAAATAAAGGTTCTTGTCTTGTGGGGAACGATGCACAAATTTTTGGAATCCGGTACCAACAAGTATAATCCCCGTTCATATCTGCTACGGTGTGACACGAAGACGCTCGGGGCAAGCGGGCCGCTCTGTCCTATTCAAGCTGTCCCGTTGTCAAACAGGGGCAGGAAAGGTGGCAGCAAGGAATAGCATAGAAGGAATGATGGTTACAGTGGTAGGATTATTTAATGCGCACTGTGTAGCATGTTACAACCCAAACCAGCTCGGGTATATAAGGGCTGGGGGTGCATCAGTAAGGGGGTTCTAGAATCGATCATAAGATCAGACCCTTCGGAGACTAGCTAGTTCATACATTGCAAGAAGCTTGAGCAGAATTAGGGCTGTTACCCGATCAGGGGGCCTGAACCTAGGTAAACATGAGTGTCTGTTCTTGTGTTCTTGTGCCGAAGAGGAGAGGAGTGAGCCGGCGGCCCGCACACCCCCACTGCCGAACAACCGGACTAGATCTCAGATAACCTGTCAGAGTGTCAGGTGAAATACGCAGATAGTGGCGTGACTGTTATAAATAGATTAGAGACAATTGACGTGTATCATTATACATGTTCATTAGTCTTATTGGGTTCCAACTTCCTCATAGTTAATTGAGTTTCGTTGGTCTTTCTTCAAATTTTATGGTAGTCCTCCAAGTTAATTTCCATATAAATTATGGTAGTTTCACCAATTTTCACTCATATTTCATCATTATATCATGACATTTTATCGATAGTTTTTTCAAATCTCAGCAATCATTTCTCTCAAATTTCCATGACGCCGCCTTTCCAACGGGATAGTTTTCAACGGACGCTCGAGCCATGGCGCCCGGCCGCCATAAAGATTGATTCCAGATACGTAGTATCATCTACCGTCCTCGTACTGCATGACTGCATGGAGCAGCAGTTCTCCCACCGGCGAATTTACCAAACACGTACGGGATGGGGGGGACGGCTCCACTCGGAGTCCCGACTCCAGTAGGCCACATAAGCAAACCTGAACGCGGAAGCTTCTCCGCTTTGTCTCTTTGCAGCGGGGAGGAGGGAGCGGCAGAGCCGCAGAGGCAATGGCAGGTCGCCGACGCCGAGGTGGTTGGTTCGGCACGGCTTGCCGCGCCCACGCAGCCACGCTATAGCTGCGTGCGCAACGGCGCATGTGGGCGCGCGTAGAGTGGCTAGTCGGTGCGATTTGGCCATGGACCAGGATGAAAAGCAGAAAGGGGAGAGTAGACGACGGCGACTGCCTCCTTTGCTTGCTCTCCCCTGCCTTGCAATTCCCCGGCCAAGCACCTGGCAATGGCATGCATGATACCTCCCTTTTCATGCGCAATAATAATGTGCCTGCTACCGTGTTCGTTGGGTTCAGAATCCAGACTCGCCGAGCTGACCGAGTGATTGATGGATGATGGTTTGTCCCGGGAGCGCCTAATTCGACCTGTTTATTATTTTCCTGAGCCAAGGAGGAAAAAATGGCTTGGATCGCGACGCAAGGCGAGGACCCCTGTTTATTCTTCCTCTTATAAGCTGAAGAACTTGTTTATTCCATGGTGCGGTGCTGGGTCAGCGTCACATTTGGTACGTTTAGGCGTATTTGAAAGAGTGATTATATCTCACGGGTGCTACACTGTTAACTGCAGGCCTGCCCTCAGGGTAAAAAAAGTTCGCAGCAAACTGCTCCAAAATCGTAGTTTACCGCCAAACCATGGTGATTTAGTAGGAAAAACCACAGGTTTAACTTGGCCAAACAAATTCAATTTAAATTCAAAATCCTAAAACGTTCTCACTGACAATAGTATTAATGTGATTGAAACATTCATCATTTTTTTAAAAAAAAAATTGTAAAGAGTTTTCACCGAAGCTGCTCCGTCTTTCTAGTAGCATTCTATCAAACACGTGGTGAATGTGCATCACGTACTACCTTTGGTCCTTTGCCGTCTTCTTTCATGTCTGCTTGTTGTCAGGGACAAAAAATAATAGAAGGGTTTGAAGTTTAGCTCAAGGCCCAAGTCTAAAGTTTAGTCTTTTTTCTCTTCTATTTTACACTAAAAATTATATATGAGTCTAAAGTGGGGCTCCATTGTCATACTCAGCGCAGGTGGAGCTAGAGCACCACCTGATCCACCGTTGTGTCCGCCCCTGTTTGTTGTTGTGTGCCCGCTGAACACCCTGGCACGTCCACGCTCTGCACAGATACATCACATTGCTTAGAATACATTAATGCGTGCCTAAACTATATCCACACGTGCTCGACCCGTAATACCGATGAAATGAAATTACTTATTGCTAGTATTGTTCGAGATGGAGCAGGACGAGGCCGAATCAAGCCTTCACCCGTAATCAATCGGGATCCCGGGCCGTAGCTAGGCATGCTGCCTTTGGACCTGGCTCGTTGAAGCCTTGCTCGGTTGCTCCCGTTCAGCCCAGAAACAGCCCAACTGTGATGACCAACTAGAGTGCAACTGTGCAAGTGCACAGCAAAGAAGGAAACATTAGACGGAACAATGCTTAAAGAAAACTGATCGGTCGTAGCTTTCGCATGCATAGTAAATTTTCAAAATGGCCAAAATGGAATTGTAGAAATCCAAACGAACATTCTACTGCTCTAGGAGATGGCAAAGGCTACAATGCCTTGTGAAATTCCCATCAGAACATGCAAGGTATAGCGTGTAGGAATCCGATCCAATGTAACATCACAACTCGTTCTTCTTTCATCCCGAGAAAATTTGATCAAATGGTCTCTTGTCCTCTTTTCGATAACCTTGGTTGGAACAAACAAATCTGCATGTAACTACTTTATCAAGTCAAGTGTGCTTTTATTCTCATATCTCTTTCTAGCATGAAACCTACTTGATCTTCATAGAATACCGAGCATCATCGTACTAGTAAAATCCATGTATATTTGATGCATACAAGTGGGTCTATTACTCATGTTTCAGAATATACTGTAATATTATTTTTGGTTTCAAACTTATGAAAGATGTGTTTATGAAATGGCATAGAAATGAAGATCAACAAAAAAAAACTCATACATAATTACCGAAATAATCAACAAGATGGACAAAAAAATAATTTTATGGGTTTGCAGGAAGTAGATCAACAGATTTTCTTTGAGCTAACCTGTTTATGGTCCCGAAAGAAGTGTTGTCGATCTCATCCATCGTGCCCGGCGTCCTGGGAATAATTGCTAGAGCCTTGAGCAACTTATTTCCCGCCGTTTGTTTCCATGCCGCCTAGTCACAATTGTTTTGCGCGCGCTCACTAGTCATCACGACCAAGCTGTTTTTAGGCTGCATGAGAGCAACCGAGCGAAGCATCAATGAGCCTGCTAGGCCTGTACGTGGGCTAGCCATGCGAGGCCTGTACAAGGGGGCAGCGAGATGAGCATCCCAACAAACCCTTTGTACCCCCTCTAAACCATTATTCATTGAGACATGAACAAACGGTTAAACTCGCTACGTAGAGGATCTGGATTGACCCCAAATCTTCCCTACGTTGCCTTCTCCCAACCTGGGTTTCAAAAACCATCAGTTAACTGCGGCTAACCGCGCATCCGCGGGCCCAGTTTGGTAAATTGACGGTTTAGGGTTTAGGGGTTTGACCAAAATTCGTTCAAATAAATTTTGAATGTAAAATATACATAAAATTTCTAAAAATACTATTAATCATTCTAAACATTTTGGCTTCAACAAAATTTTAAAATTCAAATTTCTAATGTATATTTTAAAGAATTTTAGCCATTTTCATCGATTTCGACCTTTTTTCCTCACAAACCGCAGAAAACCGCCAGTTAACAGTAAAAAACCGTGGCTAACCGTGAACAAAACCAAGGAACCGTGGTTTTGCATTTAGGATAAAAACCGGCTGAAAATCGTGGCTAACCACGGGTTAACCGCCTCCGCGCAGTAGACGGCTCGGAGCTGCTCCTCGGTTTTGTAAACCCTGCTCCCAACCAACGGCTCAGTTGACTTTTGGACACGCCTTTGACCATTCGTCTTATTCAAACACTTTTGGTCCTCCCGCGTCCACCGATGCTCAAGCCTATCATGGATGA
This sequence comes from Raddia guianensis, assembly GCA_036346415.1. Classification (NCBI taxonomy): domain Eukaryota; kingdom Viridiplantae; phylum Streptophyta; class Magnoliopsida; order Poales; family Poaceae; genus Raddia; species Raddia guianensis. The sequence goes on from CM070536.1 coordinate 34,698,950, forward strand.
AGCATGAGAGGAGGTGGATAGGGAATACTAAGAGGACTAGGGAGCCAGTGAGGCTGTCATTGTGTTATTGCTATGAGGGAATGAGGCCCCTGTGGCACTATTGTTGTGCTAGGGAAAGCTATCATTGCGCCATCACTTCATGTGAGGCAGGCAGATGCCGCTGCGCATAGATATGGGGGAGGTGAGTAGGGCTAGACTGAAAGCTCAGGGTTGACGAGCTACTCAGAATTGAGATCAACACAACCTTACATATCCTATGGTTAACCCCACAACACCCTGTAAGACACCTCACACCTAGTTCTCCCACAGTCTACCACCACAAGCCTAGCTAGTCTCCCTTCTAACCCTAGTCCCAACTCCCACCATATGCCCGTAAGAACGTCATCGCCTGCACTCCACTCTTAGTCTTCCACTCGACAGTTTTCCATCCTACCACAGCGTTATCAATACTTCCATGTTGACGGCGACGTTCAACGCATCCATAGATATATCCACAGTTGTTGCAAGCCTTACCCATGTGCTACCCTAAACTTTGAGTTGTAAAGCCTCCCCGAGATCTATTTCGATGTGTGTCGTCTTCATCCCTGAGTGGTACTAAGCTCTAGACCCTAAGCGTAGAAGTCGCTGCATGTTGTTCTTCTCCTTTGTCGGTAGAGTGACATAGTTTTCCCCGAGGGCCTCATAATCATATTTATGGTCGTTTGATTGCCTCTACAGTGCCCCTTCTCCTTCCTCGCTCAAACCAACTAAGTTTATCTTGAGCTCAAATAGAATAATTGAATACAAATTATAAATTTTATTTTGGAAAAAGTCTATTTTACATATCTGAACTATCGACGAAGTCCACTTAACCCTCCAAACTATAAAATGATCTATTTCACATACCTCGACTATGAAAACTAGATCAAACATCAACATATGGTTGCTTTAAATATGGTTTTTCTATTTTCTAATTTAAATAAAGCCATTTTACAACCTCAAATTATTTTAAAAAAATTAAAAGAAGTCCAATGAACCTCCTAAACTTCAAAGAAAATCATAAACAAATGGATATTTTTCATTCAAAATTCTTTGAAAGAATTTTTTTTTAATATTCTTTGCGGTCTTAAGGTTCATTCATTTTTAAAAAAGCTTTTCAAATTATAAATTGCAAAACCACTTTTAAAACCATCATATGTTGATGTTTGCTCTGATTTTCATAGTTAAGGTATGTGAAATTGACCATTTTATAGTTTGAAGGTTATGTGTACTTCATCAATAGTTCAGCTATGTAAAATGGACTTATTCCTTTTATTTTTTAAAAGACCTTCAAATATTATTTTATAATAATTATTTTTTAACACATGTAAGAAATTATTTAAATATTATATTTATCAAAACATCAAATATTTTTTATATAAATACAAGACTTTTTTGACAAATCATGATTAAATTACCTTTTCTATTAGAAGTAACATCCTCATTTTTATGTTTTTTAGAAATTTTTATGCATAAATTTATTTGATGCAATGCAATGTATTTTTTTAAAATTTTTCATAAAAATGTGGATGTTACGTACTACCTCCGGTCATAAAAAAAGTCACCGTTGACTTTTGGACACACCTTTGACCATTCGTCTTATTCAAAGGTCAAAGGCGTGTCCAAAAGTCAACGGCGACTTCTTTTTGTGACCGGAGGGAATAGCTTCAACTTCCTTTGACTACTATCCGATCCTCTCTTTTTTTAAAAAAAAAAAATCGACATCAACAAAACACACAACCGCTTCTGCTCTGAGAACTTTCGGCTGAGCTTCCTAACCTTCTTCACAGTTGTCCAATAGACTTGACTCGTTAGAGCAGCACCAACAATCCCTTGCTTACTTCGCCTGCAACAATAACTATCATCCATTGTATACGTGCACAGGTTCCAAAAGTAACGGGGACACTAGATTGTAGTTATTAACAAGATGGACATAGATGCCGAGCGTGGTATTATAAGAAAATATTAATATGTAAATTTTAGGACCTGTCATTGGAAAGGTCCAATGGCCCAATGTTTATGGATCTCTTGGCTACAATTGGATGATGCCAATAATAGGTGCTTTAAACTTCTGGCTAGCCAACTCTAGGGGCATGTTTGGTTTATAGCCGTCAGCTGTCATGTCAAAAAATTGGTTGCCATGGCAATTTGGCCATCGTTTGGTTCGTCGCCGTTGATTGGCTTGCCATGCCAAAAGATGGCGTGCCATTGTTTTTCTTCGTGCGAGTTGCTGCGGGCGCGGGCGAGCAAATCGGCCGCCCGCGCCCTACCAATATGCGAGCGCGCCGTGAAGCAGCGATGGAATCAACGCCTGGGACCGGCGTCAGCCCCAGCAAGCGTGCCCTCCCAGCGAGCGTTGCTAGCTGCAGTTGCTAGTACACATGCATTCATTTTCTATTTAAATATCTCTTTTTTGTATCAATTTTATCGGTAGTCCAAATTGCATAGAAAAAATTTCATAATTCATTTAAAATCCTAATCAGCCGATTTTAAATTCTTTTTATTTTTAAAATTTTTATTGACCAAACTCCATTGTTTACAATCCAAACACTACAAAAATTAGCAAGATTTGGTCGTGCCATGAGATGGTCATACCAATTTTTTGACATGGCCATCCAGAGCTGTGAACCAAACATACCCTAGATGCTGCAAGAACTTTGTCCACCGTCTCATCAATAACAATGGAGCCAAATATATCATAGCCAGAAAAAAAGGGAAATTCTCCTGTCACTTCTCGAATATCTCCTTCTCCACCACGAATAACAAGTCCATCTCTTTCAACCGGACCCATGTCAATTTATCATCACTGAACCTATCTTCCCTTGAATGTTAAGTAACACTGGAAGAACTCCACAAAGCAGTTTCGTGTGATTTGGATCCCAGATGAAATGTGAAAATAAAAAAAACTAAACTAAAATTAACATGTATAATGCATGCAACAGTGTATCACTTCTTTAATTCTCCCCGTGTGCTGCTGCAGCTAGGGCCCACTATGGCATGCACTAAATTGCAAAGGCACACCATAATGGCTTGGGAGGCAAACAATGGTCAAATCAAATAATAGTCAAAAATTTTTCCAACCTTTTTTGATAGGTATATTTGAGGTTTACTTAACTTTTTTTTTCACTCATCATGATTATTTTTATTGTTGTTGTTTAATTTTTCTATGATCAATCCACCTTATTATATTGTGTATCCGTAGTTTGTTCCTCGAATTTTTTTATCCAATATTCCAATGAAGAGGCTACTACGCAAAAAGCGCCAAGTTCACACATGAATCCCTCAAAACGGTGCCCATCGAAATTCAAAATCTAAGACTACTAATGAAATAAGAAAAATCCGAATGATTAGATTACTTCTCCCGAATATCCAATTGACAGATTAATTTTTTGATAGCATACTCTATTGGCGAGCGCCCGCCGGACCACGCGCCATCGTCCGATTCCCGCCTACCGCGCCAATCGTACGGTTGCATAGCGCCCCGCGTCCGCATACACAGGGACCGACTAGATAACTGCGTGCAGTTGATTAAAATCCCGATTAAACTTCTGATTTTTGTACAAAATTCAAACAGTGTTCAAAATGCGTGGAATAAATTTCATAATTCTTCTAAAATCGAGAGCAACCCATTTTAAATACTTTTTGAATTTTTGAATTTTTTCACTTTTTTAATTTTTTTGATGTGAACTAGTAGAAGGCACTTATGAAACTTACATCTATACTAGTGAAACTTGGCCGTGTTTTGATGAAACTTGGTCGTGTTCTGATGAAACCTGATGAAACTTCGATATAACCTGATGAAACTTGGATGAAACCTGTTGAAACTTGATGAAACTTGAATTGACCTGATGAAACTTGATGAAACTTGAAAAAACTTGGATGAAACCTGATGAAACTTGACAGTTCGCCAAAGTTTTACGAGTATGAAACCCAAGTTTTACTAGGCAAAACCCAAGTTTCAGTAGGCGAACCCCCAAGTTTCACCAGATAAGTTTGAAAGATTATATGGCAACATATATCTTGTTTCGTTCATAAAAATACGAGGAACACGTTGGCGCAAACGGTTTGTCGATTGGAGCATCCAGTCAAAAATCATGGTTGCCGAAAGAATAAAAAAGGCCATAGGACCCACCCCCTGCATGCAGCGTAGTGCCGCTGCCCCCCTCAGCCCGTTACGTGCGCGAGCAGTGCGGGAGTCTGGAGGCGCCGGACTCCCGCACTGTAGCGTTTTCATACTCTATTTTTCTTTGCCAAATATTCTAGCAAATGTTCGTTTCCCTAAAAGTCTTCTTAGACTTTTTTCGATAAAAAACTTTTATGTAATTCAAAGTGTGAAGCGAGTCTAGAGTAGTACTCGTCCATAACGTAACAATTGCCACCTAAATTCCAAATTAAATCCAAACAGCTAGCAAAATTTGCAAATTGATGGCAAGTACGTCACCAAGATCCATGAAAGTTAGAAATTAGTCCTTTATTGGTACCCTTAACACAAAATCAAGTCAAGTTCATCTAGTACACAACAAATAAAATATATAAGCAGTTTGAAAATGTCCCTTTAGCCATGCATGTCCTGAAAGCAAACTTTAGCTAGGTAACGTCATCACTATCTATCGCAACACAAGATATATACGTGCCTGGGATTAATTCTCACTCGTCTTCTGCAGCACGTGAAGGATAAATCGAGGATTTTTTTTTTTTCTCCTTTGGCTAATCCATCAAGATTGTGGCGAATCGATCCACCCACAAAATTGAATACTTCCTGCAAGTCACTGGTCAAATCAATCCGGTGCATATATGGGTGCGTGCATGGCGTTGGGTGTATCAGCGGAACGACGACGAGCTGCCGGCGCCGAAGGGGTCGCCGGGGTACCGGTCGAACATCTGCGGCGACTCGCCGACGCTGGGGCCCTGGAGCAGCGCGTCCGGCGCGTCATCGGAGACGCGCCACACCTTGATGGACTTGTCCAGGCTGCCGCTGTACACGATCCACCGCGACGCGGACCCGGCGTCGGCGGAGGCGGCGACGACGGCGGCGTTCTCCTTGTTGTCCTCGACGATGGCGAGGCACCTGATGGGCTCGGTGTGGCCGGTGAGCACGGAGAGGCAGGAGTGGGCGCTGCCGTCGCGGCGCCAGACGAAGATGGAGTTGTCGGCGGAGCCGCTGAGCACGAGCGCGCCGGCGGCGGCGAGGCAGAAGACGGCCTTCTTGTGGCCGCGCAGCACGCCGCCGTGGACGAGGTGGCGGTCGCCCTCCCAGAAGTTGACGAGCCCGTCCGACGAGCCGCAGTACACCACCGGCGCCGCGGCGCTGACGGCGAGCGCGTTCACCGCGTGCTCCTGCTTCAGCAGCGTCTGCACGGCGACGTGCTTGGTGCCCCCCTTCCCCTGCAGCTCCCGCCGCCACACCTTCACCGTGCCGTCCGCCGACCCCGTGAACACCAGCCCGTCGAACGCCGCCACCACGGCGTTCACGTTGTCGTCGTGCGCCACCACGGACTCGAGGCACTTGGAGTCGCTGATGCGCCACACCTTGAAGGTTCGGTCCCAGGAGCCCGAGTAGAGGAGCCCATGCGCCGCCTCCGTGGGGCTCAGGCACGACACCGCGTCGCTGTGCCGGATCCACAGCGCCGTCCGGTTCTTCCTCACCTCCACGTAGTTGGATGGGTTCAGCGACCCGCGCAGGAAGTCGCGCAGCCGAGGCAGGCTGCCCACGCGCTTGTGGAGCCCATTCTTCGGCGACACCTTCCACACTCTGATCTTCCCGTCCTGGTGGCCGGTGAAGATGCGCTCGCCGGAGATGACGATCGCCTTCACGAGCCCGCTCGACGACTTGAACCCGCCGGAATCCTTCTGCTTGCGCCACACGCGGATGTTCTTGCTGTCCGACCCCGTGTACAGCGTGTCGCCCTTGGCGGCCAGCGAGTAGATGTGCCCTTCCTCCCTCACCAGCGACCCGATCAGGCTCGTGCCGAAAGCCATGGCCGGCGCCCCGCCGCCGCCGTGCCCGGCGATGGACGCCTCGCTGTGGTGCGACCAGGGGGACGCCATGGTCTGGTTCCAGGGGGACATGTTGTACGGCGAGCACTCGCCGCTGAAGCTCGACGGGTAGTCGGAGTAGAACCCGGGGCTCGCGCCGCCCGTCGCCGACGAGCTGCTGTGCCGGTTCGAGAAGTCGTCGTCCGTCAGCGGGAACTGCAGGTTCGGGTCCGAGTGCGGCGCCGGCAGCGGGAGGTTCGACGGGTGCGACCGCGGGAGCCCGCCGCCGCCGGCGCCATCGCCGTCGCTATCTCTCATCTGATCTTGCAGGAGGGCGCGGCGGCGCGGCGAGGCGACGGTGGCGGAGAGGAGTGCGGCAGGAGGGAGAGGAGCGGGACGGTGTGTATGCGCGCAGGGGAAGGGGAGTGACAGGTGAAGAGATAGTGGCGGGAAGAGAAAAAGTCGTTAAGACCGTTACGAGGTTGAGACAGCCCGCGAACTGCTCCCATTCACCGGTTTAAGCGGCTAACTAAAGCTTTGAGATGCTATTCTTGTTGCTTAAAAATGTTTCACTGCTCAAGGCATAATAATTTTTTTCACATTCTTTTTGTAACACTGAATGTGAAGTTGTGAACGGACAAAATATCATATGCAAACACAGCTAATACTACATCCTGTGTTCAACAGAACAAATATGGCTGTTTACAAGCATCATGCAAATCGTTCAGGCTTTTAAAGAAAATTTGTAGGTTTGGATTTCTTTCAAATATTTACTTTTCAATAGATTGGTACAAAGGAGCACTCAACATTCCAACAAGTCCTCTAAGGCACCATCCATTTGAGATTGTCAAGGTACAACTTCTAGGTCTCTGATGCACAAGAGAATCGTTTAAACTTATAGCGTAAATAATTAATAAATTTCAGAGGTCAAAGAAAATCTTCTAGAGGCTGTAGTAATCGTGTTTGTCGACGGTTGGGATATTGACCCAAGTCAACCAAGGTTCTTCAAGGAGGAGATAGGAGACACGCCAGCTGTCGACGGTTGGGATATTGACCCAAGTCAACCAAGGTTCTTCAAGGAGGAGATAGGAGACACGCCAACAACCACGAACAAAGAACGAATGAGATGCAGAGTTTTATCCTGGTTCAGGCCTCTCGGGAGAGATAATAGCCCTACGTCCAGCCTTTCTTATATATCAGGAGACGAATACAAGAGATGGCTCGACGAGACGGACAAGTCTCGGCGAGATTATGTGTGTACAAGTGCGACGATGCGAAGATCAGGCGTCTATGAGATGCCAGATGCATCAACTTCCCCCCTCTACACGCCGTAGGGGCCTTGTTTATATAGTACAGAGCAAACCGATCTACCGAGGGAATATCGGGCCGGGCTAACTACGAGATCACAACGAACTCAGTACATGGCAAATACATCCCGAGGCAGATAAGACATACTCCTAGTCTTGAGGATCACGACGTCCGCTCCAATCCGGGAAACCACGTCCGGGTCTTCACGTAGCCGTGCAGAACTTCTGTTCGAGTCGGACTCAAACAGGAATCCTAGACCGTTACGCACCGCGCCCGCCCGGAAGAAGCCGTTGGCAGATGCATATGGGCCAGATAGAACCTTCCAGGGGACTGGGCCCTGGTAGGCTGTTCGACTGAGCCGTCAGGTATTGGGCCATGGCAATGGGCCGTATTTTTATCCTCGACAGCTATCCCCCGAGACTCAAGTGGAAGGACTCACTAGAGTGGGGTGTTCCTCTTGAGACTCTAAGTCACGAAGAGGGAAATTTTGCTGTTACAAAGACGTGTAACAAGCGACCGAACAGGTCATGGTTCAACCGAACAAGACTTGTTCGAGACCGAACAGACCCGACCGGCGCCGAGCAACTCTGTTGCATCGAACAGGGAACGACATCTATCCGAGCAGAGTACCCAGCCCTCGATACAGAAATCGGAAGAAGTGAGGTGAATCATCTCCTTGAGGCTGAACGTCATCAAGGAGGGATTGGATTCTTAGTAGTGAAGAGCGTACCACCGCATCCGGTAAGATCATATCTTCCGGGAGAATGAACATAGCAAGTCGCGAGATGGACTCGTGTTGCTGCATCCAGGTATGAAGATACCTAGGAAAGGATAGGGGAACCACCTCTCGGGCTAGAGCTTGCCCGAGAAAATAGAGATTGCGCTCTCGAGCGAATGTCGTGCTCAGGAGCGATGGTGATGTGCCCCCAGACGTAGATCGTGTGCCAGGAGCAGACAATGCATACGAGGGGGAAGAAGACCCAGTCCCCGAGCGTAGAGCTCGCCAAAGGAACCAAGTAAGGAGATCTAGTCCCCGAGCACGGAGCTCGTTAAAGGAACCGTAGTGCGGCCAGCGAAGACGCACGGTAGGAGCCCACGCCCGGCGAAGAGCTGCCGGTGCGAGGTGATCCAGCCCGAGCACGGAGCTCGTCGGGACCAGATATCTGGCGCTCCGGCGAAGAACGCCCAATGCGAGGTGAATCACAACCCGATGCGCCGAGCCGCAAGAGAACGTGTGAAATCAACGCTTACCCATGACGTATTCCTTGCGGCGGTGTTAGCGTTGTCTCGGCAAGTGCGAACCGACGCCGGAGTGTCCGCTATGGCGATGAGAATCGGCTTACGGTGGGCATGCCCGCTATGATGAGAATCGACTACGGTGGCGTAACTCCGCTGGTGGCGCAATACCTTGACTTAGCCGAACTGCGGAAGGTCGCGCGCAAAGGCGAAATCATACGCGGTGGAGTGAATCGGTCCACAGGCATGCGCGAGCAAACCCGGAAGAGAGGATGCGACATCGATTTTGGTGGGGAAGCTCGAACCTCGCCGCGACCATCACCGAGTCGACGCCCCGTTCGTATTTCTGCGAAGACAAACAAAACGAGCCAAAGAAGAGAAAAAGAGAGCAAGAACAGTTCTAAGAAGAGCAAAGCGAGTTTTGGAAAAAACACGACAAGGACGACCTACCCGCACAAGACATAATTTTTTTCAAGTACGTCCCCGATAGCGTTAGTGTCACTTCGGCGAATGCGGAACCGACGCTAGGAGTGCCCGCTATGATGAGAATCGCTTACGGTGGGCATGCCCGCTATGATGAGAATCGCTTACGGTGGGCGGGACTCCGTTGGTGGTGCATTGCTTCGGATTACCGTGCCAGGAAAGATGTAACATGGATAAAAAAGACGTGTGCGGGCAAGAGCAGCCCCGCTGTGGCTAAGACCGCTAACCAGGAAAGGCGATCGGGACCTTAGCCGCAGCAAAAGCGGCGAGGCGAAATCTTATCCGGCTTGACTCAGATAGCGTTGGTGTCGCCGATGAGTGCGGAACCAGCGCCAGAGTGCCCGCGATGAGAATCGGCTTACGGTGGGCATGCCCGCTATGGCGAGAATCGGCTTACGGTGGGCGTAAACTCCCTCGGTGGTGCACCGCCCGCTAACCGGAGCCATATAGGTCGCCGCCAGATAAAGACATGCTCGTGACGCGGGAGCGCCACGGAGTGAAAGACCAACGAGGTTTTGGAAAACCAACGCTAAGGAAAGGAACCGAAAAACTGAAAACGCATCAAGGGGTTGCGAAATTCAGCTCAAGTCCCAATTGACCAAGAGAGGCAAGATTCGAGGAGCTGGCCGAGCAGCTCAAGACCACCGAAAGCGCTTGAATCGAGGCGAGAGTTCGATCGAGCAATTTTTCCTCGCAAAAAGAGCAAAGAAAAGACAAGGACGAACAGAAACCAAGAGCAAGGCGAACAGCGCTAGAAAGTTTTAAGAAAACCGATAGAACGCTTAGCCTAACTCCTACCCGTTGTGCAGTACCTCCGAGGACCCGAGTTTGCGAACTCGAACAGTGCACAAGAGAAAGAGCGACGCCTAGCCCCTGTGCGGACGATGCATGAAGACCTGAACTTGCGACTTCAAGCACGTCGTAGAGAGTTAGAGTGACACCAGATCTGATCGACTCGTTCGAAACCGCCGTTAACGTAAGTTATGCGATTCAAGGTAACCGAACAAGGAAAGTGCCTCCGCCATGAGGGCTTACGAGAGCGAGCTTTGCCAAGTGGTTGTGCCGTGAGCGGTAAGTGCCTCTGCCATGAGGGCTTACGAGAGCAAGCTTAGCCGCAAGGTCGAAGCCGTGTTACGCAACTCGAAGTTTAGGAACTCGTTGAAGCTAGATACGCAGGGAAAACCCTAAAGATTGCGGAGCCAAGAGTTCGCAAGACCGAACAGCCATCAAGTGTTACCAGAGAGAAAGAGTAGTCTGAGAAGATAAGTAGTGAGGAGGGCCGCAGGGGGCCGCGAACATTCACCGCCATTGGATTGAACTTTACATGGCGGCAGAGAGACTTGGACGAACTAAGGCGCCAAGTTTGAGAAAAGCGCCGGTTAAGAAACGAAGACCTACACGAGGAACTTACGGTCGGTCGATGTTCCAAGTCTTTGGTCGACTCTCTCCGACATCCACCGCCAGTAACGCCCGGGATCCGAAGGAGTTTTGATCCGATCCCGAGCACGGAGCTCGTCGCTGGGATCAGACGCGCTACAGGCGAAGAGCTGCCCGGCGCGAAGTTGATCCAGTCCCCGAGCACGGAGCTCGTCGCGGGGACCAGACGCGCGCTCCGGGCGAAGAGCTGCCCGGCGCGAAGAGGGAACCAGATCTGGAAGGCGATCAAGATCGAAGGGATCGATCCGATCTGACAGGGGAAGAGACATCCTGCCCTTCTGAGTCGTAGTCCTCAGGAAGAATCTCCTGGTCGCTGATAGAGTTCGACATGTTCGATCTGCGAGCTCCCCACGGACGGCGCCAGCTATCGACGGTTGGGATATTGACCCAAGTCAACCAAGGTTCTTCAAGGAGGAGATAGGAGACACGCCGAACAACCACGAACAAAGAACGAGGAGATGGGGGTTTTTATCTGGTTCACCCTCTCGAGAGATAATAGCCCTCGTCCAAATTTTCTTATATATCGAGACGAATACAAGAGATGGCTCGACGAGACGGACAAGTCTCGGCGAGATTATGTGTGTACAAGTGCGACGATCACGAAGATCAGCGCCTATGAGATGCCGATGCATCAACTTCCCCCTCTACACGCCGTAGGGCCTTGTTTATATAGTCTGAGCAAACCGATCTACCGAGGAATATCGGGCCGGCTAACTCTGAGATCACAACGAACTCAAGACATGCCAAATACATCCCGAGGCGTATAAGGCATACTCTAGTCTTGAGGATCACGACGTCCGCTCCAATCCGGAAAACCACGTCCGGTCTTCACGTAGCCGTCAGCGAACTTCGCTCGAGTCGGACTCAAACAGGAATTCTAGACCGTTACGCACCGTGCCAGCCAGGAAGCTGTTCGGCAGGATGCATATGGGCAGATAGAACCTTCCAGGGGACTGGGCCCTGGTAGGCTGTTCGACTGAGCCGTCAGGTATTGGGCCATGGCAATGGGCCATATTTTTATCCCCGACAGTGTTATAGATATTGAAATTTTAGAGGATCTAGTGTGACACTCGACATCTCTTGCATTATCCTGACCATCCTACGTGCATTGATATTTGTGCACTAATTTTGTAAAAGAAGTCATGCCTCCTTTATTTATTTCCCTTCCTCTCTTTTCATCTCCGACAAGCTTCCACCACCAACGACCAATGGTCATACTGCGCTCCAACTTTGACCAACCTCGGTTATGACCCTCCCTGTAGTCAACGTTCTTCCCTCCCCAAGGTAGTTCCACTGGCTACATTGTGCTCCCCAACAAATAGCATGACACCCTTTCCTTAGTTTCCTAGCTCAAGCCACCTCTGCGCGTCTCTGTTTGCCTTGTTGCGCGCTAGAGGTATGGTCAAGATGATCGATGGGTAGCGTGGTCGTCATACCTCCCATTGACATGGTGATCGATGCCTTAATCAGGGCAGCCTCCAAGCTCCAATTTATCATTGTCATGGTATGGTTGTGGTATTGATGTCGGGGAAGTCAACCAAAGTTTTGAAACCCATTGTAGGTCTCAACTTGCCACCCATCATTTAGAAAATCAAAAGATAAAAGAAAAAAACTAGAAGAATTTGAACTAAAAGATTAAACAACAACTTGGGGTCTGTGATGGTTTACAACGGTTTCTAACTTGGTTATCGACCAAAAAATAAAGGAAAGTAAATATAAAAAAAACAAAACATTGTAAGACAAAATCATAAAATTGAGGGAAAATTCAATGAGTGACACTGAATTGGATGGACGCGGGGGTGGTCCGACGCCCGTCGGATGCGCCCCCGTCCAACACCCACCGCTGGCCGTTGGATGGGGATCCAACGACCAGCGTTAGATTTAAGGTAAACACTTGTTATTTTTGTTTTCGAGGTGTACAAAAATTCAAAAAATTCAATAAAAATCAGAAATTTTTTCTAATTAATGTCAAGCCTCACAGGTATTTTATTCGGATCAACATGATCGGTATAAATGCTATATACAAACGTTTTAAATGATAACTTAGATGTATAAATATTCTATATCAATATGAAAAATATATGTGAGACCTGACATTGATTAGAGAATATATCTGATTTTTATTGAATTTATTGAATTTTTTTACACCACGAAACAAAAATAACAAGTTTTTACCTCAGATCTAACGTTGGTCGTGGATCCAATGGCCATCGGCGAGCGTTGGAAGGGGCTAGTCCGACGGGCGTCGTACCGCCCCCGCGTTCGAATTGGATTGTGTCGGGGATTAAATTACGGCCCATTGCCATGGCCCACTCCCTGACGGCCCAATCGAATGACCTACCAGGCCCACTCCTGGAAGGTTCTATCGAGCCCATGTGCATCCCGCCGAGCAACCTCTTGGTCAAGACGATGACGTAACGGCCTAGGATTCTGTTTGAGTCCTACTCGAACAAGAGTTCTGCACGGCTGCGTGAAGACCCGGACGTGGTTTCCCGGATTGGATAAAGAGTCGTGATCCCCAAGATTAGGAGCTCACCTTATCCACCGAAGGTCATATTTGGCATGTATGAGTTCGTTATTTATCTCGTAGTTAGCCCGCCCGATATTCCCTCGGTAGGTCGGTTTGCTCAGATTATATAAACAGACCCTTTTGGCGTTTAGGGATCCCGCATTGAGTTTTACATCTTAGCTTCTAGCTTAGACCCTTAGCAGATATATTTTCGCATACCACTCGCCGAGACCTGCTGATCTCGCCGAGTTCCACTTTGTAATTCTCTTTGATATAAAGAAAGGCTGGACGTAGGGCTATTATCTCTCCCGAGAGGCCTGAACCAGGATAAAAACCTCTCTCTCTGCTCGTTCTTTGTTCGTGGTTGTTCGGCGTGTCTCCTATCTCCTCTTTGAAGAACCTTGGTTGACTTGGGTCAATATCCCAACCGTCGACAACCGGGCGCCGTCCGTGGGGAGACGCAGACGAGCATGTCGAACTCCATCACGATCTGAGAGATACTTCCCGAGGGCTACGACTCGGAAGACGGATGTCTCATCCCTATCGATTCAGACGATCTGTTCGGTCTCGAACGCTTTCGCATCCGGCGTATGTCTCCGCTTACATGGCGTAGATAGCCTCGATCGCACTCTGCCATCGGCGCATTTACTACGGAACTGATGATCTTTACGACGGTTTAGATTTATCGATTCCAAGGCTATGTCGGTAAATTCCACCGTGGAGACACAATGATGACACCGCCTAGCATACCTTCGCATGGCCCCCGCAGATTAACATGGCCGGCGTAGGAACCTCTCGAGGATCCCGCACGGCCGTGGCGGCCGGCGGGTCGGGCAGATTAACTCGCCGCATCAAGACGAGGTCGCGCAGTCGCCGCGAAAGCAAGACGTCATTCGCCGCACCTCGACGATTCCATCAATCAAACCTTAGCACGGTTTCGCGACCGTTAAGCGACAGCGTCGCGACCCACCTCGCGTCTTGCGCCAAGTCTCCCGCGAAGCTTCCCCGTCGGGTCAATTCCCGCGGATCAACTCCAATCGGCAAGAACGCGGATGGTTCAGGAATCCCAGGACCCATAGATCAAAGTCGGGAACGGCTCGAGGCTATGGCAACGGTCCTTAGATCCACCAATCAAGCAGATCTCGCCCGCATGAGCGATGCTGTTGCGACTAACCTAGAGCGACTGGCTGAAGGCCTAAAGTCTCTAGGAGAAGTCAATAACTCCTCCAGCGCCGCAGCCCAAACCGTCTGAATGATTCGGACAGCCCGACGATCGCGACCCCGCCACCATCGGCGATCACCGCCCATGAGCGAGCTACCCGTGGTCGCCGTCGCCGCTAAGTCCTCGTAGTCATCGCGACCACGGGGCAAGCGCGCGATGATCACGGACGGTCCCTCGTGAGGAGCGCGTCGTCGCAACCACGAGGAAGGAGCATGGTGGATTGTCCCGAGAGAGTTTCTCCAGCCGAGTCATCCTGCTCAGCAGGAGTTCCTCCGCGCACAGACCAACGCCTTCTCAAGACTAGGTTCTGCCGGGAAGGTGGCGGTCATATGCTCGGGCTGCAGGGCTTTCTCCGACGAGCTTCGGGCTGTCCGGTGGCCCTCAAAATTCAAGCCCGGTCACATGGAGAGGTATAATGGGACTCAGAACCCAGAGGAATTCCTTTCCATCTACACTACAGCCATCATGGCGGCCGGGGTGACGAGCTCGTTATGGCTAATTACCTCCCAACCGTCCTTGAGGGTGCCGCTCGGACGTGGTCGTTCAATCGCCAGGAGGGTTCCATCACCATGGAACCAGCTTTGTGACGCCTCGATCGTTAATTTCCGAGGCATTACGTGCGTCTGGGCAAGGAGGATGATCTCGCACGGATGATCCGGATGAACGGGAGACCCTCCGCAACTTCGTGAAGCGTTTCATTAAGATCCGCAACACGATCCCAAACATCTCGGATGAGTCTCGTTGTCCGCGCCTTCAAAACGGAGTCCGCGACGAGCGGCTCACCCAGATCTCGAGATCAATGAGACTGGACCGCCAACGACTGCTCAAGGCAAATGATCATATGCCAACGCCGCAGAGCGCTTCAAGATAAAAAGGCGTTCGACAAGGGCGAGCCGCCCGCCCTGGTGTGGATGAGAAGAAGAAGGGCAAGAAGAATATTCCCGGTGACAAGAAGTCCTGTAAGAAGAAGAACAAAGGTGATGCGAACAATACCGTCGCAGTATGAATCGCGCACCTCCTCCCAAGGACGGGCGTAAGAAGCCCAACAATAATTACAAGGGCAAAAGCACGCTTTCGAGGGAGGCGGACAAGGCAAGAAAGGTCCGAGCGACCGATTTTGCAAGTTCCACCAAAGACTACGGGCATGATATACGCCATCAGAGAACTTGGGCTGCAAAGCTCAAGATTTCTACAACGGCAAGGGCCCAATGCCCACCCCGCCTCAACATGGTGATGCCGGTAAGGCTAAGCGCCAAACCGACGATGGTGATCGGAAGACGATGACGAATATCACGAGCCCGTGAACCATATCGCCGTCATCTTGGCGGCTCTCGGCTTACACCTCTCGGCGCAGCCTCAAGGAAGCCGCCGGGAGGTCCACAACGCCGAAAAGGCAAAACCTCGGCTGAATCGATGAAGTGGACCGAGGTCTCCATCTCCTTCTCTAAGGAGGATTGCCCCATCGATGACCAAGCCTCGGCGGCTCCCATCGGTGGTCGCCCGACCATCGCTAACGCGAGAGTTGGCCGTGTCTTAGTAGACGGCGGAGCGCTTTGGACTTGCTTTCGCTAAAGTCTTGGACGAGATGCAAATTCTCGCTCCAAACGAAGGAAGTCGCAATGCCCTTCTACGGAATTGTTCCGGAGAAGTCACAAACCGCTAGGGCGGTTATCCTTCCCGTCACCTTCGCAACCCAAGCAACTTCCGGACGAGTTGATCACTTTCGATGTGGTCGACTTCCGTCGGCAGACAACGCAATCTTGGGCAAAGCCATCTCGGTAAGTTTATGGTCAGATCCCACCACGCTTACCATTGCGTGAAGATACCGGTCCTAACGGCGTGATCACGGTCAAGGGCAACTACAAAGTCTGCACCGGATTGCGACGAAGCGCCCCTTGCCCTGTCGACCAGCTTCCGCCGCGATCTCAAGTTCCGCACCAAATCCGACGCCCTAGGGTCTCCCTTCACCAGGGGAGAAACGAAGGAAGTTCCATTGCCGCTGACGATACTTCCAAGATAGCTCACTGGGGCCAATCTGACCCCAAATAGGAAAGCGAGCTCATTGCCTTCCTCCGAGCCAATGCGTATGTATTCGCCGGGAGCCATCGACATGCCCGAGTCCCAAGGGAGGTAATCGAGCACAAACCGGCTGTCCGGCCGACAAGAAGCCTGCTCGCGTAAGCTTCGCTTTTGTAATTCAAACAGAGATCATCAAAGATCGCCAGCAAACCGCTGCATTGGGTTCATCCGTGAGGTTGATCACACCGAGTGGTTAGCCAACCCCGTCATTGTAAAGAAGAAAGGCGGCAAGTGGAGGATGTGTCGATCACACGATCTGAACGCCGCTTGTCCTAAGGACAATTTCACGCCTCAGATTGACCAAATGAGTCGATGCGATCATGGACGCCAGCTTTCGAGTTTTTAGATGCTTACTCGGTTACCACCAAATAAGCATCTCCCGAGGATGAAGAGAAGATCGCCTTCATCACCCCTTTCGCACTTTCGCTATACGACCATGTCTTTCGATCTGCGAATGTCGGGTGCCACGCTCCAGTAGCTTAATGGAGAAGACCTTCCCGAACAATGAAAAAACTCGGAGGTCTATGTCGATTTACATAGTTGTAAAGAGCAAGTATGCTCCAGATCATGTAAAAGACCCGGCGAGAGACCTTTCACAATCTCACCGGACAATCAATAAAATTAAATCCAGAGAAGTGTACCTTTGGTGTTCGATCCGAATGTTGCTCGGTTATGTCATTGGCTCGCAAGGTATTTACGCCAACCCCGAAAAAATCGAGGCCATTGAAAATATGCGTGCTCCAACTACCGTAAAGGAAGTACAAAGCCTTCATCGACGGATGGCTGCTCTAAGCGTGTTTATTTCCGTCAAAGCGAACGCGGCTACCCTTCTTTAAGGCCTGCGCAAGCACAATGGTTTCGAGGGATGAAGAAGCCGATAGATCCTTCCAGATCTGCGAGCGATACTGCCCAATCCTCCGTCTTGACTACCCGCTGGCATGGCGAGCTCTGCTTGTACCTAGGTTGCACGCCACAAGCGGTGAGCGCGGTCTTGACTGTCGAAAGGGAAGGCATACAATGACCAATCTATTACGTGAGCGAGGTACTTCACGGATCAAAGGAGCGCACCACGAGGTCCGTGGCTACTCTCGCCTTGCTCATGTCCTCCGTGAAGCTTCGCCACTACTTCCAAAGATCAAATCTGGTCCCGACCACGCTCCTCTGGGAGAAATCCTACTAACAAGGAATCTAGCGGACATATAGCCAAGTGGGCAATGGAACTAGCGAGTTCGATCCGTTATTTGTCGCCCGAATCGCTATCAAGTCACGTGTCCTAGCTGACTTTGTCGCCGAATGGACATGCCCGCCCAAATCCTGAGGAGCTCCGAGCAACCCGATGAACCCTCTTGACCATGTTTTTCGATGGCTCGCGACCGAAACTCGGGGCTGGTTTTGTTCTCATCTCCTCAAGGAGAGCAACTCCATATTCTATCCAACTACACTTTGCGGCGACTAACAACGCCGCAGAGTACGAGGCCCTCATCGGGGACTAAGAGCGTGCAAGTCGCTCGGCGTCCAACGGCTAACCGTGAAGGAGATTCACAATGGTCATCAATCGAGTTAACAAGGAGTATCGGTCTTTGCGATAACTCAATGGCGCGATACTGGTTGAAGTAAGGAAGTTGGAGCGGCATTTTCGATTTTTGAAGTGCTCTTCGTGCCTGTGAAGGACAACTTCTGGCGGACCAACTATCCAAGTTTGATCTCACGCGAACTCGCTTCCGGCAGGTGCTCGCCGAGCACCTTCATAAGCCCTCAATCACGTCTCCGGACGAGGCAACAGAGATGTGGTCTTGTCTCCGTCATCGAAAGCGGTCATGGATCGGACAACGCCATTTGTCCGGTACCTTGCGATGGGACCACCGACGACGGCCGAAGCGTTCTTCGGCTTACAAGGCGTGCCGCTCCATACAAGCTTATGGATGGCACCTTTACCGCCGAGGTGCTCGGGAGTCCTCTCCAAGTGCATCTCGCAACAGGAGGGTGTGTTCCTTCTTAGGGACATACACGAGGGTGCCTGTGGCAACCACGCCTCCTTTCGAACTCAGTCGGCAAAGCGTTTCGCATGGGCTATTATTGGCCCACTGCGTTACAAGATGCCCGGGATATCGTGACTAAGTGCAAGGCTTGCCAATTTCACGCCGGAAGGCACACAAGCCCGCCAAGAGCTCCAAACAATCCCCCATCTTGGCCTTTTTCCACATGGGGTCGGATCTGCTCGCCCATTCCCTAAGGGGTACAAGGGCTATACACACCGCTTGTCGCCATAGACACTTTTACAAAGTGGATTGAGGCAAAGCTCGTGTCGTCTCTTCACGCCAAAACGGCCGCTCGCTTTTCAAAAGCAACATGGTCACGCTTTGGGATTTCCCATAAGTTGATCACGGATAACGGTACCCGCCCGAGCGAGCTATTCCGTGAATACGTGAGCATACCGGGTACCAAGGTTCTGTTTACCTCATGGCACATCCACGAGCAATGGAGCAATCGAGCGAGCTAACGGACGATAGTCCAGGGTATCAAGCGGCGGGTATTTGCTTGCTCTCGGCGAGCACAAGAAGGCACTGGGTGACGGGTTCCTTCCGTCCTCTGGCGATTCAGACATTACGGCCACCGGGCGATCGGGAAACTCCTTTCCAAGCGGTCTATGGTGCGAAGCCATCCCGCCACCGAAATCGTACTCGGTTCGCTTCAAGACGAGCTCACCAACTTAGTTGACGATGAGCAAGAGCGCCTCGATCTCGATCTCCTCGAAGGCACACGCGATCGGGCATAAGTCGAATGGCGCTACCGGAAGATCTTCGCCGACGCCGCCAAAACAGTTCGACCTCGGGCTTTGAAGGCGGGCGACCTCGCTTCTGCGACGTGTCCAGAACTTGTCCAATGCCAACAAGTTAACTCCTCGTTGGGAGGGCCGCTCACGGTCGCTTCTTCCGCCGCCGCCGGCTGTTCACCGGCTTTGGAGGACGGGAGAGAGTCGACCAAAGACTTGGAACATCGACCGACCGTAAGTTCTTTGTGTAGGTCCTCGCTTGTTTGCTTAGCTGCGCTTTTTGTAAACCTCGCGCCTTAGTTCGTCCAAGTCTCTGGGCACCATGTAAAGTTCAATCCAATTCTTCATGAATCCTCGTGGCCTCTGTGTTCTTTTCACCGCTTTGTCTTCTCGCACTACTTTCTCTCTGGTAACACTTGATGGCTGCCCGGTCTTGCGAACTCTTGGCTCCGCAATCTTAAGGATTGTTCCCTACCCGTATCTGGTTTCGACAAGTTCCTAAACTCAGGGTTGCGTAACACGGCCTTTCCACCTTGCGGCTAAGTCTGCTCTCGTAAGCCCTCCGCGGCAGAGGCACTTACTGCTCGGCGCGACCACTTGGTAAAGCCTGCTCTCGTAAGCCCTCCGCGGCAGAGGCACTTTCCTCATTCGGTTACTCTCGGAACTGCCTAACTTACGTCAACGAGCAGACTACGGAACGAATCGAGCAAGGTACGGGTGTCGCTCTTTCTCCCTACGCACGTGCTCGAGTTCGCAAGCTTAGGTTCTCGAGCATCGTCCGTACCGGGGGCTAGGGTGTCGCTCTTTCTCTTGTGCACCTGTTCGGGTTCGCAAACTCAGGTTTCCGAGCAGATGCACAACGGGGGCTGGGAGTTAGGCAGAGCGCTCTACCGGTTTTCTTAAACTCCCTAGCGCTGTTCGCTTTTCTCTTAGTTTTTGTTCGTTCTTGTCCTTTTTGCTGCTCTCTCTTTGCAGGGAAAAGGGTAAGTCTTTATTAACAAAATTTGCAGGTACAAAAGTCCATCTCGGTTACAAATTCTGACCCTACTGACTACCTAGAAGCGAGTTGCTCCTTGAGCTCCTCGATCACTTTCTTAAGGCGCAGGACTTCCCGGCTTTGAACCCCTCTCCGCCTCACTCGGAGACGATCGGCTTCCTCCTTGCTGCTCTGACTCGACCAGCCGTCGCCATTTCAGACGGAGAGCCTCGACCTCTTCGGTTTTGGCCCGTAGCTGGTCGGTCAGAACCTCGCTCTGGCTAACTTGCTGCTCGACGGTCTTGAGTTGCTCGTCCAGCTCCTTGACCTTCTTCTCCGCGGTGATCGCCCTCACCGTCATCCCGCGCATCTCCTCAATCTCCTCCTGTGAAGCCCACAGGGTTGAGATCTTAGCCTGGAGTCCCGCGGATGTCTGCTCCTCCTTGGCGAGCTGGGCTTTGAGCTTCTGGGCTTCCTCCGCAAGCTGGTTCCGCCAGTGGGACGCGTCAGCAAGCTGCTCTTCAAGCCACTTCGTGCGGCCCGGCATCTCCTCCGCGGTACTCGCCTTCACGGCTTGCGCGCGATGCTCCTCGGCTTCCTTTAGGAGAGCCTCAGAGGAATGCCTCTCCTTGGTCAGCTTGGCCTTGAGCTTCTTCGCTTTCACCTTGGTAGGCTCCGGCTTTGGGCGGCCAGAGCGCTCTGCCCGGGATCCCCGCTCAAGATGCTCCGGAGGATGCCAAGACGGCGGCTGCTCGATGGTGACCCCATCCTCGAGTTCCGCCATGGTGTCCCTGAGGACCTGAGAGGAAAGAACAAGTTAACTACGTTGCGATGATGTGGCTGAGCTGAATAAAATTCGGACTTGGTGTTTACCTTGCCAAGTCGGCGCTTCAGTCCGCGACGCAGGCGGTCCTCGAGGCCATCGTCCACGGCCCCGCCGTCGGGATGAGGCGGCGCGCTTGCTGCCGCCGCCGCCTTGTTCGCTTCCTTCTTCTTGCGGGCGCGTACGCTCGGGGCGGGGCGACAGGCGGCGCTTTCGTCTCGCGCTCCTTCCCTCTCCTTTCTCTCTTCCGCCCGAACGTCTTGGCGAGGCCGGAGTTACCTCCGCTCGGCGGCGCCGTTGTTTCCACCGGCAGGGCGACCGCCGGCTCGCTCGGGGCTTCTTCTTGTTCCCGGGCAGCTGGGGTCTCACCTTGCTCGACGGAGAATCCCGTCGCTTCAGGGGTGAGCTGCCCCTGCGACGAAGTGCCTGGCAGTACCGGCTGCTCGGTCACGCCTGGCGCTTCGAGCCATCGCCTTGGCTCCGAAGTCCGTGGCGCCACCCGCCGTTACCCTTGCCTCCAGCCGCTTCACCGCGTCTTTGAGCGCGTCGATCGCTTCATTGAGCCGGCGGCAAGAAGCTCCACGCCGCCAAATTTTGTCCTTGAGGCT
This sequence comes from Raddia guianensis, assembly GCA_036346415.1. NCBI lineage: Eukaryota > Viridiplantae > Streptophyta > Magnoliopsida > Poales > Poaceae > Raddia > Raddia guianensis. The sequence goes on from CM070536.1 coordinate 34,720,398, forward strand.
CGCCAGCCTCACTGCCCGTGACGCGCCGTGCAGATGCTCGGGCAGCAGTGACCGCTCAACCGCCTCCTCGGCATCGTCCGTGGCGGTCTCTTCTTGGGCAGCTGATGAACGAGAGTTGATCGTTAAGTCTAATGCGGTCAGGAGGTGGAAAAATCAAAAGATCGATTTCTACATACCTGCCGTGGAGGGCTTGATCCTGATCTTCTTCGCCAGAACTTTCCGCCTTTTCCTCCGGGGCTCCTTGGCGGCTTCTCCTTTGGCCCTTGGGCGTTACGGCGATGAGCTCGGCTCTCCGGTGAGTGAGCACTCCTCTCAGCAACGCAAGGAGTTTCTCCTTGCGCGCAACCTCCTCCTCGAGTCTCCTTTGCTCGGCGACTGTTGTAGCCGCCCATATGGCCCGGTGAGCTTGCGTGTAACGCCTAAGCCGAGGGCCATGGTCTTTACTCTTCGCCGCTCGCTCGGCGAGGAGGGAGGGCTTGGTCTCTTCTCATTGGGCTGACCGCGCCCGCTTGTCTGCCTGGTGCGCCCGTCGCCCATGTTGGTTTCTTGGTGGTGGCGGCCGCCATGGCGCTGGCGAGCTCGCGTCGGCTCGGCCGCCACTTTGGGCTTTGTGGCCGCCTTGGCCTTGCCCTTCTTCGGCTTCTCCTTCTCGGACCCGAGAGATCCTCGACGATCCCTCCGAGGATCACCGTCCTCCCACGATTTTGAGAAGCTTAACGTCGGATTAAAACCAATAGTGTAAATCTAGCAACACGGGTGGGTATAAGTGATTTACCTCGTGCTGCGCGGATGAGCACGTTCCTCGGACAAGTGTAGGCCACCTGCCGGTGACCTCACCGTCTTTCTTCGCCGCCTTGAAGATGGCATCAACCCGCCGGTCACCCATGCGCGGTTGGCATCTCGCCGGCGAGATGGAATCGTTAAATTCTGCTCGGAGGAAACGATCAATGAAGAGGTTGAGTCTTAAAGGCACTTACCCGTGCTCTCCTTGTGATGTCTTCCCATCCCTCTATCTTGTAGAAGGATAGGACCTTCTCCGCAAGCGCGATTCATTATTTGTGAAGTCCCTGATGATCTCCGCCTGTGAGCCCAAGGCTCACGAGGGAGGCGATCTTCCTTGTCGCGTACCGATCCTCGGCACTCATCTCCGGCCGAGGCATTGGTGTCCCTTCGCGGGCGCCTTTCCGGTGAAGATGAGCTTCTTGTCGCCACTCCGCTTGTTTGTAGAACCACCTCACCCACCACGCGCCCATTGAGTCGGCGAGAGAGGTGGGCGAGGGTACGCCGTCGTCGTCGGCGGTGGCCCGAGCTTGAGGTAGTAGCACCCAGTTGCTGAAGCGCGGAGCTGCTCCTCGTCATCAGATAATAGTGGAGGAACAAATTTCACCGGTGGATCGATTCTCAGATAGCCTTCGCACAAAAGCGAAGACGGCCATCCGGAGGATGTTTGTTCGGATTGAGGTTCGCCACCTCCAATCCGCTAATGTTTAAGAAGGCCTCAACGAAGTCGCTTTGGAGATCGCAACCCAGCAGTCGAATCGCTCGGGTTAACGAACTCTCCCTCCAGGCGCTCCGAGTATCCTCCTCTCCGGCGACCTCCAGCCACCGGTGTCAATGTGGCCCTCCTCCTCCCAGATCCTAAGGTCCTCCTCGGTCGAGGCTAGTGCCGTGAACTTGGCCATAGCGGTTCCCGTGATCGACGAAAGGGGTTGGTGGTGGAGTTTGGGTGCTTGATGTTTGGCCGCGTTGGAACTAGGGCTTAGAGAGGAAAGGCGTGAGAACAGTGGTGGCTGGCATGGGCGGCTTGGGTGCTTTTATAGTCCCGTATAAGCAGCTCTGCAACGGTTTAGTCCCAAAACGGCTAGTTTTTACTGCAACGGCTAGGTAAAACGGTCGCCTGTTTTCACTGCGCAGCGACAGGAAGTTACCGTTGGAATCTGCCAACGGCTTTTTTTTCCAGTGTCCGCACTGAAGGCTGGGTGCTCTATTCGGACAGACGTTGTTCCCTGTTCGACGCGACGGAGTTGCTCGGCACTGATCGGGTTTATTCGATCCTGGACAAGTCTTGTTCGGGTGAACCATAACCTGTTCGGTCGCTTGTTACATGCCTTTGTAGCAGGAAAAATACCCTCTTCGTGACTTAGAGTCTCAAGAGGAAGACCCCACTCTAGTGAGTCCTTCCACTTGAGTCTCGGGGGCTAGCTGTCGGGGATTAAATTACGGCCCATTGCCATGGCCCACTCCCTGACGGCCCAATCGAACAGCCTACCAGGGCCCAGCTCCCTGGAAGGTTCTATCAGCCCATGTGCATCCCGCCGAAAGCGACCTCTTGGTCAACACGGTGCGAACGACCTAGGATTCTTGTTTGAGTCCTACTCGAACAAGAGTTCTCTGCCTACCGCGTGAAGACCCGGACGTGGTTTCCCAGATTGGATAAAGAGTCGTGATCCCCAAGATTAGGAGCTCACCTTATCCACCGAAGGTCATATTTGGCATGTATGAGTTCGTTACGATCTCGTAGTTAGCCCGGCCCGATATTCCCTCGGTAGGTCGGTTTGCTCTGTACTATATAAACAGGACCCCTTTTGGCGTTTAGGGGATCCCGGGCATTGAGTTTTACATCTTAGCTTCTAGCTTAGACCCTTAGCAGATAGATTTTCGCATACCACTCGCCGAGACCTGCTGATCTCACCGAGTTCCACTTTGTAATTCTCTTTGATATAAAGAAAGGCTGGACGTAGGGCTATTATCTCTCCCGAGAGGCCTGAATCAGGATAAAAACCTTTGTTTCCTGTTCGTTCCTGTTCGTGGTTGTTCGGCGTGTCTCCTATCTCCTCTTTGAAGAACCTTGGTTGACTTGGGTCAATATCCCAACCGTCGACAGATTGCCTTGGGCTAAAATGACATTCAATTTGTTGGCCTTTCGATAAATGACAACAGTCACTCCAATTTCTTCGACCGAAAGCATTTTTGGTATTTTTACTATTCCCCCATTCCTCATCATTTTTTCCTGATTTCGTGGATAAAATGACCAAAATACCCCTCCATATCTTCTTCTTCTTCTTCTTCTTCTTCTTCTTCTTCCCTCCCTCCCTCCTCCGGCATCTCTCTCTCTAGTGCGGTGGCACGAACATTGGGTGCTTGGCAGCCTGGTAAGGCGGCGAGGAGTGGGCGTGGAGGTCGGCCTCGACACAGTTGCTGTTGGCAAGGTCTGGTGAAGATGTGGTCACAGTCGGCAAGGTCTCGGTGGAGGTGCAATTTCTGGTGGCTAGGTCTCGACGGAGACGTGATGGCCCGAGAGAGAAAGAGAGTGGCGGCGAGCTGTGGAAGAGGTCCACGTGGAGGCGGCGGACAAGCGGATCGACGTGCCGGTAGGGGCGACCGGGTGGCGGCCAACTCGGGGGAAAGGAGGAGGGATAGAGGAGAAAGAAGAACGACCCGATCGCTTGAAGTTCAAAATTTGAGGGGTTTTTGTGGAAAAGTACTATACGAAGGTTGGCTTGGTCGAAACACGAATCTTCGTGCGGATTCGGTGGTCGCAGAGTTAACTGAAATTTCAGCTACCTTGGAAGATTCTTTACCGTTACATACGAGTACACGAGACAGAGAAGATGAGAGAGAGCCTAGCACAGGGAACTACAACACAACATTCACTTCATTTTATTGGCAAACGGCCGCCGTACGTGCCGGTGGAACAAACATGCGCCGCCGCTACTTACGTACATTATTCACGCAACCAGTAGTCCAGTACCACCACACTCCCGGCAAGCATGCACCGGCCCTCTCACATGGCGGCGGGAACGTCCGATCGAGCGACCTCTCACAGCTCAGATGGAGATGCTGTTGGGGATGCCCCTCGCCGACAAGCCGGCGGCGGCGCCCTTGGTGTCGGAGGTGTTGGGGTAGAGCAGGGTGTAGGGGAACTTGACCGGCCCGTTCCGGTTCTTGAGTTTGGGGTCCCCATTCATGGCCACCACGCGGCTCTCGATGCCCTCCAGCCTCTCGCCGAACCTCTTGAACGCCGCCAGCGCCTTGGCGTCCGACGTCCACTCCGGCGTGTCGCGCTGCCCGAGGTAGAGCTCGTCGGAGGAATGCTTGGACAGGATCTCCAGCAGCGAGATGCCGACGAGGGCCTGCATCTGGTTGGTGATGGTGCGGAGGAACACCTTCTCCGGCTCGCGCTCCAGCTCCGCGTACTCCTTCGTCCCGGGCTCCGGCATCGGCCGCCGGCTCACCGACGGCCGGTTCGGGTGGTACCCCGCGTACGGGTACTGCCCGAAGTTGACGGCGGCGTGCAGCGCCGACCCGATCCAGATGATGGTGGCGCAGGCCTTGCCCAGCTCCGCCACCGTCCGCATCTCCGGCCACCACGCCGCGTCCTTGAGGTCGCCGTGCCCGACCTCGCGCACCTCCTTCCACCACGCCTGCAGCTCCACGTCGCCCTGCAGCACGCCGTCGTCGGGATAGTAGATGGTCAGGTACTCCGCCACCCACTGCTCGATGGCGTCCCACACGGCCAGCCCGTCCGTCGCGTACGGGTAGTCCTCCACCAGAAGCCGCACCTTGCAGGGGCTCGACGGGTCCGCCACCGCCATGCCCCTGCATCACGCCACACTCGCACACGATGGGTCAGCATCCACGAAACCCACCAATGGATTTGCGCAACAAAAACAATGTTTTATGTGATGTTTTCATGATCGAGTTTTTTATGTGTGATTACGAGTCCTCTCACGAGGTAGATATCATGATTCATGAGACAAGCAGTGGTACTAGGTACCTCTTGATGAGATCGGCGGGGAGGGCCTGCTCGGTGAAGTTCCAGTCCTTGTACACGAAGGAGGACATCTCGAGCGCGAGCTTGCGCGGGAAGACGGTCATCTCGAAGATGCCGCCGGCGTTGACGAGCGACTGGCGCGCGAGCGCGTTGATGTTCATGGTGTCGCGGTAGTGCGGCTGGAGCAGCTTGTGCACGGGGTGCGCGGCGCTGAGCTGCCGGTTGGTCGCGAGCACGAACGGCTCCATCACGGCGTGCGTGTTGAGCCAGTGGCTGACCAGCTCGTGCCACCCGTAGTCGTTCACGTGGGCGTAGGCCTTGGCGAGCTGCCACACCCACGCCTCCACGCCGCTCGACGCCGGCGTGTGCACCTTGCTCGCCGCGGCGGTGACGCCGCCCCTTATCAGGGGCAGGCTCAGCTCGATGGCCACCGGCGCGAGCGTGCCGTCGCCGCGCAGGAACAGCACCGTCCGGGTCGCGTAGATGAAGTTGTTCTCCAGGCTGTTGATCTCCACCAGGTACGGCATGAAGCGGTCGTGGTAGTCCACGATGTACAGCTTGTTGCCGGACAGCGCCTGCTCCACCGTGAGGCCCTCGAGGTTCTTCTCGATGTGCGCCGCCGTGATGCTGCTTGTCTGGTCGCCGTACTTGCTTGGATCAAGAGCGCTTCTTGGAGGGAACACCTGCGACCAACGAGTTGCATGTTAATTATTGAGTAGGTGATGATGGGGGTTTTTGATATTCGAAATCAAAAAAATTATATATTGGATCCCACCGAGGGAGCCATTTTTTATTATCTTAAAAAAGCTAATATTTTGCGGCGAAGCAGAAAAATTTGCAAACCAACTTGGGTGCTGGGACTCAAAACCCACGGCCCATGCTTACAACATGTTCAAAAACATCTTTGAAGTACAACTTTAAAACATACACTAAAAAAAAAAATCCTGAAATACAACCTAAAAATTATACCTAACGAGCGAGGTGGCCCGCGCGTTTGCGCGGCTAGATTTGTTTTGGCATATAGAGTTTATCTATAACTTATAATCTATCTCTAATATATCAGATCTGATTTAGAGCTTATCTCTAATATATTATATCAACTTTAGTATTTAATCTGAATTTCTAATATTTTTCTAATCTAACCCGCATAGATCTTTTATTTTTTCTTAATTTATGTGAGAATTTCTTTGATTAATATAGGCCGTTATAATTTGGTCCCACCTTAGATCGAATGGTTAAAATAATCATATTATATTATCTTTAGTATTTAATCCGAATTTCTAATTTTTTCTTTTAATCTAAGCCGTTATAATCTAGCCCCCACAAAAATCAGCGTCATAGATCTTTTTTTTATTTATGTGAGAATTTCAATCTAGGCCGTTATAATTTGGCCCCACCGTTGATCGAACGATTGAAATAATCTGGATAATGTGGACGAATGTGGTGGCTTCTTTTTCCCCTCCTTTATATATATAATAGACTAGCTTATTTTTTCGACTAAGCCTTCCAAACATGCAGTTCTTAATTCAGATAGGTCCTTACAAACAAAATTGGTAAAACTCTGGTCAAATCTAATGGGCGTGGCCAATAAACCACACAAGTTTGTTTGCAAATTTCTAAAATTTTACCGAGGGTGACGATACAAGCAAAAACAAACGACATCCTTTTTTTGTGTTGCTTTTTGAACAAATTTGCAAATTTGTTGTGTCCGAAATGTCCTAATAGAAATTTGTTTGCTTCAACAATTTTGGACAAAATTACTTCAAATTTAAATGCACCAATTATTTTCGGGTGATGAACTTATTTTTATGAATTTGCTAAATAGTAGTTACCTATTTTTTCGTTTTGGAGTAGTCAAGTACCTTTTCAATTTATCTACATTAATTTTCCAATCAGCTCGACAATAGAAATTTAGTTATTTCATATTAAGAAATATTTACGTATTTAAGCTAACATTTTTTTAAAAAAAATCAGTGATTGACTAGTTTGTTGTTGGTTTTGTTATAAATTTGGTTTCGGAGTTTTATTTTTTTGGGTAGGCTAACTATGTGGATGTACTTTGTAACTTTCAATAGATTTTGGTATCTATGTTTTTTTTTTGTTTTTTAATATGTGTTGGCTAGTGTTGGGTTAGAGGCTACTAAAAAACTACTAAACCGCAATCACCCACTGATCCATTATTTTTATCGGACCCCACCGATCGATAGCGATAGCAACCATAACTGCAATAATTGTCCGTGCATGTGTATGAGTGTGTATCGTGGGTACTAGTTCGATCGGTACGTTATATTTGCACGGGGCGGTGATTCGACCGATCTTTCACTCACGGTGAGGCGCTTGATGATCATCGGGTTCACGCCGGCGACGATCTCCCTGGCGAACTCCTCGTCGGTCATCCATGCTTTCTTGTCCTCTGCACGCAAGCACAGTCACACTTATAATTGGCGCCGCCATCCACGGCGCCATGGTCATGGGCAGATTCGAGCTAGGAACGAGAATATATATATCTATTGATGCATATATATATACCCTTGATGATCTTGGGCATGGGGGGTTTTAGGATGTAGTCGCCGCCGACGGGGAGGAGGTCCTTGACGAGCTGGAGCGGGAAGTTCTTGCGCATCTCCTCGAGCGCCGGGATGTTGGGCAGCTTGAGGCCGCCCTCGTAGAGCTTGAGGACGTCGGCGAAGGAGTCGAACTCGCCGGGGGTGAGGTCCACGTAGGTGCGGATGGCCGGGATGATGCCGTCCACCAGCGCCTTGATGGAGTAGCCGAGGAAGTCCGACGCCTTGAGGTGCCCGAACCGCTCGTCGCGCGGCACGTAGATGTTCTCCAGCAGCGTCGGCCGGCTCTCCTTGCTGGGGTCTGAGGAGCAACACATGTCAGCCTCCCCCCGACGGCAGCTCACCGATCACATACTAGCTAGACGAGGGACGAGCTAACCCGGCTTTGATCCCAGGCATATACAAGATTTCTCATGCGTATTGATATCTGTGTGGATACTTGTTAATTTTAAGGCTTTAAGGGAAGGGACCAACTATTTCACAGACGCCTGCAATAAGTGTTTTTGTGCAGCCGTCTGTCAAAATCCCCAAGTTGCAGGCGCTGCCAAAAATTCCACTATCGCAAAACATTTTTTCCAATACATGAAAATATGGAAAAACAGTAGAAATTTTGTGGAATTTCTTGCGTCTGCATGATTTCGCAAATTATACGACCAAAAAATCTCTCGACATAAAAAATAGAAAACAAAATAAGATTTATAATAAATAGAACAAAATAATCTATAATAAACGAAAAACAAAATAAATCTATAATAGATCAGACCTCGCGCAAAAAATTCCACTATCGCAAAACATTTGTTCCAATAAATGAAAATGTGGAAAAACGGTAGAAATTTTATGGAATTTTCACTAATTGGGTGCTAATTAAATTAAAAAAATCAAAAATCAGAAAAAACAAAAAAATATTTAAAATGGGTTGATTAGGATTTTAGAAGAATTATGAAATTTTTTCTACGCAATTTGGACTCCGAATAAAATATATACATAAAAGAGAAAACTAAATGGAAAAAAATGAATCAATGCAACTAACTAGCAGCAGCCATGCGCCTGCATTCGCTGGTGAGGAACGGGCACTCGGCAGGCGCCTGCGCGTTTTGCTAAACCGCAGGCGCCTGCCAAATAGCATTCCCGTTAAGGGAAATCCTGTACTTTTATGTATGGGGAAACATTTGGCGACGAGGGACGGGTGAGAGAGGGAGGGACGGACCGGCGTCGGTGAGCTTGCGGCCGGTGCGTCCGCGCCTCGGGTAGGGGTGGTGCGGCGAGCCGCCGAGGGTGGGGCGGGGGTTGGCGCCGTCGCCGAGGTCGTTGTAGACGTCGTAGCGGTAGACGCGGTCGTGCTCCTGGTACGGGCCCTCCTGGTCGTCGCCCCTCAGGTTCCGCAGCTCGTCGTCGCGGTAAGGCCTCAGCGCCGCCGGCATCTGGCTCGGCAGGTACGTCTGCATGCGTACAAGCAATTCCAACGGCAAAATCGATCAGATGCAATAATACATGTGTAATTGTTGGCTCGACGCGACGGAGATTAACCAATCGAGATGAGCTGTCGTACGTCGTTGGCGAAGAAGACGCGGTTGTAGCGGTACTTGGAGGCGGGGTAGACCCAGGAGTTGGCGACAAAGAGGACGGGGCCGCGGCCGGGGACGTGGTTGAGGGTGATGGTCTTGAGGAAGAACTCGGTGGAGTGGTTGTTCTTCACGATGATGGCGCCCGGCACGCCCAGCTTCTCCACCTCCCACTCGAACGTCACCCCGAACTTGGTCTCCCCCGCCGTCAACAGCGGCAGGCTCGTCAGCCACTGCTCCAACCCCGCCTCCGCGCACACCTTGCCGCGGTTCCCGTTGTCTGCACACACGCGCGTTCGCACTGTTAGAAAATCGGACCTGATGCGATCTAGAAACACGATACCAGAGACACAATATTTGGTAACACGGTGTTGATCTCGGAGAAGAGCCAGATCATTGACGGACCATTAGTTGACAGGATCGCAGTAGGCTCCAACACATGCGTGTCGGAGTTAATTGATTAACGTCCATGCTTATACCTACTTCGTCCACACACACAGAGGGGGAATCGAGCGAGCTGATCAGTGCTCACTGGTGTCGACGACGGTGGAGCTGATGAGCTGGCAGGTGACGCCGCGGCCGAGGAACTCGGTGATGCCGTCGATGACGGTGGCGCCGAAGTCGGTGAGGTCAAGGACGTTCTTGCGCATGAGCACAACCGAGCCCTTGAGCCGGGCATTCTTGTTGCCCGTCAGCTCGCCGATGATCCCGCCCAGCATCTTCAGCTGGTAGCTAGGTGCACTATGGTAGTATAGTATGCACCTTAATTGGAGATAGTGACTAGCTAGTGAGTGGCCGAGTAGTGAGAAGCTGTGGATGTTGTGTGAGCGCTTCAGAGTGACCCGGCTATTTGTAGAGGGACGATCCAGCAGGAGACTGACGTCGGGCATGCACACTGTTTACGCTTCGAGCTTCGACCTGGTCATTGAGGGAACAAGACAAAATTCCAATTATGCACATGCTAGCTTAGGGATAATGAATGGGCATCGAAAGGTAGTTGATATTTTCTGGACCGTTCCAACTCTTTCATTCTAAAACAGTAGTCGTTTTAAGCATTGTTATGTTCTTTAAAATATTACTTTGATTATTAAAAACTGTTACAATCTATCTATCTATCTATCTATCTATCTACTCTATATATAAAGCAGAGTTAAAGGGAGCCACCACATTAATCCTAAAATCCTAGAAATTCCTACGTTAATCGAAAAATAGTAGAAATTCTCGTATTAATCGTAGAAAAAAGAAAAAAAACTACATCGTTCAATATGGATACCATTATGTAAATCTAACTATCAATATTGAAAAGATTAAAAAGATAACTACTAAACCTAATCTAATATATTAGAGATAAACTCTAATAATAAACTCTAATATATTAGAGAGATAAACTCTAATATATTAGAGATAGATTGTGAATTGTATATATATATTAGTAAAAGTGCCGGTCAAGAAAACCTCATTTAGAGGAGATTAACGAGGAGGGTGATTTTTGCAGAGTTAAACGGAGCCACACATTAATCATAAAATCCTAGAAATTTCCACGTTAATCGAAAAATAGTAGAAATTCTTGCATTAATCGTAGAAAAAGAAAAAATCTACACCGTTCAATATGGATACTATTATGTAAATCTAACCGTCAATATTGAAAAGATTAAAAAGATAACTACTAAAGCTAATCTAAATCTAAACTACTCTATAATTGAGCAGTTGGCCTAGATCCAACTACAAATCACTTCCGTCTATTTCCTCAATCCAACATCCAACGGCCATAATTTTTCAGAAGTTTGCTACCAAGTATAGAACATGGACTCTTGGCTCGATACGTATAGACTATGGACTCTTGCCCATAACTCGATATGTATAGACCACGGACTCTTGCCCATATATACATATATGTAGAGACCACGGACTCTTGACTCGATACGTATATACCACGGACTCTTGACTCGATACGTATATACTACATACTCTTACGCATAATTCGATACGTATAGACCACGGACTCTTGCCCGTATATACATATACGTAGAGACCACAGACTCTTGACTCGATACGTATAAACCACGGACTCTTGACTCAATACGTATAGACCACGGACTCTTGCCCACAACTCGATACGTATAGACCACGTACTCTTGCCCTTGCCCATATATACATATACCTAGAGACCACGGACTCTTGACTCGATACGTATAGACCACTGACTCTTGACTAGATACGTATAGACCACGGACTCTTGCCCACAACTCGATACGTATATACCACGGACTCTTGCCCATATATACATATACATGGGATTAATTTTTATTTTCTCATTATAAATCTTCCTAATATTTTTTACTAATTCTTTCTAGACTATATCTAACAGACTAGCACAATATACTATAAAATGGGGGCAGACACGTACACCCCAATCATACATACTCATACATATGAAACGTCTGCCCGGATCGGGCGGTGGAATAAATTCAGGATTCCGTATAGAAGTAGGAGTACTACGTATCTCTCTTGAGAATACGCTCCAGCATCCTCCTCTCCATGTCAATGCCTGCGGACGTATACAACCTGTTAATTAAGCTTGCAGTACGGTACATAACAATTGTGATGCACATATATAATTATAGTTTACAACCTGACCGGCTCATCGAGAGAACGCATCGCTACTTTTAATTAAATGAGTAAGGGTCACATGTATTTATGCGTACATCCATGTACAGAATTGATTTGTTAATAAAAAATAATTATTTGCATGTTATTGCACCCGTTAATTAATCTATATTTGTATCTATATCCTGATTATCTGTTATTTAATTTTGCTTGTTCAGATGTTTCATAAGATGAGCCACGTTAATATCAACCGAATGAGACAACCAATGCAATAAGGAATGTTCCTACACCAGCTCTATATAGATATAGATATAGACAAATAGAAAAAATTGCACATGTCCTAAATGTTACTTCTTTCTACAAATTGTTGATATCAGCATTGCTCCGACGTGCTTTGCACGTGCACGCTTGCTAGTTAGAGATAGATTGTGAGTTGTATATATATTAGTAAAAGTGTCGGTCAAGAAAATTCATTAAGAGGAGATTAACAAGGAGGGTGATTTTTGCGGGGCCGGATTATAACGGCTTAGATTAAAATAAAAATATTAGTAATTCGGATTAAATACTAAAGATGATATAATATAATTATTTTAGTCGTTCGATCAACGGTGGGACTAAATTATAGCAGGCTAGATTAATCAAAGAAATTCCCACATAAATCAAGAAAAAAATAAAAGATCTATACAGCTTAGATTAAAAAATATTAGAAATTCAGATAAAATACTAAAGCTGATATAATATATTAGAGATAAACTCTAAATCGGATTTGATATACTAGCGATCAAATATGAGTTAGAAATAAACTCTATATGTCAAAAGAAATCTAGCCCCGCAAATGCGTGGACCACCTTGCTCGTGTATTTATAAAATACAATAATATTAAAATATCAAGAAAGTTCTTTTCAAAATGATTATATCTATATGCTTATTATATGCTCGATCTAAAGAGTTTTAAAGTTTTTAAGGGATAAAGTTTTAAGTTGGCTAGCGCCAGGCGTCCGCGCTCCGTCCGGACCTGCCAGCGCCATCGGATCGATGGACACCGCTCCGATCCAACGCTCCCCGCAGCGACTAGCAAGCGCACGTACAGTGACTAGATAACTAGCAGTCGGTTGATCAATTTTCCAAATAAATTTCTGATTTTTGTATAAAATTCAAACAGTGTTCAAAATGCGTGGAATAAATTTCATAATTCTTCTGAAATCGAGAGCAACCCATTTTAAATACTTTTTGAATTTTTTTTACTTTTTCAATTTTTTTGATGTGAACTAGGAGAATGCACGTATGAAACTTACATCTATACTAGCGAAACTTGGCCGTGTTCTGATAAAACCTGATGAAACTTGTATGAAACTTCGATATAACCTGATGAAACTTGGATGAAACCTGTTGAAACTTGATTGATGTCGACGGTTGAGATAACGATCTCAAGTCGCTAAGGTTCTTGAAGATTGAGATAGGAGACACGCCGAACAACCACGAACAACCACGGACAGGGAGACGAGAGTTTTTATCCTGGTTCAGGCCTCTCGGGAGAGATAATAGCCCTACGTCCAGCCTTTCTTATATATCAAAGATGATTACAAGAGGTGGCTCGACGAGACGAACAAGTCTCGGCGAGACTATGCGTGTACGAGTGCTAAAGCTCTAAGCCAGATGCTAAGACGTGAATTGGATTCAGATGATGGCCCCCCTCAACACGCTGTAGGGGCCTTGTTTATATAGTGCAGAGCAAACCGACCTACCGAGGGAATATCGGGCCGGGCTAACTATGAGATCGTAACGAACTCAGTACATGCCAAATATATCCTGAGGCAGATAAGGCATACTCCTAGTCTTGGGGATCACGACTTCTATTCCAATCCGAAAAACCACGTCCGGGTCTTCACGTAGCCGTGCAGAACTCTTGTTCGAGTAGGACTCAAACACGAATCCTAGGCCATTACGCTCCGTGCCAGCTAAGGGCTGTTCGGCAGGATGCATATGGGCCTGATAGAACCCTCTCAGGGAGCTGGGCCCTGGTAGGCTGTTCGAGTGGGCCGTCAGGGAGTGGGCCATGGCAATGGGCCGTGATTTTATCCCCGACAATTGACCTGATGAAACTTGAAGAAACTTGGATGAGACCTGTCGAAACTTGATGAAACTTGCATTAAACCTGATGAAACTTGACAGTTCGGCAAGTTTAACGAATATGAAATCCAAGTTTCAGTAGGCGAAAACCCAAGTTTCACTAGGTGAGTTTGAAGAGTTATATGGCAACATATATCTTGTTTTGTTCGTAAAAATACGAGGAACACATTGGCGCAAACGGTTTTTTGGATTGGAGCACCCAGTCAAAATTTATGGTCGCCGAAAGAAAAAAAAATCCTGTGGGCCCCACCCCTGCATGTGCACAGTGTACGCGCATGCTACGCGGGAGTCCGGATGCGCCGGACTCCTGGACTGTAGCCTTTCCGAAGTTTTAAATTATAGGATAAAAAAAAGAGTACTATTCTAGAATGTAGCGATCGAGTACTTCCTAACCCGAGCGAACTAATCATTTTTTTTCTCTATACACATGCATGTCACACACAGTTGCCTTGTTCTTTTCAGCGTATCATACCGTTGCGTATTATTGTAGCAAATTTTGTTATTTTTATATAGCCTATATGTTGTGATAATTTGTAATGATTTTTTCGTGGCTGTTAGTAATCCTTCCAAAGATTCTAAACCTATTTTTTAATTTTTTTTTATAATCTTTAGACCTCATTTAGAGAGCTCTCAAATTTGCTATAGTATTACACCAACGCAACGATACGCTAAAAAGACCAAGGCACTATCAATATGGAGTGTATATATATACTGCGCTGTAGAGAGACAATGAAAGTTGAGTTGGTTATAGCGTGAATGTCATCCCACCTGTAACACGAGCGATTGTAATAAGAAATTCGTCTCTTTCTCTCGCAAAAATTCATAATATTTATATCATTAGTTTGTTTGTCACACGGTATGTACATGTTTACAATATGTAGACTATCTGAGTCTGACAGTGGGTTAGGACAGTAAATCCATAAACCCCTCCTATTTATCAAATTCACGCATGACAAGTCTTTCTTCTTTCCTCTTTAAAAGCTTCCTCACTTCTTTTCTTTGGTTTCCTCTTCATTCTTCTCCTCTTTGATCTCCCCTTTTGTCTACTTCCACGCCCCCCAGTCCCTTCCACCAACGCTCGTCATTGACCTTTGCTCGTCATTGTGTCACCCATGTAAAGCAACACACAACATTGCTAGGGACAAATAGAAGTGAAACCCGGTATGGCTCCACAGGGAATCCGGCACCATGATATGATACTAGGCCCAGACTAGTACCTCATGATGGACAATTAAACGGCTATCATCGTTGGCATTCCATTATTATTCAAAATAACGGAGTATTGCAAAGTAGCATCATAAGCTATTACAATAAGATAGGTATTACCAAATATTAAGAACGAATAACAAGAACATCAGAGCAGTAACAGCCTTCAGCGACGATATCCAAGCAATTAACCTGGACACCCGCAGCTAGTCCTGCACACCTGAGTTCGGACCCTCCTGATCCTGATCAGACTTGCAACCTGAATAATAAAATTTATCCGCGATAGATATAATGAGTACGTAGTTACCCAGCAAGCAATTCTTAACAAATGTATGCGATGACAAAGACAAGGAGTATGTTATTTTACCCAAAACATTATTCTAGTCAAATTTAATTGACCAATTTTTATTGAGTGAATACATAATTATAAGCGGTATCAAGAATCATCAATGGAAGGTGTGTCTCACACCAGGCCAATCCCAGCCTATTCTAGTCAAGTTCAATTATCAAACAGGTGAATCTACATGTGCAAACCTCTCACCTCGTACATGACCGTGGACACGGCTATCATGATAGTTTTAACTCTGCAGAGTGTGTACAAATTTTTCCACAAGCCTCGTCTCATCCAGTAGGAGATACGGTATAAGACTTTTTCGGCCTACTACGCCCACCACTTAGCATGCCCTTTCTTTTGGTTTCCCCGGCCCCGCCGGTGTCTGCCGCGATAGGGCGCCTACTACTTCTGGACACCACCCGTGGGTCGTTCCCCATTTAAGCCATTCGGTCTCAAGAACGGACTTATCCCTCAGGTATAAGCGGCCATACCATCCCCTGGGACAAAGGCCCGAACCATAACCGACCAGCCTGCGAGCAAGTGGTTAATAGGTTTCGTAGGGTACTAAGCCAATGCCGAAGGCATAAGTGGATGTACGGTAAGGTTTGGTCTAGCAATACACAAGCTTGAGTCCTTATTAGAGGAGACCCTCGAATCTCCACCACAGTCCTAGAACCATCACTGCCGAGTCTCCCCCAAGCAATCTACACTAGTTTTAGTTGTTTAGGTTTAACCAAAAACACCATCATGAGGCATACGCCTCACAAAGGCACATTTTATAGTGATAATCCAATGCAATCCGAACATCTAGTCAAAGGATAGGTTAAGGAACAGTAAAGGGTTCATCAAATGAGGTCTAGTCATGCTAGTAAATGGCTAGCATGAATAAGGCACACACACTATTCTAATATTCATGCAAAGATGAAATACGAAAATTAAAGACGATTAAGCCCCCTCCGTCCAAAGACTGTTGCCCTAAATCATAGCCAAGATATCACATACTTTTGGAGATAGTAAAACATAGAGAGGAATATGCAAACAACTAGTGCTTGCCTGGTAGCGATCGGCCTCGCAAGGAATTGTAGGCATTAATGATCAACATTGTACGCGGCGACGTCTCGGTTCAAAGTCTGAGCCTTGATGATCCTCCAAGGGTACGTCGGTGCTTATGGCTCCAGGGTTTCTGATGGCGGTGTCCTGACCTAAACCCTGGTCTTGACTATCTTCCAACAATTATTAGACACTCACGACTCCGATAAAAAATACCAGTACGATCTACACGCAAAACGAGATGCAAACCAATAAACCATAGCAAATATATTTTAATAAAAGTAATAAGCAAGATAGTGCCTCGGTCTTTAAAACACACATCAGATCTTTGCGAATCCCGATTGGAATTTCCCTTCAACAGCGTCGCTCGGTGCATGCCTCGTGAAGTCGGCGTCGACAACACGCAAAATGAGGCGCTCACAAAAAAGGTGACTGCAAACATAATTCAGAAAAATACGAAATAATTCCTGTAGGTGGAATAAAGTATTAGAAGGCTAAGGAAATTGGTTTGCGATGAATCGGACCTTTGGTTTAGGAGATACGAAATTCAAAAGAGGCACTATTCAAATGAACAGTACCCACTAGTCAAAAAGGGGATAAAATCATCAAATCCCCTTTTCCCCTTCTCCACAGCCACATGCTGAGAGAGAGAAAGAGAGGGGGAAGAGAGCATCACGGGAGAGGGAGATGGCCGGCTACCAGCAGCGGCTCGGGTAGGGCTTCCCGGCTGCGCGGCAAAGGGGAGGCGGCGGCACGACGGTTCCATGTGGCAGCGCGGCGGCGGCGTCGGGTGAGGCTCACAGGCCATGGGCGGTGGCGGTAGCTGTCTCTGTATGCACGATCCGGCGGCAAAGACAAAGAAGTCGACGCAATGCTGGGGGCAAGACGCGGCCTTGATCGGAATGGAGGCGGCACGGCGGCACTTGGTGGCGGCGGCACTTCGGCAAGGGCGGCGACGCGTACCAGCCTAACGGCACGGCGGCTCGGGTGGTGTGCGGTGGTGGGTTCGGCCAGCGACGGCTAGGCGCGCTCCGATCTGAGGTGGCGGTGGCGGCGGTTGCGGCTCGATGAGGACGACGGCTCGGCGTCCTTGTCCAGTGGCGGCGACACGACGGGTGGTGGATGGCGCTAGGGCTCGGCTGGCGGCGGCTTGTGGATGCGATCTGCTTGGGGTAGGGTTCTGCAGGTTTATATAGAGGCTGGGTTCTGAGGTAAATCTGGGTTTGGGCTTAGAGCCCAAATTGGTTGGATGAGGGCCGTGGGTAGGGGTTGAACCGGACTAGAGTTCGGCACGAGCATGACTCGGTTCCATCAATGTGACCATTGGTCGAGCTAGGGTTAGAGGTCAGCTAATACGAAAAGGGTTCAGAGAGGAGAAAGACGGTGCCGACCAGATTGGAAAGGCGGTGGCCAGAGCTAGATAGCGCTTAGGTTGATCAATGGGCTCGGGTGGTTGGATTAGGACTCTAGGCCCAATCCGGGTAGGATCTAGGTAAAAGTAGAGTCCTGACACTCGAGGGGGAACAAAGTTTCTAGAGGGGTTTGTGGCTGAACTTGGAGGATAGGTCGGTGGGTATGGAGATTTGGACCTAGCGTAGAATTTTTTGTTAGAGCCGAACCGCTCGTGATACGGATTTGGGTTGGGCCTTGGCACGAGCTTAGTTTGACACGGGCCTCGCATGCTGTACTACACCGATATGCGTCCACTTTGGAGTGAAACCGATAATTGGTAGCCAATGAGTGAGAGCGATGGATAGGTAGGTGGAGCCATGGACGTTGAGGGAAGAGAGATGAATTGAGAGAATGAACGGAGATAAATGGGAAAGCAATTAATAAAATGAGGGTTTCTTTGTAAATATCATTGAAAACAAAGGCTAAACAAAGCATAATTTTTTGAGTAAAGGGCAGAAGAACTGTCATCTATTCAAAATTTAGAAAAAGAGTTAATTACATGGGGTTATAGACCCCAAAACAGAAGGGATCTACATTACAAGCTTTGCACCCGCCTCCATCCAAAGGCGGTTGTCAATATGTCATCTAACAAATAAATGAGAACAATATTAGGGGCGTTCGACGCGTCGAAAAATACTCGTGTTACACTCAAGCCAAATATGTCAAAGGACGGTTAGAATGACCGAAATGATTCCTCTATGTGTTTGGGTGTTGCGGAGAACCATGAACCACCAAAGCTGCAAATCAACTTAATTTTTTTAGTTACGGAGGGGGAAAAGGCGTATACAAATTTTGGATCACACCAACCGGACACACCCAACTGATTTCCAAAAAAAAAAACACGAAGATAATTGGGCAGATCAAAGATATGCTAGAAAAATCGTGCAAAGATATGCTAGGCACGAGTCACGACGAAAACGCTGAGTTCATCCGCATGTGGGTCCTCGATTCTTGAACTTAGCCGGGCGGCCTGGCTTGGCTCCCTGCGCCGAGCCGCCGATGCGCCCTGCGCGCGCGCGCAGGATCATTTTGCTCGCTGCTTCGCGCCGCGCCGCGCCGCTCCTGCGCGGCTGCGCGGCGCCCATCGGGAGCGTGCCTCGTTTCCAACATGGCTGGGCTGGATCCCCCTATACATCAACTCAACTACCACGTACGACGCATAGTACGTGCCCGCATGGGCGCTCGGGACTAGGATCCAACTTGCGAATTATAGAACGCCCTTACTGACGGGGCCAAAATCTGCTTACCTTTGAAACCCGTCTCATGGACAAAGACTAGTCCCCGAACAAATACTTGGTGCACACATCACTTAATTTGGATCATCACATACAATAACATAAGAGTTGTATTACAACAAAAGGGTATTGCCAAGTGCATATACCAAACTTGCAATTCTGATCGACAAAAGTTTATATTACAAAGAAAAGAATTGCCCGTAAAGCGGAAGTCGCGCTATGACATTAGTGATAATCCTAGACTAAGCATGCAACTTCCGGACTGTAGGAGAGCTTAATGTCGGTCTCGAGACATCAAAGGCGGGATCGCCTTCCTCATGGCACGCGTAATCCCTTCATCCGGTCTTGGTAATCTAAAAGAGTGAGTGTGTGCGAGGGTTAGTGCAATCAAACCGCACTAGCAAGTTAACACCATCCTTAATGCATAATAGTGATTAAGGCTTTATAGTAGAGGTTTGGTTACTTTGTTTGCAGGAATGCCGCTTTTGAAATTACATATATAAAAGCCTAAACCTAGCGGTTTTTGAAAGAACATCTCCAAAAGATGTCGAGGAAAGAAGATATCAAGTTTCTTAACTCGTAACCCATTCCACCCAAGTGCCACCCTTGCCACCCGGACTTTCCTCTTATGCCACACAGCACGCTTTCACTCGCATCCCATCTTCTTTCTCCCACCATCATTCCGGTCGGCAAACCCGTTCATGGACCCGTCTTCCCGAAGTTTATATGAACTAGTGACCTAATTCCAACTCAATGATCGCCAGATCACGGATGGAATTGGCCACCGGCGCCACCCCAAAGTTGACGATGTGTCGATCCATTCACCTAGTATTACGGAAGGCTAAAACTCCGCCTTTACCTCAGGATATTTTGGCAATTAGTTAGGCCCTTTAAGGCGTATGCTCCTCGAGCTCATGTATTTCGCACAGATCATTGGTCCCATAGACCCGCCAATCCTGCGCTCCGCGCGATGGCCACGCGTTGTGGTGTAGGGGACCATTGATCACACACAGTACAATGGCCGACGGTAATCCGCTGTGCCCACGCATGGACACCCTCCGACGAGCCCAAACTCCATCCTGGTTCCACCTTCCTCGCATGCCTCTTACATAGGCATATCGTGCACATCCTCCGGGTCCACCCCGCCCATCACCCTTCTCTTCCATCATCCCCAACCACATTTCCCGCTTCCACACACCTGCACAATACCCATCCACATTTCCGTATCCACACACCCGCATAATACCCCATCCACAAAGAATTCAATCATGCAACACAAAATCCATCATGATCAAGGTATGTAATGTGTCATGTCCACCGGTAAGTTTTGGCTTACCAAACAAGGGATTGGTTACTCGATTAAGTCAAGAGACCTAAGCATGTCTAAGCGACTTTTACCAAGACTAGAAAGTCTAAATATTTTATATTTTATGTGGACAATAATCAATCATGATATCAAGGAATCATGTAAGTTGAAAGCATATTCATCAAGGACGTGGCATGATATTATCATGATTAACAAGTAGGCATTATCAAATCATAGCAAGCATGCACTTTATATTTCAATCAAAATACTTTATCAAAACTGGGTAGGAGAATGAGCTAGGGTGTTAACTCGCCTTGAGGATCAGATGCAAGTACTTGGCTAGCTTCCGGATACTCTTCCTCTAGGACAGGTCCTCTCGCTTAAGAGTAATAATCACGAATTACGGATATTCTACATAAATTATGAATGCGCGTTTAGGGCTAGATGTTGGTCGCGAACGGAAATACTAAACTAAGGGCCTGGAGTTTGATAGGGTCAAAATTACCACAATACCCTTAAGTATAATTCTATATGGAAAAAGTGAAATTATCTATATCTATGTCTTCTTTAATATGTTGAGAGTCTCTTCTATAGGCCAGATCTTGATTTCATAATTTTCCCAGGGTGTGAAGTCACTATACTATTTTCTAGAATTTTATGGGAATTTTCCTAGGTGATCTGCTATTTTTAACAAATGATAAGGCTTTTACGGTATTTGTTATACAATTAATTGTCTGGAAAATCAGTTGGAACAGTAATGGGCCGAGCCTAGAACTGTGCAGCACGCGCGAGGCAGCAAAGCCCGCGTAGCAGAGCTGTGTGCTGGACCGAGCCGGCCCAATTGACCAAAGGCCCAGCCACGGCGCAGGCACGCCCGAAGTGGCGACGTCGAAGGCGCATTTCCGGAAGGCGCCTCCACTTACCCTGACACGCGGGACCGAGGACCCACTCGCCAGTGTCTCAGCTTCATGCGAACGCAGCGGCTTGGAGAGGGAGGGACTGACGCCTGGGACCCACCGGTCAGCGACTCGGCTCTTGTGTGAACCGTAGACCGATGACGTCATTGATGACGTCATCGTCGTCTTCCTCGCGACTGCGCGCGAACCGTACGGCAAAACCTCGGCTCGCCGGCGCTACAGGGCATATCGCCACGTGTGCATGCTACCTACGGCTTCAGTTCGACGACGCGGTCCTAATGGTACCAACGGCACGGACAGTGGTGCCCAAATACGGCGGCGACATCGCCGGCGGCGGCGGTACGGCTCGGCTAAGCATGGCGACGGCGCTAGCATCTGGTTTTGACTAAATTGAAGGGTGCTCAAGCTTCGGGACGGCACAAGGAGGCTTACCGCGGCCTTAGCGAGGACGGAGTGGCTCTGGTTCGTCTTGGCGACGAGCGACCCCGAGGCGGTTCCGAACAGGGCAACGGCGGCGAGGCAACTCCGGCGATGCACTGGCCAAATTTATTGAGGGGAAATGACCGCGAGAGGATGAGGATGCTACAGCCGGAAGGAATCGGGAAATGACGTACCGTGGTTGAAGAGCTCGTCAGCGACCGAATGGACGAGATCAACTACGGCGAGCGATTCCGGTCGGCACAGTGACTCCGGCGGCTCGTGCGTCTGTAAGCAAGCTCAGGGCGACCTTGCGAACATGTTGGACGAGTAGTAGAGGCTAGGTTGTGGCGCAATCGAAGGAAACCGTGAAACGTTGCTTGGTTTAGGTCTTTTATAGTAGCTCGGGGCGGTGGAGGCGGAACCCAGCGACGCCAGCGCACGGGGGCTTAAGCGGCGTCGACCAGGTGTAGGAACTCCTTCACAGCTTGGCTATTGGACCCCTACGTGAGGTGGAGCACTGGGTGAAGCGGTGCTGACCGCGAGCAGAGGATAGGGGCGAGCGACAGGGCAGGGAGAGAGAGACAGTGAACTGGGAGAGGTGGGTTGGCTGAGATTCGCCCAAGCTTGGCCCAAGAAAGCCCAATCCGAATGGCTTTAATGATTTCCATCTATTTCCATTTCGATTTTTGAATTCTAGCAATTTTTTTATATTTAGAATTTTGAATTTGAATCCTAGCTTGGATGAATTTTTAAAATTGGCGCAATTTGGGGTGTTACTGTGCTCTACCCCTTAAAATAAATCTCAATTCGAGATTTAGAGGCGCATCAGAAATAGATGTGGATAGTTTCGTCAAGATAATCTTCCGATTCCCAAGTTGAATGATTACCCTGCTGATTACTCCACTGAACTCTAAACATTTTGATACTTTTCCGCCGGGTTTGCTTATCCATAGTATCCATAATTTTCACCGGATATACAGGGTATGTGAGAGTTTCAGATATTGGGTTCTTAGAAACATCCACTGCCTCTTCCGGTAGACGCAAACACTTTCTCAATCGGGATACGTGAAAGACATTATGAACACCACCCAAATCTGGAGGTAATTCAAGTCGATATGCTACTAATCCTTTTCTCCGTAATTTTATATGGTCCAATAAACCGAGGTGCTAATTTTCCTTTTGCTGAAATCTTTGACCTCCTCTTAAAGGGACACTTTCAAATACACATAATCTTCAAAGTTGAAATTTATAGCTCTTCGACGCTCATCAAGATAGCTCTTTTGTCGAGACTGTCTTGTCAACAATTTTTCCCAATAATCTTGACCCTTTCTTCGCTTCCTTTAGAGAATTAATGCGAATACTTGTCCATCTCCTACCTCGGACCAATATAAAGGTGTTCGCATTTTCGTCCATAGAGCGCTTCAAATGGTGCCATCTCAAGACTAGTCTCGATAACTATTATTATAAGAGAACTCGATATGGCAACCATTTCTCCCATTCGATGGAGAATTCCAAGCAAGAAGCTCTTAGCATATCTTCGATGATTTGAATAACTCTCTCGATTGACCATCCGTCTGTGGGTGGAAAGCGATACTAAAACTCGATGAGTTCCGAGAGCACTTTGCATCTTATTCCGTAATTGAGAAGTGAATTGAGTCCTCGATCGATATAATCCTTTTGGCACTCCGCGCATACATAATCCTTGCCCGATAAAGATCTCGCTAACTTTTCACCGTGTAAGTACTTTTAACCGGTAGAAAATGCGCTACCTTAGTTAATCTATCCACGATGACCCAAATAGAATCAAATCCAGATTTAGTTCGAGGAAGTCCCACTATAAAATCCATAGTGATCTCATCCCATTTCCACTGGAATTTTGATGGGTTGTAGAAGTCCAATGGTCGTTGATGTTCAACTTTAACCATTTGACAATTATGACACTTCACTGTATTCCGCTATATCTCTTTCATTCTAGGCCACCAAAATCGACACTTCAGATCATGATACATTTTGAACTCCTGTGGTGAATAGAGTATGGTGTATCATGGGCCTCCGATAGGATGGTTTGCTTTAAGTTCTCATCATGCGCACGAAAATCCGATCGTGCATCCATAATATTCCATTATCATCCTGCTTAATCTACCCCTTAGTTCTCATTCATCGATTTTAATCCTTTCTGCTTGGATGACCTAACTGTATTTCCTTGATCCGACTCATCAAAGTTGGTCGCAATTCCAAGTTGGCTATATATCCTTCTTCCACCAAGTTTAGATTAAACCTTTCCATATCCTTGAGAAGAGACTCGCATTTCGATAATTGCAGATGATAACATTGAGCCTTTCGCTTAATGCATCGGCAACTACATTTGCTTTCCCTGGGTGGTACTGAATATTAAGATCATAATCCTTAATCAACTCCATCCATCTTCTTTGACGCATATTTAAATTCGATTGTGTGAACACATATTTCAAACTCTTATGATCCGAATACACGTCACATTTCTGTCCCATCAGGTAATGTCTCCAAATTTTCAGAGCATGAACCACCGCGGCTAACTCCAAATCATGTGTTGGGTAATTCTCTTCATGCTTTCTTAACTGCCGAGATGCATAAGCTATGACTCTTCGGTCTTGCATTAGGACGCATCCTAATCCTTGCTTGGATGCATCACAATACACTTCGAACTTTTTACTGGTGTCAGGGGTAGCCAATACAGGGGTTCGGGTTAACCTATTCTTCAATTCCTGGAAACTCTCCTTACAAGTTTCGGTCCAGATGAATGGGACATCTTTTCTAAGCAGTTGAGTCATGGGTTTTGATATTTTTGAGAAATCCTGAATAAATCTTCGATAATATCCTGCCAACCCTAAGAAACTTCTGACTTCAGTGGTATTTGTAGGTGTTGGCCAATCCGCAACTGGGGCTATTTTTGACGGATCTACTTTAATTCCTTCGGCCGTAATGATATGTCCAAGAAAGCCTACGTCCTCAATCCAGAACTCACACTTACTGAACTTAGCATAGAGTTTATATTCTCTCAATTTTTCCAAAGACTAATCTCAAGTGTTCAAAGATGTTCTATTGCATTCTTGGAGTATATCAGATATCATCAATAAATACCACTACTTAACTTGTCCAAGAACTCCATGAGAATTTTGTTCATGATGTTGACAAAATGAGCAGAGCATTAGCTAAACCAAAAGACATAACTAAATACTCAAAAAGTCCGCACCTAGTGGTGAAAGCCGCCTTAGAAATGTCTTCCTTCTTCATCTTCACTTGGTGATAACCAGAGCGAAGATCAATTTTCGAGAAACATTTAGCTCCCTTGAGTTGATCAAAGAGATCATCAATCCTTGGCAAAGGATATTTGTTTTTGATGGTAACGGCATTAAGAGTTCGATAATCCACTACTAATCTTCGACTTCCGCCCTTCTTGTCGACGAACATAGTCAAGTAACCCCACTAGACGAACTTGGACGAATCAATCTTGATTTCGCAACTCTTCCAGCTTGCTTCTTCGCTCAGCTAGCTCTACTGTGATTCATCCGATAGTAGGACTTATATATTGGAGCCGTTCCGCACTAGCTCTATGGCAAACTCCATATCTTCACCTCTATCAAAGGAACCCCGGTAGCTCTTCGAAAGACATCTAGATACTCTCTTACTATCGCTACTTGAGATGGGAGCTCAGTTCTCAAGTGCCACATAGCTCGGTTCCAGACAATAGGCTTATCAACCTTCCATTTCATATCATATCCTCCTGGCCTAATAAGATGTACTTCCCGCTTGGCACAATCTAGAACTCCCTGATAATGCTTCAGCCAATCCATTCCAATAATAACATCTATTCCTTGGTAGGGTAAAACTAAGAAACTAAAATTAAGCCTATTCTTTCCTTTACTGATATTTTCCCAAGGACAAGCTTTATTAATCACGCACCGATCCTTCGGGTTCTTATGGATACCGCTTATTTAGTGGAAATGTATCTAAACCATGTCCGCTTCACACACTCTTCGTTATAAAAGTATGAGATGCACCGTAATCAAAAGTACTTGAACAGTCAAGGCGTCGAGAATGAACGTATCCATCAAAACTCCGGTGGCTTTTTCGCTTCCACGGCATTCATATGATGTAATTGGTCATGATTCTCGATTGTCAGTGGAGCAGATTATGATTGCCACGACCTCTTCCACGCCTTGTGGGATAGGAGCACGTGGGAGGCCGATTAACGTGAACGGCCTATTCTCAGGACAATTTGCTATAAAATGACCAGGCTGATTACACTTGAAGCAAAGCTTAGGAGACCCAGAATCAGCACTGATCGTCCTTTGTTGAGGATTATTCTGCCTATATGGGAAGTTACTGGCTTGACTAAATCCTTGACTTGAGGATTGTTCTGGAGATAAATACCGTTGAGTCTGTGAGTTGTAAGGCCTTTTAGATAGAGGCGGCCTTGGCATAGGCGGCCTACTCGATCCAGAACTTCCTTGAGTGGTCAACCTCCTTTTTCGGCTTATCTCCATATCGCGAGATCCTTTTCCACAATCATAGCTTTATTGATAGCATATTGAAGTCCTTGTAATCCAAAGAAGAATATCCTCGGATCTTAAAGGTGGATACATACCTTCAATAAACCCGCCCACCTTTTCTTCTTCATCCATTATATCTCTCAGGGGCATATCTAGCTAGCTGATTAAATTTGGTTAAATAATCCTGTACCGACATATTCCCTTGTTTTAGAGCTCGAAATTCCATCTTCTTCATTCTCATAACTCCTTTTGGTACGTAGTTGCGACGGAATGCCTTTTCAAATTCATCCCAAGGAATATCACGTAATAGAGTCCTGCAAGCAAAGCTTCTTCCTCAATCGATGGTGAAACTTGCTCAATCTTCAAAGCAAGAACATTGCTTAGCACATCTGCTCTTGCTTCTCTAACTTGTCGTCGTGATGCAAGAGCAAGCAGCTACATTTTGTTCCAATCCGTAACTCCTAACTACCAAATAGTTCTCCCACCGCTCAAAGCAAAGACCATCTAACCGGTGGGTTGCTAAAGCACCATGTCTTTGGTCGACACCTTATTAAAGTTAACTTCCTCTTAATAGTATTCACCAATCATCTGCATCCATTGGCTCGCTTTGCATGTGTGAATATTGGGGCTTAGTCTGCTGAATTCCCCAATCTCGAGCCCGCTTGTATCGAGACTCGTCACGCTTTTGATTGGTCATGAGAGCCCCAACATTTGGGCTTGATATGCGAGCACTGCTCCATTGTAGGGTTGCCGATGGTGGCGACGGCAACTCTACATTTCTCGCCGATTTCTTGGTCATAACTCGAGCAATGTAGCAGGGATCTTTGTTCGCCATTCTACATCATTAGAAGAATCATCGCAAAATTTAAACATCATGCTATGAAGCAAAGGTGAAATGATAAACTAACAAAGTTAGAGTGGGACATATATTACAACCAAATTAGGTTCGTGATGTAAAGTACTTAATTACACATATTCATATCATCGACTCGATACCCATCTTCTAATAGGGTACCGCTTATTTGTGTCCATCTCGGATCGCCGCCAACAGCAAGATCTTACAAAGACCTCGCACTTGATCCTCCGGATCAACTACCCTCTCTCGTGTAGAGACTACGGATGTAGCCCATGCTCAGTGGGAGCATAGTTAGCGGATCACGGGCGCTCTTCCAAAGTGGCAGGGCGTAAAGGGTCGACGCAGAAGCCTCGGCCTCGTGATGTGGTATACCGCTAATGCTCGCATCGGCGGTCCTCTTCCTTGCAGCAGTGACGAGACGATCGAAAGGAGGAGGGCTCTGGGGCATGTAACGCCGAACAGGGCATCCCCAAAGACTGCATGGTACACAAAGGACTTCGCAATGTGCTACAACCGCATTCCTCTCCTTTCTACAAGCTTTTAAGGCACTCTTTATGGTCCCGCCTTCTCGCAAATTAATATGATCGATCGCTCTCCGCCGGTGTGGATCTCGAAAGTCTATCTCATGAATGGCACCAAGATGAGCGTGTTGAGCTCCTTGTGCAATGTGAGCTAAGTACTGCCCTCTCATCAAGAATGGGCGCCTCTTCAGTCGCATCCGCCCCTTGTGTCGTGGCCAAACCGAAGGGTCCATTACTCAAAATATGGTCATAATGCTTCCTTAGCTTGAGTAGGGCCAAAGATGCCGCATCGCTGATCGTGATACTCAATGTGATCTCGAACCGTCTCGATCTTGGTACCGATGTGCCAAAATCTCGGATAGGAATGATAGATCCGGCCTCCACGATATACCTCGGTCGAGGCATGGCCTCAACCAAGGCCCAAGAGTATCTTGGCACCTCTGAAAAGCCTAATGCCTCCGCCATGTTCCTTAAAGCGGTAGTATATTCGCTTCTTCGCCCAAGAAAATAGCCCATCGTGGAATCAAACTCGTTGAACACTACCTCGGCCTCATTATACACCACATCTTCCATCTACATGGAAAAGATATATATATTGCATCAGTAGCAATGTTAGAATACTATGAATCAACATAATATTTCTAATGGATCATAATGTCAATTGCAGCATGCTTGTCCATAAACATGATGAAACCATTCATCCCACAATTGTAGGGTAGCCTTATTCGTAAAATGGGATCATCAAATATAATTGGAGTAAAAATGCATGCAAATGATGCAATTCTCACAATTATGGCACAAGACATGACTACT
Source organism: Raddia guianensis (assembly GCA_036346415.1). Classification (NCBI taxonomy): domain Eukaryota; kingdom Viridiplantae; phylum Streptophyta; class Magnoliopsida; order Poales; family Poaceae; genus Raddia; species Raddia guianensis. The sequence continues at coordinate 34,748,677 of CM070536.1, forward strand.
AACCAATCCTTCCCAAGGGTGATCTAGCGTAAGCACAAATCCTTAATAAGTTGACCAATACTAAGTTTTCTACAAGATGCTCGATACCACCCGACGGGCCAAAATCGCTTACCTTTTGAAACCCGTCTCAGGAACAAAGACTAGTCCTCGAACAAGATACTAGTGCACACATCACTTAGCTGGATCATCACATACAATAACATAAGAGTTGTATTACAACAAAAGGGTATTGCCAAGTGCATATACCAAACTTGCAATTCTGCATCGACAAAAGTTTATATTACAGCAAAAGAATTGCCCGTAAAGCGGAAGCTGCGCTATGACATTAGTGATAATCCTAGACTAAGCATGCAACTTCCGGACTGTAGGAGAGCTTAATGCTGGTCTGAGACATCAAAGGCAGGATCGCCTTCCTCATGGCACGCGTAATCCCCTTCATCTGGGTCTTGGTAATCTAAAAGAGTGAGTGTGTGCGAGGTTAGTGCGAATCAAACCGCACTAGCAAGTTAACACCATCCTTAATGCATAATAGTGATTAAGGCTTTATAGTAGAGGTTTGGTTACTTTGTTTGCGGAATGCCAGTTTTTGAAATTACATATATAAAAGCCTAAACCTAGCAGGTTTTTGAAAGAACATCTCCAAAAAGATGTCGAGGAAAGAAGATATCAAGTTTCTTAACTCGTAACCCATTCCACCCAAGTGCCACCCTTGCCACCTGCACTTTCCTCTTATGCCACACGTGCACGTTTCACTCGATCCCATCTTCTTTCTCCCACCATCATTCCGGCCGGCAAACCCGTTCATGGACCCCGCCTTCCCGAAGTTTATATGAACTAGTGACCTAATTCCAACTCAATGATCGCCAGATCACGGATGGAATTGGCCACCGGCGCCACCCCAAAGTTGACAAAGGTCGATCCATTCACCTAGTATTACGGAAGGCTAAAACTCCGCCTTTACCTCGTGATATTTTGGCAATTAGTTAGGCCCTTTAAGGCGATGCTCCTCGAGCTCATGTATTTCGCATGCATCATTGGTCCCATAGACCCGCTAATCCTGCGCTCCGCGATGGCCACGCTGCCAGGTGTAGGGACCATTGATCACACACAAGATAATGGCCGACGGTAATCCGCCGTGCCCACGCATGGACACCCTCCGACGAGCCCAAACTCCATCCGGGTTCCACCTTCCTCGCATGCCTCTTACATAGGCATATCGTGCACATCCTCCGGGTCCACCCCGCCCATCACCCTTCTCTTCCATCATCCCCAACCACATTTCCGCTTCCACACACCCGCATAATACCCATCCACATTTCCGATCCACACACCCGCATAATACCCCATCCACAAAGAATTCAATCATGCAACACAAAATCCATCATGATCAAGGTATGTAATGTGTCATGTCCACCGTAAGTTTTGGCTTACCAAACATGGGATTGGTTACTCGATTAAGTCAAGAGACCTAAGCATGTCTAAGCGGCTTTTACCAAGACTAGAAAGTCTAAATATTTTATATTTTATGTGGATAATAATCAATCATGATATCAAGGAATCATGTAAGTTGAAAGCATATTCATCAAGGACAGGGCATGATATTATCATGATTAACAAGTAGGCATTATCAAATCATAGCAAGCATGCACTTTATATTTCAATCAAAATACTTTATCAAAACTGGGTAGGAGAATGAGCTAGGTGTTAACTCGCTTTGAGGATCAGATGCAAGTACTTGGCTAGCTTCCGGATACTCTTCCTCTAGGACAGGTCCTCTGCTTAAGAGTAATAATCACTAATTACGGATATTCTACATAAATTATGAATGCAGCGTAGGGCTAGATGTTGGTCGCGAACGGAAATACTAAACTAAGGGCCTGGAGTTTGATAGGGTCAAAATTACCACAATACCCTTAAGTATAATTCTATATGGAAAAAGTGAAATTATCTATATCTATGTCTTCTTTAATATGTTGAGAGTCTCTTCTATAGGCCAGATCTTGATTTCATAATTTTCCCAGGGTGTGAAGTCACTATACTATTTTCTAGAATTTTATGGGAATTTTCCTAGGTGATCTGCTATTTTTAACAAATGATAAGGCTTTTACGGTATTTGTTATACAATTAATTGTCTGGAAAATCAGTTGGAACAGTAATGGGCCGAGCCTAGAACTGTGCAGCACGCGCGAGGCAGCAAAGCCCGCGTAGCAGAGCTGTGTGCTGGACCGAGCCGGCCCAATTGACCAAAGGCCCAGCCACGGCGCAGGCACGCCCGAAGTGGCGACGTCGAAGGCGCATTTCCGGAAGGCGCCTCCACTTACCCTGACACGCGGGACCGAGGACCCACTCGCCAGTGTCTCAGCTTCATGCGAACGCAGCGGCTTGGAGAGGGAGGGACTGACGCCTGGGACCCACCGGTCAGCGACTCGGCTCTTGTGTGAACCGTAGACCGATGACGTCATTGATGACGTCATCGTCGTCTTCCTCGCGACTGCGCGCGAACCGTACGGCAAAACCTCGGCTCGCCGGCGCTACAGGGCATATCGCCACGTGTGCATGCTACCTACGGCTTCAGTTCGACGACGCGGTCCTAATGGTACCAACGGCACGGACAGTGGTGCCCAAATACGGCGGCGACATCGCCGGCGGCGGCGGTACGGCTCGGCTAAGCATGGCGACGGCGCTAGCATCTGGTTTTGACTAAATTGAAGGGTGCTCAAGCTTCGGGACGGCACAAGGAGGCTTACCGCGGCCTTAGCGAGGACGGAGTGGCTCTGGTTCGTCTTGGCGACGAGCGACCCCGAGGCGGTTCCGAACAGGGCAACGGCGGCGAGGCAACTCCGGCGATGCACTGGCCAAATTTATTGAGGGGAAATGACCGCGAGAGGATGAGGATGCTACAGCCGGAAGGAATCGGGAAATGACGTACCGTGGTTGAAGAGCTCGTCAGCGACCGAATGGACGAGATCAACTACGGCGAGCGATTCCGGTCGGCACAGTGACTCCGGCGGCTCGTGCGTCTGTAAGCAAGCTCAGGGCGACCTTGCGAACATGTTGGACGAGTAGTAGAGGCTAGGTTGTGGCGCAATCGAAGGAAACCGTGAAACGTTGCTTGGTTTAGGTCTTTTATAGTAGCTCGGGGCGGTGGAGGCGGAACCCAGCGACGCCAGCGCACGGGGGCTTAAGCGGCGTCGACCAGGTGTAGGAACTCCTTCACAGCTTGGCTATTGGACCCCTACGTGAGGTGGAGCACCGGGGTGAAGCGGTGCTGACCGCGAGCAGAGGATAGGGGCGAGCGACAGGGCAGGGAGAGAGACAGTGAACTGGGAGAGGTGGGTTGGGCTGAGATTCGCCCAAGCTTGGCCCAAGAAGTTCTCAATCCGAATGGGCTTTAATGATTTCCATCTATTTCCATTTCGATTTTTGAATTCTAGCAATTTTTTTTTATATTTAGAATTTTGAATTTGAATCCTAGCTTGGATGAATTTTTAAAAATTGGCGCAATTTGGGGTGTTACACTTACCCACGTGGCGCGTGCACTGTGTATACATCACACGCGTCGTCTTGTGCGGGTGGATCGCTCGCCTCGCCCGTGCTGTCCTTGCCTATAGCTAGCTAGGACCCAGCGACGACGTGAGGACGTGGCCGCTCTGCTTCAGTGGTAAGATCCGTGGAGCACAGCGTGAAAACTTGTTGGGTCTAAAAAAGAAAAGAACCAGAAGAAGCTCAACTCCTTATTTTAACATGAAATCTCGAATTTACATATATGAAACTTGATTTTGTAACGTGGAGCTTTGATTTTGTTTCTATGAACTTTTCTTATTTGTATTGAAAGACCCATCGCTATTTTCGTTAGAACCCTCGGTAGTAATACATGTGCAGAATTTTGTTTTTTGCCTGCTAAAGCTTAGATTTTGCACTCGTTAAACTTCTTGTATTTTCAAGCTTCCGTAGTATTTTTTTCAATTTTCAACAGATATTCTCCAAGTTTTAACAAATTTTTTCGCAAGTTCTCGGGCCGACGGTGATGATGTTTTGTCTACTGAAACCTACATTTTCATCCACGGAAACTTGGGTTTTTGTTGCAGAACATGAATTTTTCATGTTGAAACTTGGGTTTTACCTACTGGAATTTGGATTTTGTATTCGCAAAACTTTTCATATTGTCAAGTTTCAGGCGGTATTTTTCTAAATTCAATAGGTATTATCCCAAGCTTCAGTGATGGCGTCATGTTGATATCATGCATTCGATATATCAGGCGTTTGATTTGAGGCGTCCACCATGATCAAATAATTTTAGTACTGCTGAAATTGATGGCCCTTAGAGCATTAGAGCATCTCCAATGATGTCAAATTAGCCAGTTATAAGATTGTCAATCAGTTTTTTTGCTTATGTGAATGAAAGAGGAGAGAGAGTTAAAGGTTGAACAATTTATAACGGATAACAAGGTGCATGCATATTATTAAATATGATCCAAATTAATTTTAGTGACAATAATATAGCTAGACTACCCTTTAAAGTAAATAGAAGAAGCTCAATTTCCTACCATTAACTAAAATAATTAACCACCTAGTCAAACAAAGCGCAATATTTGCACAAGGTAGCTTGCCGTCAAATTGAGGCAATCGCTAAAAGAGTCTACATGGCCTAGTAACCAGTAAAATAAGTTCTACCATTATATTAGCAGTTAAGACCATCCGAGAGTATCTAGGCTAAAGCATATATGTGGACTGTGGTGCATCAAGCGTGATCCACACCAATCTTAATTAAGTACCTAACGATTGATTTGAATATTTTGTAAGAGTTGCTAACGACAGCAAGGCCGTGCGTGATTCACAACCATTCCTGAACTACTTCGATTCTTTTATGCATTACTATGTCGGAGGGCAGATTCATTGGAAGGTGACCTTGTTATTGAAATGATTGATGCAGGACTTTACAATGATCGACTGAAAATCACGTTATCTATATATACTAGTAAAATATCAGTGTGGTACAACACAGCTATATAAAGAGAAAAAATAATATCTAAAATTATAAAACGTAAATTACAAGATAAGGCGTGATAACTTAAACTAGTAATGGTGCCGAGATATCTCAAAAAAGAAAAATATCTAGTACAATACCTATACGCTGCTACAAAAACACAAAGGGATGAAAGAAACTCATAAATTAGGGAAACATAAAAATATTCGAGGAATGGGATGTCATGAGACGCTGATTACACTTTTATATCCCACGAAAAAATTGGTGACATTTTTGAACAATAGGATTGGCACCATTTTTCCGTCGCATAGCAAATTTTGCATGATCCTAAAATGTTGGCGCCTTTTTTCCTTCACATGGAAAACTTATTTTAGTGCCACTTTCCATAGTTACAGTTGCATGCCAAATATTTACTCGATCACTATTTTTTTCTTTCCCACCTAAATGATCACCAAATAATTTGGCAAATATCTTTGCTATTAGTTTCTTTCCTAGTGATATTAGTTTCCTTGTGCAGACCAAAGAAAATTGAACCTATCGGTGGCTAGGAACCAAAGTCCATATATACCGAGCTTACTTTGTTGAAATGGGGATGAGCGGCTCCAATCCGCACCGTACTAGGGCATTCGTAGGCTAGAGAGCTCGTGGTGACCTTAGTCGAACAACACAAGTATTTTTTACCCTGGTTTGGCCATCGCACTACCGGGATAACAACTCTACGTCTAGTCTTATATTTAATGGGAGGGGAAACTACAAGCATGTGTGTTACAAAGACACAACTATGCGTCTAGTCTTGTATTTCATGGAGGAGAAACTACGAGCAATATATTAATAGGTGGAACTGCCCAATGGATAGATGTGATTTGAATTTTTTGAGAGAGATTGATTTGGCTATGATGTCAGCGAATTTGTGAGAATAGAGAGATGGACTCTTGAGATTGAAAGTTGGTGAAGCCACCACCAACCACCACCACAAGGCTCTTTTTAGTAGTAGAGATATATAAACCACATAGCTACACGTGCATTTCACGAGGAGGCATGATGGCCACATCACCTGGAGGACGGCTCGTCACCGTCGGTTCGATTCAACCGTCCATTTAAAAATTATGAATAAAAGTTTTGGTTGCGCAAGCAAAATGATAAGACAGATCATTCACCTGGGTGATCTACGGCGTTACTTGAATTATATGGTTCAACTAGTTCATCCGAAAGATGAATTAGTCGATAGAAATATGGACTTCTTAAGACATGTATCTCACAGTTGTTTTATACGGGTACCTCTAAAAAAGAGCGAAAATTGACCATTCTCGTCGAATGAGAAAAATGCTCCCTTGGTACATATGGTCATGCATATACAAAATTGGGTCCTAAAAATTGCATAGGAAATACAGTTGACATCGTAGCATTGTTCACCCTCAGAATGTTCCCCTGATCTAAGAGAACATGTGTCAAGCAAAAAGAGAAAAATAAGGTAGTTCATCGGCTATGCCACTATTCCAAATGACTAAACATGAGCATGGGCTAATTTAGAAAGATGAGAAGCCAAACAAACATCACCACAAAGGGAAGCGTTATGAAAAGATATTTAACATAAACACAAGCACCAGGATAAGACATGATGCTTGACAAGCTAATATCGATCGGGTCTTTTGTTAATCATGTGGAGGACAGATGAGGGCATTTATGGCTTGACTATAGGATGACACACCACCTTACCATAGAGCCTATAGGAGGGGAAAGCATGGGGGCGATCAGCATTTAGATCCACAAGGATAAAGAACTCCCTATATCGTATACCATTCATGTTTTAGGGTTACAACCTCCACTTTGTATATCACCCGCGTGTAATTTGGGTAATAATATCTAGCAAATATATAACTTGAAGTATGATTATTATCCCAAACCAAAGGAGGTCCGAAGCAAGATAAAAATCGTTGTCTTGCTCGTTGAGGGATCCACAAAAATCAAGTAGAACAATCTTCTTGCCCCATTGAAAGGATGAATTCACTACATACCGAGAGAATGATTTCCTGCACTGTAACACCCCGGTTCCTCGAGATCTCAGAATGCTGCTAACTCTTCAAAATCTATAAAATTTCAACAGCATCTTCTTTGTTTATATGGACATCCATGACAGACAATTTATATCCAAATAATATATAATCATTTATATCGACCGAAAGCCACAAGATAACAATAATGGACTTCAAATCTCAAACATACAAAGCTCAACTATTAACATAAGACTCAAGTGAAAACTATATTCACTAGGTCTAGTTTTAAAGTGAGAGGTAGTGGGTGCTCAGGTTAAATATGCTACTCCCCGTGTCCCATGCATGATATTGTCATCCTTTACCAAAAAATCAAATAAAAGCAAGGGTGAGTATTGGAGAATACTCAGCAAAGTATACAATAGTTATGGCATAGAACACATTCATAAAAAATCTATAAAACATAACGTACATACATTCATGATTTGCTCATTCAAACAAATGCAATAGCATGCATAACAATGCAATAGACATTTCATAGCTTCAACATAGTCTCATATGCAATCATGCAATGCATATGCTCATGCTCATGCTCATTTCTCATAAGCGTGTACCGGTACCGCTGAGTGTACATCTGTCGGTGTCACACCCTACACTCCATCCCGTGGAGGTTGACCGCCGAAACAGATCTACCCCGCCATCTCGTGGGGGGTGCCAACCGAGGTAGGGCTTCATGCCATCATCCTTTTCCATGCAAACCTAATGTCTAGAATGCATATGCATATAAGTAAAGAGGAAACCCACTTTATCATTCATCTCATCAGTTCATCATAATTTAACAATGAATTAAACATAAAGTAACTCACACATCATAGCATCCAGCCAATCATGTTCACACATCACATCATATACTTGTCTTTCTATTCACGGAGGCTAGCACGGCGCACGATCGACGACGAAGTCGCACCACCACCTACAGAAGACGATACATCTCAATGCAATACTCACACAAACAAGGCAACAAATAAAGTATATCGCTCCTACAAGCATCCCTTCTTTCTCTCCATATAAATCACCCCTTTTTACACCGCTACAACTCTAGAATTTCGATAAATATAAATTCTGGATAGCAACCTTAAAACAACCATAACTCCTACATCTCTCACCCGATTTCCGCGTTCTTATAACCAAAACGAAGATAAAGTCGATACGCTTTACTTTCGTTATAAGATCGGGTGCTGATTCCCAACCTAAACATGCCAAAACTGCTAAAGAAGCTGATGCATTGGTAATCATCAAGCCAACTCTCATCCTTCCCCCACTAACCATCGCTTATTCCCACAATTTAACATCTAATGGCAGTAGTTCTACAGGAAAATTTACTAATCACACCATAAGCAGCACTTAGACAAGAATAACAATATAGAGGACAAGCCCTAATCTCTATCTTTACCTTCCTTCCTCACTATCACCTCTTTCCCCTTGTCTCTCTCCCGTCCGTGTCCAACCAAGAGCAGATTGACGTCCACTGGACGGCGTCGGCGGCGCAGCGCTGGGCGGTGGCGCTGCCACGAGCGGGGCTGGCGCAGCACAGGGAGTCAGCGGCGCGCTGCACTAGATGGCGGCGGCGGCGTCGTGCTGCACTAGATGGCGGCGGGGCGAGATAGAGGACAGGGGGGCGGCTAGGCTTGGCCTGGGGAGGAAACCGTCGGGTTCCTCTCCCCCACTCCCTGCCTATTAACCAGGGGCTGATCTAGGTCTATTCATGGGTATTCAGTTGAATACCCATTATTTTTGCAAAAAAATTTCATATATGTATGAGGTATATAGGTATGTATACATACATAGCTTCTTTTAAGTCTATTTTTGAGGTAAAAAACGATATCCTGCCTCCTCCTCTCGTTTTGGGCCGCGAGTGGGAGTCCCAGCCCATTTCTCTTTCTCCCCCTTCGGCCCAATAGCCATCTCCACTCCTCCACAGCCCCAGCCGGCCAGCCCACCACACCCTCCTCTCAATTCCCCAATTCCCCACCCAAACCCTAATTCCTAAGACCCTCTCCGGCTCTCCCCTCCTCCCCGACCCCGACACGGCGTCGACGGCGAGCCGGCGTCCGGCGACGTCGAGGCGGCGACTCCACGCCTCCACGGGCCACGGACCACGCCGCCACGGGCCACGGCGCGTCGGCGCCGCCCCTCCTGGGCCCTGGCGGCCGGCTCACGGGCTCACGGCTCACCCAGTCACCCCGCCGCCGCAGTCTCGCCCGCGTGGCCGCGCTGCCGTACCCGCCGCAGCGCCGCCGCCGGCCGCCGCGGCGCCGCCCCAAGGCCCCAATCCTCCTCCGCGGCTCCGCCTGACGCCCAGCCCGTAATTTTCTATTTGTCACACTTTGTACTCTCAACTCTCAAGTCCCAACCGTATGCATCTATGGTGAGTTTATGACTTATGCATGTGAAATTATGCTACTATGAGTTTTTGGCTTTTTTTACATAGGTTTGTGTATTTTCGTATTTTGAATACCCATTGCTCAAATCCTGGATCCGCCACTGCTATTAACCCCCCTAAGATGGGCCGGGTCTGGGCCAAGAGCCCACGAAATATCACATGCACACCGCCCACTATGGGGCTCGAAGGTTATCTTATGGTTTCTAACTCAGACTCGCCCATAGTTAGCACTAATCACGAATCATATATGTGGCTACAGAAACTACCACATAAGCAAACTAACTATCATGTATGGAAATAAGCCCATAACCATTAGGACATGTCTAATTCTAACATAAATTTATAGACTATCATATCGCTGTTCATTCACTTTTTAATTATTATCTTACTTTTTTCTACATTTTTCTTTCTTATATTTTAATCCTTACCTTACGACTGTAATGTTTTTTTAACAAAGTCTACTACTATAATGTTAGGCATAATTTGTAACTATAATATTGGGCATCACAAATGAGCTGTGATGGGTATCGAATGGATCACAAATAGATACTACCATTAAACATGCCCTTATGCACCCAAAACCCACCAGTAGCAGGGAAGGGAGGGAAGGACTAGATGAGAAGACTTTCTAACTGTTGTGCCTCGACATTAATGCCCCATGAATCGTTGCTTGCATCATTGTCCTCACCGGAAGCATATCCTTTGCCGTAAGTCCATAGCAGAAGTGTGAGGGGTGAGGAGAGAGCGCCGGGAGAGAGGGAGGAAACCAGATGCTATGGATTTTAATGGTCTCCACCGCTTGCATCGCCATAGGCCGAGCTCGCCTCGACCTACCGCTGCTCGTTGGCTTGGAGCCCACCAGCCTCGGTCCACGTTGTCCGCCGATCGATGAGGTCACCGCCGATGAGTCATCTCGCTCTCACAAGTCACACCACTGCTATCGCATGGTTCGAATCTGAGGTTTCAAGATGAAGGTGATCAGCGTGGACACGATGGACGGGGACGGCAGGGGCGGGGTAAAGGGGGCAATGGCAAATGACGTGTGATGGGGTGGTCGACGGCATGCGCATGATATGCTAGAACACGCACATATATCTAGCCTGCAATCAGTATACACCTCTACCTGTCAGGGAGAAACTAAAGGTATGACTGGACTCCCAACATGTGTCTGCGAGCAAATGTTTACATACATGATTACATGACATGATAATGTCACCATCACACAAACTATCAGAGACAACACAACACAGAAAGATATGTGTAATTGCTTGTTCAAGAAGAGTGACGGTTAATATAGCATTAGCAGTATAGCATCTTACAGTAGGTGTCTACAACAAAAACTATAGACAAAGCTTCCACATGCTGCAAAATGCCATAATCTCTTTTACATAATATGGCACCCCATCATGGATTTATGTTGACGTGAACTTGCCGTAAAAATTCCAATGATTGACCTCAACACCGTGCTTTGTTTGCTTCCTTTGAGAAAAGAAAAAAAAAAGTTCAGTGACTCCAAGATAAGAGATAGAACTCTGGATTGAGGCCACGGATGCTTCTGATTACAAGCGAGGTGCTGTATGCTCAATAAAAAAACAGATGAACTGGAGGAGGAAATTTATTTCTCGGGGTATACCATGCTGTTGCAATTCGACTGTTCTTAGTTCTTGTACTTCATGGTCTCTTTCTCAAATCCAATTGTTGGGAACTGTTTTGCATATTCCTCTACATCATGGCGAACCTTTGCCATCTCAGCCTGGATGTTGCTGTCTGATTGCAAAGTGGCGACAAAGTCCTTCAGCTTGGTTCCACCTGAATTGAGTGAGAAAAATCAAAGCATAAACAATATGATCCCTGTGAAATATAACCATGTACGGCACCTCAAAACATGGGAATATATTTTTGTAGATTAGCAGTAACTTTTTTTCAAAATAAAGAAGAGCATAAAAAAACACTAGGGCTTTCAATGACCTTTTGTTGCAGCCTTAACCTTCAAGGCCAACTTCACTGCCGCGTCAAAGAAGTCAGCAACCTTAGCAAAATCCTCCTCAACAAATCCTCTTGATGTGAGCGCTGGGGTTCCTGCAAGATCGCAGAGTTGATAATGAGATTTTTGCAATCTAATTATAAAGATTGTTTAATAGAACCATCATATGGGAACAGATTTTACCCATCCTGATGCCTCCTGGTACCATAGCTGAAACATCACCAGGAACTGTGTTCTTGTTTGCTGCAATATGTACGTTCTCTAAAACTTTCTCCACTCTTGAACCATCTATGCCCTAGACAGAATTGCTCAGTGAGAGAAGAATTTCAAAACAATTAGATTTTCATGTTAGTACCAAATTTAGCTACATCCATGTTTATGTGCAGTCAAACAATATAAATTTTAGCTATCAATATCTTTTAAAATATTTAAGTTGGATTTTGCTAAAAAAAATAAGTTGGACATTTAAATGACGTGTAGATTTGTAGCAAAATATATGTTCATAATATTGAAATTTTATTAGGTTTGATATACTACAATAGAATTGAATGATCAAAGTTGCATTTCGAAGACCATGTCATGTCCAAAATGGCTGTCTCTTTTGACTGGAGGTAGTATAGGAATACGACTGCTAGTAAGCTATGAATCACCCAACGATGTTAACAATGAATAAACTGGAATGTTTATTGTTAACAATGAGATAAGGTGGCAGTAAAAATTCCAAAGCATAAAAAAAAACAAATTTATATCTTACCTTACTCTTGAGGTTCACCAATACTAAATGGTTATCGGTTCCACCAGAGACAAGTTCGTAGCCTTTTGCACTCAAACTCTGGAAATAGCAAATAGGTGGTTTTATGTTCAAAACAAATGTGATTTAAATTAAAAATCACAATTAAACATGTTGGAGAACTAGATATTTGCATTTCGTAACATCCTGATAATGAAACTGAAAAACATCAACATTGACCATAGTATTCAATATGCCTATCCCAACAAATCACTTTGCAATCAAGAACAAACAAAACACTATAATGTAACCTGCTAGAATTTTCTAAAGCTGCTGCCAACTTAAACCATAAATAGGTTTCTCATCATATGAGTGAACAGGTATCATTATTCTAATCCTCCTAGACAAATAATTTTATCAAATTGTAACCACAAATACCTGCGCAAATCTAGCACAGTTACTCATAACTTGCTCCTGGTAAGCTCTGTACTCCGGAGTAGTTGCCTAAATGTTAAGACAACAGCTTAGAGCCTTCGGCAAAGGCGAACAATATTAACTACAAAGAAACATAAAACATTAGGGAACAGAAGTGGTGCAGACCTGCTTAAGAGCAACAGCCAAGCCAGTAATGGTATGGTTATGGGGGCCACCTTGAAGACCCGGGAAGACAGCAGCATTAATTTTGTCCTCAAAATCATACATAACCTATACCAAATAGATCATTAGACCTTTATTTTTTGATAAAAAGTAATATTACAGAAGAAAAAGCTTCAACACTATGTGTCATCTTTTTATTGTTTTCCTCTAATAGTACCTCTTTCCCTTGCTTGTTTACTTCTTTCACTCCCTTCCTGAAAAAGATCATGGCACCACGTGGCCCACGGAGTGACTTGTGAGTAGTGGTAGTCACTACATCAGCATAATCAAAAGGAGATGGAATGACACCGGCTGCAACTAGCCCACTGATGTGTGCCATGTCAGCTAGAAGTATTGCCTTCTGCTTGTCACATATCTGCCAATTGCAAAAAATAATTTGCCTTGCTTGACTGATTATAGACAAAGATTCAATTTTCATCATTGAGAAATAATACTCACCTTCCGCATGCGGGTATAATCATAGAGGCGAGCATATGCACTTGCACCAGCAACGATCAACTTTGGCCTAAAAAGAACAGCACTTTTCTCCAGCTGTACAGATGCAGAAATGAAGCTTAGAAACTAAAGGTGTTAAGGTAATTCATCTTGAAATAATTTTACTATTGAAGCAAACAATGAATATGGAAAATATCCTAGACGATGCAGTGAGAAATGAGAAATCAATGTTTTAGCTGAGAATGCTGCAAAATGCAAAAAGAACACATTTTGTCTGCTTTGATAGAAAATGCATATCTATGAAAAGAACGATAGAGGGAGCTGAATAAGACTGTAAATTAAACTGGAACAAAATAGGAGAAAAAAACACCTGGTCATAATCGATCAAGCCTGTGCTTTCATCCAATCTGTAAGGCATTGTCTCAAAGAATATCGAAACTGCCGAGATCTTCTTAGTGTCAGTCTGCAAAATCAAGAAGTAGGACAATTAGCCATGAAAGTTTTAAGAGCATCGAATATGAATATAACTAAAAATTATGGGGAAATATCACTCATTTTTATAACGAGAACAATTGAACCATGGAAATTTTAAGAGCATTGTTATTAATATAACTAAAATTGTGGGAAAATATTACTCATTATTACGTGTTCTACTATACAGAATCAAATGTTCAACTAAAACTTCAATTTTTTTTTAAAAAAAATGCAAGCACAGATGCAAGAATAAAACCATATAAAAAACTGAAAAGACCGCAAACCTAGCAAGGAAAAAGAAATAAAACAAGCAAGTGTACATGGATTCATGCCTGCATGCCACCGAAGAAACAAAACAACTGCAAGGATGTACTAATAAACAAGGCTCATACCAATTTTTACCTGGTAACCATGAGAAAGATGTCCACCATGAGGAAGATCAAGAGCCATGATCCTTTCATGTGGCTTCAACAGCGCAGTGTATACATGGAAATTGGCAGGTGAACCTGATAGAGGCTGAACGTTCACTGCAGAGGTAGAAATTGATCATAAGGTTAACTTGCCACCATTTTGGTGAAAGGGCAACTACAATTTCAAGAACAAAGGGGTTATCAATGCAAGCTAAATATTGGAGAAGATATGTAAATAATATATAAGAGCAGTCATGTACCAAGAGAAATAATATATAAGAGCAGTCAAGTATGTTTTAGCATTGATTAACGGATTGGTTTGTAAATGGTGCGATGCCAACATGTACAAAGAGAAATTTCTGAGGCATAGAACTTATCTTATGAGCTTTATGTTTTGAGTAGTTTAGATGACTATGTATCTTATGAAGTACCCTGAATGTTTTGTACAATATGGAACAGTTCTAAAATTGCTCTTTTCCATTCATCTGCTTGACAAAATGTCGATAGGCGCACATGAAGGCATAGTTCATACAGAATCATTCAACAGAATAACAGTTGATGCAATAGGAGACGCAATGCTGCAGGGAAACATACCTCCCCACTTTTCTGGGTCCAAGTGGAAAGCCTCCAAAGCACGCTTCTGGCACAATGACTCAGCCATATCAATATATCTGCAAGAAAGCAGAACAAGAACACCAACCAATTTGCGTCATCAACTTCAACATCCAATTAATTTTTCTTTCAGGAATAAAGGTGTCTTTTCATCCAAAGAACACAGAGGACGACAGCCGATAGAGCGCAATCTTACTCATTTCCTCCGTAGTATCTTGCGCCGGGGTATCCCTCGCTGTACTTGTTGGTCATGACCGATCCCACCGCCTGCATCACTGACACCGACGTGAAATTCTCCGACGGGATGAGCTCCAGCCCCTGCATCAAACAGATTGACCGCGAATCAATATTATTTTGAGAAACCAGGCACAAGCACAATACTATACAATACAATACAATTCAGAGACCTTCCATTGGCGGGCCTTCTCGAGCTCGATGATGTCGGCAATCTCGGGATCGACCTCCTCGAGAGGGGCGTTCAGCTGCTTCGGCCACTGCACGAAACGCCCAAGAAGAAACAAGAATACAACATGAACACTGGCGGGGAGGAATGGACGTCGCAGGCAGCACGGGATGAGGAGAACATACCGTGACTCCGGATCTCTCCTCCGTCGCCGGCAGGGACGCCTACCGCACGCACGAAGCCACATGAATCCAAAATGGATTAACACCCTGCCATGAATCCGAAACAAGAACAAGAACACGGGCTCCACCACCGCCCACCCTGCGGGCGGCGGGTGGGGAAAAGAAACAAGAACCGTGCGGCGGCGTACCATGGAGTAGAGCGGCGTGATGCGGGAGAGCGGCTGGCGGCGGAGGGCGTTGGAGGAGAGCTTGCGGAGCGCCGTCGCCATGGCCATGGTGGGTGGTGGTGGTGGTGGGGTGCGCCCTCCCTCCTCTCGGCCTCGGCGTTGGAGTCTGGAGTTTGGGAGGTAGTGGAATCGCTCGTGTTTTTTATCGGTGTTGTTTGTGTGGCCACTGGCCAGTGCCGCCGTGATCAGCAGCACCCACCACCAGACGCATCCGCATCACCAGACCCTCACGTTGCATTACCCCTCCCACGTATATTGCAGATTATATTTGCATCTCATCGTCTCTCTCTTTTATTTTCTTCGGTATTTTTCCATCGTGTGTCTGTATTTTTTTTATTTTCTTCGGTACTGGAAATGGATCGGTTCTGTTTCCTTGTTCTCATCTTTCCTACGGACACCACGCCCATACCGATATTATCACGTTCTGTTTATTTATGGCAACGATTTCTGCTGTTGAATGGGAGCATTTTTATGGTTACCATTTTCTTTAGGCTTTTTACCGTACACGAATGGATGTGAATCATCCATTCATTTTATTATTTTAGCCTTTTTAATTGTACGTGTAATATACCGGCTAAATGAAGATAAGATACGAAATACGCACCAACTGTCGTGTACTTTGAAGTTGTTCTTTATAGTGTAAATTACATCGGATGTTTATAAACATGCATTGTTTAAGGGAAGATTTAGTGATAAGTTTCACAAAATAGTGGAGAAATTTACAGTGCCAGGTATATTCTTGCACAAACCCAGAGGTGTTGGTCCCGCAGGGGAAAAAGAATCCAGGATGTCCTGTCATTTACTCTAATTTAATAATGATTACTATGGGTGTTTAGCTTTAAAGTACTCTAAACTTTCACGATCACCACCAACCCAAGCAGGCAAGATTCTTCCTCACTGGAGAAAATGTATAGATCAAACCACGAAGTTGTGACTTATATAGACATGATGTGGTTAGCTACTGCTAATTGAAAAGCAAAACAAATGGCAGCTCGACCAATCAAGCTCACATTGGACATATACAACCACTGTCATCCATCACCTAACACCCAGAAAGCGACATCACGTTTCTAAAAAAAAAAGAACATATGATAAACAAAAGGAAATTATCCCTCCAATCAAAAGGAATACAGTCCCACGAAACGAAACTACAGATGGAAAAATAAGTTCATCACAAAAGCTCTCTCCCAAGAAAATATTGTTGTAATGCTTTTTTCCCCCAAAAAAATGTATAGTATTTTTCCAACAAAAACTGCACTCCTCTAACAAGATACTAAACGTCGATCAGGCTTGCTGTGCCATATGAAATTCATGAATAAAATAAACTGGATTAGATGAAGGGGAGACCCATAAAAATGTTATCCGATTACACAAGGAGAGGAGAGGACTGAGCTATCCAGGGCATTGCTGCCTTCCCAGGCTCCCAGCGTGCACCCGGGCCACCCAAGCCCTATCTTTCCCACGACCACAAGTGAGAAATAGCACAAACACTGCCCACGAGTTCATACTGGATTGCAGATAAAGCTACCAATCTGTGTCTCAAATAAACAAGAAAAATGAAGATAAACACGTATTTTTTTGGCCCCCTTGGTAAATTCCAAAAGAAAGGGAGAACGCCATTGTTTTTTGAGTTAAAAGAACGCCATTGTTAACGTGTCACTGCAAGACCACATGAAGATTTTCCATCTTAGCCGTCCCATAATGAACAAGCGTAGAAAGCAAGAGTGAACAAAGATGCAAGAAACTCCGGCGATAACGGACCACATTTCCAGTTCTTGCAATGTTGAATTATCGTTGAAATCACATTCTGCTTATAATACAAGTAAAACGGTATGTTATATGGAATATGAATGCGTACTTGAGAAGTTGGGATTAGCGTCCGCATGGCATCAAACATTTATATTTACATCACGTTCACGATCGATCATGGAATTAGAACTCCAGTTTCAGATTGGCATATCCAACACCTATGTTTCCAACAATACTACGGACCACATGGTCATGAAAGAGCTAATCACAAGGTACAGGAAAAAGTATTCCGTTCATTTTACTTGGACCTGATATTTCTGTTTTTGTGTATGCAGTTCATAGTTAAAGCTCTTAAAATGAGCTTGCCGACTTCTCCATCCTCCTCCGCCAGGTATTACAGCTCTGCAAAGTCTGAATCCGGTAGGAGTGTGTCTGTGTGTGCCACAGGCATCCATGAAATTGCAAAAGCTCGGGTTATTCAGTTCATACCATGCTATAGAAGTGCGCTAGCTTCAGCTTTCCATAATATCAATGCCTTTTGTTCAAAAAATGACGTCAATGCGTGGATTCCAGAACACATGGTGAATACTGAATAGCCACAGCCTCCAGGTTATTTTGTACATGAAGGGGCCAACATTGCTGCAACATCCCAGAGCTTTTAGTCTGCTTGGAGTCATTCGTAGCTCGTTCACAAATGAGAACCTGGGCATCTGGATTACAAAGGTGCTACCTGCAAAGCAGGATCAATTTCAAATCATATTAAATTGGATGCTTGAACAGTTAGCCTCAGCAGTCAGCAGTCAGTAGTCAAACCTCTTAAAACTCAGTTCAGCATAATCCATAGTAACCATGCATTTGCCTGACATGCCACAGTAACCTTGCTTTTTGTTATAGATTGTCTTCTGTCCAAACCATGAAAATGCAACCAATTTTAGTAATCACATGTTTGAGTGTTAATTCTAAATAAGCAGGAAGATCAAGGCTAACAAATGAACATAAATGAGAAATCCCTAATGGAAAAGGAGCAGGACACATAAAAATAGTGTGAAAGTGCAACCAATTTTTAGTAAATCACTTGTATTTGAGTGTTAACTGTGAAGAAGCCAGAAGATCAAGACAGACAAATGAGCACAAATAGGAATTTCCCACTGGAAAAAGAGCTTCACAGATAAAAAGAGTGCGGATTAGTTACAATGCAAACATTTGTGTGTAAATAATGGGATATGTAGCTCAGTGAAATTGATATATTCCTCGCTCAAAAGAAAAGGAGTTAAATTGGGTGGTATAGCGACACTTATAAGTTGAGTTAAACTGTAAAACAAGAGTAATAGGTATGCAAGTGGAAAGATGTATTTGTTGCGGTCATATTGCCAAAGTGATCCAGGAATTATTGGCAGCAGATTGACTAATATTCTATATTTGCCATAAAGATAAACAAATGTTCTTGAAAATGAACTAAAACAGAATTGGAGATATCAACTCAAGAGGAAAGATTGTTTACTAACTAGGCAATCATAAGTGAATATCAGAACACTTCAAGTCCATTGAGGTGAAAACTTCAGCGGATCCTGCAAATGATAACAACCACTGAGATACTTCTCCCTCTGGTTTCCTTCAACTTGTTGCGAATGCCACTTGAGACCTCTCAAATTGAATTGGTGAAATCCTTAGCTAGCATCGTGTCAAGTATGCCACTAAAACTTCTTATTTTGCTTGAAGTTCTGACCTGGCAACAAAATAGGGATACATAACTGGTATAGACCACTTAGTTGGATGATCCATGTGGCAGTTTGGGAGTGTTGTATCATATTAAGTTCATGTGAAGATGAGGCAGCAGAACAGAGTGAGTTTTATGCTTATCATCGATTATTTAGATGGCTGGTATTGGCAGGTAGCAAACCGATCTAAAACAAATTCATGTTACTTATGTTATGACCGGCCAATAGTATAGTTGACGCAACAAAACTTGCCGTGTCTCCAATGCAGGCATGACAACAGTGTGATTGCTACAGCCCTGTACTCGGTAATCTTTTATATTTGAGTTGGTTAGGAGTTGTTGAGAATATTTTGGATCTGTAGCTGAGTCTACTAATTAGATGCCTGGGTGGCAGGAGGGAAGCAAGCAATAAGAAATCTCAGTTTCCTATCTGCTTCTACATGTGTTCTTTCCATGCGTGCTGGCAGCAACTAACTGCTGTGTGCTTCCCTCTTTACAACTGGAATCAAAGTGTCAGCTGCCCAAGTATATCACTCATTTTTATAACGAGAACAATTGAACCATGGAAATTTCAGATTGGCAAACTGATCACAGCCACAATCTTTGTAGCTGGGATCACAACACCTAAGAGGTACAACGCAACATGATTATTGATTACGGATCTAAATGAAATCTACTTTACTCCTCAACAAGCATGAACTGTTACGAAGTTTACTTGCTTGGTTAAGGAATATTGTTGAATCAGCCACTAAATTACAATGATTTCATTTGAACGGCTCTCCATCCAGTTAGCCCGTTGGGCATTTGTCTGATACTCTGATGATGGGAACGTCAATTTAGGTTTCATCAGGAAATTTCACTGTTTGAAAAATTAAATCTCTAGGTAACCAACCCAACAGTTGAAATTAATAAAATTCTTCCTACTCCCTCCGTTTCACTATGTTTGTCTATAGCACACCATCGTACTGACCAAGAAAGTACTAGTTTCAAGAAAAAAAAACAACATGCAAAACCATGATACCTCTATTTAATAGTATGTCACAACTATTTTTTTTACTAAGCATTTAATTAGAGGCAAAGAGTGGAGACATCATAATAACTACACTCTTGATATTCTAAATGAACAAACAAACATTGTGAAACGTATTTTTCCGAGGCCAGTGAAACGGAGGGAGTACCTCCTAACATCATATAATCACCTGCAGAAAGACCTTACAATTTAAAAAACATAGAGCAATATATTAAAAAAAACCCTCTGACCTCCAGTGATAAAAGAACATTTGAAATTTTGGCTATGGATGCAGTCAAACTTTTAAAATTTTAGGTATGGTATCCTCTTAAATATTTAGATAAGATATATGAAAATCATGTCTCCTCCAAAAACAACTTTTTGACTGGTGGGGGTAGTTATTATTGGAGGGTTTGGACAGAATATTTGATTAATACCTGGAGTCCTGGACAGAGCACAATGACGAAAGTCATATCTTAAAATCATATCCAAGGTGTCCACCCCTCATACATATTGCACAAATTGTCGATGCTTGTCGCCTGCTTAATAAGATAGTCAACTTGCTCGGAAATCTTCATGGACCTAGAGAAAATGACATAGCATCAACAAAACCAGACAACTTAAAACAGCAAACTCCAATGACTACTAAAACCCTTCTCTCTTATTCGCTCACCTAGTGCCATCTATATCCCAGCCATGCAACTTATGCTCCACTTGCTTCAGGATGGACAGAGCAAAAGGATTTTTACCTGTGACCATTAAGAAGACCAGGCAGAACATAAGCTATACAATTTGTTTCGGCATCAGGATTCTAGGCCTAATACTTGACAAGTTTAAACACACAAATAGTATAAAAACAGAAATGCTTATTAAGATCTATGGTATTCAGTATTACATATCAAAGATGTAATGCAAAAAATTAAATGTATGCATTTCTCGCACTAATATTTTCATGCAAATCTAGTGTTGAATTATGTATTAAGCACAAAAGATTGAGAAAGGTAAGCATATGCAATACGTTAGTTTGCTCATGTATGAAAATTCTCTGTGGTGTTAACATGGTGCTGGCTGAGTATTAAAACTTGATCAAAGTGGCAACGCTCTGATAAATGTAAAAAATTGTTGGACACACAATATTGCTTTAAAAAAGTATCGGGAAAAACCTAGTTTCTGTCAAACAGAAGATCATTTAGCAAAAAATAGCGCAACATCAAGTATCAGCCATCCAACCTCCTATTTTTGGGGCAATTGACGATGTGCCACCCCAAAGATTGGTGTTAGGTGATTTGCCACTCTATGAGTCTATGGAGCCACATGTCATAGACACATGGAGAATGAAATCATTAATTATTCCCTTATTTTGTCTTACCTCTGATCACCTGAGTCACAGAATCTGAGCAGGACTTAGGATCACAGATGTCACATTCTTGTTCTCTAACTTGTTTGAAGGCCATAGTATTATCCTCACTTTCAAATCTTCCTTCCACCGAAGAGGTTTCAACCACACGAATTTCGCTATCATGTGTCAATGTGACATTGTTTAATAACTCCTGTATATTGCTGCTTGGATCCAATTCAGAATCAGTTCTACCATCACATGTTTCCAGACCATTAGCACTAGAACCTTCCATCCCAAGCTCATTATCCAAAAAGGCATCTATTTTCTCTAACTTCTCAGACGAATTAATGTGGGTTAACCCTGCTGTACATCCAGAACTGCTAGTATATGAATTCTCCGGAGGAGAAATCCAGCATCCATCTTGTAAAGAAACATCAGCGTTTATTACTAAATCCTGAGAACCACCTTCCATGCTTCCAGAAGAGCCTTTACCCTTCTCAATTGATGAATCACTTTGCAAAATATCTGGACTTGTTGGGGTCATGTCCTGTGATCTCACAGTTTCACTTTCTCCAACAACTTCTAAAGCCTGTGAATAAAAGGCAAGATAAGTGAGATAAATGATGTTGAAGCATAAACATGCCACATTTGTGAAGCTAGAATAGGGTTAGAGGAAGACAGTATATATATAGAATGGTTAGATCTTGATTCAATGAACACAAAACACATTACAGCGACAATGTGTGAGATGTGTGTATGGTGCTGTTGCACCACACGCTTAAAGGAGATAGAAAAGTCATGAGTCGTGCACCTCACCTTACCACCATAATATGTATGCTAAGGTGCAAAGCAAAAAAAATTATTTGCCAAAAATTGAAGATAGAAACCAAAAAACGTTTTGGAGTTAGTGCTTGGCAAAGAACCAATGTTTATGCAAGTTCTTATCAATTCTGTGGAACATTAAGCTCCCAAACGTGTTATCAATAGCACTTGTATTGATCTATAGGCCAAGGGTACAGTAGAAAGTCTAGATAAAGCAGGAAAGGCCATATAGGGCAAGGACTCTATTTCCTAACATAATAAGGACTTTACCTAATATAATTCTTATATTTCTAACACATGCAAGCCATGCACAGTAGTGTTGTATTTGAGAAGAGAGAACTAAAAAGTTCGAACGGGACTTGCAAGTGCCATTGCACCACTGTGTAGCCCTATGATGATAGGAGAAAGCGTCGATTTAGTACCTGCACTTCCACCTGAGCACCAATTTGGTGCCTGAGGTGCAAAACCAGGTGAGATTGGTCCTTGTTGTTTTGAAACGGTACCATTTTGGTCCTTTGACCGGTGAAAACCACCTTTGTGGGTGGTTTTTGCTGACGACCTAGTCGAGTTTTGCATGTGTGGTGCGCTCTCAAGGTCATACCATCGCTGGTGTGGACCAAGTTAAATTAACATTAAAACTTAACTAGTATAAATTTATATGTTACTCCCTCCGTTATGAAATAGTTGTCGTTTCGGACATTGACACGGTCTCCAAAATGCAACTTTGACCACTAAAAACTATTATAATTTATTTTTAACATGCATTAAAATTATACCTTTATGAAAGTTCTATTCGAAACGAATTCATCTATATGTATTTTATGCTTCAAATCTAAATGGTTTAGAAGTATTTTATAGATAAAATTTTAAAACATTGACTTAGGACATGTCTAAAACGACAACTATTTTAGGATGGAGTAATATCTAAAATTTTAAAATCAATATTTAAATATATTGAAATTTACTTGATATTATTTATTTTCCAAATGTTCAAATAATATTTTTTAATTAGTACGACATGTGGGTCCGAGGTGATTACAAACTAAATATTATTTTTTTATCAATATTAAATTTTTTATATCTTATAAATATCAGTTAAACATTAATATTAATTTACATTGGTACACATTAGCGATGATGTGGTACTGACAAGGTGCCACATGCGCAAAACCGAACTAGGTGGCATCCACATCAACAAAAACCACCCGCAAAGATGGTTTTGACAGGTCAAAGGACCAAATGGTACTCGTTTCGAAACCACAGGAACCAATCTTATCTGGTTTTGTACCCTAGAGACCAAATTGACATTTTTTCCATGATTATATGCAAAAATCCAAAAGAAATTCATCCATCCAAGGTTGTAAGAACACCAAGAGGTTACATGGTGCAAAGCGAAACCATGACAAAAGGATAAAAAGAGGGGTGACACGATATCGAAATAGTCAAATCAAGCTAAGGATAAGCATGCAGAGATTGAAGGCTTGAAAATCATCTGCACAAAAGAAATACACAATCACCAAGAACAAGGAGATCTACAAAAGCTCAAGAAAAAGACTGCGCAAAAAAGAAGAAAGCAGATTGGCTGTTGTGAACTTGCATGACGAAAAGGACGCAGAGAACTTGGTGGATGCAAAGGAAACAACTAAGGAAGCCCTAAAAGATGACCAAAGGACGCATGCAACAGAAAAGCAGAGAGAAACTGGTAAAGGCAACGAAAGAAAGACGAAGCCAATCAAACTGCAAGATTTGTGAAAACTACAGAGGCATACAAAGGCCAAGAGAAAAAGAGATTTCGTGCCACCTACTAGAAGGCCTCTAGCCCCTACTATAGAAAGGAACCAAGGATTCTATATCCTATTATAACTCCTATATCTCTAGTAGAATATAGGTGCATGCGTTGGAGCGTGTAGCTATCTACTCCAATCCTAAACAAAGAACAGAGCAAAAAATACTTGGAATTCAAATTCCATTACCAATTCTGTAACAGTTCAGCATAGCCAGTAAACACACAGACCAAGGATTGATCCCATGAATTTTAATCCTGATTTTGTGAAATTCTCAATCACCGTGCATCTTAAGTCGATATAATCTTTCACGGATTTGAGTATCAAAAACTAGAAATGTGGAATTTGAAACACAAAATAATCTGATATTGAAATCCTCAATCATTGTTTAGATAAAAACCCTAAAGAATAGTGTGGGTCAACCCTTTTGCTTAAAGATTCCAAAAGGTTTACTGCAAATAATTAACATGTCATCAGCATATGTACATATCTTATCAAAATACCTTATGAAGATTCCCAGAATGAAGACTTGAAAAGCGTCCAAGCTTAGTCACCATGGCATGAAGTTCCTTCACATATTCAGTAGATGGGGGCACCAAAGGTCCCAATTTTTTGCAAGCTTCCCTTACTCTATTGACGTAAGATTGGTATAATGCCTTCCCATGAATAAGAGGCACACTGCTGTTACTGTTTTCTCTTTCCTTTGACATCGCGTCAGCCATAACAGCTAAATCAGCAGACAATGAGGCTTCAAGTGGAAGTAAAATCATGTTTGCCTGTCAAGCATCAAAAGGAAGTGTTTTCACTAGAGAGCGAAAGGGAAATATTGTTTGTACAATATTTAGTGCATACAAATATTGTTTGTACGAGCCACAACTGCAAGCTCCATGTCATTAAATTTCAAATCCTATTGGAAGGTACAACCTAAATATTACTACTCCCACCATTCCATATTATAGGGTGTTTTAGTTTTTACATGCAGTTCCGATTTACAGGGCGTCTCCTCATCTACCGTGCTATTTTTCCCAATCTGCCCCTAAGCACGCGGTTTAGATGCGCTAGTTAAGGTATTAACTCCGTTAATTTGTGCATGGTTGCATGCAGGGATCGCATGCACAATCACATGCAGTGACCGCATGCAGGGGTCACATGCACAGGCACAGTGGCAAACGAATTACTCTGTTAATTGTGCATGGTTTATTAGGGCAGTTAATTAGGGGCAAGCGTGAAAACAATTCATTCAGTCACACACTCCTTGGTATACGAAAAAAAATATGAAACGGAGGGAGTATTAATCTTGAGAGAAGGAAATACAATTGAAACAATGAGAAACCAATGGCAAACCTTGGAAAGATTAGTCATAAGGGAGCTGTGCATCGAAGCAGTTTCCTTTCCCAGAGTGTAGACATCATGTAACCCCTCTGCTATAGCCAAAACCTGCAATAATTTGAGAGGAATCAAGAACAGATATTTTTAAAAGATCTCACAGTCAAAAACAACTATAAAGGGACACAAACTATATAAAAATATACAAATAGCAATTAGCCAAAAATGATATATCTACTTGTTCAGAATGCACCTAACTGAAGAGTTTTTTTATCATTGGATAAGTGCACAGACGATTTTTATTAATGTAAAATAGCAAGCAGATTAACATTAGTTCCTCAATCAAAGACTAAACTGCTAAAGAGCACCAAATTGTTTAAAACTTGCACAGCCAAAACCACACAATTGACTTCACAGCTACGTCGGCTAGTAACTCCTATGCAGTCAAAAAAGACTTCACAGCTACATCGGCTAGTAACTCCTATGCAGTCAAAGAAGAGGTTTTCAACAAGATGGTATTAACACACATACCTCCTCGAGCAAAGAACCACATTCAGAAGTCAAAGCAGTGTGATCCTGTGAAGCATGTTTGAATCCAGATAACGAAGCACTGGCTTCACAAGCACGTTCATACATGGCTACAAGAGTTTCCTGTAGATTATCTGGGAAAAATATACACAACATTATTCAACAAGGATAAATTGAAATATTTCTTCAGGAATACCCACATTTGATGATAAACTAACAAACCAACACGACCATAAGTGGTACAGGACAGACCTAAAGCAGATTTTGCTTTAACAGAGGCTACATTAAGCTGATTGGTTGCTGAATACAGGCTTTTTCCTGCAGTTTCCATGTTGAGCTGACTGAGTTTCCACTCTTGTTCTGCACCTGCTTGCACCAAGAGCAAAGGGGAATATTACAAAACAGAAGAAACACATATTATAAGAAGAGGAAGAATATTATGAGAGAGGAATGCAGAACTCTCAAATTCTGAGTGGATTTTTGGTGACCTTCATTTATCTTGCTTTTGTGGTATAATCATTTTACCCTTGTGCGCTATAGCACATAGAGCATGAAAAAAAAAAAAAGGGGAATGCAAGTCATGTTGCAACTTCCAAGCACATAAAACTTCACAGCCACAGGTCATATTGCTGCATCTCATCGCAGTAGACTAGAACACCAACACAGATATATCAGATGGGCCAATTAAGCTCAAAAGGACTTGAAATAAATTAGTTAATAAGTGAAAAAAGGGTCAATATTCCTTAGGTAAAGGGATTCAGTTTTTAAGGGAAAGAACAAAGATTGGGGTCCTGAATTAATTTTCAGGCAGCATGAAAACAGAAACATGAATAAAGCCAGATATTGCTTGTGCATATAGTATTGAGGAGTATAAGTGTGTTGCCCACCCTTTCCTATCAACTTAGGGTTTTGGGTGAACTCATTGGTGCATGTAATTTAATATGGTATCAGAGCCAAAGGTCTTGAGTTCGAAAGCTAGCTTTGCATTAAATATATATTTGCGCCCTACATTTGAGTCCATGCCTAAGACCTGGAAGAGCCTAGACGTGAGGGGGTATATTGCAATAAATATATTGTCCACCTTTCTCCATCAGTTTTAATTTTTAGGTGAACTGGTCGGTGCATGAAATTTAACCCATATTACCTTGTTGTGAGTATTTGAGTATACAAAGAAGAAATAGAAAGAAATCAACTTACATGTAAAAGAATGATATGCTGCATCTAGACGTGTCAAGAGATTCAGGAACATTTGCTGCCATGCCCTGCCTTTAGATTGTCCAGAAGATTTATCCTCCGGAACCAAGTAAAGCCCATCTCTAGATGCTTCAAACTCCAAAACAGACGTGCAATACTTAAGAAGATCAGAAGCTTGCTCTTGAATGACCCGAAGCAGTTTCCTCCTTTCCAATAGATGATCATGAAACTTAGGCGGAATTCCTGAACCCTTTGCAGTTGAACCCCCTGCTCCAGAAGTATTTGGACCAGCACAGGCCCATCCCATTGCTCTCTCAAGTTGTCCTTCAGCTGAAACAGAGCTGCTCTCACAAGCTTGCAGGCAGTCGATAGATCTTGTTATCAGTGACACTGAAGACTGGATCTTATCTAACAAATTGCTTCTGCTTAAATTCAAAAGCACAGGGATGAACTTATCATCATTAAGAATATTTCGTGACAAGACCTTGGCCTTCTGTGCATGAGGCGATGAAAGATCATGCAGCCATTCGATCTGAACTATTTCCACAATGATTTTGTGTAAAGCCTCTGTCAGTTCATTCAATTGCCTTTGCATTACAGAAATTGCAGTCCGGGCAGCTCTAGCAGTCTCATGAGCATTACAGTACTCCTCAAGCATTGCTGCAATCCTATCAACAGCTGCAGAATCCCTTTTAGATTGACTTGGTTCTTTTCTTTCCGGACTAATTTGCAGCAAATCACTAATTTCTTTGTCTAAATGGAGGATAAGCACAGGAGCAATCCTTTCTATAATATATTGACAAACTTCTTTTTCCACATGGATTGCAAGCTTCTTTTTAAGAGTCGTGTAAAGCTGATTGGTAGTAAAATTGTGCTCAACAGAAGAAGAAATTTCATGCATACACAAATCAAAAATTGAATCAAGAAAACCCAGTTTCCAAACAAAAAAAACATGATCCTTCATTAAGCCAGCTACAGGCCACACCACATCAGATAATGAAGAACTTGAAGACAAAACTTCTCTTAGATTAGAAGTGGATCCATCTATGTGGCATGGAAAAGCACCACGTGATGATAGTATATGGTCAAGTGATTCAAGGTTAGCAAAGGGCTTTGTCAAGATTGAAAGCAGAGCCTTGCTTCTTCTCAAATGCAAATTGCTTTCCTGATCAACATTCACCAAAGATGAGAAGTACTGTTTCGAAGAAAGTAATGAATTCATGACATTAGCTTCTACGTTTATAAGTGATGAAATCCTCGTATCTTTCTGGCTCCAAGTTTCCTGGAGTTGTTCCAGTTGAAATCTACAGGCTTCCTCCTGTGAAGCTAGCTCTTCTGCTTCTTCCCAAGATAGATGGTCTCTACCTCTAGAGGCAGCTTCTTCAAGAACTATCTGCTGCTCAGTGATTTGGCCAACTTTCACAAAGTAGCTCTGCTCCAATTCAGTCAGCGATGCTCTCTCAAGTTCTACCTCAACCAGCTTCTCTAGAGCTGTATCAACAGAACCACGTATCTGAGAAATAGAACCAAAGGCTTCCATTACTTCTGAATTGTATGAGAAAAATGATCTTATAATTTCTGGAAGAAATATTTCCGTCATTTGTTCAATCATGTTAGTACTTGTGTGCAGAATGGCCTGAAAAGTAGAAGCCCATTGCCAGGACCGAGGCATTGCGTAAGCAGCATTCATTTCAGATAACTTTAAGGATATCACTTCCTGCACTTCGTCAACAAATCTAGAAACTATTGCACATTTTTCAATCTGCTGATCAAACAATTGCAAATTCATTCCAGCATCAGCTTGAGAACCAGCTCCATCTGTCGTAAATTTAGCTATTCTAGTAGCTTTAGTTGAGAACTCAGACAACTTGGTTTTAATGACACTATATAGCTGGCCCACAGCACTCCCGAGAATAGAAAGAACCATACTTTTTTTCTCTTGTATATCCTCCTGAGATGAAGTTCTGACCGCAATACTATCTGCCAGTGTAAAAGGCATGTTTTCTTCATCCTTCTTTTGTGATGGAAACTTAACATAATTCATGAACGCAGAAAGTATCTGATCTTTCAATTGTGATTCATTATCCAATCCAATAGAATTTGTAAGTTCAGAACTTTCCCTCGCAAGTTTTTCCACACAGGCAACATAACTTTCCATCTGATTTAAGAGATCCCAGTATCTTTGTTGCACTAGGTTGATGCCTTCACCCTGAACCTTAGCAATCACTTCTGCAGCCTGCCTTTTGGCAAGGGGAAGCATATCTTTAGTTGTGCTGGTTACAGATAGCTGCAAAGCTTGTGCCCAACCAGTAATTGGACTGGTTGTGATATAGTTAGCTGGAAGAACGTGCTGCAAGACTAAAGTATACTCACCAAGAGAGTCCAAAGCGGAGGACAACCCCTCATGCAACTCAGTAATCAATTGAGAGACTTCCCTGTCAAACTCATAGCACTGTGCTCTAGTTGGCTCTGGTACAACTGTAAGGGGCACTCCTGATACAAGGACAGCTGAAATAAGGCTTAATGCCTCGTCCTTGCTGTTTAGCTGCATGCATGACTGTGAACCTACAACTGCATTGTCCCGTATGGCTTCAAGAACCCTTCCATGTTTTTCCACCCATATAGCAAGCTTGTTTGCTTCATCAACAGCAGCAGATTTTGCTTCTACTAACTCACGAGCATGAAGTTCAAACGAACTGTGAGATTTTTCAGCAACTGAAGTAGCTTCAGATAGGATTGACTTCGCTGACGTCTCATTCTGCATAGCACTTGATCTCTCTTTCTCCACATGATAAAACGTAGCAGATATAACCTCATACCGATCTAAAGTATGCAAGAATTCCTGCATGTAGTATTTAAAAATAGGAATCAGTAAATTCAAACATTTTATTTGAGATACTTGCACTTCATGCTTAGAAAGTAGAAAGAAATACCTTTAAAGCAGACATTGTAACTGGCAAGTTAGTTAAAAAAAGATCCTGATGCTCCTGAACATTGGAAGCAATTCAATAAGTTTGCAAGAAAATGCTACCAATAAAAATAAGAAATAGCTTGAACTAATTAAAGGATAAGTAGTAGCTGCAATGCCTCACTACTGAAACAGTAATTCCCATTTAATATTTTAAAAAAATTTAAGACCAAGACACAAAAGAAAATTTCATGTTCCAAGAGACAACAATTACCTGCAAAGGAACACGGATTTCTTGGATCCTTGAAGAGAACAAACTTAAACTAACTGCTAATTCCATTCCTTTCTTCTCTTCGCCAGCTATTCCTGCTTCATCTTGGATGTTTCCGCGTGTCCACTCAATCAGTGGGTCCCAAACAAATACTTCCAACAACATTAAGATGATATCCTTGTTCTTCAAGAGGACGTCCAAAACTGCCTCACAGGTAACTCTAAAGACTCCTTCCACGCCAGTCAATCCTAAAGCTGATTCAATAGTTTGAGTGAGCCGGAATGGAACAATTTCTGGAATCTTCAATCTTTTCCCTTTATCAAAACATATGTTGTAATCTATGTGAACCACATCACCATTGCTGAAATCCATAAGGATATTGTCTAAATGTCTATCTCCAAGGCCCAGTACATGCCCAACCATGCTCATGGCTGCCACACTGCTAGAGAATCTGGAACAAGAAATTGATTGGTAGCTAAGCACTCACAGACAATGACAGATTTGATCATACAATATTAGATTCAAAAGGAAGAAACAAAACCTCAGTCATTACTTTTAAAAGGGAAGTCATAGCAAAAACCTCAGTCATCACTTTTAAAAGGGATGTCATAGCACTCTTTCGTAAAGGTAAGATACCCAAATAAAGTGAATTACAGTGAACAAACTAGCCTGCATAATAGCATCAAGGCACTCTAGGTTCTGCTATTTCAATAACAATTTATGTATCAAAGAATAAGCGAATTACATAGTAGGCTAAGTGGCAGGTGTCACTTCACCAATCATTACTTACAAAGAAACATAAGAATAAGAATATCATCCAGAGTCCCTAACAATAAAATGAACATAAATGTTACAGAGAAAAACCATCTAGTATTCTCGCATACGCATCAAACTCATGCCAAAGCTTATAAAAAGTAACAGCATCCTGACCAACGAGAAGGTAGTACAACACATAAAGCAGGGAAGACCATCTTCAACTCAGCCACCCTCAGATCCAATACCACTAGGGAGTTGCAAAACCATAGAGCAAATGCTTTTATTTGTTCCTCTCCAAAAAAGAGTATATGCTTTTTTCTCATCTTTTTTGCAAAGGACGAGAGTCATTAGGATTTAGGGCTTACGACTACATGAGGTAATTGAAACAAAATTCTCAATTTCAAGCATACCATCTATGTTTATTGCGGGCATGATCTACTGTAATATTCATCTAGAAACTGCATATATGTTCTTAAGGAAAATGACACCCAGCAGAATCTTTTGATTGCACTAAGAGTGGAACTGTCAAGAACCTACTTTCATTTTGTCTAACAGTAGTAAGAAACAGCAAGTTGTAGATGTAAATGCAGTGCTCAAAACAGAAGTGCCATGCACCATATACCTTTTGACTTTGGAGTTGAAGTTTCTGAACCCCTCGCTTGTACACCACATTTCTTGCCACAGAATTTGTTTTGGAGTCTCCTTCATAAGCTCCAATAGAACCTTCCTTTTAACATCTAGTGGCCAATCTCTTCGTGAGATAACTCTTTTTATCCCTTTTTCTTTCAGTGCTGGTATTATTTTTCCATAGAACATATCACTTGGGCGGGGAACAGCTGGTACTGGGTTGTGAATATTACCAGTGCTAACTGAAGACAACTGTGCCTGTGCCACCTGAGAACGCTTTTGCCACGACTTGAACACATTGTAGATGCTGCTTACATTCTCTACCCACTGGATCAATCCAGCTCGTCCACTAATCGGTGTAACAGAATAGAATCTTATTGCAATATTTCGACTTCGAGTGTCAGAAGATGAATACAAAAGGCTATTTATCGCCTCCAGCAGCTGCATGATTCGAGAATCAAGACGTAAATCCTCTCGGCCCTTGAGAAGATAAGTATATTTCTGACCATCTGATCCTTGCAAGACGAGCTTTTTAGGTTTTGTCTTTGTTGAAAGTATTGTTACGTCTTTGCAGAAGGAAGATACTGTAATTGTGCCATGACTTCCAGGAAAAGAAGATTCTGATGAATCAATCATGTGCTTCTCAAAACCTGGCATTGGAATGTCTGAGGTTGACAAAGCTGCTAGCTGTGGAGCAATATCACTTAACAATATGCATGACCTTCTTTGATGAGTGGCTAAAGATGCTGCGATTGAATCAAAAGGCCGCCAAATCTCTCCTAATGCTGCTGGAGACCCAGGGGGTGTCTTGAGGGTTGTGATTGCATATTTCAGCTGAGCGTTATACTCCTTATGGAACCACATCTCATGAGATGTTTTTGGTTCGCGAGATGTAGATGCTAGACGACGTTCCAAGGCTACAATAATTGGAGTCATAATAGCAGAATATTTTGCAGCATTGATCTTGTTCTTTTCAGCTGAACTCAGAGTAGAATTTGCAGCAACCCTTGCAGCTTCCTCTTTAAGTATATTGATTCTTCTTAACACGTCTACATTGCAAAAGAAAATTTTCAATGGAAGCCTGTGTCCTGCAGCAGATTCTACAGGATAGCAGGAGAGGAGGGGAGGATTACCTGAATGGAGATCTTGTAAGGTGCTTAGCCATTGTTCCTCCCATAAAACAGTAATCATTCCTAGCTCCTCAATTGCAAGCTTAACATCCTTAATTAAGTTGGGGTATAGCTTACTCTGTCAAAAATTACAGTTTAAAAATGTAAAATAGCATACATGTCATACATAGTCTGAAGCAGATATATATAGCTCAAGAATCCAAAAGAAGTACCAGGAAGTCCAATAGCCTCTGAAGCTCCTCCGAGGGTTCTGTTTCACCAGCATTGATATCAACTAAGGTAGGATATACAATAGAACAAGGAGAAAGTTTTGCTAGCTTCACCAATATGCTCTCCAACTGTTTCCTAACTATCTTCTCTGGGTGGGAGCTCAAGCGAGCAAAAAGTTGTGGTATAATCTCCTGCATATATCCAAAGCATTTGATTACACATAATTTCATTATAAATATAGAACAGGTGCCATTATCAACGTGTACCTGCCATGGCAATAAAGGAACTGTTGAAAGCCCGCTTTCGAGTGTTTCCTTCAGCTCGACCCCATAGTTCAAAATTATATGGAGGAGATACAGCAATGCCCTCAGAGTGTAGCTTCTTGTTTTCCCTTTCAATTTGTCATGGTGATACGAAGGTTGAAGTTCAGTTGATGAATGACAAAGGTACTGAAAATAAGCATTTGCAGCATGCCCAAAGAGTGATACCCTCCTTTGCCTTAGAGACCGCCATATTTCAATAAGTTTGTCAATCAAAGGCATGGCATTGTCCTTTGGAGAATCAAATTTACAAAGTAGGACTGTAAGCTCTGATGATAGCAGTGCAGAGGGACCTCCACCGTCACAGGCCTCAGATCCTGGAGCTCTAGCTGCAGTCTCCAACAGATGAATTGCTTGTTCAACTAGTGAGGTTATGGGGTATTTCTGCTCAGAATTGTGACTGCATTCTGTTGTTAAAAAATTATGATCTACACAGCTTGTATCTTTATCATCACAGAAACTTCTTATTATTTCCTCCACCTCAGATTTTTCAGTGTCTGTCAAATGATACCTATCTGGAGAAAGTTCAGATTGGAGAATGGATGACAATGAGTTCTCCAAATTTACACCAGTGCCAGAAAGAGAGTAGTTGGCATGAGTAAAGCACCAGGATGCATAAGAAAGCCACGCCTTGCCCATACTGGGACAAAGTTGCCAGGAAATCTTTCGAGCAATGCCTATAATTTCTTGGGCAAGCGGATGACAATTTGAAGGGACGACCAACCCACTAACGCCAGAAAGAAGTTTATCTGCCCCATTTTGGATGTCATCGAAATCGCTAAAATCTCTTATTACCTTTGGAAGTATTGTATCCAAAATTGGAGTTGAACTGTCTTGCTCCATCCAGGCTGACAGTTTCAAACAAGCCTTAGCAATCAGTGAAGTGCCAGATCCAGATGAATCTCTAACTTTGGATAGAAAACTAGCACGAACCAGTGACCACAGATCGGTTAAAGCATCTTCATTCTTCCCTTCTTTATGTTTCAGCAAGGCACCTTCATACTTAATGCTCAAAGTAAGCATTTCTTTGTCAATCTCATCAGATGAACTCAAAGGATGATTTATGAGGTACTGGTTTAAGCGGGCAGCCAACATATAGTTACTCTGCTTTCTTGCAAGACTAGAAAGCTTGTGACATAGAAGAAGAGTTGGTAAAGAAGATGGCTGTGTTGTACGATGCACTTTGAAGACCTTCAGCCACATGCTGCAATCTTGATGGGTCCTATCAATGGGATCCTGCAATAGTCTTCGTAAATAATCTGTTAGCGCTGGTGGTTGATTAGGTCCAGTTTGGCAAGACAACCCAGTGGCTTCTTCAAATGCAAAGATGCAATGAAGCTGGCCAGCACATGCAGTAGCTTGGACCAATCCATTGAGTGGGGCCACAGAAAGTGCTTCATCCAACATCAATTTAGCCTTATCTATCTCTTCTCGTGCCATGTCAGATTTACTGTCAGATTGTAGCATTGCACGCAGGAGCATCAATTCACTTCTCTCGAGTGCAACCTTTGGATCAAGGGTGAGCTCGTTGCTGCTCTTAGGAGTCAAATCAAGATAACCCCAAGCTGAGTGGAAATCACCCTCATCAAAGCACGCCATTGCATGAACAGCATTAAGCTCATTGCCAGCACTTGTTAGAGCGCCCGAATAAGGCTTGCCAGCATGTACAGCACGGAGCACTTTTAACTCTGCAAGCCAGCCCTCTAAACATTTCCAGTCAGACAGGGATGTGTAGCACTCAATAACACGTGCAATGATGAACTGGATGCCATCGGACTCCATGGATGCAAGGGCTTCCTCAGACTGCAGTAGATGAGAATAATGTGCGGCAGCCTTTTCGTACTGCCCCTGGGATTGATAGATGAGTCCTGACATCCAGGAGAGGTGTTTGTGGTTATCAAACACACCCCGTGTTAGCTGTTTGTCCTGCTCAAAGTGTGTGTAGAATGCTGATGCAGCCCAACTCTGCAGTCCAACTAAGGCATCTGTTTCATGACACCTGCAGAATGCCAGGGAAGCATGTCGCAAGACCTTCAGAACATCTGCTTCTAGCCTGTGTTTAAAAGCATGATGAGTCTCAGCAGCTCCACCCATGCGACTGTTGTCCTTGGGGGGTGATGCAGCCAGATTTCTAAGATCCAGTAGCCGCAATGAACAGTAGTGAATGACAGCATCGCTGCACTGCAAAGCTAGTCCTGCATTCAGCATTGGATCACAGATTCGAGAAAACCACTCTTCACATACTCTTTTGTTTGCTCGGAAAAACAAAGAGCTTGCCTTTGGAGGGGATGGTAGAACAAAGGAACCTTCATATGCATTATAAACACATTTCTTCAATGCCTCAACAAAATCCAAGAGCAAGCGCATCGGTAATAAGCATATGTCAGATGGTCCTATATACCTGCCTTCACCTTCATTAGCTTCTGGTGCCAATACATTTGGCACATCCAAAAGCATGCGCTCTAGAGCTGCAAATGTTTGTGTGGGACCACCAAGATGAGTTCGAAGCCGAAGGTTTATGCAATGTCGTGCAGCTTCATGAATGCCCCACCAAACTGCAGCAAGATTGTTCACTGAGTATATCCTATCAATAATAGTTTTGTCCACATCAGGACCTTTGAGTAATTCATTTCCATCAGCATCTCCAGAGACATCAATTTGACCAGAAAATATATCTTTCTTGCCACGATAACTAAAGACCAACCGTTGTATCCAAGAAGAAAGAGGCAACTTCAATCTGAGAGAAAGGTAACTCAAAATAGAAACAAGTTGATGCCAATGGAGTTTCCTAGGCTGTTGCTTTACAGCAAGAACATGCCTCCAACTCATGCAATGCTTGCTCATGTTAGCAATATATGGGGAATTCTGGTAATTGTGTCCATCCTCAAGCAAGCCAAATGTGTATGTTGTAATAGGTAAAGCAATCGAAAATAACCTTAGAAATCCATTCTTCACAGCATTATCTGGATCACTAAGCTTGTCAAGAAGAACCTGCCTGACAACCGAGAAACTCATGGGATTGATGAGCCTACCCAGAAAGAGTACTTCCAAGGATAATGCAACATGGCACCTTACTTTAGGCTCCCTGTCGTATGCACAATCCAAGATAGTGAAAAGGATAATATTTGCAAGGGTAGCATCAACGCAGACCTCATAAGAGTGACTGGCCTTATCCACATCCCTTTCCATGCCAAGAACCAATTCTCCAAATGAATCAATCCAATTTAGAGCCTCTAATTTCAGTGTCATAGATGAAGACGTATCAAGGCCTCGAACTACGTAATTTCCATATTTATGCACGAACTTGATTTTACAGTCACGAAAGGACTTCTGTGCTTCAGTAATCAACGGAGTTGGACTACCTTGATCACCAGAGCCTCTTTTAGATCCTTCAGATGTTGCAATATTACATGACAGTTCTATGTTGCTGAGTTTGCGAAGTGTAGAGAAAATCTGGAACTGTATCTCAATGAAATTATGAAATGGGGCACCAAATGGGTCAAGCTTCTCTGAAATGAATGATATCAGCCTAGTTGCTCGATCATTTCTCTTTTTGGTGTCAACTGAAATAGTGGCCAGTAGAATTTTCAGATCAAATTTCATTAAAGAAAGCAATTGATGCTCTGAATACCCTTGTGCATCTGAGTTTGACTTGCCCTGCATTCCGTTGTTACCATGTAAGGAGAGATTCTGGATATCAGGGTAGATTACTTGTACCTTCTCAAGCAAAGATTTCAACAGTTCTAACTCTTTCATCAATGACACGACTGCTTGATCAACTACGTCCTTCGATCCATGCTGCAAGCTGAAAAGATAAGTGGCTGCTGAGTTTGCAACCACAGTGTGGTTTGGATGAAGGCGTAACCGAGATAGAAGTGAGCTGAAGTCAAGCAACGCTTCCACTGCAGATGCACGAAGCCCCAACTTTTGCAGTGACAGCAGTTGCATGTTAGTCTTAAGCGCTGCCACCAACTGCATAGATGAGGCAACTTCCAAGCTCTGGGCCAAAACATCCACAAACATAACATAGAATTCAGCAAACCTTTCATGCAGAATCTCCGCGAGCAAGACCAAACAATTGGATGCTTCTTCCATCCTCTCAGACCACCCAAGCTTGGAAGCTATCACCGATGTGCACCTTAAAAGCTGAGGAGCCAACCCTTCAAGTGGCCCTCCTACTAGCTCCCTTAGGTTATTTCTCTCAGCCACACCAGATGTCATGATCTGTAATACTGTCGAGAAGCAAGCAAAGAGCGGGCGAAGCCGCCCAGAGTTATGGTTGCCTGCAAGATTGGGGTCATGCACAAGCACCTCCATATCAGCCAAGAACTTGGGCAGCAATCCAAGGGAGAACTGCAGATTGCCGAGCCAATGCCACTGGAACTGCGAGAAACTTTCTAATATCATGTGGCGATCGGTGTCAGAGAGGTCCGGCACAAACACCCACCCAAGGAGCAGGTCCACTATATCGACAAAGTGTGGCCGGAAGCAGTGGGGAAACTTAGCGGCAACCAGGGTGAGCAGGCCGAGCAGGCACCGGAGTACCGCGAGCGAAGTCCGATCATCCTCAAGCACGTCACGGCAAGCGGCGAGGAGCGGCGGGACGAACCGCTCGATAGCGGGCGCGTCCCCAGTGGAGAGGAGCTCCCGGAGACCCTCGGCAACGAGCGTGGACGAGGCGGGCTCCCCCAGGAGCGGAAGCGCCCAGGAGACGAACCCGTCCGGTAGGCCCCCAGGCGCCTCGTGCGAGCACAGAACCGCGCAGAGCGCCGCGTACGCCGCCACCGCCGCGCGCCGCACGGCATAGGACCTGCGCAGCGACCAATCACGGCGGGGAACAGGTGAGCCGCGCAATCACGCTCATACGCTCGACACGGCGAGGAGGAGGGGAACTTACTCATCGTCGGCGAGGAGGACGGAGAGGGGCGGGGCGATGAAGGGGGCGAGGGAGGGGAGGAGCGGCCGGTTGGGCGGGTGGAGGAGGGAGAGGCGGAGGGTGGAGAGGGCGGAGGCGCGGGCGGCGTCGTCGGAGGGGTGCGGCGGCTCGCGTGCAGCGGCGGAGAGGAGGGAGGCGAGGTGCTGCTGCAGCTGGTGGTGGGCGTACGGGGGGTGAGGGTTTTGCATTGTCACATTGCCCGCCGCCGCTCCGCTCGCTGCTCTATAGGGAGGGGGGAGAGGAAACAGGCCAACGACGGAGGAACCCAGCCGCCGGTGAGGTATCGCGCCGCCGTCTCTTCTCTTTTCTTTACACCGTCCGATCTTCTCTTTACACGTGGACCGTCCGATGAATTGGAGGTTCCGGGTGTTCTCCCACGCGGTTCACCGGGTCGGGCCGGCCCGGCTCGGTCCAACAAACCGAATTTGTGACCCGGCCTATTAGACTGGCCCAGTTCAGTACATACTAGGGTTGGGAGCGTGGGGAAAGGGGTGTTAAAGTTGGACCGGCCGATGCGAGTATGAGTAGATCAAACGGCCGAGGATGCTAGTTAGTGAAATCACCACCACTATCACAAGGGGCTTTATAATAGTAGAGATAGAGAAGAGCCACCGGTCCGGTTTGGTTTGTTCTATCGTCTTGTTTGTTTTAGCTTAAATTAAATTAAACTAAATAAAAAATTTGTTTTTTATAAGCCAAATTATGCAATATTTTGCAGTCATTTTTGTGGGGTTTTAAATAAATCTTCTTATAGTTCATAAATATTTTTTCATAATTTTTTAAATTATTTCAAACTTCATTC
This sequence comes from Raddia guianensis, assembly GCA_036346415.1. NCBI lineage: Eukaryota > Viridiplantae > Streptophyta > Magnoliopsida > Poales > Poaceae > Raddia > Raddia guianensis. The sequence continues at coordinate 34,787,640 of CM070536.1, forward strand.
GAGAGGGTCACAAATTTGTTACCGTAAAAGTCAACTCAACTTTAAGCTGAAACAAATTATGCCTATAGCGCGCACACATCTAACTCCATTAAATATATGTTTCATATGTTTTCCTTTACAGTATATATGATGTACTCCCTCCATCCAAGACACTTTATCTATATCTGTATCTGAAAATAATGTTTTCACTATCAAGCGATTCAATTGTTCTCGACTGAAAATCACCCGTACCATTTTCACCCCCATTACTTGCAAAGTAACACATGTTACACTTTGCCAAATTTTAGCACATTTTCACAATTTTCTTTCTAAATTTTAGATGCGGTAAAATATACTACCTCCGGTCACAAAAAAAGTCGTCGTTGACTTTTGAACACGCCTTTAACCATTTGTCTTATTCAAAAAATTAGTTCAAATATATAAAAATATAAGTCATACTTAAAATACATTTAATAATAAACCAAATCATAACAAAATAAATAATATTTATATAACTTTTTTGAATAAGACGAATGGTCAAAGACGTGTTCAAAAGTCAACGACGTGAGCAGTGTTAAGAGCTGGTAGGGCAGATGCCTCAAGGTTGAAGAGGCAATGGAGTGCAGCAAAGAGATCTCCGGCAATGAAATCCCAACAGGCTTTGAAGAAATTCTAGGTGAACCCATCAGGCCCTGGTGCCTTGTAGTTGGGTAAGGAGAAAAGGACCTGCTTGAGCTCGTCCAAGGTGAGGGGTCCTCTAGAGAGGTTAGGCCCACTATTGGGAGACCAAGGAAGTCTCAGTTGAGAGCGCGATAATTCCGTTAGTAAGCCGGTTTGGTCTTGGAGGGAGTGGATGAGGTTGTGTCTACGTCGCCCATTTGCCCTGAGGTGGAAGTATTTGGTGTTTGCGTCACCGAGCTTGAGCCAGTTGAGACGAGAGCGTTGTTTCCACTTTATCTTGTCAATGGCGCTGAGGCCCAAAATGCGGAGCTTGAGCTGTCTCCAGATGGAGGTCTCATCAGCAAAGAGCGCTCGACCTTCCATAGCCACATCAAAGAGCCGAATGACTTCAGAGGCTAAGGAGAGATGGATCTTCGTGTCACCAATTTGGGAACGACACCAAGTGCGGAGTGTGGAGGCCAACCGAGAGAGTTTAAACTTGAGACGGTAGAGGGGTTGGGTAGGCATGGACAGGGAGAACTCGCACCAAGACTGATGGGCTACCTCCCGAAAGCCATCAATGGATAGCCAGAAGTTCTTGAAGCGGAAACGCCGCGGGGGTCGAGGAATTCTTTCAGGGGAGTGGGGAGAGCGAGTCTCCCTAGTGCAGGCCTCTGCGATGGTGTACTATATCAGTGGGGTAACTGTTGAAAAGAACTTAGGAGGACAAGGAGGCGAGGGACATCGCGATCCAGTCCCGTCACCGAGAGCCAAAACAGCGCGCCCGAAGGTTATCTAGCAGGTAGGACTAGGACACATTGTACTTCTCCCGAAGAAATCTTGTCCCTTATCAGCATCTGACTATCGGCCAATCATCCTCATTCATAGTGTGGGGAAACTCTTCACAAAAATTCTCGCTTCCCGCTTGGCCCCCTTCATGGACGAGCTAATCGATCTCACCCTGCCAAAGTGCTTTCATCAAGAAAAGGCACATCCAGGACTATTTCCTTCTGGTTCAGAGTAGGGCCAAGTCCTTTTCACAGGTCAAACACCCCGACTCTGCTTCTAAAGCTCGACTTAGAGAAAGCCTTTGACTCCGTGTCCTGGTCCTACCTGCTAGATAACCTCTGCGCGCACGGATTTGGCTCTTGGTGGCGGGAATGGATCGCGATGTCCCTCGCCTCCTCGTCCTCTCGAGTTCTTCTCAACAATTACCCCACTGATATAGTACACCATCGCAGAGGCCTGCGCCAGGGAGACTCGCTCTCCCTGTTCCTCTTCAACCTATCCATTGAACCGCTCGTCGCCTTGCTAAACAGAGCAACTGACTTGGGGGTCCTGTCCCCACTTCAAGGACCCCCTCATGCCTCCTGAATTTCTCTCTTTGCTGACGACGCTGCAATCTTCTTAAACCCCTCTAAAGATGATGTCTCATCCCTCGCAGCCATCCTTCGTCTGTTCGGGGAAATCACAGGCCTTCGAACCAACTTCTCAAAGAGCCAGGTCGTTCCCATCAAATGCGAGAACATTGATTTGGATCTCATCCTCCATGATTTCCCAGCGGAACAAACCACCTTCCCCATCAAGTACCTCGGTCTACCCCTTTCAGTCAAGCGCATGCGTCACGTTCACTTTCAACCGCTCATCAACAAAGTAGCTTCAAGACTTGCTGGATGGCGCGGCCCGCTCATGTCCAAAGGTGGTCGATTGACCCTGCTCAAGGCGGTTCTGTTCGCTTTACCAATCTACATCTTGTCCATCATCAAACCACCGTGCTCAGTCTTCAAGAAAATTGATTCACTCAGACGGGGTTGGCCGTGGAAGGGGACTGACTCAACCAAGGGTGGGGGCAGAGTCAATTGGAGCGTAGTCTGCTCCCCGTTCCCTTTGGGAGGCTTGGGGGTCCCGGACCTCATTAGGTTCTCTAGGCGTTAAAACAACGTTGTTCTTTGCTAAGCGAGAGCCCTCTCCTCCACCTCGAGCGTCGCCTTGCCCGCAACTCAGGCCGATTTCGCTCTGCTAAGGGTCGGATCTTTGGCAAAACTGGGCAACATCTCTTCTCTCCTCTTCTGGGCGGACCACTGGTTATCTGGTTGCGCCCACATGCACCTAGCTCCACATCTCTTCAAGGCCTCAGCCCGTAAGAACAGATTGGTGCTCGACGCTTTAACTAGCAACAACTAGATCATGGACTTACGACAAAACCTCACCTCGCAAATGATCCCGGAGCTCATTTCGCTCCTCCGATAGCTCGCCTAAATCCAGCTGACTACCGACACACCAGATCAGACAACCTGGCGTCTCACCTCAGACGAAAGATTCTCGGTCAAGTCGGCTTACTTGATCCAATTCGCTGGCCGGTTGCCAAAGCTGGACCTATAGAAAGCTTGGAAGCTCTGGGCATTGTCCAAGTGCAAATTCTTCCTCTAGACGTTGCTTCACAGAAGAGTCTTCACGGCTGACGCCTTGCTCCGTCGCCAGCTGCCAAACAGCTATTTATGCCCGCTTTGCAGACGAAACCTGGAAACCCCAGAGCACCATTTCCTGCAATGCCACTTCAGCGTTACAGTGTGGACGAGACTGGCCTCTTTGCTCAACACCCCACGTCTCAACCCCTTAGGCTGGACTCAGACTGCCTGCATTGCAAATTGGTGGTCCATCGACGTTTGCAAGGAAGGCCCCTAGCGGCGCCCTTTCAGTTTTTGCGGCCATCACCTCGTACTTTTGGATCGAGCGAAACAGTCACATCTTCCCCCAGGAGGAGAAACCCCCCTCGATTTTCCTCAGCTTCCTTATTGATGACCTGCGGCTCTGGGTGGCCGCAGGGGCTCCTTTTGTAATTAGCTAACTTCTTTTTGAGTCCCACGGGGGAGAGGCCTGATCCCCCCACGCTGTAATTTGTCTCACTTTTTTATCAATACAAGGCAGCTCTTCTGCCCTTTGTTTTTTTTAAAAAAAGTCAACCACGACTTCTTGTTGTAACTGAAGGGAGGGAGTAATATTTAGAAGTTTTAAAATAAAGCATTTGTTGGCAAATTTAGTTTGTTAGTCCAGCAAAAAAGTATGGTGTGAAACAAGTGGAAAGAAGGTATGGACTGATGTCTAGGCCTCGTTTGTTTTAGATTAAAGTTGAGTTGCGTTTTACTGTAACAAATTTGTGAGCCCTTGAATGACGTTTAAAAAATTCAAAAAATTATGAAAAAATTATTTTACGAACTCTAAGGAGAACTATTTAAAACACCACAAAAATGAATACAAAATATTACATTGTTTGGCTTATACAAAAATAACAAATTCTCATTTCATTTAATTTAATTTAATCTGAAACAAACAAGACCCTAATGTTATGGGAACGGACATCAATTCCCCCTGCTAACTACTTGGAACACTGGGTACTTGCATTGCATTCACAGCTTGCTGTACCGCTACAAGTCAAAAAAATTTGTGCATCCGACCTCACTATGCTACAATCAACATCAAGTGCAAACTCCTGCATCATATAGCTTCAACATCTTCCATCTAAAAATCTTCACTTGCCCATTCACTGCTCAGGCTTGATCTGATTCAAGCTTCTTGCGAGCATGAAAACATCCAGACAGAGCAGCAGTTTTCATCACCTAAGTGTGAAGATAAGAGAGAAAATAATTTGTATAACACCTGTCATTCAAGCACTAGAACCAGATTGACGAGACTATAACACGCACCTGCTAAGCTCAGTTCTTCTTCAGATTCATCTTGCATGACAAATTTTCTGTGTCCAGATGACGTTGTAGCAAAAGGAAGGTACGGATGGAAGGAGAACCCATTTATAGTATCTAAGGTCAAATACATATGATTCCTCCTCATTAAAAGTAGATAAAAAATTACAATTGAAATACCTTACAACACACTGTTCCTCTAGAACCAAAAGTATATAAACACATACCAGCTGCTGCTTGGAAGCCTGTTACCCATTGACCACCTTGAAGGTCATAAATGTGGACCATACCATCCTATGCAACACAAAAATTTCGTCTCAATGTTCACTTATTAAGAACATAACTACAATGAAAAGATGAAACCAAGAGGAGCACACCTGCCCACCAGTGGCAAGATGTTTGCCACATGGTTCAATATCAAAATGTATTCTTTGATTAGTAGTATCAGATGATCTGTACAACCTGGTTATATGATTCCAGAGAAAGGTAGAAATAATAAGGGCTTGGCCAAAAAAAACATCAGAAGAACACGATTCCACTAATACAGATGACGCTATCAACTCAGCTTCCAAAATCCAACAAAAGATCAACAAGATTACTTATTCTAAGCAACATTTTGAAGGGAAAAAAAAAAGTTGTAACTTACTTGTAAACAATGTCCACAGTGTTGCGAATATCCCAACATAGTATATATGCATCCTAAGGAAAAATTATGACCAATTCTCACAGGGTAAAAAAGAGTAGAACCACATGAAGTGGAGAAAAATAATACAAGATATGACAAAGATCAGTTGTTGAGAAAGTAAGGTGCTTTAGTTACCTTGCGCCCTCCAGTATACAAATAGTTTCCATCTTTGGAAAAAAGAACCTGAGATTTTCATATATAAGAACATCTGTTTACACGGTACAAGATGTATATTGTTGCTTCACTAACCTGTGTAACACCCCCAAGCTGGCCATGTAAGACATATAAAGGTTCCATGTTACTCTCTGCATAAACAGCTGTTGTCTGGCTGTATGAGCCAACAGCAAGCATTCCATTGTGAGGGGAGGAGGAGATTGAAGATATTATACCTGTGATGGAAACTTTTGGAATGAGCTCTAGATCAAATTTCATAGGCCAAGCGGCCAATATAATATGTAAAGGCATGAGAAATAAGCAGAAAACAACTTAATTCTTAACATAAACAAAGATTTCAGAAGCATTCAAGAATGTCCCACAGCACAAGCAATGATGAAGAAAGTCTTCTCATGAAGAACATGACCAGTTTTGCACTACTAGCATGTCAATATATCATCAACAAAGAATAACTAGTAAAACAAAAAATAACTCATGACCTTTACCAATTTAGGCCCTCTTTTTAGTTTTAGTTGGAAAAATTGATCACCTTCAAAAGTGTTATGAAAAGGCTACATAGATTATTATAAAAAAAAATTGAGATCTTTGAGAAAAACCCTACAAAGTCCCGAAAAAAATTATTTCCAAAAATCACAGTGAATGATCTGTACAAAAATAACAAAAATTTCAAACCCAACAAAAACTAATCTATAACAAGAAATCAAAGAGGGCCTTAATCATGTAACAGAAAGTAGTATTTTCTTTCTTTCTTGAAATCCACTTCAAAATAATTCCCAGGTTACATGTGGAACAGAGATTAAGATTAAGGCCTCATTCTCTTCGTCTTATCTAACTTATCTTAGAGAATGAAGCCTAAATCAACATCCCTTCCAATTTTCCAAAATCCAACTGAAACTTTACTAAAAAAATCCAACTGAAATCATATGCTGCTCTCAAGAGTACACTAGATTTTTTTAGAACACCAAACTTGCAAATGAAAATCCACTTACCAGTCGGCCCTTCACTCCCTTTAAGCAAAGAATATTGCTCAAAGTCTCTACCAGGCCGATGAACATCAAATACTCTAATGGCTTTATTGTATCCAGCAAAGAGTCTGTCGAACAGCAAGTCCCCGGTGAGTAAAACAGTCAAGAAGATGTTAGTGTGCTTGCATGCCTAAAAAAGAGGTAAGAATCTCCATTTTAAGAATGCAGGCCAGTAATTTCTAACTAAACTCCTGTCAGTATGCTATTTACTTATTTTCAAGATTACTAAGGAAGGTATTGATATGTGCCCCAAAAAATGTAGGGAAAATGAGATATCAATTTAAGTTTGGAGTAGAATCCCATGATCACACAAAAAGGCACAGACGCATAGTTCCTTATTAAACACAAAATGCATCTTAAAAAGTTGGGTGCATTTTACATACTTAGCTCCGGTAGAATTGAAAGATATCGAAAGTGCAGCTGCTATCTCATCCATGGCATCGTATGCTCTGTAAGTACAACGAAGCTGAAACTCCAACAGTAAATCATCAGAAATGAAGAATCTATTATCTATAAACCAAACATAGCAAATATAAGCAACCAACTCTACCTCCCCAGTGGTGGCGTCCCAGAGGTGTATTGGATGATCGCGACTAGTGCTTGCAAACACACAGGTAGCCGGATCTGCGGAACAGTAAAACATCCCACATTCACCAAACAACTACAATTTACAAACGACGATGAATATAAACATAGGAATTAGGAAGCAATCCACCCACCAGACAGGGACATGTAGGGGTACCAGCAGAAGTCGTACACAGGCTCACCCTCGTTCACCTGGAGGCTGGCACCATAGGAATCTGCAGCAGAATTTCCAAAACTCAAAACACAGCAAGGAACAACGAGTAAAAAACAAGCAGCTATCCGAACAACCAATAGCTGCAAGAGGGAGGCACACCTTCACCGCCAACAGCGGCCTCAGAAGCGTGTTCCGCGCCGGCGTTGTACGTGTCCTCCGGCCTGCCCAAGAAAAGAAGAGAGAAAGAAGGTAGCTTTAGTCGATTGCCGCGATGCAGCGAGAGGGTATAGCAAGAAGAGAGAAGTGAGCCGGTGGTACAGGTAGAAGAGGCGGAGGGAGTTGTCGTCGGAGCTGGTGAGGAAGGAGGAGCCGTCCGGCGACCATTTCACGCCTTTGAGGAAGTTGCCGGCGGGGGCGGCGGTGGACCAAGGCGCGCGAAACTGGCGGGCGAAGTGGTACAGCCGGCGAGGCGGGAGGTCGAAGCGGAGCTGAGGCCACGAGTACTCCGCCACCGCAACCTCCTCCGCCGCATCCGGCGCGGCCGCGGCTGCCTGCTCCTCCGCCTCGCTCTCCGCCGCTGCCATTTGCGGTGTGACGCAGTGCCGGGGCCGTGGTCGAGGGAGTTTTGGGGAGAGAGGCGAGACCCAGAACATCGCTTTGGGCCGGTCGCAAAACAAATCCGTGGACAAGGAACAGGCCTTTATAATAAATATAGGCCTTGTTCTTTTCAGTTTAAATTATTAAATTAAATAAAAATTTGTCATTTTTGTTGAAGCCAAATGATGCTGTACTTTGTACTCATTTTTATGATATTTTAAATAGTTCTACTTAGATTTTATAAAATACATTTTTTATTTTTAGACTTTTCGAAACGTGTCTCGAGGCATTTTAATTTTTTCGGATTAAAATTTTCAGCAGGCTTTCAGCCAAGGCGAAAAATATTGGCAAGGTCTAGCAGACTAGCAGAACTAAGTGGGCCGAGCCCAGCTCAATACCGTGGGCCGCAACGTGTCCAGCGCTTTGTCCCAGCCCAACCCCACTCGCACGGCACGAACCTATACACGCTGTCGATGCACGCGCACACTCGACTTCGAGGGTCCAGTTACTCCCTATAGCTAGCACCATTCGCTCCCAGGTGGTTGCCTCCGCCCTCCGGTGGTTGCAGTGTTAGATCCGCCCAAGCCAGAACAACCCCCACTACACGCCACGCGCCATGTCCGACGAGTCGCCGGCGCCGGCCGCGGCGGCGGAGGGCGAGAAGAGCGCGCCCGCACAGCAGGCAGCCGGCGGGTGGGGCGGGTGGGGCCTCTCCATCTTCTCCGAGATCTCCCGCAATGTGCGCGCGCCTCCCACCCCTCTAGGCTTCGTGCCAGGATCTTTTGACGCCCCTCCCTCCCGTGCGGCGCTGGTTTGGTTTCTTAGATGTGATGCGTTGCGCAGGCGGTGGAGGTCGCGAAGAGCGCCATCGCCGACATGCAGCAGCCGCCGGAGCAGGAGGCGGGGCCCGGGGCCGGCGGGGAGAAGAAGGGCGCGGAGGAGGTGGAGGGAGGGGAGGAGGACGAGCGGCGCAAGGCGGCGCTGAACAGGCTGGAGGATGCCAGCGAGGACTCGCTCCTCGGCCAGGTTAGTATCTTGCCGCTATCCCCATCAATACCGGTGTAGGCGGATTAGGGGTTGTGATGGTGAATTACGTGTGGTAATCTGCAGGGACTCAAGGTGTTTGATAGTTCGGTGGAGAGCATTACGAGTGGAACCTGGCAAGCGTTTGGGAGCGCATGGAAGAGTGGCTCACTACTCGTTCAGAAGTATAGCGCCCTTCAAATTCCCATTTTTCTTTCTAATGCTTGAGTGGATAATATAAGTATCTAATTTAGTAGATTGCATGTATACACCGAGTCCCTGAATACATGAAACAATGTCCCTGAATACATGAAACAGTTGAAGTAGCCTGGCATCAACCCCTTGATGTACTTTAATTGTAGATGAAAAGAAAGCCACACTCTCATGCCATTACTTTTCTGCTACCGGCTGACAAATGAGTATGTGGGTGTCCTTGCCCGTTGTTACTTGTTAGCTTACACCTTATATGCAGTTCGTTTTGTACATTACATCATTAACTAGTTGTCCTTTTCAGAACTTGGATTTTGATAGCAATGTTTGATTTTTTTCAGAATGTTTTCTGGGAAAATAGCAATTTTGTTTGTGGGTCCTTTCACAGCATCAATCTATCAATTTAACTTTCTCGATAGTGCTGGACGGTTGTTAATGTTTTAAAAAACAAGGAACCTTCAATTTAACTTTCTTGATAGTGCTGGATGGTTGTTAATGTTTTCAAAAACAAGAAACCTGCAATTTGCTCTCCTTTACCTCCACAAAAAACACATCACATTGATGTATTTTTGTCCTATCTGTTACATAATTACTTTCCTAGATTGGAGACTTCCGCTTCAAGCCTTGCCGAAACCATTCAGCAAGGAGAACTACCTGCCAAAGCATCTGTGATAGCACCAACTATTTTAGAGGTATACCCTAGGATATCGTAACAATGTTTCTTCTACACATTTCTGTATGCCTTTTTAATATTAGAACTTTAATAATCACAGACAGGGAAGTCATTTACAGCCAAAGGAATGGAAATGCTTGATCGTGTTGGAAAAGAGACAATGGAGTTGATCATTGAAGAAACTGGTATGGAAGTTGATAAAGGTAATGGTGAAGGTGACCAGCAGACAGAAGAGGAGCAGTTTGAAGAAGTCTCATTTGAGAGATGCTTTTACATTTATGGAGGACCTGACCAATTAGAGGTTTTTTATTTCACAATGTTTTCATGTGTTTGGTTATCATTCTCTGTGCCTTTTTTCTTAACTGTGGTCTTTTTTGTACTAGGAATTGGAAGCACTGTCAAGCCACTATGCACTGCTTTTTAATAGGAAAAAGGCAAAGCTTGTTGCTGAACAGAAAACATATTATGATGGGAAGCTTAAAGAAGTACAGCAAATTTTTAGTCTTAGCACCAAGACCGAGGAAGATGAACCAGACTTGGACAAAGGGAAGAAGATTGAAGCAGTTCATACTGATGCTGATGCGGAGATGAAGCAGTTATGCGACTCCAGTGTTAGCAAAGCAGCTAAAATCGCTGCAGGGTAGGCACAAACCTTCACCTAATTAAATTTAAAAAGTAGCATGGTAATATTTTGGTTTGATTTGTCAAGTAATGAAGGAATTAATATAGTCATGTTCATCTATGAAACCCAGTTCAGCATGTGCAAATTGTTAGATATAATCTTGACATTAGTATCTAGAAGATAGTAGGAGTAGATAGCTGCTGCATAGAGAAGCTGGCAGCATCTAGAACATTCCAGTTCTGCTACTTGGATACATGGATGTACTAGATAGTAGATAGTAGAAGCACCTAGCTGTTACTAGGACTAAAATATTAATAGCTAGATGTAGAATGTTCTAGATATATATGGGCTAGGTTAGCAAGCCTATAAATAGGACTTACAACTGCACTTGTAAACCTAATGTATAAGGTATCAGGCCAATGCAATGCAGAAATGCAGTGTGCTTGCTACATTTTGTTTCTTGCTTTAGATCCTGGGCTAAGGCCAACAATTGGTATCAGCTGCACCATATGACGAAGGTCATGCCGTGGACATCGAAAAGTGCAAAATCTGGTGGTGATGGCAGCAGCGGCAGCGAGATTGTCTCGAGGATTTCGACAAGAAAAGGCGTCATAAGTCTTTAGTATCCGATGCTCACCGACAGCAATTATGGGCCTTGGACCTTGGGTAGTGAAGATGAAAATCTTCATGCGCACAAGGGTTGTGGGAAGCAGTAGAGAGTGAGGAGGTTGTTGACGAGCGTAAGGATCAGATGGCTCTCGCAGTTATCATGCAAGCTATACCGGAGGACATAATGATGGTCTTAGCAGAGAAGACGACGACAAAGGAGGTATGGGACACATTGCAAGAGCTGCATGTTGGTTCCGACCGCATCAAGGAAGCTCGTGTTCAGAACTTGATGAAGGACTTCGAGGATCTGTATATGGAAACAGAGTCAGTTAGTAACTTCGCCATGAAATTAACCACCATCGCCAATGAAATACGAGCACTTGGAGAAAAGATGAAGGAGCATACAGTTATCCAGAAGCTTCTTCGTGCGGTACCAGACAGGTTCTTGACTTTTGTCTCTACTTTTGAGCAATTTGCTGATATAAAGAAGCTAGCGGAAGTGTCGGTCATCTTAAAGCATATGAAGAGAGGAATAGAGGCCGCCGGCAAGTCGAAGAAGGCAATGAGCTTCTACTCATTTATGCTGAGTGGGAAGCAAGATTGAAGGGCAAGAAGAATAAAGATTTTGATAAGAACCGCAAATTTGTCAAGGCAAAGATTCAGTGCTTCAACTGTCAGAAGTTCGGTCATTTTGCTAAGGAATGCCACAACCGAAGTAAGGAGCAAGAGGTGATGAACCTTCTTATTGATGCTGATGATCAGTCAGCACTGCTATGAAGATGGACTTGACGAGTTGAGCTCAGGATGTTAAGTAGTGGCGTCGACATCCTGAAGTCGAGTCTGAGAGTAGGTACTAAGAGTAGGTTTTGACGAGTGGTGTTCGGAAGTCGAAGCTGAAGATAGAGCATGGGGTGTAGAGTAGTTGTGTCACCATCCTATGCATGCTTAGTATCACATATCGTAGGAGTGTCCGAATGCGTCAACAAGTTAGAGATAAGATGTTAAGATTAGGGAAAGATTATTAGATATAATTTTGACATTAGTACCAAAAAGATAGTAGAAGGAGTAGATAGCTGCTGCATAGAGAAGCTGGCTACTTGGATCCATGTATGTACTAGATAGTAGATACTAGAAGCTCCTAGCTGTTACTAGGACTCAAATATTAGCTAGCTGTAGAATTTTCTAGATATATATGGGCTAGGTTAGCAAGCCTATAAATAGGACTTACAAGTGCACTTGTAAACCTAATGTATAAGGTATCAGACCAATGCAATGCAGTGTGCTTGCTACATTCTGTTTCTTGCTTTAGATTCTGGGCTAAAGCCAACACAAATGAAACTAAAAAAAGGCAATGGAGAAGAATGCACATCATCAATTGTTATTCAATGGATTTTTGGATTGATGTCATTGCACAATGCCACATTTTTATAAATAAATTGCAACATGGATTAATGGTCAAGGTTGCATATTTGAGACCATATCGATGTTGAAGACAACAAATATTTGTGACCGGAGGAGTACCAAAAAGGCAGAAATTGCATGTTAAGGAAATAAATTTGTATTTATTAAGGTCAAAACCATGTTTTAAATGTTTGCTATATACTTCATTACCCATCAGTGATCAGTGAGCACAGTTTAATTTTTTGGAGCTCCTTTAAGCATTTGAACTTCAATCTTCATCACTTATTTCTTAAAAGCTTGCTTTATTACATTTATTACCTTTTCAGGTTCACAACTGCCTTGGGTGGACTTTCCCCTAATGAGATTATCAAACGAGCTACGAATAGGCTCGATACCATTCACTCAGAGGGTGTTCATGTATGTTTATGTTATTCCATGTTCTTCTTTCTCTTAAAACTATTTAAGTACTGCTTTGAGAAATTGTGCACTTGCAGAAATTGTCAGAGATGTGCTGCCTTGCAGTTTCTCAGCTTCTGGTACTTGGAAAATCAGTTATGTCTGCTGCTAACAAAATGAAAGATGAAAATGATGTGAAAATTGATTGGCCTGAGGATCCCATTTCAAAAGCTAAGATCATCAGATGGAAGGCACAATCCATCTCTGTGGACATTGAAAAGGTTTCCACTAGTTTTGTTACAGGTACATGAAATGTTTTCATTTTCTTAAGCTTATGGAGCGTAGGATATATGTAAACTTTGATGTTAAAAAACATCTTACTGTATTCTTAGGAATCTCGGATGTTGCTGAAGCTTATGCAGCAGCTATACAGACTGCTCTCACTGACAAGCAGGACGATCTCCCACATCAGAAGTCAGTGCAGGAGAAAGCAAAATTGATATCCAACCACCTAAATTCTGATCAGACTAGTGCTGTGAGCAAGTTACAAGACGCCCTCCAATACTTGGCCTATGTTGTTGTTTGCGCTTCGATGCCAAGTGTATGATTCTGGAATGCTTCATCGCTGCCTTGGTGTTGGTGGTGCTATTGTTTCTAACCACTACCTGTACATTTCTGTGCTCGGTTCTGCAGGGTTGCGACAATTAGCTACGCTAGGGTGTTGCGTCATTTGCTCAAGCGCCATGAATTCAGTAGTTAGCCGCGTCTTCTTTCTGTTTCTTGGCATATGACAGATTGTTGCTCTCTATTTTTTCCCGAGAACGATGAAATTGCTGCTGTTAAATACAGACGTGAAACTAGAAGTTATGTTACCCAATGGCTTACTCAAGGGCATCACTAATGAGGACTAATTTTGACCACTTTGGTACTGTAGCAAATAAAAAAATGTGAAAAATGGCTGAGCAGTGTCTAACCATCTTAAGTTAGACCTTACACTACAAGAATCTAGATTGTTTTCATCAGCTAAAAATATTTACATCAGCTTACATAGAGCAGATGTAAATATGATTCTATTTACATCAGTTTCTTCAGGCTGATGTAAATAAGGCTATTTACGTCAGCCAGGCTGATGAAAATACATAGCTGATGTAAATAAGGCTAGGCTGATGTAAATACACCAAGCAGGCTTGCGATAGGTTTTAAAAAATTTCTCGTACTATTTACATCAGCCAAGCTGATGTAGATAGGCTGATGTAAATATGTTTGCATAGCTTATTACCAGTAACCTATCCATCCCAAAAACAAACCACAGCCTTAGGGTTCCCTTTCGCACGCCATTCAGCCGCCCCGCGCCTCCTGCGCCTGCGCCCGCCCGCCCGCCTCCTCCTCCTCGCCGCCCAGCTCCTCCCGCTGCTCGCGCCGCCCGCCTAGCTCCTCCCGCTGCTCGCCCGCCGCCTTCACGCGCCACAATGCCAAACCGCCAGCGCCTCCTCGCGCCCGCCTCCGTCCCGCCCCCACTGCGCGCCGCCCGCCCGCCAGCGCCGCCCGCCTCACGGCCGCCACCTGCGCCTCCCGCCATGCCGCCCGCCTCGCGCCGCCCCCTACGCCTTCGCCGCCACCCCAATGTTATGTTATCGTCATGGACTCATGTTTATTATTCCCTAGACTATTTGTAAATGTATTTTTTTCAATTATTTTTTATGAGTCATGTTTGCCTTAAGTTCTACAGAGATGATCAAGTTAGCTATAGCTATGACTATATTGCTGTTTCAAAAATCAGTGCTCTGTACATTCTGTTGAAAATAAATAGGATCTGTGGTATCTGGTTCTTGGTTTACAATGTGGAGATTCTATTGAAGCCATGCAGTCAGATAAGTTTATTCAGCAAATAGTGCTTACTTTACTATTTCTCATGTTTGAAAATTGGGTGAATGCACTAGGAGATTTTTATCATCAACAATTTTGTTTTTGGATAAGCACTTATCAATAAATTAAAGATTCTAGGAATATGGTTAGATCTTGGGAGCGAGACATTTTATGAAATGATGATAAGGCCACTTTTCTTTTACTGCTGCTAATACTCAAGTTTAGTCTTTAGGTACAGAAACCTGCAAGTTACATTCTAAGACTATAAGCACTTATCAATAAATTAAAGATTCTAGGAATATGGTTAGAACTTGGGAGCAAGACATTTTATGAAATGATGATAAGGCCACTTTTCTTTTACTGCTGCTAATACTCAAGTTTAGTCTTCAGGTACAGAAACCTGCAAGTTACATTCTAAGACTATGCTTTTGTTAGGAAAAAAAACCTTTAAAATTCATTCGCTGTAAAGAGATGTACCAATGTAGAATGAACACGATGAGTACATATTGCTGCATACACATTATAGGATTAAGATTGATTCTCTTTTGATATTAGATTAATCAATTCAATTGTTTAAACTAACTAGGATATATGACAATATATAAAATTAGCTAGATTGAAATCATACATTTTATTGTAATCGCAATTCGACATGATAATAGAACTATCTAGGACAACCATGTATGTTTTAGTGCTTGTTTTCACATTATTTATTCTTGTTATCTATACACAAATTTACCTTTTTTTTTTGTCTGGCAGATGTAAACAAACTGAAAATGGACACATAAACTGCCAACAATGGTATATTTCTCATTATTATATCTAGTACTAGTATTTTGTTTTGTTTCATAAAATCATATTTCTGCCAATAATGGTATATTTCAGCCAATAACGTGGTTATTAAATATAAAATCATATTGATGTTCATTTTTTTTATTACACTATTCTGACAATGTTTCATAATAATCACTAGAAAGCATGACATATATTAAGGTGGGTACAATTATAATCTTTTTCAGCTTAACTATTACATGAATTGTGTCCCACGTTATGTTATATTTATTTCATAATGGGCCTGTCCTTGCATATTTCAAAGTGGGTACAAGCATGTTCATTCACTACACCATGACACATAATTAGTGTCAGATGTTAGACGCTAATAATCTAAATTGGAAACAATTTCCTTTTTCTTTCCTGTCAGTACTGCATGCAAGCTAAAATGGTTCTGCCTTTTTTTGGGAGGGCGGGGGGGGGGTAATTTTTTTGTCCACTCGTCATGTGTTTGCTGAAATGCATAAATGGCAGCACGCTTGAGCTTAAAATGTTACTGGCTAATGTGACTTAAATCAATTTCACATGCAAGCTGATTTCAGTCAAAATATATGATCATAACAGTTTTATGTTATCATCATGTCCTTGTTTAATTTTGAGCTGATCTGTGGTACAATAATCAGCTAATGTGCTAAAGAACATAGTACAAATTGGAAATTCATTCACTGTTGTGTCTGCTTTTCACTGTAGGTACTCGGCTACAATATTTGTTTTTGTGTACTCATTTTATTTATGTTCGTTTATCTGGAGAAGTAACATAAGTTGGTGTGGTCCAACGAAAAGATTGAGAATCATGTTTCTTCCCTGAAGGTTAGGAATCGATTGCTTATATTAGCTGCGAGCAATAACTGATTTAATTTTGGTTGTAAGCCGCATTTTTCATCATGCATGTTTATATATCCACCTGCATTTCATTATGATCATGAATAGATCACTCTCTTGTCTTTTTACAGAACATGATCTCTATATTTTGATTCTAGTACATGTATGAGATTGTGGTTTAGCAAAAAAAAATGTAACCTGAAGAAAGGGCTCTACTTGAAGATACTTGTAGTTGTACCAGTGTACCTACACCTAAAAATTTCACCATTTGCATATAATTTTGCAATTGTGCCTAAAAATCAATAGATGAATTACACCAAGAGGCCATCTTTTAGGATTATGACATACTATGATTGCTATTTTATCGAGAAGTGCTAGCTATTAGTAGTATTCCATTAAATTTTAAATATGGCTTCATGCCTAAAAAAATCAAGTTTATCATAGCTTTTTATCAACTATTCTGCATATAGCTACTCTCATTGCTTATTAATTTCTTTCATCTTAATTTCTTTCATATAGTTCATTCCATATTTGTGTATTGGACCATTTAGAGTAAAGCAACGAATTAATACTTAGACATGTATTGCTTGCATATTTTAGATATATAGTTAGACATTTAGAGTAAAACAACAAATATATACTTGGCATTGGACCATAATTGTTAGTTTTATTTCAATATATAGTTCTATCTACTAATGCATTATTTACGTATTTTAGATAATAATATAATACTTTGTTATTTATAGGCATACATGACGCGACAGTTTGGAGCGCCGTTGGATCTTCCCCCGCATCCACCTCCACCGATCTTTGCACCGCTAGCTCCTCTCACTCCCCTTCCTGATGCCAGTGTTGAAGGTAATCAGCAAGTCAACAATTCAGATGTTGGTTTAGGCAACAATGCTTCGACGATAAGTTCTCCCTCAGTTGGCATCGTCCTTGCTTCTAGAGGTGATGCCGGTAGTGGTCATCGCTTCGCCGGTACTCCTCAGGATGCCACTCCTCCAAATTGAAGCATTTTGTTGCATTTGTGATATTGCGAGTTGTATGCCGGATGTGGCTTATGTATGAAGTTGTTGCACTCTTTTATTAAATTGTTGTCTTGTGTTACTATTATATGGATTTGGGGATTTGTGAACTTTATATGTGAGGATATATGGATGTTTGTGTGAATTGATCGTTTGATCATGTGAGGATGGATGTGAATTATGTATGTTATGAACTGTGAATTGTGGATATTATGTGCTGTGAATTGATTTTATGAAATAAATTTGAAATTGCAATAAATCAACAATATATGCTGACGTGGCACTTATTTACATCAGCCTCCGACTGTTGTAAATAAGTGCCAACGTGGCTTCAATAAGCACCATGTGGCTGACGTGGAACATATTTACATCAGCCAGTGCCACGTCAGCATTCCAGCTGCCAACAGGGGCCAACAAGAAATATTTACATCAGTCTTGAGGCTGATGTAAATAGAAGCTATTTACATCAGGGCTGATGTAAATAGTTGTATTTACATCAACGGCATTACATCAGCCTATTTACATCAGCAGGCTGATGTAAATAGCTATTTACATAAGTTTTTGCCTTATTTACATCAAGTAAATAGTTGTATTTACATCAACGGCATTACATCAGCCTATTTACATCAGCAGGCTGATGTAAATAGCTATTTACATCAGTTTTTGCCTTATTTACATCAGTACCTGGCTGATGAAAATAATCTGGATTCTTGTAGTGTTAGGTAGGTCCCATCGAAGGTGACCTAAATAAATTAGTCTTAAAAAATTGACTGCAATTACCAACTATGGTCTAGGTTCAAAATTCAAAGTAGAGAGCTGTTTAAATAGTTTTAGCAAAAAAAGTTGACAAAAAAGTGTGTTTGTTGGTAAGAATTTGTAAGGTTTTCTTGTAGCAGCTTTGAGGGTTTACTCCATTTTATTTGACTTGTTTTCGAAAGTTTTTGAAAGCAGTTTTGAGATAACGTAAGGGCTCGAAACAAACAATGCCGAAAGCGTTTCAACTCTAAAGAAACAAATGTATAAAGTGGAACGGACACTACAAATTATTTTAGAAGGTTTCCAAAGTTTACAATTTCAGTACATGCTAGAGAGGCAGAAGCGGAATCGCCTCTCCTTAGGGAAGAGAGGAGGAGAGGGCGGCAGCCTAGCGCAGCCGGGAGGGAGGAGCGCGGAATGGGGACGCGGGTTGGGGGTAGGCCGCTGGGTACATGAGTGGCAGTGCGGGTAATTTTATTAGAACTACGGATGCATCTATAAAGACAAAAAGGGCTATATTGCGCGAGGCGGAGAAACCGGAGGGCGCGGACAGAAATTTGCATGGAAAAAGTTGAATTGGGCAGGGACCTCAACAGGAAATCAGGAAATTTTGGGGTATTTTTGGTAAGATTCGCAGGGGGAGGGGCAGCACGTGGGAACGTCGAGGGCACACCACGCGGCTGGGTGGGGCATACAATGCGGCAGGTGGTAGTAGGTGGGAGCGACGTGCTTTAGGGAGGTCACAAGAGGGTGACGTGGCCCAATCTGGCCCATCCAAGATGACGATCGAATGACAGAGAAAATCTAGGTGACGTGGACACAGTGCATGAGCAGATATAGGACTAGTTAGCAGGAATAAGGAGTTTAAAAATGAAATCATCAAGTCATATTAGACATAGACAGAGAGAACATCGTATAGTTCACATTTCAATCTCAATTCTTAAATACATAGGATTGCGGCAAATCGACATAGTCTTAAGTGGAGCCATACCCACCGCGCGTTTTAGTTCGATGGATCTAAAATGCTAGGCTTGATATTTTGAAAATGACTTTAATGTAAGTTCAATGTACCCTTTTGTGATTTTGATGATTAGTGACAAGCACATTTAGCGACCATGCTTATTTTAGCATTTGTTAATATTGGTTTAGTCTCGTCCTATTTGCAAGAAAATCATATATATCAAATGAATAGGTTATTCATTCATTGCAAAGGTAAATTTAGATAAATACTGTGAGGCTAACACTTTAGTTAATGTTATTAAGCCTCGTACATGCAAATGAGATGAATATGCAAAGTCGAGGTATGCAATTCTGTATTCTACTTATATTCGTCATTGTGTTCCTTGTATGCAAGCACGTGCTATTAATCGATTAAGTCTATATCATATCACATCTATTTGAGCATAAATATATCATGAACAAGTTGCTTGCTCTAGGAGATATTTTGAGTTTAAGGATTGTCGTACTATTAAAAGGGATGCATTGTAAAATGGCTTTATACCTGCTCATGGATAACCGGGTCCGACGTACCCAACCCGACGCGACCCGGCCCAACCAATGAATTGCGTTGGGTCAGGCCTCGATTTGAAGCCCGACCGTCAAGTCGGGTCAGGTTCAGGCTATAAAAAATTGCAAAATCAGTCGTGCGGGCTCAGGTTTTCGGGTTTTAGGTCAGGTTCGGACTCGGATTTGTGACCCGGTGCGTCAGGTCGTGCTTGGGCTGACTAATTTTTTGTCGGGTTTTCAAAAACCAGACCTGAACCCGTCCGAGCCCGACGAATGATCAGGTCTAAATGGATTAAACAAGTCTCAGGTGCTCAAGTGATCAATCTTTGTGAAAGATCGAGAGAGATGTGTCCTTAGTGTTGGGCAATATAAAATTCGGAGTTAGCTCTGATTTTCCCTTGGTTTTTTTTGCTTCGATCCTTTGGAATTTGGGTAGTGAGATTGTGTAGGTTGTGCAGCCCTCGTTCTTAGCTTTCTGTAGAGCCAAGATCACCTAAAACGGAGTTTGGAGTCAAAAGTTACATCCGTTTCTGTCGAGGGTTGTGCAGTGAGGTCGGGCTATCCGGTGTTTGGACTAGAGTATCCAGTACCTGTGAGTTCGAAATGTCTGGTTTTTTTAGATTTTGGACTATCTGTCTGCTGGGCGAGTTTTGGATCGGAGTGCCCGTTCTTTACATCATAGTGTCCGATGTCTGTTGAAAAGTTTGTCCCAACAGCTAGCTTGGGAGCTACCATTTTTAAAACCTCCTCTCTCCCACTTGCAAAAGTGGTCATTGCATTGCATTTTCATGGAGATATCATCTTATTCTTGATCCCCCAAACACCACCACCAACTTCTAAGTGATCGTTTGTGAAAAGAGTTGGGAGAGGGTGTGAGTGCTAATTGAGATGAATTGATCTTTAAACACTTAAGTTTATCTTTGAGTTTGTTTTTCGTGAGCATTTGTTACTCTTACAGTTTGAGGATTCCTAGGCGACTAGGAGTCTACCACAAATCACCGGTGCGTTGCGTGGGTGCTTTGCATGGTGAGCCGTGCTAGTTTGTAAAGTTTGATTCCGCCTCCGTAAGGAAAGAAATCAAGAAATGAAACTGAGCATTCTTGGTGAGACCTCGGTGAGGGAAAGGGTTGAAAAAGATCCGAGTTCAACTATGACCGAGCCTAGCTCAACAGAGATGTAGGATCCTCTCAAAGATCGACGTGTCTCCACTTTGCCTTTTGGTTTCCCTCTCTTTGCTCCATAGCTCGATTTGAATTAGAGTTGTGCTCTTTGTGTGGCTAAGAAGCACATTCGTGTGCCATTACATCTATATTTACTGTGGATTGAATTTTTGTGCATGTGATGCCACGAATTTGTGGGTTGAACTCTAAATTCAACCCTAGCTCTGTTTGCATGTCGGACTGTCCGGTGTTTTGCATCGGATACTACGATATCCATCGGGTTATCCAGTGTTTAGGATCGGACTTTCTGGTGTCTGAAGCTTCCATGTAAAAGTTGGTTGAAGTTTTTGTAACGCCTATTCAACCTTCCCCACCACCTTCCCTCTCTGGGCAATCTGGATCCTTCATTTAAGATATTAGAGAAAAGTTTTGAAACCTAGTTGAGCGTGTAGAATAAATCAAAATAAATAGACAACTACAAGCCTTTGGTAGGAGTGGCCGATGGCAACAAAAAAGGGCGATGTTGCAAAAGGAAGTGCCAACGGCATCATTCATCTATACAAAGCGCTAGCAGCAGGAAATGTCGTGGCGACATCTGTCTCCATTGTTGGTTCGTACTGCCCAGCGTCGAGCTTGTTCGGCCCAACCTTAGCCGTCCGATCGTACGTGGTGTGCGTACTTGACCGCCTGGGATTGCTCGCTGACGTCCTGTGGCGCCTGCCAGCAGCCACGTACCTCATACCGTCTGCCTGCGTGACCTGCTTGCTGCGCGCCGTTGGTTCGCTCGTGCTGGGACGATCTGAGCCCGCGTAGCCTGCCTCCATTCCACGCTCGCTCGTGCATACATACTCACCGTACTAATCCTACATGCAGCCATTAACTAGCCTAATTACATGCAAAGTAATTAACTAAGGCTACCAACTAAGACATGCCTGCACGAGTACACAATTCTAGCTTATGCATCTATTCTAATTAAATAACAAGATTACTACTAAAAGGCATGACACGTATTCGAGGTGAGGGTGAGGGACTATCGGTAATGAGATATCCACCATAACATTGAAAGGGGAAAAAAAGATATAGGCTCTAACGTTAGAGCTTCCAATGTTTTATCTGACACCAACTAAAAAGAAAGAAAAAATACCCCACAACATGATTTGTTAACATGCCCTGACACATATGAAAATCTATCTATATAACAACATGTGTCCATTCCTTCTTTACGTGTAAAACAATTTTGCAAATATTTGGACAAGGCGGGTGTCTTGCCCGGATGGCTAGGTGAGCTAACTCTCACCCTGGAGACCACGGCTTGAATCCCGCCTTCGATGCATTGTTTGATTATTTTTCCGGTGCTGCCTATTAAATATATATAAGGTATTCAGCCTGCAAAAACGCAAGGCATTGCTCTTGCTTAGTTGTTAGCAGGCTATTACACTGGAGACCATCGTTCCAAGCCCGAACGCCCCGGCGCTAGTTTTTGGCTGTGCATTTTTTAACCCTTGCATTTCATTTTTATAGGCTGCAAAAAAAATTAATTTTTTAAAAAACTAAACCGTCTTTGCACAAAGACCATTTATTAAAAAATTGATATTATTCGAAAAATTTTAAAGTCCAAATTCACAAAAGGTTATTTGCCTATACATTTCTTGACCCTTATTCATTTTTATAGGTTACAAAAAAAATGAAAAATAGAAATTTCTAAAAAAAACTTATTTTTTTAAAAAAGTTACTAATACACAGTTGATTTATAAAGTTTGATGTTATTCGAAAATTTATAAAGTCCAAATTCACAAAAGGTTGATTTTAGCATAGTGAAGAAATAAAAAAACAGAAAATAGACCAAGATTTCATGGTCCAACAACATTTTTTGGACTTCTTATACAATTTTTTTTACCGTTTGGTTTTTTGCATATTTTTTTCCAACGCGATAAAACAATAAATAACTGAAAATAGACCAAGATTTTAGCATAAGATTTTTTACAATTTGAAAAAAAAGAAAATAGACTAAGATTTTGAAAACAATTATGATTCACAGATAGTCGTATTATGAAATAAATTCATTATTTACTCTTATTCTAACTTTTATGACCACTTAAAAATTCCAAAAAAAAAAACTTTACAAAATGCACCGTAATGTCATGATAATGGCATACAAAATGATTTAGGCATTAAAAATTAATTTATCAAAAATAAAAAAATAGGAACAACGAACGAAAGGTGTAATGATTTTTTATTCATTTGTTTTGTGATACATCTTTATTTCCTCAGGTAAAAGACAGCATGCAGTGGCGCGCCATGGGCGCGCTTACCTTGCTAGTAAGTAACATAGGGCATGGTAAATGCGGAAAACATACCGATAGCAACATGCTTCTGTTAAGGAACCACACCTGGCCGGGCCGGCCTTGGGCCTGGCTCGGCTAAGGGGTGGGGCCCACTTGGATGGACCAGCCGAAACCCTAGCACCAAGCATAAATAGGAGAGGTTTCAATCTATTATGTACACAAGAGAAAAGCAATAAAGAATCCTTCCTCTCCTACATATCTGTGTTCTTCTGTGATTTTTCTTCGTCGTCTACGATCTACGCACTGCTAGGCAACCTCGGACTACACTCGGTGGCGTGGTTGTCTAACACGTTATCAGCACGAAGCTCTGACGAACGACGCCGGAGATCGGTCGCCGACGAACTGCATCGAATCGTCGTCCCCTCCGTTGGCCTAGTCGGGACCCGTCGATCTGTCCTACGCGACAGTTCACGCATCCTGTCTTTGCCAAAAGAATCGAAGGTATAGATCGGTTTTTCCTCGGGTACCCGTCTGGATCTATTAAAGAATTGTAGGGATCTTGAAGACCCTATTGAATTGAACTGTTGGTTCTTCGAATCGACAACGAACAAGTAAACTGCAATGAATTTTCGTATGAAATAATCTTGCGAGCGCCGACGGCCACGCCATGACGTGCGCATGAAGCAGCGCCGGCAGTACCGCGCCGCATCCCGTCTGGACATGAAGCCGCCGCCCGCACTGTTGAAACGGGCGCGCCGCCGCCACGCCGCCACGCCGCCTCGCCCGCCGTTGGAAAGCTGCGTACCGGCCGTACGCGACGTTGAGCGCCTGCCGCTGCGCGCGCCTTGCGTGCCGCGCCACGCCAGGCCGTGTCCACGCCGCCACCGGCGTGCCAGCGCCACACCACATCACGCACAACCAGCGTCGCGCACCTGCCCGCCGCGCCCAAGCGCTCAAGCGCCACAGCCCGCCGTGCCGCCATCACATACACAAGACCGAACGCGCTGGCGGCTTAGAAACCCTAAGCCGCCTTTTGGCGCCCTACTAGCAGGCAGGGTGGGCAGCGCCACCCCCTGACAAGTTGTCGCCCCCTGCCCACTGGTCTGCGCCCGTGGGCCGCCCATGCAGATATTACTGAAAGAGCCGCCGCCCTTGGTGGGCCCCGAGCCTTCTTTTAGCAGGCCGAATGAAGGAGGAGTGAAAGGAAAGGGCGGGCTGCAAATGAAAGGAAGAAAGGAAGGCCTTCGGGCCAGGAAACTGAATTATGCATTATGAAAAGAAAAGGAGAGTTGAGACACGGGTTTATGAAAAAAGAGCGCGGGCTAGGCATGAAATAAATATGAAAAATAAGGGGCTACTGGACCGTTTTTAAACGGACCAGAAAAAGAAAAGAAAGGAATGGGCCGGGGCAGATCAGAAAGAATGGGGAATAAATCTATTTGCCCTGTAATTTTATGAATAAGTCCTTGAATTTCCTAAAAATTACGAGAAATTTTCTAGGCTATTGTTTTACAGAAAAATTCTTGGCATTTGGAAAATTACATGAAGTATTTTCTGAATTTAAGAATATTGCAGAAAGCCCCCTAAGAACTATGAAAATTGCACTTAGCTTTTCCTAAGCATTGAAAATTCCATAAAGACCCTTGGAATTAGCAGAAATTGAAGAAAGCATATATTCAGGCATGAAAGCATCTTGGGAGTTCAAATTTTGACCCCATTTTGAATTTGCAAGCTTATTTAGCTACTGTTAATTACTTTTATGCAATTATCTCTTGAATTTGCTTTTGTAATTATCAGTCTTTGCCTGTTTATTGTGTGAATTGGTAATGGCATGGTAGGAATATGGGATATACATGAGAATTTATTAATGAAGTTTGTCTGGTACCACTCTCTCCACTAGATTACTCATAGTAATCTTATGAATGAATTTTGAAATATGAAATTGTCGGGTATCATAATGAAACTGGCCCCTTGTGGCCTGAATCATCTCAATTGGACATAGGACATGATGATTGTATTCGGTCCCTAGAAACCCAGCACTGTCAATCGGTTTAGTCCCTGCAAGGGAAAGAAACCTACCGATAAACAGAACGAAAGCACCGCACTTCTTTATGCACCACCTCCTTACCAAATTTTTGCATGTATGGTTGAGGGGGAGCACATTGATGCTATATGCTGCACTTGAGAAGTGGCTTATGAAGCTCAAGCATGCTATCCTGCCATAAGTATAACAGGATTTGGTGCACATAAGGTTTGCGGACTATAGAATTATGACCGAGTACACCTCAATATGCATAGAATTTATACGATCCCTCTCTATATGGCAAGATCACAAACGAGGAGATTGTACCTCCCACTTTTCACCTCAGTGCAATTAGAGCAGCTACTAGGGGTGAAGAGCCCATTCGCTGGAAGAATGGAAAGTAGGGAAATTATAGAAATTGACCTAGAAAAGAAAGTCCATTGTCCAAGCGACACAGAATATAAGAATAAAGTCACATAATGCAAGCCATATGACCACTAGGTCAAGATGTGCTATAAATGTGACATTTAGGGCATTGGTCGAAGATTCGCCGCAAACCTGTTGATGAAATTGCGGCTTATTAGACCGAAAATAATTTCAAAGCTATAGAGGTGTCTCACTGTGACTAGAAAAGAAACCTTTTGGTAGAATACACCTATGAAGAGACAACTTTGCACCGCCTCTTAATCGTATTGAAGTCACAAGAAGTGAATAAAGAAGAGAAGATCTCGACAAATAGAATTGACGCTAAGAGAAAGTGCATAATTGTAGCATTTAATTATGCAAGAGTCGCACTATTAGCATTCTCCCTGTAGATTGTGGTCGCTAATAGACATTTATGAATTTTAGTATGAAGAATTGAAGCTCTCGAAGAGCAAACCTTAATTCTCATGTTCATTATGAACTTATCCTATATTCCAAAATATACTCTGAAGTTGCAGTCAATATTTGAATTATATGAATTATGAATATTGCCATTGCCTGATTGCAACTATGAATAGAACTAGTGTAGTGCCCTATAGAGATATGAATTGTTGGTAGTTTAACAACACCAATAGAATTTTAAGAGAGGACATAAATTTTGTGGGTCTTACATCAGCGCTTTGAAGAAGCATTGTTTTACTCAAATGCACTTGAACTCTCTTAAATTTGAAAGATATCCATCCGACGGTTTCCGCGTTGAGACCAATGAAGATCGGCAAAGAATTGTTATGCATAGTGAAGCATGATGGATGTGAATAATGAATATTAGAATTTTCCCCTCTCCATTTGAATTTGGGTTATACTACATTAGAATGTATTTAGAAGCTCTAATCTCTTTCATCTGGCATCTTAGCATTGCCATATCAAATATAGAAAAGATGAGGTGCAATCAACTCGCAAGGACATAGCATTAGTATAAGAATTTTCTGAATCGTGAACTGGGCACTCTCCTATTAAAGGTTAAGTCGAGTTTTCTCCTTGCCTAGAATGCATCTAGGAGAGGTTCGCGGCCGTGTGCAGCCCTTGCCAAGGGCACTTAACGACATTCTAGTGCTCACAATTGCTTCCTTGTGGTAAGGCATGAGTTCATTCTCTACATAAACCACATGTTCGTGAAGCTGATCTCGCAGATCATAAGAATTAAAGAATAAATTATCTGATCATTACTATGAAGTCCAAAATAAGAAGGACAATGCTAGCTGATCGATAATCATTGAACTGTATCGAATACCAAAGAAGAGCACTATATATCTCATGTCCGAGCGTCATGGACTAGAGATGTCCGGCCGCACTTGCTGAGTTGTCATATATTGAATAAAGAAATAGAAGCCCTACTAGCAGCCCTTATCAATTAATGAAGGGACACGTAGTCCCACAACATCCGACTAGTGCAAAGAAAAGAAATTTCTCAATTTTGAATGCAAGTTTTATGTACCTATACCACACTTGCAATGAATTTAAAAATGACTGAGGATCAATTCCCGTCATTAGGGGGAGGAATAGAACCCTGAAAAGAAGAATGCCGGAAAAATATGTGGCTAACCTCAGACACCACTAATGCATTCCCGCGCATTAGCCACACTAGTATGAATTTTAAAGCATTTAAGAAATTAATGAACTGCCTAATCATTTTTGTGATTTGAAGGATGTGATCAAATCGCATGTGCCAGCGTGCAATGCACCAGAGAGGGTTGAAGTGCGAAAGAAAGCATCGAGTAGCACCCCTCAAACTGCTCCGAGGCCTCAAAGAAAAAGGGCAGTGAATCTGGATTCTCAAACCCGGAGTACCCGGAGATGTCCGGAGAAAAAGGGTAATGAGGACTTATCACAACCGGTCACGAAAATGCCCCACAAAAGAAAGAATAAGAAGGGGAGCCAGTTGAGACACAGCAGGGTGAGCGACACGCTAGCGAGGCACTCCCAGTTTTGAATTTACCGGTACAAGAATAAAGAATTAAAGAAGAAGCCGAAAGACATGCAAACGAGCGTGCCAAATGGCTTGCAGACGAGCATGTGAATGCGCACATCGGCAACCATCTAAAGATCCTTGCTCCCGCGATTGGGAAATAGCGGTGCAGAGCAAGTGATGGTGCAAGAAGCACAAGTGCACGAAGCACCCCATGAAGAAATGGCCATAAACTCTGTGCACTCCGGGGATATATGAATAGAATCACAGCCAATGTCGACATATACTTTGCAGAAAAAGATTGCCAAAACAATTGAACCCGATTCTGAGCCTGCATCTCTTTTGAGTGTAAGACACGGCTGGATCGAAAAGAATGGAAGAAGGCAATCACCGCGGAACTATTCTCTGAACAAAGGAGAAGTGCTTAGGCCTCTGCGCCGCACATTCCCTCGTGTATGTCTCGTGGGCCTTTGTTCAAAAGGAGAAGTAAAGAAAATGAAGTGGTATGGTACAAAGCAAGGCTGATAGCATAATGTTTCACTCAGCGCTTTTGCGTTGTTTATGAAGAAACTTATTCCCCGGTCATGGGTGGTGTAACCTTTAGATACCCTTATCTCAATGGCATTACTCAACTGAAAGTTGACAAAGAAAATGAATTGAATGGATGTTGTAACTGGAAAGAGACTTGGATGGACTTTTATATGAAGATACATGAGTATCATTGTCCTAAACCAAAATAGAGCAAATGAAAATCTGTACAGTGTAATCCTTTGCATTACCATACAGACTGAATAAAAGAATAAAGCACATACTTGACGTATGAGAAAGAGATGAATGAATTGGCCATTGCAGCTTGGGTTAACACCTTGAGCATATGCCAAATGAATCTCGCTACACCAGTCGACCTACACGTTGATCGTGTTTTAAAGGTATGATTTTGAGAAGGTGTATCCACAAAAACCTAATGGTTGATCGATCATTTCTTATAGATCTAGACCTATACAGACCTAGGGATGAGGGGGAGAATGTCTAGGAACATGAAGTTCTGTATCAGAATTTGAGTGGCTCATATACCTCGTGAATAGCATACGGCAGTACAATGCATTTGCCAGCTGTACGTTGCAGTTGCCGTTAATTTTATCAACTTGGTATAATGCAGAGCACAAGAAGGGCATTTGAAAGAATCAAGGACATCTCCCGATACCTCTAAAGAAAGAGAAATTTTGGAATGAAAGAACCAAAATATGAATATGAATATGCTTCCTATGTGGTAAGAATTGGAATTAAGTAGAAGTCGTCAATGCAGACTTTTATGTCAATGTCGACAAACCACTCAGAAATCATAGCATTAAATGAAGCCTATTATAAATATGCATGGCTTTGAAGAAGGTCATTCCACATTTTCAGTCATGTGGGTTGTACGCTGAATGAACCCCTAATATCAATTATGAAAATAATGCAGCATGTGTCGCACAATTGTAGACTGGATATGTGAAGAGAAATTTATTAAGTATACGAACCCCAAGTAAAGAATCAGTTTTCTGCACATTAAGTCAATTGAGAATATAGCAGACTTATTTAATAAGTCACTCCTTACATCTACCTTTGAAAGATGTGTGAAAGGAATTGAAATAAGAAGACTTAGAGAAGTGCAGAATTCAGGGGGAGAAACTTCACATATTATGAATTGAAATCTTGAACATGAAGTTCGAGTGCCCAACTTGAATGAATGAATGCATGAATTATGAAGAAACGTTGGGTGGATATGTACTCTTTTTTCCTTAAGTGAGTTTTCAATGAAGTTTCTCACGTGAGGTTTTTAACGAGGCAAATCCGTGCGCACATCAAGCGTATGCTATGTACTCTTTCTCCAACATTTTTTCCACTGGGTTTTTGTGGAGTTTTTAGGGCATATGCATCACGCGGCAGGGTCCAAGGGGGTGTTAAGGAACCACACCTGGCCGGGCCGGCCTTGGGCCTGGCTCGGCTAAGGGGTGGGGCCCACTTGGATGGACCAGCCGAAACCCTAGCACCAAGCATAAATAGGAGAGGTTTCAATCTATTATGTACACAAGAGAAAAGCAATAAAGAATCCTTCCTCTCCTACATATCTGTGTTCTTCTGTGATTGTTCTTCGTCGTCTACGATCTACGCACTGCTAGACAACCTCGGACTACACTCGGTTGCGTGGTTGTCTAACAACTTCAATTCGACAATAGTAGCGGTGAACATGGAACCTGTGACAGTCGTATCAAGGAAAGACGCTTCTGAATCGGTTGTTGTTTGATCTAATTTAATTTTTCAATAGGGCTACTTATATTGGTTTTCGTCATTAATAAGAACTAGGGCACCTATCAAGCTTACTTCTTAGTCGATAGATCCCCTTCTCGCCAAAGGAAAGTTTTTTTTTTTTTTGAGGACATAATTCACATGGGATGAGGGGACAATAATTATGCTAGTTCAATTTTTACGAGGAATAACAATTAGAAACTACATTAATGAACTCACAATGCGTGGAAACCCGTTAGTGTGCATATATGATAGGCTGTCGGCATATATTATCTTTAGTAGTCGTTTTCTCTAATGCAGAAGGAAGAGTTCATATAGTGTTGGAATACTGTAACTCGACCTATTCTACTGGTTTTTAGTTGGCTTCACGTTCTCCAGTCTTTCAGTTGCTTAACGTTCTCCTCGTCCAAGTCTTTCGGATCACCCCAGTTAGGGAGTTTGTATTTGCCTATTTATAGGCTGTTGTATGCTGAATGAACATACGAGTGTGCTTCTAGTTCTCCTTCATGGTATCAGAGCATTTTGTGATTCTGATCTTTTCTCTTCTTCCTTCGTGAACACTCTCCAGTCTCCACCATGGGTGATACTGCAAGCGCAGGTACTACATCTAGTTCATCCTCTACCCCTCTTGCGCCAACCATTCCTCTTCCACCAGCTCCTCCTGCGTCAGCTTCTCTTGGGCCAGCTCCTCTTGCGCCAGCCATCTCTCCAGCAATTACCTCCGTACCACTCTCCCAACGCGCTACATAGTGTCAACATCAAAGCAGTCATATTCCCTATACACTTGATATTCAGTCCAATAATTATAGCAAATGGCGTAATCTTCTTCTGGTTGTTCTCGCTCGCCTTGGGCTCCGTGATCATGTTGATGAGCGCGATCCACACCATGATGATCCTGCATGGGTACAGGACAATCTCACGGTTCTCATGTGGATCTACGCCACAATTTCGGAAGAACTTCTTGATATGGTCATGAGTCCCAAACTCCCAATGGGACTGCTTTCAGTGTTTGGTCCAAACTTGAGTCCCATCTTCAGAGATAACGAACCCAGCCGGGCAGTTCATCTAGAGGCTAAGTTTCATGGCTTAGTGCAGGGTGATCTTTCTATCTCTACTTATTGCCACAAATTAAAAGACTCTCGCTGATGCCTTAGCTGACTGCGATCAGCCTATCTTCGATCGTGCCCTTGTGCACCAGATGATACGTGGTCTTATCCCCAAATATGTTGTCCTCAAAACCATGCTCCCTACGTTCCCCTCCTTCATGCAGGCTCGGGGCTATGTTCTTCTTGAGGAGACGGCACAAGCCGATACCGCCAAGAAAGCAGCCGAGCCTGCTCTTCTTGCAGCTTGCGTCAACACCTCCAACCACGAATTTTCTGCACATGATCGCAACCAATCTGGCGGCCACGGCGGCGGTGGTGGCGGCGGCGATCGCGGACGTGGTCGTGGCTACCGTGGGCACGGCGGTGGCCGCTATGGATTCATCAACAACAAAAGCAGCAATGGCGGCCGCGGTCGGCAACAATACATGCCGTACTACGCGCCCTGGAACACTCCGGCCCCGGGCTAGCGTGCTCCCTGGACTGGCGCCAGCGGCCCTGGCGTTCTTGGTGCACGTCCACCACCCATGACCGCCCAGGCCTACACTGCCATGGGACAGCCAATCACAACCTCAGCGCCCTGTATCCCTTCGTCGGCTCCAGTCACGCTGCTTCGCCTATGGGCTATGGTTCTTTCTGCTCAGACGTCCATTACCAATGCATAAGTAGGGGTGAAAACGGGTCGGTTACGATCGGGTAATGACTCATATCGTATCCTACCCTAATTTATTTTTTCGGATATCGGGTCGGATACGGTAAGATCAAAATCGGGTCGGATACGGTTACGGTTGCGGGTTTTTGCGGTCGGGTAGAAAACGGATATCGGATATTATACGGATAGATATAAATCGGTAATCGGGTACTAGCTTTATTTGGCTTCACGACAACCACATCATGTGTTCCAAACTAGAGTAGCAAAAGACAAGGTGAAAAAGCATTAGCACACATTATCGAGGGCATAGAAATATACAGGTTTTTAGAATCAAAATTCATGTATCATTGCGCAACGAATTATGTGTATCAGTGTTGATTGAAATATGAAGTTACATCAGTTGATCACAAAAGAAACAAAGTGCTAGATTTTGACAAAATTTAGAGCACATATGATGTGATTCAATAATACTTGAGAAACGCATATGGTACTTGACTGGTAACACTGTCAGTTAACCAAGCCACACACACAGAAATTAACGTTACACTGACGCCGGCGCCGCAGCGGACAGGCAGAGGGCGGCGTGGACGGCGAGGGGCGACGACGGAGGCGGAGGGACGGCGCGTTGGACGGCGAAGGGCTGCGCGGACGGCAAGGGGGACGGCGAGGAGCGGCGCGCTGGACGGCAAGGGCGGGGCGGGACGGCGAGGGGCGGCGTGAGGTGTCGGGCGACGTCGGGCGGCGCGCGGCGTCGGGCGACGTCGGGGCGGCGCGGGACGGCGGAGGGCGGCGCAGGAGCGGGCGACTGCGAGTAGCGGTGTGGGACGGCGAGGGGCGGCGCGGGCGTCGGGACGGCGAGGGCGGCCCGGGCGTCGGGGCGGCGCGGGACGGCGTCGGGCGGCGGCGCAGGGGCGGGCGACGGCGAGGCGGCTGGTGGTTGGGTGTGGGAGTGGGAGGAATGGACGGTAGCCTCTAGGGTTTCTATTGGGCTAAATGTCTAATGGGCTGCTAGTGGATGGATGTCAGGCTAACATCTTATCGGGTATCCAAAAGTTTAAAATATTCGGATACCCAAATCCGTCGGGTAGCTCTCATAACATATCCGATCCGAACCCGCTCAGAAAAATTCGGATATTACCCGAACCCAACCCGATACCCAACGGTTAAAAAATTTATCAACCCATTTTGTAACCGGCTTCTACCGGGTCGAGTACCCATCGGGTAGTGGCACCGTCGCTTGGGACATCCAGGACGACACACACTCTCCGGCTTATCAACTTTGCTCAATTTTCATGCTAATAACAAAGATATGTCGCACACTTGTAATGCCTGTCAATTACGTCGGCATGTGCGTCTACATTTTTCTCTCTATGCCATGCACTTAGGGTGTGTTTGGTTGTTTGTACCAGATTAAACCTGTATGAGATGGTACAAGTTGAATTAGATGTTTTCGTATGATGCAAGTGAGATGTATGGTTGTCAAACTAGATCATACAAGATTTTGTTTGGTTCTCGTATGGGATGATATAAAATGGTTCACGTATTTAAATATCATCAAATAACACTTTATATCTTGAGAAACCATAACCTTACGCATGATTTTATTTTGGATTATTTTAATTTAATTTAATTTTAACTTCAACATTCAAACCAAATTTAAAATTCAACATTCAAATTGGATTCAATATTCAAATTGGATTTTAAATTCAAGCTACATTTAACATTTGAATTTTTTAACCAAATTCAAATTAAAATCAAATTTTGAAGTCAAAATTCAAACCAAATTTAAATTCACTTTAAATTTTAGATTCAAACCTCAAGTCGTATTTTCAATTCAGGATCCAAGCAAGTTACAAAAAATGATTTGAAAGAAATTTACATTCAACCCAAATTCAAAATTTAGTCTGAAACTCAAATCGGATTTTAAATTCAATATTAAAGGTGTATTGAAAAATCAACACAATTTTTTAAATTCAAATGTATTTCAAATTCAAATTCTAAAATTTGAAATAGAATTAAAATTTAAAACGAATTTCAAATCTAAACCGAATTCAAAATTGAAATCAATTTGAAATTTGGTATACTATAAAATAAAAAATATGAATTAAGAAGAAGTAAAAGCTTGTGAGAGAAACTTGTAAAGGGTCGTTCGACCAAATCGAGCGAACGAAGTCATACAGTATATTGAGAGAATATTCCATTTTTTTGTATACCACCGTTCAGAATGATTTGGTACAGTTCACCCAACCAAATACATGGTTGAACACAAATTTTGTACCATCTCATACATGAAACATCTCATTCAGGTAACCAATTCACCGTGATCTTTGGACTTCCCCTATTGTGAGTTTTACAGGTTACAAATACTATCTTGTCGTTCTTGATGATTACACTCACTACACATGGACCTTTCCTCTATTCCATAAAAATGATGCCTTTGCCACCGTGCGTGATTTTTATTTCTTTGTTCTAAACCAATTTCATTTTTCTATTCAAAGTTTTCAATGTGATAATGGTGGTGAATTTGACGATGGAAATCTTCGCACATTTCTTTCTTCTCGCGGCATTACTTATCCATTATCTTGTCCTTGCTCCTCTCAAAATGGCAAGGCCGGACGAGCTATTCGCTCCATCAATGACATTATGCCTACCATCGTGTTTCAAGCACACATGCCCTTGGCCTACTGGATTGAAGCGCTACATACCTCCACTTATCTTTCAAACAGACATCCTACCTGTTAGACAACCACGCTACCGGGTGTAGTTCGAGGTTGCCTAGCAGTGCGTAGATCGTAGACGACGAAGAACAATCACAGAGGAACACAGAGATGTAGGAGAGGAAAGTTTTTTTATTGCTTTTTTCAGGGATACATAATAGATTGAAA
The DNA here is from genome assembly GCA_036346415.1 of Raddia guianensis. Classification (NCBI taxonomy): domain Eukaryota; kingdom Viridiplantae; phylum Streptophyta; class Magnoliopsida; order Poales; family Poaceae; genus Raddia; species Raddia guianensis. The sequence continues at coordinate 34,821,726 of CM070536.1, forward strand.
CATCTCCTATTTATGCTTGGGTGCTAGGGTTTCGGCTGGTCCATACAAGTGGGTCCCACCCCTAAGCCGTGCCGGGCCCAAGGCCGACCCATGCTAGGTGTGGTTCCTCAACACTCCCCCTTGGACCTTGCCGCGTGATGCATATGCCCCAAAAACTCCATAAAAACCCAGTGGGAAAAATGTTGGAGAAAGAGTACATAGCATACGCTTGATGTGTGCACGGATTTGCCTCGTTAAAAACCTCATGTAAGAAACTTCATTGAAAACTCACTTAAGAGAAAAAGAGTACAGATCCACCCAACTTTTCTTCATATTCATGCATTCATTCATTCAACTTGGGTACTCGAACTTCATGTTCAAGATTTCAATTCATAATATGTGAAGTTTCTCCCCCTGAATTCTGCACTTCTTTCAGTCTTCTAATTCTAATTCCTTTCACGCATCTTTCAAAGATAGATGCAGAGAGTGTCTTATCAAATAAGTCTGCTATATTCTCAATTGATTTAATGTGCAGAAAACAGATTCTTTTCTTGGGGTTAGTATACTTAATAGATTTCTCTTCACATATCCAGTCTACAATTGTGCGGCACATGCTGCATTATTTTCATAATTGATATTACGGGTTCATTCAACGTACAATCCACATGACTGAAAATGTGGAATGACCTTCTTCAAAGCTATGCATATTCATAATAGGCTTCATTCAATGCTATGATTTCCGAGTGGTTTGTCGACATTAACATACGAGTCTGCTTTGAAGACTTCTTCTTAATTCCAATTCTTACCACATAGGAAATATATTCATATTCATATCTTCGTTCTTTTATTTCAAGATTTCTCTTTCTTTAGAGGTATCGGGAGATGTCCTTGATTCTTTTAAATGCCCTTCTTGTGCTCTGCATTATACCAAGTTGATAAATTAACGGCAACTGCAACGTACAGCCGGCAAATGCATTGTACCACCCTATGCTATTCACGAGGTATATGAGCCATTCAAACTCTGATACAGAACTTCATGTTTCTGGACATCCTCCCCCTCATCCCTAGGTCTGTACAGGTCTAGGTCTATAAGAAATGACCGACCAACCATTGGGTTTTCGTGGATACACCTTCTCAAAATCAAACCTTTACAACACGATCAACGTGTAGGTTGACTGGTGTAGTAGCGAGATTCATTTGGCATATGCTCAAGTGGTTAACCCAAGCTGCAATGGCCAATCCATTCATCTCTTTCTCATACTTCAAGTATGTGTCTTATTCTTTTATTCAGTCTGTATGGTAATGCAAAGGATTGCACTGTACAGATTTCTATTTGCTCTATCTTGGTTTAGGACAATGATACTCATGTATCTTCATATATAAATCCATCCAAGTCTCATTCCAGTTACAATATCCTTTCAATTCATTTTCTTTCTCAACTTTCAGTTGAGTACTGCCATTGAGATAAGAGTATCTAAAGGTTACACCACCCATGACCGAGGAATAAGTTTCTTCATAAACAACGCTATGCGCTGAGTGAAGCATTTTACTACCAGCCTTGCTTTGTACCATACCACTTCATTTTCTTTGCTTCTCCTTTCGAACAAAGGCCCACGGGGCATGCACGAGGGAATGTGCGGCGTAGAGGCCTAAGCACTTCTCCTTTGTTCAGAGAATAGATCCGCGGTGATTGCCTTCTTACATTCTTTTCGGTCCAGCCGTGTCTTATACTCAAAAGAGATGCAGGCTCAGGATCGAGTTCAATTGGTTTGGCAATATTCTTTGCAAAGTATATGTCTACATTGGCTGTGATTCTATTCATATATCCTCGGAGTGCACAGAATTTATGGCCATTTCTTCATGGGGTACTTTGTGCACTTGTGCTTCTTGCACCATTACTTGCTCTGCACCGCTATTTCCCAATCGCGGGAGCAAGGACCTTTAGATGGTTGCCGATGTGCGCATTCACATGCTCGTCTGCACGTCATTTGGCACGCTCGTTTGCATGTCTTTCGGCTTCTTCTTTAATTCTTTCTTCTTGTACCGGTAAATTCAAATCTGGGAGTGCCTCGCTAGCAGGCTGCTCACCAGTGCCAGGTCTCAACTGGCTCCCCTTCTTATTCTTTCTTTTGTGGGGCATTTTCGTGACCGGTTGTGACAAGTCCTCATTACCCTTTTTCTCCGGACGTCTCCGGGTACTCCGGGTTTGAGAATTCAGATTCACTGCCCTTTTTCTTTGAGGCCTCGGAGCAGTTTGAGGGGTGCTACTTGATGTCTTCTTTCACACTTCAACCCTCTCTGGTGCATTGCGCGATGGCACATGCGACTTTATCACACCTCGAGAATCACAAAAATGATCAGGCAGTTCATTAATTTCTTAAAATGCTTTAAAATTCATACTAGTGCGGCTAATGCGCGGGAATGCATTAGTGGTGTCTGAGGTTAGCCACATATTTTTCCGGCATTCTTCTTTTCAGGGTTCTATTCCTCCCCCTAATGACGGGAATTGATCCTCAGTCATTTTTAAATTCATTGCAAGTGTGGTATAGGTACATAAAATTTGCATTCAATTGGAAAATTTCTTTTCTTTGCACTAGTCGGATGTTGTGGGACTACATGTCCCTTGCATTAATAGATGAGGGCTGCTTATCGGGCTTCTATTTCTTTATTCAATATATGACAACTCAAAGAAGTGCGGCGGACATCTCTAGTCCATGACGCTTGGACATGAGATATATAGTGCTCTTCTTTGGTATTCGACATAGTTCAATGATTATCGATCACTAGCATTGTCCTTCTTATTTTGGACTTCATAGTAATGATCAGATAATTTATTCTTTAATTCTTATGATCTGCGAGATCAGCTTCACGAACATGTGGTTTATTTAGAGAATAAACTCATGTCTTACCACAAAGAAGCAATTGTGAGCACTAGAATGTCGTTAAGTGCCCTTGGCAAGGGCTGCATACGGCCGCGAACCTCTCCTAGATGCATTCTAGGCAAGGAGAAAACTCGACTTAACCTTTAATAGGAGAGTGCCCAGTTCATGATTCAGAAAATTCTTATACTAATGCTATGTCCTTGCGAGTTGATTGCACCTCATCTTTTCTATAATTGAGATGGCAATTCTACGATGCCAGATGCAAGAGATTAGAGCTTCTAAATACATTCTAATTGTAGTATAGCCCAAATTCAAATGGAGGGGGAAATTCTAACATTCTTTACTCACATCCAAAATGCTTCACAATGCATAATAATTCTTTTGCCATTCTTCATTGGTCTCAACGCGGAAACCGTCGGCATGGATGTCTTTCAAATTTAAGAGAGTTCAAATGGATTCCGGGTAAAACAATGCTTCTTTAAAGTGCTGATGTAAGACCCATAGAATTTTATGTCGTCTCTTAAAATTTATTGGTATTGCTAAACTACCAACAATTCATATCTCCATAGGGCACTACACTAGTTCTATTCATAGTTGCAATCAGGCAATGGCAATATTCATAATTCAAATAATTCAAATATTGACTGCAACTTTAAAGTATATATTGGAATATAGGATAAATTCATAATGAACATGAGAATTAAGATTTGCTCTTCGAGAGCTTCAATTCTTTCTTGCAAACAGTGTGCTCTTCGAGAGCTTCAGATTCTTCATGTTAAAATTCATAAAATGTCTATTAGCGACCACAATCTACAGGGAGAATGCTAATAGTGCAACTCCTGCATAACAGTTATGCACTTTCTCTTAGCGTCAATTCTATTTGTCGAGATCTTCTCTTCTTTATTCACTTCTTGCGACTTCAATATGATTAAGAGGCGGTGCAAAGTTGTCTCTTCATAGGTGTATTCTACCAATAGGTTTCTTTTCTGGCCACAGTTGAGACACCTCTACTGCTTTGAAATTCTTTTTTTTTGTCTAATAAGCCGCAATTTCATCAATAGGTTTGCGGCGAATCTTCGACCAATGCCCCTAAATGCCACATTTATAGCACATCTTGACCTAGAGGTCGTGTGGCTTGCATTATATGACTTTATTCTTTTATTCTGTTTCGCTTGGACAATGGACTTTCTTTTCTAGGGCAATTTCTTTAATTTCCCTTCATTCCATTCTTCCAACGAATGGGCTTTTCACCCCTAGTAGCTACTCTAATTGCACTGAGATGAAAAGTGGGAGGTACAATCCCCTCGTTTGTGATCTTGTCACATAGAGAGAGATCGTATAAATTCTATGCATATTGAGTTGTACTCGGTCATAATTCTATAATATGCAAACATTGTGCACCAAATCCTGTCATGCTTATGGCAGGATAGCATGCTTGAGCTTCATAAACCACTTCTAAAGTGCAGCATATAGCATCAATGTGCTCCCCCTCAACCATGCATGTAAAAATTTGGTAAGGAGGTGGTGCACAAAGAAGTGCGGTGCTTTCGTTCTGTTTATCGGTAGGTTTCTTTCCCTTGCTGGGACCTAAACCGATTAACAGTGTTGGGTTTCTAGAAACCGAATACAATCATCACGTCCTATGTCCAAGGGAGATAATTCAGGCCACAAGGGGCCAGTTTTTCAAATTTATAAATTATGATACCCGACAATTTCATATTTCAAAATTCATTTACAAGATCACTATATGTAATCTAGTGGAGAGAGTGGTGCTAGATAGACTTCAATTCAAAATTCTCATGTATATCCCATATTCCTACTTGTATGCCATTACCAATTCATATAATAAACAGGCAAAAACTGATAATTACAAAGCAAATTCAAGAAATAATTGCATAAAAGTAATTAACAGTAGCTAAATAAGCTTGCAAATTCAAAACTGGGGTCAAAAAGAACTCCCAGAATGCTTTCATGCCTGAATATATGCTTTCTTTAATTTCTGCTAATTTCAGGGGGCTTTATGGAATTTTCAGTGCTTAGGAAAAGCTACGCGCAATTTCCATAATTCTCAGGGGCTTTCTGCAATATTCTTAAATTCAGAAAATACTTCATGTAATTTTCCAAATGCCATGGATTTTTCTTGTAAAACATTTGCCCAGAAAATTTCTCATAATTTATAGGAAATCCAAGGACTTATTCACAAAATTACAGGGCAAACAGATTTATTCCCCATTCTTTCTGGTCTGCCCCGGCCCATTCTTTTCTTTTCTTGATCTGGTCTGTTTAAAACCGGTCCAGAAGCCCCTATTTCATATTTATTTCATGCCTAGCCCGCGCCCTTTTTTCATAAAATTTCAGGGGGCAAAGTGTAATTTCGTAATGCGGAAAAACACATGCAATTCAAAATTCAAGCCCATTACTTTACTTTTCTTTTATTCTCGAATTTCATTCGGCCAGAGGCCTTCATTTCTTAAACCCGCAGCCCAACTGTCCTTTTCATTTCTTTTCTTTAATTCTTTTCCGGCCCAAAGCCTTCTTTTTCTTTTCTTTCAATGGCTACCCAATTTTCTCTCCCCCCTGTTCACTTTGCCAGTGGCGGCCTACCAGGGGCGCGCCCACGCGGAGGGTGGCGGCGGCTTCATGAGAGCCCTTGGAGGCGGCGGCGGGGGGCGCAGCCAGACTCTGACTTTGCTAATACGCCCGGCGAAGGCTTGGTAGGGGCGGCCAGCGAGCCAAGCAGATGGCGCGGCTTGGCCGAAGAGGAGCACCCATAGGGGCGCGTCAGCCCACTGGGCGCGGTTCGCCTTGGGCGGCAATTTCCAGAAGCGCAGGTCCAGCGCCCACGGCACGCATGGGGAGAACACCGGCGGCTAGGGTTTCCCTAGCCATCGCCGGCACGGCGTGGCGCGCGTAGCGTTTCGGCTTCATGCAGCGGCGGCACGGCGGCGGCGGCGGCTGGGCGCCGGTTGGCGGCGCGGCGCAGCAGCGAAAGGCAGCGACGCGGGCAAAGCAGCGCGGCGGCGGCGGCGCCTGCGCACCCAAACGCCGACGCCTGGCGCGGCGGCACGCAGACGGGCGTGGCCCGGCGTGGCGCGGGCAGCGGCGACCTTCAAGCGTGGCGGCTTCGCGGCGGCTGCGCGCTGGCGCTGGCGCGGCTCGGCCCATGGTGAAACACGGCCGGCGGCGAGTGCGCGTGGCGTCGCTGGCGCCGGTGGCGCTACGTGCTTTGTGCACTGCTTATTTCATGCTTGTTCGTCACAGATCCGAAGACCAGTAGTTCTAATTCATCCTAATTCATCGGGATCTTCAAGATCTCTGCAATTCTCTAGTAGATTCAAACGGGATCCCACGGAAAAACCGATCTGTACCTTCGTTTCTTGAGGCAAAGATGGGATGCGTGAACTGTCGCGTAGGACAGATCGACGGGTCCCAACTAGGCCAACGGAGGGGACGAAGATTCGATGCAGTTCGTCGGCGACCGATCTCCGGCGTCGTTCGTTAGAGCTTCGTGCTGATAACGTGTTAGACAACCACGCTACCGGGTGTAGTCCGAGAACTAGCAGTGCGTAGATCGTAGACGACGAAGAACAATCATAGAGGAACACAGAGATGTAGGAGAGGAAAGTTTCTTTATTCTTTTTCGGGATCATAATCGATTGAACATCTCCTATTTATCTTGGGTCTTTGGGGTTTGGTGGTCCATACAAGTGGGTCCCACCCCTAAGCCGTGCCGGGCCCAAGGCCGGCCCATGCTAGGTGTGGTTCCTCAACACTACCAAACCTCTCCACTTACTAAGACACCGTTTCAGACTTTATTTCACGTTCCTCCTGGTTACTCTCATCTTCGAATTTTTGGCTGCCTCTGTCTCCTCCTTCCACTCCTTGTGTGTTTCTAGGCTATTCCCTTGAACACAAAGGATATCGATGCTTAAATTTGTCTACACGGCGGATTATTCACTCACGGCATGTCATATTCGATGAAGCAATTTTTCATTTTTCTCCTTCATTTACGTCTTCTACATCTTCCGCCAAAACTTCTGCCACATACCATTTCCCATCCACATCTACTGATCCTGTACACTCTGCGGATGTGCCAATAATCTCTCAGCCCACCGTCGTCCCGGTGTCTTCTTCACCCGTTCCGGCATCTCCCACTGTGCCGGTCTCTCAGCCCACCGTCGTTCCGGCGTCTTTTCCGCCCGCTCCACCATCTCCCACTGTCCAGCCATCACCGTCCGGTCCGGCCACCACCGGACCTTGTTCGACGGCATCTGCTAGTCCCGTGTCTGCGTTCCCTCTCCATCCGGCTCCCTCTCATCCCATGATTACACGTGCTAAAGCTGGTATTACCGTTCCTAAACGCCAGTTTAACCTTTCTACCACCACTGTCTCTCCAATTCCATTCTCTTATCGTGCCGCTCTGAAGGATCCTAACTGGTATAATGCTATGCTTGATGAATATAACGCTTCGATGACAAACAATACCTGGAATCTTGTACCTTGTCCTCCAGGTGCCAATGTTGTGAGCGAAAAATGGATCTTTTGCCACAAATTCCATCCGGATGGCTCTTTTGCTCGCTACAAAGCACGATGGGTCGTCCGCGGTTTCTCCCAACAACATGGCATTGATTTTGATGAAACTTTCAATCCGGTCATCAAACCAGCGACTGTCCGGGTTGTTCTCAGCATTGCCGCCTCGGCCGGTTGGTCTATTCGCCAACTCGACATCAAAAATATGTTCCTCCATGATAACCTCACCGAAACTATTCATAGTCAACAACCCTCTGGATTTGTTGACAGCACTCATCCTTCTTATGTTTGTATTCTCCTCAAATCCTTTTATGGCCTTAAACAAGCTCCGCGAATTTGGTTCTTTTGCTTTAAAGACACTCTAATTTCTCTTGGGTTTCGTTGTTCCAAATCTGACCCTTCCTTGTTTACCTATCATTCTGGAACATCTATTACCTTTTTACTCTTATACGTTGATGATATTATCCTTACTGCCAACAACGAATCATTCCTTTCTCGTGTTATCTCTCGGCTTTGCTAGCAATTCTCCATGACCGATCTTGGTCCTCTCACACATTTCATGGGCATCTTCGTTGATCGTACACCCTCTGGTCTCTTTCTTTTGCAAACTCAATATGCCACTGAACTTCTTGATCGCGCCAATATGAGTAATTGCAATGCTTGTCTTACTCCTGCCGACACCAAAACTAAATTATCACTCTCTGATGGGCCTCCCGTAGCTAATCCCACTGAGTAACGTAGCTTAGCTGGAGCCCTTCAATATCTCACTATCACACGCCCAAATATCGCTTATGCCGTTCAACATATTTTGTTTGTTCATGCATAATCCTAGTGAGCCGCATCTTCTCGCATTCTTCGCTACGTTAAGGATACTCTTCAATTATGGTCTCTCTTTTTCTCGCTCCACTGATCGAGATTTAATCGCATGCTCTGATGTGGACTGGGCTGGTTGCCCCGATACTCGTCGATCTACATTTTTTTTTTCAAAAAAGGAAGCTTTAAATTAACGTCCAAGCACAATACATCAAGAAGATACAAAGTCTTGGCAAAACTTCCGGCTTCTGCTAACACACACAACCAGATAATAAAAGAAACAAACACACTCTAGTGGCCCTCAATCTGGAGACTAGACCGCCACCCATGTGCCTAGGAAAAAATATCCTTGGCCGTACGCACCAAAAGTCGCGATCCCTCCGTAGCCGACTCTTGTAAGTCCGTCCTCTGGAGAATAGCCCAACTCGTAAGCCAGTGCGCCGTTGAAAGAATAACCTGCATTGGAAAAAAAGAACTCTTTTTTTAAAACACCAAATCATTCCTGCAAATCCAGAGTGACCAACATAACGCGGCAGCTCCTAGTAGAAATATAGGTATCAGCCTTTCATCAAAGCCCGTTAACCACGAACCAAACATCATATCCACACCGGTTGGTTGCTTAACCCCTATGGTGGCAAACAAAACACTCCAAACCGCACGAGCAAAGTGGCAGTCGAAAAACAAATGCTTAATCGCCTCATTCTAGTGACAAAAGCAACAAGTCTGACTTCCATTCCAATTTCGTTTGGCTAAATTATCTTTTGTAAGCAAAACCCCACGCCGCAAGTACCAAAGAAAAAATTTTATCTTCAAAGGAGCCTTCAAATTCTACAGGTTTTTATTTAACTTTGGGATATCCAAAGATATTAACGCAGAATAATGTGATTTTACCACTGTTCTAAAAATCAGTATTACTCGGCGAGTACTCGCTACTCGCCGCCCCACCGAGTCGAGAAGGGCCAACTCGGTTGATTACTCGGTCAGACCGAGTAATCGGTCAAAAACCGAGTAAAAACCGAGTAACGGCCGAGTAAAAACAGAGTAAAAACTTTGATGATGCGCACTTAGTCGGCCCGATCTTCTGGTGAGAAACGATACGTCGGTTTGGTGTACAACGAGGTAGATGTATCGGCTACCAACCACGAAATCAGCAACCAAGCAATCGCAACGTCACCTCGCTGAACCGATCAACCAAGTCGAAACCCGATCGATCCTTGAACCTGCTGCAACCGAGAACAAGCAAGAACAAGATGATAGCAATTTTAATCCAATAACTCAAACATGGGTGAGGTTCTGTTTCCCGTATCGGGCGGTCTAGTCGACACGCGCAATCTCGGGGAAGGACACACAAGGAGTCTACCAAACACAACAAAACCTAAGGATAGAAGAGAGGCACCGGCCACATATATAGCGGCGGCCAGGGGGTGTAGGGCGGCCAAAACAGGGGCACCCACCAAAACCCTAAGTTACATGGGCCATAGGCCCAAAAATACGGTGTCGCAGCACCATGAGTTTCTGGCCCGAAACATTGTTCTTCATTTTCCTGACGCTCCTGGACGAATTTAGGTGTGGGGTTGGATCCATTGGAAAGCTTATCTCCTAAGCTTTCCAACGAGTGGTCGCACGCCGAAATCGGAGTTCGGGAGCCTGAGTTATGCTCGTTTGAAGTCAACGTGCTGCTGGGTGGCCGAAGTGGGCTTTCTGGCATCTTGGGCTTCCATGTGGGCCTTCCTTGGCTCTTGGGCTGTCCTCGTGGCGCGTGCTTGCTTCTCTGATTCTTCGTCTTGGACTTGAAAGGCCGAGCTCCGGGATTTAGGCCCTTAGGAGACGACGGAGTCGCAGCGTTGATCGCAGGTGATGAAGATGGCATTGTCGGAGAGGATGTAGGGGCAGCGGTCGTATCCTTGGGTTGGATGTCCTCATCATTTGAGTGCTTGTTGGTTATGATTTGCGGACATTTTATAATGTTTTAGTGTATTACCTATCATGTATTCATGTAATCATGTCATATGTTGCGAACTTGTGAGTTGCGATATGTCATATGTTGCGAACTTGCGAGTTACGATATGTCGTAAGTCGTAACGTGCACTCTACTTTGTATTAATAGTTCATACATATAGATTTACAAATATCATTAAGTCATATGAAAGAAGATATGCCATCATTACGTCGATATATGTCTACTAATTCTATATTAATTTTCCGAGTAATTTCCGAGTACTCCCGAGTAATCCGAGTACTCGCTACTCGGTACCTCACCGAGTCAGTACCGGGTAGCGAGTTCTTGAACCTTGGATTTTACCGAGAACTGCCCGTTTGATGTCAGATTCCAATAAAATAAATCATGTTCATGGGTTAATTCAACTCTGTCTATGCGAGACAATAAATTGTTCCAAGCAATCAGCTTTGGGCCAATGAGATTTCGTCGTCAGGAGAAGGTTGGAGGTGAAGTGCCCAACACCTACGCTAATGTTACGAATTTTGGTCTGGCAATATTGTAAAGGGAAGGGTATTGATCCATAAGAGGGGATCCTCCCAGCCAAGTGTCCTCCCAAAATCTCACTTGTGATCCATCTTTCACAATAAAGGACCCAAAACAGAAAAAATCACATTTTACCTTCATTAGACAAGACCAGAAATGAGAATATCCACTCTTCCATTCCATTTGAGCCAACGGTTTTGATCCCAGGTATTTATTCCGAAGGATTTGCTACCACAACCCATATGAAGTAACCAACTTAAACAACCACTTGCTCAATAAGACAATATTCTTCGTGTTCAGATCCTGAATCCCCAGACCACCTTGGTTTTTAGGCTGACACAGAATACTCCACTTAGCAAGTCTATATTTCTTCTTATGTTCATCTCCCTGCCAGTAAAATCTAGAGCGAAAATAATCCAATTTCTTTAGGATCCCTTTTGATAATGAGAAGAAAGACATCATGTACATCGGAAGGCTACTAAGCACCGAATTTATTAAAGTTAAATGTCCCCCAATTGAAAGGTGTTTTCCTTTCCAACTACTAAGTCTTTTCTCAAACCGTTCCTCCACCTTTTTTCAATCACGATTTAAGAGTTTCCTAAAATGTATCGGGATGCCCAGATAGCTAATCGGAAAGTCTCCGACTTTACATCCGAATATTCCAATATATTGTTCTAGATGATTCATAGCTTCTCCAAAGCAAAACATTTCACTCTTGTGGAAGTTAATTTTGAGACCCGATACTTGCTCGAACACACGAAGAAGTAACTTCATGTTCCAAGCTTTGTCCAGATCATGATCCAAAAAAAGGATTGTGTCGTCTGCGTATTGAAGGATCGAAAGTCTCTCGTCAACCAGGTGAGGAACTAGCCCACTGAATTGGCCATCTAATTTTGCCCTATTTATGAGCACACTCAGCATATCAGCTATGATGTTAAAGAGCAATGGAGATAGAGGGTCTCCCTATCGAAGGCCTTTTCGAATTTGAAAATATTGCCCGACATCATCATTAACATTCACAGCCACACTACCTCCCGATATGAATGATTCAACCCAAGAAATCCACTTGGGAGAAAAACCTTTCATATGAAGAGTCTGAAATATGAATGGCCATCTTATTTTGTCGATCTACATGGGGGGTATTGCATTTTCTGTGGTGGCAATTTGGTCTCTTGGTCCTCCAAATGACAAGCTACTGTGTCACGTTCCAGTGCGGAGGCCGAATACAGAGGCATTGCCAATGTTGTTGCTGACAGTTGCTTGCTTCGTCAGCTTTTACAAGAACTACATAGTCCTCCCACTCGGGCTACTATTGTTTTTTTTTTGTGACAATGTGAGTGCTACGTACATGTCATTTAATCCAGTTCAACATCAACGGACGAAACACATCGAGATTGATTTACACTTTGTTCATGACAAAGTTGCATTAGGAGAGGTCAAAGTTCTTCGTGTTCCATCCTCCTCACAGTTTGAAGATTTGTTCACAGGGGCGGAGTTTTGTTAGGGCCAAGCTGGGCCGTGCCCCCCCCCCCCCCACAGCAAAATTTTTTTTTAAAGACCCCAGGTATTATTATTGTCCAAAACATAGTAGGCCTGCTCATTGGCCCCCCCTACAATCAGCTCGTTGGAGTCTTGGAGAATTGGGCCTTGCCAATGCCAATGAATCATGATCATTTTTTATATAAAATTTGGAGTTTGGAGTTTGGACTTTTGTGCTTTGGTAGTTTGGCCCCCCTACAATTTGGGTCAAGCTCCGCCACTGTTTGTTCAGCAAAGAAATACCGGCAACACTATACCCTGAATTTCGTCACAGTCTGAATGTTCACCCACGTCCAGACTGAGGGGGGGCTGTTGGAATACTGTACTTGACCTATTCTACTGGTTTTCGGTTGGCTTCACGTTCTCCAGTCTTTCAGTTGCTTAACGTTCTCCTCGTCCAAGTCTTTCCAGTTAGGGAGTTTGTCTGCACTTGTATTTGCCTATTTATAGGCTGCTGTATGCTGAATAAATATGCAACGAGTGTGCTTCTAGTTCCCTTCATATAGCACACGTCCACGTGGGTTTTACGGCAATTTCCTCTCGACATCAAGATTGCATGAGGTAGCACGTCTAGAATGGGCCGGTAATCATGCGCCGGTCCTAGATCATGGGAATGACGGTTATCTTCATGTGGCGTCGAGCCTTTTCAAGTTCTCTTTTGTGCTACCTTCGTTTTTTTTATTTGACGCATTTGACTTTTTGGCACGCCTTTGACCATTCGTCTTATTCAAATTATTTTTGTAAATATCATTTATTTTGTTGTGATTTGTTTTATCAATAGAGATACTTTAAATATGTCTTATTTTTTTACATCTTTACAAAAAAAAATTTGAATAAGACGAATGGTCAAAGACGTACCAAAAAATCAAATGCGTCAAATAAAAAAAATGGAGGGAGTATATAGCAGAGTGATTAGACATCTTTCTCCAAGTTCTAGACAAGTAGATGACCTGCTCGTCAGGATCAGCTAAAGATCAGTTCTTTTCAGCTTAACGGCTTAACAGCTTAACGACTTATCTACGTTTTGAAAACACATATGGTTTGAGTTTTTTTAGTCCGTTTTTTCGTTGTTTTGAAGGTGGGTCTTAACGCTTTAAAAAACAAGTCAAACGAAATATATCCGAATCTCGAGACTACCTTATGAAGCTTTCGAAGTTCACTCATTTCAGCCGTTCAGCCGATCAGCCATTCAGATTAGCTCAAAAGAATAGGGCGACTCTATGAGTAGATTTTGTTTTTTTACTAAAAAAATGACACCATGAGTAGAGTCCAGCGGACTAGCCCTGATTAGGGTATTTTGGACAATCCTTGGCAACTTGAGTTGTTGGTCGAAAGATTGTAAAAAAAGGTGCTCCATTATTTTGGTGCAGCAGACTCGGCTGAAGATTGCGTTTGCGTGGGACCCTTGATGGGCCGTGAGAGCTTTTGGGCAATTTTCCCCTTTGGAAGCGGGCAAATTACGAGTGTCGCAAGCTCAAGTATAATCAACATCAGATCTTGGCCGATACCGGTTACGGTTTATCAGAATTAAAACCCAAATTTTGTTTTTAGCCCGTTGCCACCCGACTCCTGCCCAAAATTACTGTCCACTAATTTTGAATAAAAAAAGGCATATTTAGAATTCGACAAATTGACCGACATGACCAGGTACAACAGGTTTTTGTCCTTGTTTTTATCCTTCCCGTAGATGGCAAGCAGCACAGTGGGAACTCAGTAGGAGAATAAAAATCAGAAAATGCAAAACTCAGAAAAGATAGAATCCAGATATCACCCATATCTCGTTTTGCTACAGAAGAGGTTGTTAAACTTTGTAGTCCTCAGAGCTTGATCATAGTTGACCAGCCTGTTAATAAGATGCAAAAATAAAAAATAAAAAAAAATTGCTATTAAGCTCCTCCATGAGTTATTCCAATAACGTGGCATGAACTTTATCATGGATCATGGAAAGTATAGCTTGCAGAATGCCAGAATGCTTACCTCTTGAAAAAATGCATTTATGCGCATTCAACAGCTACAAAACGCTTCATAAGAAAAACCGCTTTGAAACACCCATTTAAGATTCTGTTCTTTTGAACTAATCTAAACATCTAAACAGCTGAACAGCTGAAATGACTAAATTTCTAAAGCTTTTCGAGATAGTCTCGAGATTCAGATCCATTTCGTTTGGCTTGCTTTTTAAAGCGTTAGGACCCATTTCGAAACAACGAAAAAACGGACTCAATAAATCTAAAGCGTGTGTCTTTTTAAAACATAGATAAGTCATTAAGCTGTTAAGCCGTTAAGCTGAAAAGAACGTTGTCTTAATTAATTTCAAACACAACCACGCTACAGGACAGTATATTTTAATGGTTGCCTGAAAGCAAGTGCAAGAGGATGCAAAGATTTTTTTTTAAAAAAAAAGGTATACATTTCGAGCAGTGTTCTTTCCGTTCAAGTCAAAATTTACAAACAATGACATGTTACAAGCCCAGAGCTATATGCACACAGGTTTAACAGTGTGTATTAAATTTAATGGAACTGTAAGACCAAAAAAAAAGAGAGAAGAAGATCAATGCATAGCTGGTCTTTGCTCTCTCATTCTTGCTAGTTTTGCATTTATGAGCTTATCCAGTATTGGGGGCTCAAGAGGGATAGGGTCAAGGCATCTCTCGTGGGCAGCATTGTTCACCTGCAAAGGAGACGAAAACGAGCATTGTTGAAGTATATTTCAGTGACAGTTTTTTCACGCAATAGATCCTAACCACTAAAATGTGTTGTGTGTAGATACTCACACAGGCACAAGGTCATGCATAGTGTTTACATCAAGTACATAAAATTACAAGTAGATATAGTAAGGCAGTTATCCAACCTCTTTAAGTAAAAAGCTTATAGCTGCTTCATCATCAATAAACTCCTTAAGGGAGCTCTTGAGGAATTCCATATCCAGCTGAATTTGCTGAAATCCACTTCTGTTGAAAGTCTGGAGACGGACAAATTCTTGCAAGCTTTTCAGGCAAAGCTTGAGGACAGTAGAAATCACAGATTCCTGAAATTAATTCAATACAAGGAACTCAAGTAAAATTTGGATATGATATTCCTGTGACTGAAGTACTGAATAAAAAACCCTTCTTGATCATGGGGCAAATTAACCCGGAATTTGAATTATAGCATCTCTTCTGAAACAAACATAAGCAATTTTCAATTGGCAAGGTGTTTATGGCTCAATTCAGAGGATAATGTTTGGCATAGGCTACACTTTGGCATTACAGTATTTGACAAAAGTTCATGTGAAATTCTTGACATATTTACTTTATCCGTTCTACAACATGCAGCTTTGACCATTGTTTTCTGTCACAATATATCTCCACAAGTATAACAATGACATTATGAAAGCATGTTGCTAATCCAAAAAACATGTTCTTATCATGATCGTAATAATGCTTTTTAATCTGACCAATTTATTCAGGGAAAAAAATGTTGGTCCAAGGTTAAAAAAAAAAGGACCATGAGCTCCCCACCATGATAAGTTCATGTGACTGGAAGCAATCTTATTTTTATGGTATTAACTAATTTATAGCCATCTGTTTTGAATGTTAAGGCCTTGTTTGTTTCAGCTTAAATTAAATTAAATGAAAATTTGTTATTTTGTGTAAACCAAATGATGTAATACTTTGTAGTTACTTTTGTGGGGATTTAAATAGTTCTTAGTTCTTAGAGTTCGTCAAATGATTTTTTCATTTAATTTTTTGAACACTTTAAGACGTCTTTCGAGGGGTTACAACTTTTCAGATTAAAGTTTTCAGCAACTTTCAGCTCAAACAAACAAGGCCCAAGGGAAACACTTTCCAAAAATCAGTAAATCCCACACAACACACAACAGAAATGCAAGCCATAGCACTGGTTGAGTATATTCCAGCAGCCTAAGTAAACACAAAAGCAGTGTTCTTGAAAATAATTAAGGGATAAAAAGCGGAACTAATCATAAGAGAAGATAAAAAGGTTAATATTGCACAAGCAACTAAGTGATCAAGCTATACAATCTACAATAATCACCCTTATGAGCTGATCCTGTAGGAGGTTATCAATTAATAACAGTTGCTATTTATTTATCCTAATTGATTATGGGACAATTCCCTGTGTGCCACTAAAAAAAATCCAATCCCTTTTATGCCATCCCGTGTGTATAACATGTGGGACTGTCTGAGTCTATGATGTGTGGGCCCAGTGGCATACAGGGTATTTTCATTTTTTCAGTGGCATATGGGGTATTTTAATTTGGTATATTTTGTCACGGAAATGGAGGCGTGAGACAGATTTGCAGAGTGGAACAATGCAATACCAGACACGAGATATATCATATACATATCTTTCAAAAAAAAGTTTTTTTTAGGGCAATTGATTCAGGACTTTGGATTTGTTGAGCCTTGTCTATGATATAATACAGGGTATTTCCATTTTTTTCAGTGGCATACGGGCTATTTTCCCTAAATTGTATTCATCTTGTCACAGGCACTAAAAATCTTCTTGCCACTTCAATCCTATTTATTTTGTCCTAACTGGAACAAAATAACCTATTTAATCCGGCAAGTGTGAACCTATCACCTCAATAAGGACGATTTTATTTTGATTTAAAATAAATGAAATTTATAATAAATGGATTTAAATGAAGGAACTTCTGCACTGGCTCTAGTACTAGAAAAAACCCACTTTGGTGGAAGATGCAGTATGGTGCTCCCAATACAAGTATTCAACAAATTGGTATTTTTGGACTTTAACAAGAAAACAAACTTCCAATAAACAAAGGGTGCAAAACATCCCATAAGATATTTCATATTTTCTAAAAGGTAAAGGGTAATGGGCGCTGTTTTAAAGTCGCGCGACTAGTTGACTAGTTGGCAAGTCGCTGCAAAAGGGGGAGTCGTGGACCTCGACCCTACTCGCTGGCCAAGTCGGCCGACTTGCCGCCTAGTCGCGACTAGGCGCTAGTAGGGAGTCGAGCGACCAGTTGCAAGCTTGTAGCGGGCCGGCCCACACATAACTTATACATTGCCCAGTCCCCAGCCACATGCGAACCCTAGCCGCCGCCTCTTCCAAATGACGCGTGAAAGCAATGCTGCCGCCGCCGGCGGTGTGTCCGACTCCGCGTCCGCGTCGTCGCCAGCTGTCGTCGCCCATCCGCAGGTACTCCTTTCTCCCTCTCTCCAACCGCCGCTGCCGCCTCTCGGCCTCCTCCTTTCTCCCTCTCGGCTGGCCTCCTTTCACCCTCTCAGCCGGCCTCCTCCTTTCTCCCTCTCGGCCCTGATCCTGATGCAATGCAAGTATTGCAATGCCATGGAGGCCAAGATCAACAACTACAAGTGTTGCACCTCCAGGTTCCTCTCTACCTCTATGTCAGTATGTTTATATGTTTTTCCCTACAAAATGATTGGTATGTCTATAGAAAATTAGAGAGTATAGTTAACGACTAGGACTCGACTAGTCACAACTAGTTTCACCTAGTTACGACTAGTCTCCAAGTCGGTTCACAGTCGACTCGACTCGACTTAACGACTTTAAAACCTTGGTAATGGGTGGTAATTCCAGAAATTAACATGAAACTATGAAAAGCAAAGCATATCACCTGTGTGTACTCAACTTTGGTGAATATTTCCATTTTCTGCTCAAATAATTTTGCTAGATGGTTTTCTAAAAATTGACTTCTAGCACGGTGTGTGTTTGATCGGTTCAGCATGTCTTCCCGCATTGGATTGCTTCTAGAGGAAGTGGTGCTGCCAGTACTATCAGAATGCCGATGTCGTCGAATCAAACCAGGTAAGATCTGTTTAACTTCAGATATCACACCATTGAACTGTATCAAAAGAAGAAGAAAAAAAAGAAGATTACTATTTAATACTTTTAAGAACAGAATTTCAAACATGAGTTCATGTTTTCAAATAGTTCGTGGTAGTATGCAGTAGCAAGGATGAAACATTACAATCATTTTCAAGATTCTTACTAGTAAATTGGCATGTAATATGTTAACAAATGCTCAATTTAAAATTTGTAAATTCATTAGGATCAGAAACGTGGACAAAATACATGCATAATATGCATCGATCTTGCTAGAAAAATCACAATGGGATAATACGGAACTGAACAAACCTCTAGGAGAAGTAGATCAACAAACATGTTAACTTCTCGTGGTTCCTTGTGCTATTTGTCAAATATACAGAGAAGTAATAACGAATGTGAGCAAAACAAACAGAAAAAACAAGTCATTGATGATTTAAAGTGGTTCCTGATGAATAGGCAAGCTAACCTTTATCCAAACCGGTGTTGTAAAGCGCTTATCAAGAAGTTTAGAGATCTTCTGAGTCTTCAAATTTATGTACTGCTCCAGGGAAGACAGTATTTAATTATGGGCATTGCCAAATTAAGAAAAGGAGAAGGAGGGAGAGGGAGAGGGAGAGGGAGAGGGAAGAGGCTTTCGTATTACAAACAGTATAGTTACATCTGTTCCAGAATTTGCTCGCATGACATGGGATATTGTTCCCCCCAGATGTGAACTGTGACTTGGTTGTTTGAAAATTGAAGCTAGTAGTGCTTTTGAAAAGAAAAATCCAGGGGGAAAAATGATAGTATGACTGTTATCTTTTCATGGGTTAAGGCTACTCGAAACTTGAATGATAGTGCTCATGATGCCATTTTTAAAACTAGTCTTGCATGTTCAAATATTTGCAGGCAATCAAATCGCTTTCAGATGTGTAGGTGCCTACAATATAATAGGTGACAAAAATCTCAGAAATTTGGAATAGAATAAACAGTGAGCATGCACCCCATGTCCCTCACTTTTCTAAAATGACGATTCAAACAAATCAGAGAGCCCTAGTCTGTCATATGAACATACTTTGTTTTTTAATAATTAATATATAGTTACTTAAGTTGAAAATTTGAAATGAAGAAAGGATCACATCATTAGATAACAAGACCATAACAATATCAAGAAATAAACCAATATGAACTAACAATCCAAATAACAATGAAAAAAGAAGATGCAGAAATAGTTTGCCTACATGGTGTAAAAAATTTTCCCCGGAAGAACGATATAGTCGGCATATCTCTCCAGGCACAAAAGGTGGTCCATATTCAAAGCTACGTGTGCCGCCTCCAGAAAAAGCAGCCAACTCCTAAAAAGGCGCAAAAGTCAAAATTACATCATGATGTATCCACAGAATTCCGATTGCACAGATTGTAAAAAAGGGGGGCAGTCAACAAGTAAAATTAGCAAAGTACCTCTGTCACTTTAGGAATTGTTGTTTGTTCTATGAAAACACAAAGTTGTGCAAGCGTAAGCACCAACAATGTCGGAACCTTATCAGTTTGCACAGAATCTGTAGTAATCAACTCTTGAGAGAAATTCTTGCTTCTCCCAGAAAGCATATGAAAATGCCCATCAAGCTTCTGAAAGAAATATTGAAAACCCTCTTGTACCCAATCAATAATTAAATCTCTCAGCTTTACAAGCAACTCTGTATTGTCATCTAGAAGATGATGGAATTCCTAAAAGCAATGTAGTAAAAAATGAGAACACTGGAATTTTGAAGAATAGAGTATAAGGATGCTCTAATGCAAGCATAAACCAAATAGTAGATCATGTAAAAGCAACTTAACATTATTTGGCAAGTAAGAAAACAGACAAACAATAGCATATTTTTAAAAAGCTTCAGAATATTTACCTGCAAGAGATCTATGCATCCTTGAAATACTTTAGTTTTGCTTGTTTCCATGGCAGTTTGCGGCTGTGACTCTTCTGCCTTCTCATTTGATGTTGAGTGCATTCTGACCAATGTATCTGCCCAACGCCCAACCATGCACAACAGATGTAAGTTTTTCTAGTGCAACTTCTTTTTTAAAAATATGTTTGTACTATTACGAGATTAAACAAAATAAGTTATTGCAAAATCAAATCTAAACTGTAGCCCAATGGCACAATCAGTTCTGCACAAAAAATACAGATTAAACAAAATCTGGTGGGATGGGAACAACCTGATATTTCACTTTGAAGATGAAGGAAGGTAGTTGTAATGTGTTGCCTAATAATGTCTTGAGTAGTCTGACACAGCAAAGACATTGGCACATGTGAAATCACTATCAAGAAACATATGCATATATGTCAGTGTGGAGTACAAAAAAGAAACTATCAGAAGGTTGTTCAATTATGCTCAGTTTATCCCCTATATAACAAAAAAAAAAAGGAAGAAAGAAACATAAGTCTAGTCTTAGCCAAAGATCTTAGTGAACATGTAGTATACTAACCAACAATTTAAACTATGCTACAAAAGTATACTAACCAACACTTTGCAGTTGAACATGTAATTACCAAGGAGCCCTTTGCTCAGTTGTAAATTCATAATCTAGTTCATAAGAAATCTCATGTATGATATTCCCCTAGCAATCCAATGCATGAATAGTCCTCAATATGACCAACAATAAAAACCTGAAATTCCCTCAAAAAAGTAAAAAACCTGAGATGTAGCTGAGAAATGGTACAAGTGGTTAATAGGCAAGCTTCTTTTCCCAGACCATCATGAAATGGATGTGGATAATTAGAATTATCAAATAGGTGAATCCATTCCCCATCAATTAGTGTATTATTCCACTCCTAGTGCTATGCTTTAGCCACTGCCTCCAAGAGCTGGAACAGTAGAATCTGATAACGTGTTATACTTCCACCAGCATCACCCCTCACCCAAACACCATATTTCTGTTGTGATAGGTGGTGACACCTAATAATATACCAGCCAGGAAAGGCAGTTTGGTTTCAACTTTCAAGTTTCAACTGATATTCCAAAGTAAGAGACGAACAAACGAAGTATGTCATGCACATTTAGCCAGGTAAACTCTACTTGATTCTATGCAGAGGAAATTAACTGTGTGAAAACAGAAAGATATCATATTAAATCCTACAGTTTAACAAATTTATCAATCACCGAGCAGAGCAAGTCAACTATGTGAAAAGAGGAAGGGGATTTATGATTATTTGAAACCACAAATGGATCTGTTACAAGGCACAGGTGAAACCTCCAAGGAAAAAACTGGTAGTGCAGCCTCTGGTATAACTTCATCAATAGTAGTTGCATCCTCCCATAAGGCTCCTGTGATCATCAAAACAATTCAGAATTAAATCAAAAGAAATACGACAGTCTCACAGTCTACAGTAACATAGAATTATTAAGCACAACCGTTGAAGGTAAAGACACCACCGACCCTTTCAATAACTAGTATCATAACATTAAGGATTCTGACCATAGATGAAACATATGAACTTTCTCAAGGTAATAATGAATATCAAGTTACCAACTTTTGAAGTGATACAAATTCAAGTTCCAATAGTCATTTTCTTCAAAACTCCATTAATATTATGATATATTTTATTTTTAGACCAATATCGCTTGTTAAAATGACCCTTTTCCAGTTTTGCTCCTCCTTTTCCTCATTTCTCCTTGTTTAGTTATTTGGCCATCACTAGTGCTGATACGGCCCTTGACGCGGGCGAGACGGCCGTTTATCGTCGGCAACGCCTTGGCTGTTTTCAGAGCCACCGCCTATGAGATCTGCTCTCAATTTGGATTCATTATTTGGATGGCAAAGAAAGATACAAGACTATTCCTTTTATAGGGATAAAAGACTTGATCTCTGAGAAAGGCATCTAACTAACCTTATCTCCTAACCAGTTAATCTTATCTAATCCAAACTAACCCCTAACTAACTCAACCACGTGCTACAGTAAACGCGTGAACAGTACGCGCTACAGTAACCTCGTGAGCAGTGCGCGTGAACAGTGCCGGGGTGGCTGTGTGGGCCCGGCCATAACAAGTGCTCTGCTCTTTGTAAGATAAACATGGCAGCTAACTTGTGTGGGCTCGGTCTTGCTCCGGGTAACACCTTGGCCCAAATGTACTTACGAGCCTGGCCCATGCATGTATGGCACCTTGGATTTTCAGCCTCGTTTCGCCGTAAAGTGTCAACCCAGGATGCTATGTTTAAACCCCAGCCAACACTATATGCTAGTATAACTTTCTCTAGGTTAGCAATGTGGGACTATTCCCACCACATCCAATCCACAAGGGTCATACAGGCGTCACTTTTATGGGCCAGGACATTACAACTTGCACCTCCTTCCGTTCATATATCAATCGCGGATGTGAATTCTTGCGGCTGTAAGCTTCTAGAATTTCCATGGAATTGTTGCTTCTTGATTTACAATACCTAGCTAGCTAGCGACATACTTGTACTGATAGTGATGACGCGTCAGTGATTTAGAAGTGAGTTGGGCAACAAATTGACTGAGCTGTTGTGGAGAATTGACCCGGCGCTCATGAGGGGAGAGTGGTGGCCTTCCTGCCCTTCACCTGCAGCACCATCACACCAGCAGGACACAGGAGCTCATCAAGTGCTATGGCATGGTTGCATTGCACCATCATCGACAGGGATAAAGACAGCAACATGGCTCTTCCGGTACAGGACAACGACTAGAATGCTATGCCATGGTTGCATTACGCCATCATTGGCAAGGATGAACAGGGGCATGGCCTCTTCAGCCCCTGTACTACCACTTTGGCCAGCTCTCCAGATACTTCATACTTAGACCTACCCACTGCACCAGTCTGGTGGTGGTAGCAAGCATCGATGTTATAGCGCCATCCCTCTCCCACGGCATAAACATCCCAACACCAGTGATGATGGTTGTCACGTGTGGGCAAGGCAGATTTAAGGAAAGAGGGGGGTGGTGAGGCTAAAATGTCATCTCACAATCATTTTTTAGGCCAAAACAAAGTGGAAAGAAATACCAGAATACACTGGAGTAGCAAATTCCAATTATTTCAAGAAAAAATTGTGACAAATCCTAAATCATGTACTTTAGGAGTGGCAAGTCATCAATTTCCCATCTTTTATACAAAAGATACATGATTAGCATGTAAAGAAAGCAAATCATTACAGCATGCTCGGAGAAACATCTTTGCATCATGTTTCAATAAGTAGATTAGCTTGAAAGTCTTGGGTAAAAAGCCTTTAAATCATGACTAATGAAATCTAAAAAGAACTCAAATATTTGCGTCTTTGCAAGAAAAAACAAAGGAATAGGTTAGTGCTTGCCCATAGAGGTTTAAACTATCGTTCTAAATGTATTGGAATTAACAATTGCGATAGTAACACATGTCTAAAACAAAGATATAGTTCTTACGTAGCATTGCCAAGAGATCTGCTGATGGAATTCTTTTCCTCATATTCTCTCTGACAAACTCATAACGGCTTCATGCAATATAATAAGAAAATAGTAAGAAATGTATACATTATGATTTTCAAGTAGTAGAAATGTGATATAAAACAAGAAGCAAAACCAATGTGGTGAGCCTAAGGAGAAGTGATATTTCATATATTTTCATAGTGTAACAGCTTCAGTTTGTATTATGGGAGCTAAAATGACAAGTAAATTAAAAAGCACATAGTAGTTATATATGATCCAAAAAATAGTTGATATTTGATAGTAAAATTGCAGAAATGTGAATGCGACTTACTTTGTGAACAAAGCCTGTGCAAGTTCAATGAGACGCCTTTCTGAATCAGGAAATATTATGATATAAGCACGGAATGTTTTTGAAATATCGCCAATTGAAGCCTAAGAAAAAATATACAAGAGAACATTAGATTAGATTATTTATTGAAATGGTGCTTAGCATACGAGAACATACAATGATTGCTACAAATAGACTTGATTTTACAGCGTGAATAAAAATGAATGTCACGAATTGTGCATACTGTGTCACAGCACTGACAACACAAGCTGCACCAGTTCCAGTTTACAGAATTTTTGCCAAAAAAAATGAAGTTTCTATTCATTCTAACATTTCTGATATGCACCTGTGTGGGCTCGTTCTGAAAATTTAAGAGGGATGCTTCTAACTTCTCGAGAAGATTTGATTTTAGGCTGTCCACCTGTTGAGTGGTAGAAAATAAATCGATAGGATACGGTTAATAGACCAAAAAATGCAAGTAAATAATGAAGGGAGAGAGAGAGAGAGAGAGAGAGAGAGAGAGAGAGAGAGAGAAATATATATACCGGAAAGTTAAGTTGTTTAAGAAGTACCACAGCTTCTGCTCTTGATTCAATAGGTTCAGAATCTGAGTATAACTTTGCCTGCAAAGTTACAGGAAACAAGTAAAAACAGTAGTGGAAATGAAGATATAATAAGGACAATACAATTATTTTATGGATCAAAAGGGCATTAATTGTATTACCATGCGGCAAGGAAAAAAACACCCCCCTAAAGTCTTAAATTATGACTTCAATAACTATGCTGTGCTCTTACATACAAAACTGAGTTAAAATACACACAATTACCTGAAGGTGTTGTATAACTGAATCCATTGCCTCCTCTGACGCCTTTTTACAGTCGTGAAAAGATGTATCACCATAGGCCTGTCATACAGAAAAAAGACAAGTGGATGGTAAAGAAAAAAAGGTGTTGGAGGAAGTTTCTACTTTCTAAGATGAGGTAATAAGCTCAAAATGCACCTCAAAAATAGGCTTTGCTCCTGTAAAAAACCTGACAGCATCCCCATATGCTTCTGACTTGATGCATTTGTTAAGCCGAGTTGGCAGATCATATATGAACTGCAAAAAAAAAAATGGAAATCAACATCATCAAAATTTCTTATATTTGCTAGGCTAGGCATTTCTTCAGCACTTATAACTGATTGTCCGATTGGTAGTGCTCATGCAGTCATACTAAATACGGAATACTGAATAGATAAAAGAAAATTACACAGCATAAATATTAAAAAAAGAGTGATCTAGAATAAACATATTTGTGGCATGTCTTCAACTAGGCATAAATAGAACCAAAATTCACAGTGGTCAAGCACAATATAGTTCCTATTTTTCTTATGTATGGTAAACTACTTTCACAAAACTTGTGAATAGTCTTTTTTGGATAAAGGATGAAGAAATGTAATTGCACTGACAAAGTGACAAGCTCGAAAGCATAATGGTTGAACAGCATAAACTACATGCGGCAACAACACACATGCTTTATTGTCCTCGCTTCACACAAAAGACATAACTCAAAGTTGCTATACTTGGTTTACTTTGATTGCTATGCCACTACATGTCACATTCAACTACAAACAAAGGACTACCCCACCCACTCAGTCACCCACACAAACCGCTGGGGCCTGCCTCAACATGGGCCAGTATCATTGTCTCATTAGTAAGAATCAAACACCAGCTAGGTTTAACTAAATAACTAAAATATTGTTGTTGAAATCTGCAAAGCATAATTTATCTGTATAAATCATTAGCTGTTAATGGCAATAACACAAACTGATCAGGACTTACTTGAACTTTTCGGAGGAGATTGCGTGTACGGTGTAATTTCTCTATGTTTTCCCTTTTGTCGAAAAGAGATGTATTCACTGTGTCACTTCTTGATTGCACTGATGTTATCTAGTAAAAAACAATATATTGGCCCAAATATGTCAAAAAGTCGAGAATACATCAATAACCAGATAATGCAAACCTTTGCAAGTAGCTGCTCCATGTTTGCTTCCATTCCAACAATGTTAGTCTTCATCCTGCAGCAAAAACATAGATGCATAAAGACACATATCACAACTATAGGAAACAATAGTACTACCACCTCAAACTTATTAATAGAAGCGAGGAGAACTGTGAGTTATCACATTCTAAGGAAATAAAATTGCCTTTTTATAGTGTCGGTTGCGCTGATAAACTTGTTATAGTTTTCATATACAAGCATCTGTAAGTCTGTGTCCAGGTTCTTGATCTCAGCGGCCATCTTTACATGTCTCTGTAGAAGCCCTTCCAGATTTGATTGTTGCACCTAAAAACCCAAAAGGAAAGTCACCGTCGGTGTTGTGCTCTTAAGTATCAGAATTCAGAACAAACAAAACAAACACTGATTTCATGCACTCCTCAGCCCTACTTTTTCAATAATCACTAGCAATAGCATAATAAGTTCGTAAAGAAAAACACTCAAAACCATTTCATTAAAACCGGTAGTGCAAGCCAACACTGCATGAAACAGTGTCAATAACATGAGAGGTCCAACTGAAAATAGCAACGTAAGCAGCAGTTAAATGGAAAGAGGATACTGTTCATCAGTTAGTGAATATAGTTCATTGGTAGCTTGTACCGAAGCTCTAATGATCAGAATGCAAGCAAAAGAACAGGGGGCGTATAAGTAACATGGCAGTAAATTCGATCTGTTAAAAAACAAACACCATGCCTGTAATTAGATGAAGCTCTAATGATCAGAATGCAAGTAACAGAACAGGATGTGCAAGTAACATGGCAGTAAATTCGATCTCTGTCTAAAAACGAACAGCATTCATGTAATTAGATCCCACGTTCGACCGTAGGATTTAAGATAAATTTAGTTGTTTTTTCAAACGAAATGGAATACACATTCTCCATTTCCATGCTGCATGCAACATTTGATATTCTGACATAAGTGGTCCAATTTAAATTCTGATTTCAGATGAGCTGGTGGAAGCACCAATTTACCATTGTTCATGTCATCTGCATAACTCTCCATCTCAAGTTTCATCCCTCCACAGCACCATGGCCTAAGGATAAATGATGCATACTCCAGAACCAATTTATTCAAACAACTACTTAGCTTACGCCTAACATATTAACCAGTTTATAAGTGTATAGACACATATTATGCGACCAACACTAATCCTGCAGCCCTGCAGGGCTCAGTTGATCCCTCCAGACAAAATGCAACAATGCAATACGCATAAATCAGGTAAATTCTACCGGAGCTTAAACAGATATAGAAATTATTGCATGACGCAATTCGCCATACTCATTCAAATTATCCAAATAGTGCCCGCCCATTAGATCACACGGAAACACAGAGAGCTGGATCTGAGGGACCATGCATAGAGGGAGCAGGGCTCAGATGCGCGGACCAGGACGTCCATGTAGATGTCGGGATCAAAGGAGGTGGAATTGATGGAGTCGAGTGGCGACGAGGAGGCGCTTGTGGGGGCGGACCGCGCCGGGGAGGCGGGGGGTGCGCCGGCGCCGGCGGCCGATGGGTCGGTGTTGTAGAAGCTGGCGAGGAGGTCGCGCGTGCGCCGCGCCTTCTCGTCCATTGCCGGCGGCGCGGCGCCACCGACGGTCGCCATGACGGAGCAGCTCTTGCGTTGTGGACTCACAAGAGCTTGGACACCGCCGGGGACGCCGGGGAGATCGGAAGCGGTCGTGGGTCGGAGACTCGGAGTGGAGAAAGACGAGGGGGCTTTCGATAAAATTCGCATTTTTACATGCCGCTTAAAATTCGCGTTTTCAGGAATTGCCCCTATTATGTCTATTATTGATTTGTATGACCCTGACAGTCATACACGCAGCAAAAAAAAAACCATATTAACTGAGTGACGTATATGATTTTTTCTTGAAAATTGTCATGTGGAATTTTTCTTTGAAAAAATATCATGTATGCCACTGAAAAAAAAATATGCTACTGGGTCCACATGCCATACACTCAGACGGCCCACATGTCATACACACAGTATGGCATACAGAGGGTTGGGAATTTTTTTTAATGGTACACAAGGAATTGTCCCTTTTTTTCTTTTTTTTCCTTTTTGAGAAAGGTCAAAATTTCATTTCAACAGAGAATAAGTTGCAAGCAGACTTTTACAATCACTCCAAAGACACACACTGCAGAAAAGCCTAAGGTATAGACTCTGAAAAACATCCAGGGGGAGGACTGGTGTAGAAGGCCCCAGACTCACGGTAAGTACTCAGTGCGAATCAAAAAGAGCAATAGTACAAGACCACTCCGAAACTCACTCTAAGAAACACGAGCTGCAACAGGCGTCAATCCTGGATTATCGGAGATAAAGCGCACCCATGACTCACCATGGTAGGACTAACTCGGCTCACCAGGAAGCATTAAGCACTCAGCAAGTGATAAAGCGAATATCCTGCTAAAAATGTGGCCGCAACAACCGGCAACCACTGCAAGCCAACACAAACCTAAAACAAACCGAAAAACCACAACCTGGCGAAATCCACCCCGGAACCCCCTCGACGTCGGGAGCCGACGTCAGAACCTAACCACTCCACCTCGCCACCACGGCGCGGAGAAACGACGAACCCGATCCAACCTCTCTACTGCCGCACCTTGCGTGTCGGTAAGAAAATCGAACCGGAAGAAAACGCCAAAGACCGGCGAAGAAGGACAAGTCGACATCCTTGACGCCGCCACGCCAAGCAACGACAACGCAGACGCCTCCCACTCCCGCCGCGCCCACCACCACCGCCCGCCGGCGTTGGCACGCCGTCGGAGAGTCCGAATCCTTATTACGAGTGGGGAGCACATCAAGGAAAAAAGGATACAACCTCCTACAACCTCCCTCCACCGGAACCTGACGGCCATCGGACGCCGACGAGTCGCCGGGCAAGGAAGGACGCGACCCGCCATCAACGTCGGAGAGGAACGCCGCCCACTCATGCGGGCCGCCGCGCGTCTCACGGCCGCCCATTGGAGCCGCTAAGCCGTCATCGCGACGCCGTGAAGCTCTTTAACTTCGGGGACGACGAGGAGGGGGACGACGTCCCAAGCCACCCCTCCTCCCCCCCCACCACCAGACGCCGTCCCGAGCACTGCCGGAGAGCCGTGG
The DNA here is from genome assembly GCA_036346415.1 of Raddia guianensis. Lineage (NCBI taxonomy): Eukaryota > Viridiplantae > Streptophyta > Magnoliopsida > Poales > Poaceae > Raddia > Raddia guianensis. The sequence goes on from CM070536.1 coordinate 34,850,628, forward strand.
CGCCAGATCTGAGCGCACGGAAGAAGAAAGGGAGGGGAGGAGCCGCCGCTCTAGCAGACCACCAGTGGGGAGGCGCCGACGGGAGACGCCGAGAGACTGGCGGCAGAGGCAGCAGCCGGGCCGCCGCCGCCGCCCGCCACGGGAGAGAGCCCCAAAGAGGAGGACGCCGAGCTGGAGCTAGGGGAGAACACGGTGACGCAGGGGCAGCGGCGCTGGAGGGCGAGGAGGAGGAGGAGGCGGCCGCCGGCCGGCTCTGGGGAGCGGGCGGCGGCGGCGGGGGAAACCCTAGTCGCCCGCCTCGCGCGCGCTCCGCTTCTTTCCTCCTCATCCCTTCTCTCTCCCTTGAGTTGGTGATAGGGCGGAGTGGCCTTCGCCTAGTGGTGGTGGCGGCTCAAGCAGTGAGGCAGTGGATTTGGTGGGCTTGGTTGCGGACAGGACAAATCTGGCCCTCTGTTCAGCGACGGGTTGGCTCTTCCGTTTGATCATCAAGTTGGCGAGCCCCTGCTAGGGGTGGAAACGAGCCGAGCTCAACCGAGCTAACCTCTGGCTCGGCTCATTAGTTACCAAGCCGAGCCTGAGCCGAGCGGAGCAAGATGTCCAAACTAGAAAGCAGACTTGGCTCGGTAATGGCTCGCGAGCTACTCAGGAGCGCTCGCGAGCCAGGAAAAACATTGCTCTCCCAACCTTCTAAGGCATTAACCATTACAAAATATAAGTTATTATTGTATATATGAGTATCAAAATGACTTGTGCATGTATATGTGGGTTTTGGGCTATTTTATAGGCCTTTTTGGCAATAAGATATGTCAATTTTCTAATGATTAAGAGATGAAATAAATAGCATTATAAATGAGCCAAAACGAGCCGAGCCCGAGCGAGCCAGTCTTTGCCTCGTCTCGACTTGATAATGGCCACGAGCTGAAAATGGGGCTCGGCTCCTACTCATTTACAAGCAAGCCAAGCACGAGCCGAGCTTTTACCGAGCAGAGCCCAAGTAGCTCGCGAGTTTCAAGCTAAAGTTCCAGCCCTAGCCCCAGCAAGGAAGCCCGTCGATCCCACCGATATTTTTAGTAGCGCAGCGGTCGGCTGTGGCGTGCTTCTCCCCTACCTTGACATGAATGTGACGGTGCCCAGCATCGGGGTAGCACCTCCTCACGTGCTTGAGTCAGGCGGGGTGCCCCCCTCGTTGTCTTGGGTGTAGGATGGTGGGGCAGCTAAGTGTGGTGAGTTGGCTTCATCGGCGCCTCCTCATTATCCATTCTATTCGGATAAGTCAACGTTGGCGGAGCTAGCAAAGGGTTGCATAGTTCCGGCGACAGCAACTCAAGTGACACAGTAAAGTCGGTGTTGCCCTTAATCCTCCTCCATCATATCCCCCTCCACCTTTCATGGGAGTTGCGTGGCACTAGGATGTTTGTGCGGGCGGTGATTTCAACAGCATTTTGAAGGTGTCCACAATGGCTTTTCCATTGGCACCTTGTCTACGGCTCCCCTTTAGTGTGGCTGCAGGGAGAGGGTCTGTCGGGAAAAAACCTTGCCCTTTTGGACTGTCAATGGTGACATTGTTCATGTTGTTTCTCCTTAGAAGCGTTGTTGTGGACACACCTTCCCTTAGAGAATGAAAACCTTGGTTGCAGGCAAGGCGATGACGATGGGCTTTCCCATTACTCCATCGTTAGAGATGACGGCGTGTTCTCCGCTCAACCACCGCGGATCACACCCCTGGTCAGATTTCTAGTCTGCTAGCCAACTCGATCAAGCTCGATTCGATTCGAAGTCGGGCACAAAGAAGGAGCGACTCTCGATTTACCTGAGTTCGGACCCCTCGCGGGTAATAGTCCTACTCTGCTGAGCCTTAGCTCTTTTCGATTGTGGTTGAAAGGGAATGTGTTTACTGGGTGTTTTCCATGCACCAATGCTCCAATCCCCTCTTCCTCTCTCTCTCTCTCCTTTTATACAAGCTTTGGGTCAGGAGAGAGCCGAGGAGTAGGCGGTGCAGATGCTCTCGATAATCGACAAGACACGACAGAAGAGACGAAACGTGCTTGCACCCACGCCACCGCTGGCCTCGCAGCGTGCCAGCGAGTTGCCTCGACCCGCATAGTCACACCGGTGAGTCTGCGGGTGGGGCCCCCGCTTCCTCCTCGACACGGCGGCCTCCTCAAGCAAACCTTCTCTCTGCCGGTCAATTCTTCTGCGCCCAGTGATGGCCCGCTCGGACTGCAAGGGTCATCAGAAGCGTAATCATTTCTTCCTCTGTCTATCCGCGTGATGTCTCATTAAATGCGCTTGTCCTTCAGCAGGGGAGCCTCCGTCCCCAAGACTCCTTCCGCATGCTCCTGCCTGCTGGCCCCCCGGGCGCTGGGGCCCTCGCTGGTCTCAGAGGGGCTGCCACGCCGCCCGTGCCAAGCGTGGGGCCCTCACCTCACCGTCGGAGGGGCTCGCCCGCGCACCCGCCTGGCGTGGGGCCTCACTCACTGTCGGAGGGCTCGCCATCGTGCACTTTGGCGCGTGGGGCCTCGCCTTGCCTTCAGGGGCTCGCCCACGCACCCGCTTTGGTGCGTGGGGCCTCCTGGCCTCTGAGGCTCGCCACGCCAGGCCTTGCTCGCCCTTTGACGCGTGGGGCCACCCGGCCTCTGAGGGCTCGCCCACGCACTGGGCCTTGCTCGCCTGGCTTTGGCGTGGGGCCTCCCGCCTCTGGGGGCTCGCCCACGCCACTGGGCCTTGCTCGCCCGCTTTGACGCGTGGGGCCCTCCTGCCTCTGAGGGGCTCGCCCGCCACTGGGCCTTGCTCGCCTCTTGTGACGCGTGGGGCCCTCCTGCCTCTGAGGGGCTCGCCATGCCTTGGCTGGGCCTTGCTCGCCCGCCTGACGTGTGGGGCCCTCCTGGCCTCCCTAGGCCTCTTTGTACCCCGGTATTTATTACACCCACAAGAGACATCGTTGCAGACCATTGCTCCACGTTGTTGGTGGGTTGTCAGTTAGAGTGTGTGTCTCCGCTTTGGTTGTTGTGCCCTGCTCGAAGTGTTGGCATACTGGGGTTTCGTTTTTAAAGCTGCCTCTTCTTTCCATTGCCTCTTCCCCGATATTGCCGTTGTCGGCCTCGGCACAACGTCCTTTCCTTGGGAAGCTTTTTCTAGTTGCCGTCGTCCCTACCAGCGACGACCTTGCACATTCAATGACGACCACTTGCAACGTCCTTGGTGGTTACTTCTGCTTTGTCCTAGCCCCTTCTCTCATGTCTTTCGGATTGATTGCGGCTTGGGTTGTGTCCCTCTATGAGAAGTGGCAGCCCTGTTAGGGCGTGCCCCCTCCACAGGGCACGAGGATTCTATTGGAGCATGGTGTGCCATCACGAAGGACCTTTGTGGCCATCGTCGTCCGCTCTTCTTCTTCCAGGTGACATGGTGGGTTGCAAGGTGAGTTCAAACTCCGAAAGAGCATCTTGCTTAACGTTGGCGCTGGCTCCAATAGCACCCGACATCTTAGTTGTGTTTTATTTTCGATGGTGGTGGTGGCCAATGTTTTGTGTTTGCCTTGTGCGTTGTGTGGCTGGTGGTTTTGTCGACGATCATCGTCTACCTTACTTGGCTCCATGAGAAAAGCTTCGCGACTTTTGAAGTTTTGTTTCAGTCGTTCTGATTTGCTAGACATGTGTTTTGGTTGTAGCCTTCCAGGGTTTCTTCTTGTTCTTTATTGTTGTGGCTCTTTGACGAGGTGGTTGGGTTAGGCCAAGATGGCATGCGATGTCATGTGTGGTGTGGTGTTTACACTATAGTGGGTCTTAGGCTGTCTCCAACAGGCCCCCCTAAAGCGCCCTCTACCTCAAAACAGGGGACATATTCTTCCAGCATTCCCTATTCCGTTCCCTAAAACAAAAATTTTCTCTCCAGTGTAAGGGTTATCTTTTTCTTCCCATATACTCCCTCCATTCCAAATTATAGGTCGTTTGACTTTTTTGACACGTACTTTGACCACTCGTCTTATTCAAATAATTAGTGAAAATATGAAAAAACTCAAGTCATTATTAAAGTACCTTTCATGATAGACTAAATCATAACAAAAATAAATTATAATTATAAATTTTTTTGAATAAGAAGAATGGTCAAAGTACGTGTCAAAAAAGTCAAACGACCTATAATTTGGAATGGAGGGAGTAGAATTCTCCATACAGGGAACGCTGTTGGAGATGGGAGAAATATAGGGAGAGATTTTTTAAAAAGGAAGTCTGTATATTACTAGGGTGGCAATGCGGACCCGTTCCCCATCCTCGACAGGGACTTGATCTATTAGGAGGCAGGTATGGAGATAAATTTACTACACGAAGTGTAAACGAGGAAAAACCATCCCTCGGCAGGGATGGTGGGGACGAGGACAGGAATTGTTTTTTTCCCCACGGTGACCCTATTGGGGACCCGAAATTACTTTTGTTTATTAGAATTGTTATGTCGTAAACTTGTCATCGAGCCCATTGTATTAACATTTTTCTGATATGTAGAAACCGGACCTTCAATGTATCCACTTATCCTATTTTTCTTCCCACTTAGCATGATTTTAGGGTAAAAATGGTGGTGATAACTTTTCTTTTGTGTGGATTTTTTGCAGGGATGAGTTCCCGACGGCCCCGTTACCCGAATGGGAATGGGAACGGGGAAATTTTATCCCCGAGCGCGTGGAACGAGGATGGGGAAGGGAAAAATTTTGGATCATGGGGATGGGGAGGCACTCTCCGGCGAGGAATGTCCCCATTGCCATCCCTAGGACTTAGTATTTTGCACCAAGTTGTTGTACTTCTTTCGTTTTTTTGTTTGACGCCTTTGACTTATTGGCACGTTTTTGACCATTCGTCTTATTCAAAATTTTAGTGCAAAGATGTAAAAAAATAAGACATATTTAAAGTACCTGTCGGGGATAAAAACACGGCCCATTGCCATGGCCCACTCCCTGACGGCCCAATCGAACCACCTGCCAGGGTCCAACTCCCTGGAAGGTTCTATCGAGCCGTGTGCATCTGTAGAAACGCCCTTGGTCATGGTCGCGTAATGGCCTAGAATTCGTGTTTGAGTCCGACTCGAACAGAGTTCTGCACGGCTACGTGAAGACCCGGACGTTGGTTTCCCAGATTGGATTAGGAGCCGTGATCCCCAAGACTTGGAGTATGCCTTATCTACCTCGGGATATATTTGGCATGTATCGAGTTCGTAACGTACTCGTGGTCAGCCCGGCCCGGTATTCCCTCGGTAGGTCGGTTTGCTCTGCACTATATAAACAAGGCCCCTACGGCGTGTAGAGGGGACTTGATCTGGCTTTTCGTGTTTGGTAGACGCCTGATTCTCGCTTGTACACCCATAATCTCGCCGAGACTTGTTCGTCTCGCCGAGCCACCTCTTGTATTCACCTCGATATATAAGAAAGGCCGGGCGAGGACTATTATCTCTCGAGAGGCCGAACCAGGATAAAAACCCTTGTCTCCTGCTCGTTCTTTGTTAAATGGTTGTTCGGCGTGTCTCTATCTTATTTCTAAAGAACCTTAGCGACTTGAGATCGTTATCTCAACCGTCGGCGATTAGCGCCGACCGTGGGGACACGCAGATCGAGCATGTCGAACTCTATCGGCGATAAGGAGATTCTCCCGAGGACTACGACTCGGAAGGCGGGATGTTTCTTCCCTGCCACCGAATCGATCTTATCACCCTAGATCGATGTCGATCCGAGACGAGGTCTCGGATACGCCGGAGATGGTCTCGATCGAGCTCCGTCATTGGCGATGAATCTGAACCGATGATCTTTACGCGGTTTAGATCTATCGGATTCGAGGCTATGTCGGTCGATTCTTCTGTGGTGACACAAATGATGATGCCGTCTAGCACACGCGACGCACGGCCACCGCGTCGTCAGATGGTGTCACGAGGACCTCGGGGATCTCCGCAGGTCACGATGGCGAAGAGATCGGCGGGTCAATTACGCTCGGCACCAAGATGGAGCCGTACAATCGCTTTCGCGAGCAAGATATTGTTCGCCGCACATTGATTTAATCCATCGACCAGACCTTGGCGCAGATCCGCGATCGGTATAAGCGTCGGCAACGCGATCCGCCTCAAGACTCGCCAAGACCCGGTAGAAGTTCACTGCCGGGTAGAATCCCCGCGCCCAGCACTCAATCGGGCAAGACGCGGATGCTTCGAGGATCCTGTGACCAATTGAGTAGAGTCGAACGGCTCCGGGCCTGGCGGCCAGAATCGAGATCCGCTCACCAGACAATCTCGTCCTCGTGGCGATGAAGTGGCTACTCACCTTGAGATATTGGCGAAGGCCTTAAGTCTATAGGTGAGGCATCATCCGGCGGCATGCGTGAGCTGTCGGGTAGATCAGACGATGGCGATCCGACGATCCGTGACCGCCGTCACCGTCGAAGGACCACCGCCCATGAACAAAGCCGCCGTGGTCGCCACCGCCGCCAAGTCCCGTAGTCATCGCGACCACGAGGGTAAACGTACGCACGACGATCACGGACGATCCCCTCGTGAGGCGCGTTATCGCGACCATAAGGAAGGAGCGCGGGCCTATCACGGAGAGAGTTCCTCAGCGAGACCTCCGCTCGGCAAGAGTTTCCCGACCAACAACCAATGTCTTCGAGGTGGGTTCAGCCGGGAAGGTGGCGATCTTCGCCTTGGGCTGCGGGGCTTTCTCCGACGAGCTTCGCTCGTTCGGTGGCCCTCAAAGTTCAAGCCGGACACATGGAGAGGTACAACGGACCCGTAACCCGGAGGAGTTCCTTTCCATCTGATGCGGCCATCATGGTGGCGGGGTGATGATGATGGTCATGGCTAATTACCTCCGATGTCCTTGAGGGTGCCGCTTTCGGACGTGGTCGTTCAATCGGCCAGAAGGTTCCATCTCTTCTTGGAACCAACTTTGTGGCGCTCGATTGCCAATTTCGGAGGCATTACGTGCGTCTGGGCAAGGAGGATGATCTACACCAGATGATCCAGATGAACGGGGAGACCCTCCGCAACTTTGTGAAGCGTTTCATCAAGATCCGCAACACGATCCCTAACATCTCGGACTAATCTGTTGTCCGCGCCTTTAAAAACGGAGTCATGACGAAGCGCTCACCCAGGATCTCGAAATCAATGAGACCTGGACCGCCAACGACCTGTTTAAGGCGACTGATCACTATGCAAACGCGGCAGAGTGTGTTCAGTACAAAAAGGCGTTCGACAAGGGCGAGCTGCCCGCCCAGCCTGGTATAGAGGAGAAGAAGAAGAGCGACAACAATCTCGGTGACAAGAAGTCTCGGAAGAAAAGAAGGGTGATCACGAACAACAACATCGCCGGTATAGATCGCACACCTCCTCCCAAGGATGGGCGTAAAAAAGCCAACAATAATTATAAGGGCAAGAAGCCCGCCCAAGAAGGCAACCAAGGCAAGAGAGGTCGGTGACCGATATTGCAAGTTCCACCAAAGATCACGGGCATGATCGCGCCATCAGAGGGACTGGGCGCAAAGCTCGAGGATTTCTACAACAGCAGGGCCCAATGCCCACCCCGCCTAAAAAGGTGAAGCCGGTAAGGCCAAGCGCCAAACCGATGAGGATGATCGGGACGACGATGAGTATCAAGAGCCCGTGAACCATATCGCCGTCATTTTCGGCGGCTCCTCGGCTTATACCTCTCGTCGCAGTCTCAAGGAAGCTGCTCGGGAGGTCCACAACGTTGAAAAGGGCAAACCACAGCCCGAATCGATGAAGTGGACCGAGGTCACTATCTCCTTCTCTCAGGAGGATTTCCCCACTGGGATGACCAAGCCTCAGAGGCTCCCACTGGTGGTCGCTCCGACCATCAGCAACGCGAGAGTTGGCCGTGTTCTTATAGAAGGCGGGAGCGCTTTGGACTTGCTCTCTGCTAAGGTCTTGGACGAGATGCAAATTCCTCGCTCCAAGCTTAAAGAGGTCGCGATGCCCTTCTACGGCATTGTTCCCGGAGAAGCTGTTCAGCCGTTGGGGCAGATCGTTCTGCCCGTTACATTCGACACTCCAAGCAACTTTCGGACAGAGTTGATCACATTCGATGTGGTCGACTTCCCATCCGCATACAATGCTATCCTAGGCCGGCCATCTCTTGGCAAGTTCATGGAAGTGTCCCATCATGGATATCATTGCGTGAAGATACCGGGTCCCAACGGTGTGATCACGGTCAAGGGCAACTATAAGGCAGCTCTCGATTGCGACGGCGATCCCTCGCCTGGTTGACCGGCTTCCACCTCGAGGTCCTCAAACTCCGCAGACCAAGTCTCAGACGCCCTAGAGTCTCCTTCACCAGGGAGAGACCAAGGAAGTTCACCGTCCTTGGATGATTCCTCCAAAATAGCTTCACACAGGAGCCAATCTGACCCCAAATAGGAAAGCGAGCTCATTGCCTTCCTCCGAGCTAACGCAGACGTATTTGCCTGGGAACCGTTTGACATGCCCGAGTCCCAAGGAGGTTATCGAGTACAAACCGCCGTCCACGGGACAAAAAGTCTGTTCGCCAAGCTTTGCCGCTTCGGACTTCAGCGGGGATCATCAAGGATCGACTTGGTAAGTCGCTTTCATTCTTGGTTTCATCCGCGAGGTTGATCACACCGAGTGGTGCCAACCCTGTCATTGTAAAAAGAAAGGCGACAAGTGGAGGATGTGTATCGATCACACATCTCAACGCCGCTTGTCCTAAGGACAATTTCCATTGCCTCGATAGACCAGGTTAATCGACGCGATCGCGGATGCCCAACTCTTGAGTTTTTGGATGCTTACTCGGTTATCACCAAATAAGCATCTCCCGAGGATGAAGAGAAGACTGCCTTCATCACCCCCTTCGGCACTTTCTGTTATAAGACCATGTCTTTCGGTTTGCGCAATGCTGGTGCCACGGTCTAGCGCTTAATGGAGAAAACTTTCCCAGAACAGCGCGGAAAAAACCTGGAGATCTATGTCGATGACATAGTTGTAAAGAGTAAGTATGCTCCAGATCATGTAAAAGACCTGACCGAGACTTTTCAAATCTCAACAGCATCGAATAAAGTTAAATCCAGAGAAGTGTACCTTTGGTGTTCGATCCGAATGTTGCTCGGTTATGTAATTGGTTCAAGGCATATCCGCCAACCCGAAAAAATCGAGGCCATTGAAAACATGCGAGCTCAACTACCGTCAAGAAAGTTCGTGAGCCTCACGGACGGATGGTCGCCTTGAAAGGTGTTTATTTCCGTCGAGCGGCGCGGATCGCCTTCTTAAGGCCTGCGCAAGCACAATGGTTTCGAATGGACAGAGGAAGTCGATCGATCTTTCCAAGATCTAAAGCAATACCGTCCAACCCACTTGTCTTGACCACCCGCGATCGTGACGAATGGCTTTTACTCTATCTCTATGTATGCTTCAAGCGGTGGCGCGGTCTTGATTCAGAGAAAGGAAGGCATCCAATGCCAATCTATTACGTGAGCGGGGTACTTCACGGATCAAAGGAGCGTTACCACGAGGTCCGAAGCTGATCTACGCCTTGCTCATGTCCTCCAGAAACTTCGCCATTATTTCGAAAGCATCAAATCTGGTCCCACCAAGTTCCCCTTGAGAAATCTTAAGGAACAAGGAAGCCACGGACGTATAACTAAATGGGCAATGGAACCGCGAATTCGATATTCATTTCTTTGCGCCTGAATCGCTATTAAGTCCTGTGTCTTGATTGACTTTGTCACCGAATGGACTCGCCTCCCAAATCCCAGGAAGCTCCCGAGCAACCTGATGACCCCCCTTGGACCATGTTTTTTTATGGCTCGCGTACTGGAAACTCGGGGGGCTGATTTTATTCTCATCTCTCCTTAAGGAGAGCAACTCCAGTATTCTATCGAACTACACTTTGCGGCGACTAACAACGCTACAGAGTACGAGGCTCTCCTCGCGGGACTAAGAGCGTGCAAGTCGCTCGGTGTCCAACGGCTCACTGTGAAGGGAGATTCACAGCTAATCATCAACCAGGTAAATAAGGAGTATCAGTGCTGCGATGACTCAATGGCGCGATACCTGGTTGAGGTGAGGCAGTTGGAGCGGCATTTTCGATTTTTCGAGGTGCTCTTCGTGCCCAGGAAGGACAACTTTCTGACCGACCAACTATCCAAGTTTGGATTCTCACGCGAACCTGCTCCGGCAGGGGTGCTCGTCGAGCACCTTTACAAGCCCTCAATCACGTCTCCGGACGAGGCACTAGAGACAGGTGGTGATGTCTCCGTCATCGAAAGCGATCATGGATCGGACAACGCCATTTATCCGGTACCTTGCGGATGGGACATCGCCAAGACAAAGCCGAAGCGTTCGGCTTACAAGGCGTCTTTGGTCCATACAAGCTTGTGGACGGCATCATTTACGGCCGAGGTGCTCGGGAGTCCTCTCCAAGTGCATCTCGCGGCGGAGGGTGTGTTCCTTCTTAGGGACATACACGGGTGCTGCGCGCAACCACGCCTCCTCGTAACTCGGTCGGCAAAGCGTTTACGCATGGGCTATTCTCGGCCTCTGGCGTTACAAGATGCTCGGGACATCGTGACAAAGTGCAAGGCTTGCCAATTTCACGCCCGGAAGGCACATAAGACCGCCCAAGAGCTCCAAACGATCCCCCATCTTGGCCTTTCTCCACATGGGGTGCGGATGCGCTCGGCCCGTTCCTAAGGGGTACAAGGGCTACACACACTTACTGCCGCCATCGACACTTTTACAAAGTGGATAGAAGCGAGCTCGTGTCGTCTCTTCACGCCAAAACGGTACAGGCGCTTTTTCAAAAGCAACGTGGTCACGCGCTTTGGGATCCCCATAAGTCGATCACCGATAACGATATTTCGATTCCGGCGAGCTATTCGGGAATATGCGAGCACCGGGCACCAAGGTGCGCCGCCTCGGGCACATCCACGAGCAATGGAGCGATCGGCGAGCTAATGAGCGGATCGTCATGGGTATCAAGCGGCGCGTGTTCGCGGCACCGCGAAAGCACAACAAGGCTTGGGTTGACGATGTTCCTTCCGTCCTCAGGCGATTCGACTACGGCCACGGCAACCGCAAAACTCCTTTCCAATTGGTCTATGGTGCGAAGCCATCCCGCCCGCCGAAATAGTACTCGGTTCGCCTCGCACGAGCTCGGTCAACTTGGTTGACGACGAGCAAGAGCGCCTACTTGATCTCGACCTCCTCGAAGGCACACGCGACCGGACACAAGTCAGAATGGCACGCTACCAAAGAAGATCTTGGCAAGACGCCGCCAAATCGGTTCGACCAAGGGTTTTGCAGGCGGACGACCTCGTTCTGCGCCGTGTTGAACCTGTCCAATGCCAACAAGCTAACTCCCGTTGGGAGGGCCTGTTCACTGTCGTTTCTTTACCGCCGCCGGGGCCGTTAAATGCAGCAATGGAGGACGGGAGAGAGTGACCAACACTTGGAACATCGACCGACCGTAAGTTCTTTGTGTAGGTCTTTCTGTGTTTGCTTAGCTTCGCGCTTTTTGTCAAACTTCGCGCCTTTGTTCGTCCAAGTCTGTCGGGCTCCATGTAAAGTTCAATCCATTTATAGTGAAATTTTCACGGTCCTCTGAGGCCTTTTTCACACCTCTGTCTTCTCAGACTACTCTCTCTCTGGTAACACTTGATGGCTGCTCGGCCTTGCGAACACTTGGCTCCGCAATCTTAAGGATTTTTTCCTGCTCGTATCCAGTTTCAACAAGTTTCTCAACTCAAGGTTGCGTAAAAAGGCTTTCTCGCCTCGCGGCTAAGTCTGCTCTCGTAAGCCCTCCGCGGCAGAGGCACTTACCGCTCACGGCACAACCACTTGGCAAAGCCTGCTCTCGTAAGCCCTCCGCGGCAGAGGCACTTTCCTTGTTCGGTTACCTCCGGAATTGCCTAACTTACGTCAACGAGCAGTTCCTGGAACGTGTCGATCAGGATACGGGTGTCGCTCTAACTCTCTACGCACGCGCTCGAATTCGCAAACTCAGGTTTTCGAGCATCGTCCGTACCGGGGGCTAGGGTGTCGCTCTTTCTCTTGTGCACCTGTTCGAGTTCACAACCTCAGGTTTTCGAGCAGCTACACAACGGGGGCTGGGAGTTAGGCTAAGCGTTCTACCGGTTTTCCTAAACTTTCTAGCGCTTTCGTGCCCTGCTCCTGGTTTTCTGTTCGTTCTTACCTTTTGCTGCCCTTTTTTGCAGGAAAAAGGTAAGTTCTTTATTAGCAAAATTTGCAGGTACAAAAGTCCCTTTCGGGTTACAGCCCTATAGCTACTTAGAAGTGAGTTGCTCCTTGAGCTCCTCGACCACTTCCTTGAGGCGCAGGACTTCCCCTTGGGCCTTAAAACCCTCTTTGGCCTCAGCTCGGAGACGGTCGGATTCCTCCTTACTGATTCTGACCTGCTCCGTTGCCTTCACGCGGAGAGCCTCGACCTCTTTGGTCTTGGCCCGCAGCTGCTCGGCCAGATCCTCACTCTGGCTGGCTCGCTGCTCGGCGGTCTTGAGCTGCTCGTCCAGCTCCTCGTCCCTCTTCTCCGCGGTGCTCGTCCTTGCGGCCAGCCCGCGCATCTCCTCGGTCTCCTCCTGTGACGTCCACAGGGTGGAGATTTTCTCCTAGAGTGCCGCGGAGGTAGACTTCTCTTCGACGAGCTGGGCCTCGAGCTGCTTCACCTGATTCACGAGCAGCTTCCGCCATTCGGACACGTCGTGGAGTTGCTTTTCCAGCCACTTCGTGCGGCCTGGCTCACCTTCCGCGACGCTCGTCCTCGCGGCCTGCGCGCGAAGCTCCTCGGCCTCTTCCTGAAGAGCCCCGGAGGATTGCCTCTCCTCGGTCAACCGAGCCTTGAGCTTCTTTATTTTCGCCGCCAACTTGCTCCGGCTCTTGGCTGGCGCGGAGGGCTCCCCTTCGAGCCCCCTCATTCGGAGCTGCTCTCGGAAACCCGTCAGAACGGCGCTGCGTTCGACGGTGACTCCATCCTCGAGCTCCTCCATGGTATTTTCAAAGATCTGAGAGAGAAGACAAGTTAACCACTTTGCTCTGATGTTGCTCGACTGGACCAGGTTGGTTTTAGGACTTACCTTGCCAAGTCGGCGCTTCAGTCCCCGGCGTAAGCGATCTTCGAGACCATGCGTCACGAAGCCTCGCTCGTGCGGGATGAGACCGGCGCGTCGCCCTCGTCGCGGCCTTTTTTTGCACCTTCTTTCTGCGAGAGCGCGTTTGTCCAGGAGCAGGAGCGGCGGGCGAAGAACTTTCATCCCCGCGCTCCTGCCCTTCTTCCTCTTCTGCCCGAGCAGCTTCGGGCAAAGTCGGAGCCGCCCCACCGGGCGGCATCGGAGCTTCCACTGGCGGGGCAACTTGTGCGCCCTGCTCGTGGGTTTCTTCTTGCACCTTCGCGGCGGGGCTTTCGCCCTGCTCGCCGATCGCTTCCGTCGCCTCAGGGACGAGTTGCCCCTGCGACGAAGTGTCCGGTAGGACCGCCTGCTCGGTCCCACCTCGGGCAGCTTGAGGAGCCATCGCTTTGGCCCCGCTATCCGTGGCGCTGTCCACCGCCTCTTCCGCTTCCAGTCGCTCCACTGCGCCCTTCAGCGCATCGAGCTGGTCGCCGGAAGTTGGCGGGAGCAAGCTCCACGCTGCCAGCATGTCCTTGAGGCCGGCCAACCTCATTGCTCGCGATGCACCGTGCAGGTGCTCGGGCAGTAGCGATCGCTCGATTGCCTCGTCGACGTCGTCTGTGGCAATCTCCTCTTGGGCAGCTGATGAAAAGGGGAATAATTGAGCCCGGTGCGGTTAGGAAATTGTAAAGGCGAAAGTCTCGTTACAACATAGCTGCCGTGGCAGGCTTAATTTTGATCTTCTTTGTCAAAACTTTCCGCCTCTTCCTCGGGGGTTCCTTGGCGCCTTGTTCGCCTTGGCCCCTGGACGCTCGAGTCGACGAGCTCAGCTCCCTGCTGAGCTGAGCACTTTTCTCGCGCGACGCAAGGAGCTTTTCCTTGCGCGCAACTTCCTCCTCGAGCCTTCTCTGTTCGTCGACTGATCGGTAGTGTCAAATGGCGGGTGAGCTGCGCGTGACGCTTAAGCCGAGGGTCGGTGTCTTTACCTCTTCGTCGCTTTGCTCGGCGAGGAGGAGGGCTTGGTCGTTTCCGCTTGGTCGGCACAGCGCTTGGTTTGCTCGACGCGCTCCGCTGTCGCAGCAGTTTCTTCGAGGGTAGACGGCCGCCGTGGCGCGGGCGAGCTCGCGTTAGCTCGGCCACCGCCTTTGGGCTTTAGGCCACTTTGGCCTTGCCCTTCTTCGCTCTCTCCTTCTCCGACCCAGAGAGCTCCTCCACGATCCCTCCTAGGATCAGCTGGTCCTCCTGTGTGTTCGGAATAGGAATGTTAGCATTTACGACAGTGCAAATCCAGCAACACAAACGTGGGTCCGAGCAACTTACCTCGGCTGTGCGGACGAGCACGTTCCTCGGACAGGTGCAGGCCACCTCGCCGGTGACCTCGCCGTCCTTCTTGGCTGCCTTCAGCATGGCGTCGACTCGCTCGGTCACCCATGCGTTGGTAGGCTTTTCTGTCCGAGCAGGGGAGCCTGTTAGTTCCTGTTCGGAGGAGACATCAAAGAAAGGTTGAGCCTTAAAGGCACTTACCCGTGCTCTCCCTGGAGATGTCTTCCCATCCCTCTATCTTGTAGAAGGGATAGGGTCTTCTCCGCAGCGGACAGATCCTGTTCGCTGTGTAGTCCCTGATGATCTCTCTGCCCGTGAGCCCAAGGCTCACGAGGAAGGCGATCTTCCTCGTCAGGTACCAATCCTCGGCGGACATCTCCGGCCAAGGCATCGGTGTTCCCTTCGCCGGCGCCTTCTCGGTGAAGATGAGCTTGTCGTCGCGCTCACGGTGTAGAACCACCTCGTCCACCACGCGCCCATTGAGTCAAGCAGCGGCGGACGGGGGTACGGCGCGTTGTCGGCGGTGGTCCGGAGCTTGAGGTAGTAGCACCTGAGCACCGAAGCGGCGGAGCTGCTCCTCGTTACCGTATAGTAATAGAGGAACAGCCCCACCGGCGGATCAATACCCAGATAGCCCTCGCACAGGTGTGCGAAGACGACCATCTGGAGGATGCTGTTCGGATTGAGGTTCGCCACCTCCAATCCGCTAATGTTCAAGAAGGCCTCAACGAAGTCGCTCTCGGGAGATCTCAACCCGAACAGTGCGAACTGTTCGAAGTTGACGAACTCTCCCTCAAACGGCTCCGGAGTTTCCTCCTCCCCGGGCAGCCTCCAGCTACCGGTGTCGATGTGACCCTCCTCCTCCCAAACTCTCGAGTCCTCCTCGGATGCGTTAGAGCTTACGAACTTGGCCATAGCGGTTCCCAGAGTTGGACGAGTAGGTTTGGTGGTGGAGTTTGGGTGCTTCAGTCTTTGAGCGCGGTTGGAATTAGGGCTTGAAAGGAAAGGCGCGAGAGCAGAGTGGCTAGTCATGAGCGCTTAGGAGCTTTTATAGTCCCATATGCACACTCTGCAACGGTTTGTCACAAAACGGCTAATTTTACCGCAACGGCTAGGTAAAACGGTCGTTCGCTTTTTGCTTGCAATGATGAGAAGTTACCGCTGAGTTACGCCAATGGTTACTTTTTTTCCAGCGTCGCGTTGAAGGTGAGTGTTACGCCGAGCGGATGTGATTCCTCGTTCGCGGTAACGGAGTTGCTTTCGGATCGTCGGGTTTGCTCGGTCCCGAACAAGTTCTGTTCGGTTGAACCCTAACCTGTTCGGTCGATTGTTGCAAGTCTTTGTAGCAGCATACTTTTCCTTTTCGTGACTTTGAGTCTCAAGAGGATGACCCCACTCTAGTAAGTCCTTCCACTTGAGTCTCAGGGGCTAGCTGTCGGGGATAAAAACACGGCCCATTGCCATGGCCCACTCCCTGACGGCCCAATCGAACCACCTGCCAGGGTCCAACTCCCTGGAAGGTTCTATCAGTCTGTGTGTGCATCTGCCAAACGACCTTTGGTCAAGCGGTGCGTAATGGCCTAGAATTCGTGTTTGAGTCCGACTCGAACTGAGTTCTGCACGGCTACGTGAAGACCCAGACGTTGGTTTCCCGGATTGAATTAGGAGCCGTGATCCCCAAGACTTGGAGTATGCCTTATCTACCTCGGGATATATTTGGCATGTATCGAGTTCGTAACGTACTCGTGGTCAGCCCGGCCCGGTATTCCCTCGGTAGGTCGGTTTACTCTGCAGTATATAAACAAGGCCCCTACGGCGTGTAGAGGGGACTTGATCTGGCTTCTCGTGTTTGGTAGACGCCTGATTCTCGCTTGTACATCTATAATCTCGCCGAGACTTGTTTGTCTCCCCGAGCCACCTCTTGTATTCACCTCTGATATATAAGAAAGGCTGGACGTAGTACTATTATCTCTCCCGAGAGGCCCGAACCAGGATAAAAACCCTTGTCTCCTGTTCGTTGCTGTTCGTGGTTGTTCGGCGTGTCTCCTATCTTATTTCTAAAGAACCTTAGAGACTTGAGATCGTTATTTCAACCGTCGATAGTACCTCTATTGATAAAACAAATCACAACAAAATAATTGATATTTTAAAAAATAATTTGAATAAGACGAATGGTCAAAGGCGTGTTGAAAAGTCAAAGACGTAAAAAAACAAGGTAGTAATATTTTTGAAATGGAAGAGTTTATGAAACTATTAAGGTTGTTTCGATGGACCATGTTTTTCTTATTTTATCTTATTTGGCTTATCTCTTTGATGTAGTCTCAAGAATCTATTCCACTTCATTCAACTTGCGTTGTAGAGTTTTTATATCATTTTTTGAGTTAGACAATCAATTTTTTAAATAAGTAAATTAAAAAATCTAAAGTCGGATAAACCAATAAGAACCGATTCAAATGTACAAATGAACGAAATGGCACATATGAACGAAACCGGTGATCGCCCGGCACGCCCAACGCTCGCGATTCCACGCATATGAACGAAATGGCACATATGAATTGCAAATTTGCAAGCTTCCACGCATCGGAGTCAGCGGCCACCGTCCCAACGCCGCCGCTCCAGCTCACACGTGCGCCGCCACCACGTGTCCCGCCGGACCAGGCACCTCACCGGCATCTGTAAAGCCCCCTTGTCGCCTCCCGGATCCATCCCACCCCCGCGCTTTTATTCCCCACCTCCCCCGCGCCATGCCGTCGCGCCCGTCTCCTCCTCCACGACCAGAAGCCCAAGCCCACGCCGGCCTCACCGCCACCCCCTCTCGAGTCTCGCCATGGCGCCGTCTCGTGCCGGTGCCGCCGCCGCCGCCGCGGTGCCGCTCGCCACGCAGCCCAGCGACGCGGAGGAGGGGGAGGAGGGGCAGCGGACGAAGGGGGCGCACGCCCTTGAGGGCCTCGTGGTGGGGAGCTACTGCCACGACGTGCTGCTCCGGGCCGACCGCGTGGTGGGCGAGACGCTCGGCGGGGCGGCGGCCTTCGTCTCCAACGTGCTCGACGCCGCATCCACCCCGGGGGCCCCCTTCGTCGTGGTGTCCAAGGTCGGGCCCGACTTCGCCTACACCTCCGCGGCTGCCCCCGCGCGGCATCCCCCGCTGCTCTGCGCCTCGCCCACCACCTCCTTCCACGCCCGCTTCTCCGACGCCGCCGCGTCGGCGCACGCGCCCGACCGGCAGCTCCGGCGCGTCCACGCCTGCGACCCCATCTACCCTGCCGACCTCCCCGAAGGCCGCTTCGCCTACGGCCTCGCCGTGGGCGTCGCCGGGGAGGTTCTTCCGGAGACGCTCGAGCGGATGATCCGGCTCTGCCGCGCGGTGCTGGTGGACGCGCAGGCGCTGATCCGAGCCTTCGACGGCGATGGGAGCGTCTGCCACGTGGCGATACAGGAGACGCCGTACGCGCGGCTTCTCCCTCGGGTTGCGTTCCTCAAGGCCTCGTCGGATGAGGCGCCGTACGTGGGGGTGGAGACGGCCAGGCGGCGGTGCTGCGTGATCGTCACGGAGGGGAGGGACGGGTGTCGGCTGTACTGGGACGGCGGGGAGGAGCACGTGGCGCCCTTCCCCGCCGTCCAAGTGGACCCCACCGGCGCCGGAGACAGCTTCCTCGCAGGTTTCGCGGCCGGGCTGCTGTGGGGGCTGTCTGCCACGGACGCCGCGCTACTTGGGAACTTCTTCGGTGCTGCCGCCGTCTCGCAGATTGGCGTACCCACTTTCCATCCCAAGATGTTGCAGGTTTGGATCAATTGATCTTTTTTAAACTCCTCGATCAGCCGAGTTAAGAGATAATCATCCTTTGATTTAGGAGTTCTCGGCAGATGCATATCCAGGAAGCAAAGTCTCAGTTATAGCCTAACAAGCCAACTGTTGTCCGGCTTGGAATCGTTGAAAAAAACCATCTATGTCATTAGGCTTTTTCTGGAGCAGTACTTGATCATTCAACAGTATGCAGGATTAGAGCTATGTAATCATTTGGCATAGAAGATTTGGGTTCAAACCTAAAGTTTAGGCTTGCGGGGAAATGGTAAGGGCTGGGGCTGTGCTGTACACTGACTGTTAGGGTAGTTCTTGTACGGAAGAAAAGAGCCCTTCCTGAGTCCATAGCCAGGACTGCAGGAGCCGTCAAAGAACTCAGTTGTGCTAGGTAGCGAGTGTTAGTTTTAGTGGAATTTTAGAGAATGAATTATCATCCACTGGAAATAAATGGAATCAATGGGTATATGTCTAATATGAGTACTCCTGATTTTGTGGCAGATGTTAAAATAGATATTAACCTATTACATATTGCTTTCGGTTCATTTTTCGTGGATGGGATTCTTCTGACTTTAATTGGCTAAAAGAACTAATTCTTAATAGCCATTGTATTTATCACCTTTTGCTGAGGCCCGTTGGTTTTCAACCTTTGTACTTTCCAACTGAGTTCATTTTTCTTTGGATACTCTTTTGGATGTTTAGCACAGTTGTATTTGGATCTCTTACCAGGGTAAACAATCATGATTTTTGAAGGGAAATAACCTGTGTTTTCCCAGCTAGGCGCATGCCAGCAAGGACTCGTGAAACCAAAGCTAGAACTGTCCAGCTCCCAATGGTTTACCACTTGGCTTATTTGTTGCTGCAAGTTTCCTTCAGATTCTGTGTTTTCTCGGCTTTGCATAATGTATTGATGCTGCCATCTCTATTTTGGTAAAATAGCAGCAAAGTACCCCCAACACCGGTTTATGTTCCAGTTATCATAGGCAAATTCTCCAGAATTGTTAGCCATTTTTTTTGGTAATGGTGAAGGCGTTGGATAAGTCAATATAATGCAAGCATAACCAATAATTACTTGCCAGTTTATACTTCAGTGCAAATATGTCAGTTTTAAACACAAAGTACTGGTGTTTTAACGATAACCCTGCATAATGAAACACATAGTTGCACGTGGTGCAATATGGTTATGTACTTATATATGCTATATAGTTCTTTTCTTTCGGTAGATATATTTGATTAAGATATTTGCGCTCTAGTGATGTATCTGGTTTCCTTAAAAAAAACTTGTCATTTGTGATCTGTAGATGCTTATGAGATGATATTATTTGTGACAGTAAATAATATTGTATAGATTCAATTATGCGCACGCGCATGGAAATAATTCGGTTAATGATCTCTCTTGCTTGACGCAGGCTGTTAAACAGATACTTGAGGAGCAGGCTGTAAAACGATCTAGTCCAGGTGTAAACGGCGTTACGTTTGCCCTCCAGAGATCAAATATGCACGATGAGCTACACACCTCTCTCCAAGAAGCGGCAAAGTTGGTGTGTGAGCAGCAGCAGCCTATTGATCCGGCAACTGACAACGGCGATACTCGTCCGGCATAGGAAATAACGAGAAACTGCCTCCCAGGTTTCACATTGAGATCTGTGTAAACCACAAGCACATAGCTCCCAATCGACAAATCGATAAACTTTGTAAGAACGCACCGTCTCCATGCCTATCTACACGTGGGTGCTACCAGGCTCGTTTTAATACAATAGCTGATGAAGAAAGTGAGGATGTATTAAGATCGGCTGAGCTTATATATGTACGTGTCCTGATTTTCCTGACCTTGTTCCATGGCCATTATTCTATTCGGCACGTAGCATTAGGGGGTGTTCTTTCGGGAAACCAGAAGTTTTTCGCAAGTCCCTATGGCAGCATGGTATGCTACCCTGATGCTTTCAGAAACGCAAATTCAATCAATCAGAAGCCATCTTTGTCTTTACAGAAAGGCAATACCATCTTGGGCTGGACTACCAAACACCAGAACGGTGCGGATCGCAATCAAGACGAACCAGTTAGACTCGGGGTGAAACAAGGTCAGCCTTGTGCCAATTTTCATACATAGCAATAAGCAATTAAGCATCCGATGTTACATCTCAAGGTTAATTCTAGGTTTCTCCACTTGCGACATGGAGCAAGTGACGCAAAGGTACAGGACCCATCGGCACTGAGGTGCAGACAAGGTAATGATGTATATGTATGGCAGTATGGTACACCTCAGCTCAAAAATGTTTGTCCTCAGCCGGTGGAGAGAGTGCTGGCTGGACCGGTCGGTATGCCTGAGCAATGAACATATCTTGCTTGTTAACTTGTGACATGACAAAAGCTAACCACACATGAAGCTCTAGGAGTCCTTACCACCGCAATTTCAGAACTGAACTTCCACAACACCGCACAGCCTTGTGTTTTCTAGCTGTCGCTGTAGATATGCCATTCAGAACCAAGAGCTAAGGAAATGATCATACGAAGTGACGTGGCAGTATGAGGAACTTACTGCTGGGCATCATTAGATGACCTTTTCGATTTGTGCTTTGACTTCTTCTCTTTCTTCTTATGCCTGTACAGATATGCAAATAGAAAAAAAAATGAACATAACAGGTAATTGTCATGGAGGACACAAGCAAACATATAAAATAAAGTCAAGAACATACTCATCCTGGGAGCTTGGATCCAAACAATGTTTCAGCTTGCGGTCAATATGTCTCATGTCCTTAAGAGTAGGTATTTTAAGCTGATCAACCTGCAAAAATGCAAATAATATGAAGGGAACACCAAAGTTACAAAAAAACTATAAAATTGACTGCAATTGGCACAACAACTACCACATTATATGGGCAGAAAAATAAATTCCAAAAGTAGACATAGCAGAAAAGTCTTATTCAATAATTGCCACCACATTACTGGCAATTGGCATATCAATTCCTACTGTTCCACATTTATAGGGTGTGAGCTCATCTGCAAATTCAGTAATAGTAATCCCTACAGCCGCTATAGTAAAATTTTCTCACAATGTTCCATTGTCCCTAGAGTAAGTTTTACAATAGAAAAGTCCCATTTGCTGCAGAAGTTAAATGCTTTCCAAATTGTCCCGCAGTCCCACTTAAGCAATTCTTCAATTGCTTTAATCATTTGCTTGTCCAAATGAAGTGGGGGTGAACTGGAAAATCAACCATCTAACCAGTTTGGGGCTTCCCCAAGAGTGTCATTTATGTAAAATTGTACAGATGCCTACGAATTCAAAGATGCAAACATACAAAAATGAGCCTACTCTCTATCAGGTCAAATAGCTTATCAACACCCCCTTCTGAAAATTTACATAAGCCCAATTAATCAGCATGTCTTTTTTTTTTTTTACAGTAACACAAAGTGCTGACGGAAAAAGTGAAACAGGTGTAGCAAAAACATGATCGAAGGATTGTCCTTGGTGGAAGATTACATGATTATAATAAATTGTAGGTCACCAAGACAGGCAAAAGCTCTTACCATGTAGTTGATTGTATTAATCGTCTGAACAAATTGTCCGACTGGACAATCAGAATGTTGCCGTGAAAAGACACTTTCCAAGTATCTGTGAACAATCAAAACATTAAGTAACACCAACTATAAGTAAATGAAAAGGGATGCAACTACATGATGAAACAAAAGGTCTGATGTATGATAGTCATACTAAAACAGTCACGCAGATCAGATGATTAATTGATTATCACCTTTCAAAATTGAGGGCCCTGTGTACATCATTGGACTTGTGCAAAGCAGCTAAAGCCAACTGTAAAAATTGGAACATCGTATCTAATAAGACAAGAGATTTGTTGAAACTTGGACATATGAATGAGATAAGCTTGAAAATAGCAAGTGAATAGGACTATCAGATGCAAAATTGCACCAATAAATTTACAAAAATTGGAGCGATACAGTAAATAAGAAAATTAGTTGTTTATTAAACATGATCTCTACAGTTTAAGATTACCTGCCCAGGAGTATAAAGAAGAGGTGCATCAGTCAACATCATTTTGTCAATCTGAAATATCGCAGCTTGACGCAAATCCTACAAGCATCTTATGCATAAGCAGGGTAGCCACAAAACTTGCATAGTATGAAATGTCAGTTCTTTGTTACGTTCCATGTAAGAAATAAATCGATCGATCAAGATGTAACCAAATTCAAACCATTCCTTATTCAATGGATGATTGATTTACTGATGGAGCAAGTAACACAGAGAAAAATAAGCCTTTGTTTTCTTTTGTTCATGAGGCAACTTGGCAGTATTAAAATAGTGCGCTTTACCATGTTTACCGAAAAGATGTGATAAATGTTAAATCTTTACAATATGACATAGCGTGCCCTGGTAAAAGACATATAGCTAACACACTTCATGTTTTATGTACTGGCATGTGTTTATATCCTTTGGTTAATGATAAAACCCAAAAGCATTTCTGCCATCCAACACAAATTTCACAACTAGATTCATCCTTATTACACCAATATTTGGAAGTCACCTATGAAATACAAATAATGTAACCAGCATAATTCAAAATTTGCTTATGTGACATTATTGTAATTGATGCCACCCTCGCAGATTAATGTTATGACCTTGGTACTAGTAATTAGTAAAGCCCCTAGCACTTTCAACCGTGCCAACCAAACATATGGCCCATAATGATCCACGCTCAAGTGACTGACATTTGTACGATGCTAGGATGATGTTTTAGGAACTCATTATGTAAAACATAGTAGAGATGAATATAACTTTCATATAATAGTGCCATTTGAACATGTCAGCAAAAGCAAATACAGAACAAAATATACTACTGGGATAATTAACTGCATCGCAGAAAGGATAGAATAAATGTATGACCTTCAACCGTTCATGTGCACCATTACCAGCCCTGCAAAAATCCTTCATACAAAAAAGAATGACATCAGCAATGGAGATAACACTAGAATAAAATAAAATATGTTGAACTCATGAAACTGAATTTCATGAATTTTACTCTTCAAACAAGGTGACTTCACAAATAGAACTTCTTGTTTTGCAGTAGGGAAAAATATATGGAACTTACCTCCATGTCATCGATAAATCCTTCGGTAGATCGATATGGAGCATATACGATTAGATCAAAATCTAAAGACTGGAAGAAAGTTAATGCCATAATTTGGTTGCTTGAAGAAGCCAAATTAAATAAAATTTGGAAATGACATACTTTAAGAACTATCATCTCGTTATTCAGAATGATCTGGTGGTCCTGTTGAATTCCTTTACCAAGTTCCTCAGCAGAAACATGGTTTTCTTCCACTTTGCAAGAAGAATATACACAAGTTAACCTGTCAAATGAAACTTGGTTAGTTATGCATACAGGACATTACACATGTTCAATGCATAGATCACTCTTCACAGAGAGATGAATATATTCATCCATTCAGGATTTGAGTAATTTTCTACTATGCTTGAGAGGAAGCAAATCTTAGTTAAGTACTAGTACACCAGTTTTTTTGTATGTTCCAAGCCATAGAACAAATTTTCTTTTCATGGTTGCTTACATAATATGCTTTGGATGATGCTCCATTACAGACCACTGTAGATAGAATCGCTTGAAATATATTATTGCGGTAGCCTGAAAAGCAGCAGAAAGTGATCATTACCACAGGATCGTTACGTTAGCAAATGTATCATCTTGAAGAGGAGTGCTTTACCTGGAT
The DNA here is from genome assembly GCA_036346415.1 of Raddia guianensis. Classification (NCBI taxonomy): domain Eukaryota; kingdom Viridiplantae; phylum Streptophyta; class Magnoliopsida; order Poales; family Poaceae; genus Raddia; species Raddia guianensis. The sequence goes on from CM070536.1 coordinate 34,874,613, forward strand.
TTTGTGAGGGAACTTGAATGCCGCACATACTTCTTGAATCTTTTGCTCATAAAATACCCGCATCAATAACTCCTCTTCACAAGATAGAGATTTTCCATCCGTGCTCCCTTCAGCTGAGTCAGAAACAATTGTTCAACACCAACACATCTAAATGCGAGTTGTCAAACAAACGAACTCCATCAAGAGCATAAATATTTAGAAACGTACATCGACCAAACATGGAATGGGTGCAAATACTGAATAGCAGCCCTTGGACATGAACTCAACTGAAAGTTTTAACTTTTACAGACATGCATTACTCATATAGATATCTAAGCAACCGTAAAGCAACAAACGGCATATACCATGATAAGGTGCAGGTTCCGGGTGAGACAATGATCCGTCAACGGGGTCCACGTTCAAGCGCGTTGTACCATACTTCAACGATCAAAGAAGGGGGGAAAAATGAGCACCCAATATCCAAGCTCAACAAGTGAGTAGATAAACACAGCGCCGCCGCGGAACCCAACCTGAGCAAGCGTCTCCGATGCCCGTTGATTCGCCGCCGCCCACCTTTCCATCTGCAAAGAAGAGAATGCCACCAGCGTCACAACCCACGGACACGGAGCACCATGCCATGGCTACAACGGAGCAGGCCACTCGTCTCTCGAGCAAAAGCAAGGAAAAGAACGGATCTGGGGCAGGTCACCAGATCGTGCTGCTGGAGGATCCACCTCTCCCGATGCGTGGAGGTCCGGAAATCCGCCATCTTTGCGCGGCGGCGCTCCTCCTCCCACCCTTGCCGATCGAGCCCTCGGCGAATACCGCGAGACGCACCCACCGCCTGGCCGAAGCGGGCGGGATGCTGCAGCGTTGTGGAGCTCTCTTTGGACGCGACGAGGAGCGGCGGGTGAGACCGCGGCGGCGGCGAGCGCCGGGGAGACGGCGAGGAGGGAGGTTCTGGGGTTGGGGAGCACAAAGGACAGGAGGACTTGGGGAGCCTTCTTATTCTTGTTGGGAAAAATGGCAGGCGGCGAGGAGAGCTCGGCCCAGGGCAAAAAGGGATCAGGGCCGGAAGTGTAACGGCTCGGCCCATAAGTCGATGGGCAATATGGGCCGGTCGCAGACTTGACCCGCCGTTGCATACTGGCGAATGGCGATGGTATGTGATCTGATCTTTTCCCGAGAGAATTGCTCTCTTCCTGTACGGCGCAGTTTTCGTTGAACCGAACCGAGCCACCGGAGCACGCCGCCGCGGCCGCCCTGCTCCCGCCACCCCCGCCGGCGCCGGCGAGTGACCGGTCGCAGCAGGGGAGAGGCGAGATGGGCGACGAGCGCGTGAAGGCGGAGGCGCTGCAGATCCTGGGCCTCTTCCAGGTGCTCCCGCGCCTCGTCGTCTTCGACCTCGACTACACCCTATGGCCCTTCTACTGGTATACACCCCCCTTCCTCCTCCCAACGCAGTTTCATTGCTCGATCGAGGTCTGGATGGGCGCTAATGGAGTGGGTGTTGGCTGGTCCCGTCCCAACAGCGAGTGCCGCTCCAAGAGGGAGTCGCCGAGCCTGTACCGGCACGCCAGGGGCATCATGTGCGCGCTCAAGGAGAAGGGGGTCGACATGGCAATTGCGTCTCGCTCGCCCACCCCGGACATTGCCAGGGTCTTCCTCGACAAGCTCGAGCTCCCGCCCATGTTCGTCGCCCAAGTAAGCCCCGCCCATGCCCATCCATGGTTGTTCGTCGTGTAGAACTGCCCTTTACATGTCCGCGTTTTGTGCTTTGCTCGATGCATCAAATTTAGGCAGCTTCTTGTTAGCAAGTAGTAATAGCCGGTTTTGTGATGGGATAGAGAGCTGGTATGCTGATTGCACAGATGCAGGGCCTTGCTCTTGCTCGTGAGTACATTGGGAACGGCACTGTTGAATTGGAATGTTTTCCCATTAATTTGACTGGGTCTAAAAGAATTACAATCACAAGCTGTTTACAAACAAATTCCAGGTTGTGTGAAGATCATATTTTTGTTCTTTCGCATTTACTTTAATGCACAATTAAAAAAAAAGGAGCCCATATCTCAATCTCATTATCCAGTAATGCCATGATTTTGATGATGTATGTCATCGAATTTAACATGATCCATCACGTATGGACTTTTTAAGAAGATCACACGAAGTACATGTCTGATGTGCAAACCTTTTCAATTATGCACGGCATGCACCTTCGTGTTCCAACCTCCAACTCATACCTACAGAACCGTGCACCATTCTTTCTAAGAACAGAATATGTTGCTTACTGTTGGTTACCATATGAAGGAAATATTCTCAAGCTGGACCCACAAGACTGAGCATTTCCAAAAAATCCATAGAAAGACTGGTATTCCCTACAAGTCCATGCTTTTCTTTGATGACGAGGAAAGAAACATTGAAACGGTAATTTGCTAACTTTTTGCTGCAGTTACTTTGTCCGGCAACTACTGTCCAATATGTTGAATATCTTGATAGTGCATTTGCACTATGGCGTGTCAAGGCAATCTTTGATCAAATTTCCATGGTTAACATCAACTTCGTGTGCATCTATATTAATGATCATTCTTGGGTATCCTTCAGATTGCCATTGCCATTGCTCGTTGTTTAAACATTTACTATAGGCTTCAAACTCAGACTGTTCTCAGCCTAGCTGAAGCTTTTTCAATATCCTAGTTAGCTTTATTTGTTCCCATCTTGTATGCCCTGAAGCCACTTTCTACTGGCTTCATTCTTTATTTACCCGTTCGGTGCTTCTAATGGAAAATGTGCTTAATTTTATTGAAGTTCGTGTCGGCGTCCGTGCAACGGCTACACCGGCTGGGAGGAAGTGAGTCGGGCCCTGGTGCTGGTGGTGGAATGGTGTGGCGGGGTTTTAGGATAGGGGCAGGTTCTTAGTAGTTTAGATCTTATTTCTAGGGCTTTGCCGTTGTATCCCCTTGATTAATACAATGCCCTTATCTAAAAAAATAAAATAAATAAAAGAAGCCCCATGATCTCTCCTGACTTTAGGATTTTATAAGCACAGGAACTGAAACCTGTTGTTCTGTTGCTTGTTGTTGTGGCCATGGCAGTTACTATTACACACATTTGAATGATTTTACAAATATTAATGTTTTAAGTGACCTAAGTAATAGGGTTTCTTCATCTCTTGCTTTCAGGTATCAAAAATGGGAGTTACAAGTGTTCTGGTTGAGAACGGAGTGAATCTTGACATGTTTAAGTTGGGCCTCAGTAACTTCAATACTAATGTGACTGCTTCCAGCATAAAACAAGACGAATAACTTTATTGTAAGAGTAGAAACAACTCACTGGGAGAGTGGGAGTTGAGTTTGTATTTCTTGTAATACTCAGAGACGTTGAGCTGTATTTCTTATAGTTGATTGCCCGTGCTCATGATATTTGACTGAGGATTATTTTGTAGAATTGTAAACTGCTGGGCTGTTGCAGCTATTGGGCATCGGCTTGGTTCTTCACGAAATGTTACCATTCCTTGTCAAAGGAAATACATTTGTAAACGTTTGATTGGCAATGCTAAGTACATGTTTGGTTGGTATCCTAAGAGCATGGTTATTGCTAGGCTAGCTCCAAATCACTATACCAGCCCCAAATTCCACTATTCGTAGCCCCAAATTTGAGGCTGGCTAGAAATTTGGGGCTAACCATAATCATGCCTTAAGTTGCTTAATATATTGTTTTTTGAAAAATATAAGTCATGAATGGGAAAAATATGAGATTTTATTCCAAAATTCGAACACGAGACTTTATTTTTATAAATAGTTGGTTGATTTGCCTAGATAATTATAGATTTAGGCAAAAAATGAGGTATTTTTTTAAAAAATAATTAGCGCTTTTACGTCAAACACTGTCACTTTACCGCACATAAATGGGCTCACTTTTCTCTCTTGCTTGCTACATTGCGACTGATATGTTTTATTTTCTTTTGCTCTATTTTGCTCAGCTCCCCTCCCCCATGCGATAGTTTAAGTTGGTTCTGATTGCATATTACACTCATGTTGTATATAACCACTGTCCAAGTTTTCCATTAGGATTACAATCCTGTACGTCGAAAATGGTCTAGGGTTAGTGGGTTAGTATCGCTTGGTTGGGGCAAAGATGAATGGCTTGTGCTGATATCATCTGTGCTTGGTGAGTGGATCATGTTGGGCACCGTGAGCTTATTCACTCCTTAATTAAAATTTGGCCAACAAATAACCGGGATCGGGACCGGTTGGTTGTATGGAGGGCGTCGTCGTGTACGAGATGATGGGTTGTGTTGGTTTATCGATTTGAAACTAAGGCCCTGTTCCGTAGCTCTTTTTAGGGCCGTTAGTTGCGTTTTTGTTGACAGAACGCGCAATGCAGCTTGCAGTTCGCAGCAGTGACTTGCTTGCTTGCCTAGCCATTTAATGCGCGTTCGTGTTTTGTTCAGCGGACTAGAACTAAACTGAACGCCCACAAACGAGCTACCGAAGACACCCTAAGCACCAATGATTGTGACACGCTTAATTGAGAATTCCTGTACGACCACAAGCCCTGCATAGGACGGGCGTGATTGAAAGGGATGGTAATGTAGAGATTGTCATTGTCCTTAGAGCATCTCCAATGGTAGAGACTGCTGGCTGTCTATAAGGCTTACGTGGCATATCCAACTCAGCCTAATAGACCAGTACTCCATCCAACAGGTTGGCTACAAGCAAATATTAAAAAACTAAAACGGTCCCACACCATTAATTAGCCCTTCTTCCTCCTCGCGTTCTCCTTCAATTTTTCCCCATTTCTTACCTTCTCCGACGGGAGTGACACCGGATGTCCACCTCTCCTTCCTTGCCGCGCCTCCTCCCTTCCCGCTGCGGCGACGAGGCGCAGCCGGCAGGCTCGCGCCGCCCCTTACCTTCCTCGCCAAGGGCGCTCCTTCACGGGCCACGGCGACGCCGAAGCTTTCCTCGCCACCACCGTCTCCTCCATGGGAAGAAGCCGACGTCGTCGCGCAGACGGAGCTCGTGGTGTGGCGTGGCGTGGCCGCCATGGGATGGTCGCGCGCCATCTCCTCCCACTCGCCTCAAGACTTGCCTCCCTCCCCCCCTGCATGGGAGCAGATCCGGCGGCGGGCGGGCGAAGCTTCATGACGGCACGGCGAAGGCTGGAGGTACGGCGCTGAAGCGCTATTCTCGGACGGCGTCCGCGACGGCAATTGCGACGACCACGACTCCGGTTCAGACGCGACGCACGCTATTCGGCAAGGCGGCGGCGGCCAGCGGCGTGGACTCTTTGGAGGAAAGGCGCCGAGGTCCCTTCGTCAAGCGCCGCCACCATGTTCGCCGTCGAGCTCCACTTGGGGAAGAAGATGGTCAGAACTGAGAGAGAGGATGACACGTGCTAACTTCACCTCGAGAAAAACGCTTGTAGCCGGGCGCTTGAGCAAGCGCCTGCTCTCTTCTCTCTCCTCCCTCTCTCTCTTCCACGTTGGAGAAATGCTGATGTTGGCACTCTTATAGACTGCTGACATGTCCCCATTGGAGATGCTCTTACACCATTGGTAACCATATCCCGATGTATTGCATGGAAGTTTGTGGACTTACCATTCCTCAGGGTGCTCGTGGCCTTATCATATACGATGGTGGCAAATTCGAGGTTAATCTTCAGAAGAGTTTTTGTTATGATGTATATTCCAACAACCGTAGTTGGGAGTTACATCATATCTTGGCTTGCTGATAAAGTACACAACTTTTGCAGAGTGTAAACCATTTGAATGATCGTGCTTTTGGTTAAAGAGTGACTTGGTGGCCTTTCACAACGTAATTTCACCTTGCCTGATATGACTTGGTAATGATTTCTCGACTGCATGCCGTTGCTAGCTTCTTGTGTGGTTAAGCATTGAGAACCAATGATTCTGGCCATGAGCATGAAATTATCAGTTTTGTACCGGAGAACCGAGCAAGCTAAAGTTGAGATTGAGTTTGTGTTATGTTTGATTCAACCATTTATGAGTTTATGCTATCTATGGCCTTGTTCTTTTCAGCGTTACATACCATTGCGTAATACTGTAACAAAAATTATTATTTTTATATAGCCTATATGTTGTGATAATTTTGTAACTTTTTTCGTGTCTTTTAGGAGTCCTTCCAAAGATCCTAAAACTATTTTTAATTATTTTTTTATAATATCTAGACCTTTTTTCGAGAGCTATCAGATTTGCTAAAGTAATACGGCAACGCAACAATACGATGAAAATAACAAGACCTGTATCTAAAATTTCATAAATGCTACTATAATATTAAGCAAAATACCTTTATGCAAATCAACCCATAGCTTCCCTAGGACAAGCCCAAACCTAGCCTATATCAGGAAACACTTGTTAGTACTTACGCAGGTACTAACCTCGGTTTTGTCAGGATTGCTCATTCCAACGAACATACTCCCTCCATACTGTAAAACTAGTCGTTTTAGGCTGTCTCCTCTCCTCCCCCTATACAATTCTCCGTATAGGGAACGCTGTTGGAAATGAGAGAAATATAGGGAGATATTTTTTTAAAGGGAGTCTGTATATGAGGCTATAGGGGATCAAATTTAGGGATTCCTGTTGGAGATATCGTTTTAGGCTGTCTCCTCTCCTCCCCCTATACAATTCTCCGTATAGGGAACGCTGTTGGAAATGAGAGAAATATAGGGAGAGATTTTTTTAAAGGGAGTCTGTATATGAGGCTATAGGGGATCAAATTTAGGGATTCCTGTTGGAGATAGCCTTAGAAGTTTGCTTAAAGGGTGAGAATAGTAGACGTTTAGCATGATTAATACTCAGCGGTTTCCAATTGCTTAAAGGGTGAGAATAGTAGACGTTTAGCGGTTTCCAATGCGGACTGCATGCAACCAACCAGTTGCTGCCATGCAAGAAAAAGAGAAAAAATGTCCTGCACGCAGGGATCGAACCATGGACCTCTTGAATGCAGAGAGAAAGACTCTAACCAATCAGACCAAGACTGGGACCATGTACTAAATGAAGTTATCACTCATTAATAAGGCTAATAAACGCCGTCTTGGTATTCCAAATGGTGTCTAAAACATCTACTTTTTCAGTATGGAGGGAGTATCAAGAGTACGAGGATGCATAAGACGCCATTGATGTTTTTTGGGAAGATAATCTGACCTACTAGTTGTTTCCTAGATCAACCACACCTGTGGTTATAATGGACACAACTTTCAGCTTGATATCTTTGTTTGCTCAAAATCTGTAACCCGGAACTATTGTAAGGTATTGTTCTACCGTTCTTTGAATTATTTTATTAATCAATGCAACATTAGTTTGATGTTCTATCTCTGTTTGACCAATATAAACGTGCACTATTGCTCCGAACACCTACTGTTAACATAGAGTGGTTCAATGGTTCGGTTTAGTAAAACCGGGGTTTTGAGTACACCAAACAGTCGTCGGCCCAATTGCTACCATGCTACGTTTTGTTCCAGTTTCCACTAGCCCCAGCCAGTCGACTTGAGCTAGCCCACCACGTTCACATATCCTAGCCTCCACAGATCGCAGTCCGGAGGCCGTCCCCACGACTCCCCTAGGCTAGGTCTGATTCGGATGCGCAAGCTCCCCGTGAGGCCGCGACACGCCGCCTGTCGTGCCAGCCGCCGCCCCGCACCTCCGCTGCCCTCTCCACCGCTCCACGCCTCGCTCTCCTCGGCCTCCCCGGTCTCCCCCCGCCCTGCTGGCGCCGCCCTGCCCCTCCTCCGAAGCCCGATATGCACGCGGCGGCGCTAGCTTCTTCCCTATCTTCCTCAAGATATCCGACGACTCAGCAGGTACAGGAGACCCTCTCCTTGCGCATCCATGGGAACCCAAGCAGCTGCCCCCTTCCCGGGCGTTGGATCCGCCAATGGTACAAGGGGAATGACTCGTTTGAATTGCAGTGCGTCTCTTTCAGCATCTCATTTTTTATAGGGAGCCTAGTTTCAATTTTCAGTCGTGCAAGCAAGACTGGAAGGTATCTGTTTTGTTGGCATCAGCACACAATCCCATCCACGACACACACACATGCCAAACACTAAACCCCGCCATGAGGTGGTCGAGATTTTGATCCTTGACCAGTTGACCTATCTTTTTATGTCCAGACGCTTTAATTATTTGGATGTGCATATGATTGCAACATATACAATATTTCTCATAATATAATTTGGATGGTAACAATCAGTGGTGGATCTAAGATTTTTTTAAGCCTCGATAAACTAATAAATATAACTTAACAAAATCAAAATATTTAACTTATTAACAAATTTTTCTATTTTTATAATGACTTATTGTAGGATTTTTTAATTTATTTCATTATATGTTTAATAATAAGTTCTTATTCGACATAATGGTTGTTGGTGATTTGTGAGCGGCCCACCCCGAGATGGGCCTTGGGCCAATTCCATACCGGTCCACCGCAGATAAGGAAACTAAAAGGTCACCCTTGGCAGCACTAAAGGAACGTTTAGCCGCACGGGTCACCCCGGACTTGACCAGTCAACAGCCTCCCCGGGTCCCGACCAGAGCGGCATTGTAGAACATCCCAAATTTTTAAACCCAATTTGGCACGTTAATTAATTTCTTAAAATGCATAATTTAAAAACGTTAATCATTTATTCATATTGCATCATGACATCATCACTTCATGCATTGCATTCAAATTAGAAAAATAATTTAAACTTTCCAAGTCTATGCCTTTTGGTGGAAAAATTTGGTAATTGGCTTAAATAATATTTTTTAAAACCAATACCCCCATGCGGTTATTTGAAAATATATTATAAATGTTGGGAAACAAAATAATATTTCCTAAAAGTATTAATATGTTAAAAGGTTTTGGAGAATATAAATTCTTTGGAAATCGAGAAAAATTCAAACGGTTTTAATCCTCTCATCCGATCCTACCACTTCCTCTTTTCCTCTCTCTCCCCGCTCCTCTTTCCCTCGGGATGGGCATGAACTGTGCCGACCCACTCCGCCTCTTCCTCTCCTATCCTCTTCGCCCAAGCCAGCCTACCCATCTCCTTTTCTTCTTTTCTTCTTTTCTTCCCTTCCGTTTTCCTCTGTTGGTAGCCTTGATCATGTGCCACTTCATTGTTGTCCTCCTCATACCATGAAGTTATACCTCTGGCAAGAGGGTCCGCCTCGTCGATCTCTCCTCCTCCCTGTTTTCTTCTTCCTCGTCGCCCGTGTTCACCGGTCATTGCCATTCCTTTCTTTCTCTCTCCCGGCCTCGCCACCATCTCCCCACGCATCGCCGCCTTTACACTCTTCCGCGGACTCTCTCCGTCCCTACCCTTTTCTTGTCTTATCGCGGCGAACCACCCTCCGCGTTCAATGCGCTTCCTCACGCAGACCGGCCGGAATCGACACCGGCGATCGCCAACCTCATGAGTCGCATTGAATACGTCCCCGAAGCATTCCTATAAATGGGTATCGCTACCTCCGCGCCCTTGCTTTGCGCCATCAGACGGACGACACCGAGCCGCGTTGCTCTTCTCTCCGCGTCGCCGCCATTACTCGTGGTTTCGCGCGATTTTCCACACCAACCTCATGTGCATTTGGCGCAGTCGTTCCGTGGAGCTCGCGCCGCTGATTTGGAGCCGGGTGGTCCGCTCGCGTGTTCCCGAGCCCACGCCGCCGCCGCCGCCGTGGTCTCGCCGCTGGCCGTCTTGCTTGTTCCGTGAGCTCACCAATCGTTTATTCCTCTCCGTTGTTGCTCGCGATCAAGGGATTGAGTTAGGCCTCGTCTTTCGGCGGCCATGGACACCGTGATACTCCGCCGCCGTGACTCGTTCTTGCCGCCGCCTCCGTGCATTTCGGTCTTTGCCGAGTCCTCTCTTGTGTTCGCTCGCCTGATGCACGCTTGGCAAGCAATTGCTCGAGCTCTAGTGACCAGAGCCGTTGCTGCCGTCGGAAGGCGTCGCCGGAGTGGTACCTCCTCCTGTTTCTTCCCGCCCGGTGCTCACATGGAGACGCCGACAGTGGGGCCAGAGGAGGGTCCACCGTCGCCGCCTCTGCCTCTTCTCTCTCACATGGTGCCATGCGCGCCTTCTTTGGGGGCGGTCTTGAAAGCCTTCCCATGGCCATTTAACCATCTCCTTCTTTTTATTTTCTTTTATAGTTTCCACTAAATCATTTCCGGGTTCACTAAAAGTATTTATTAAAATAGCTTGTGCATGCTAAAAATTTCAGAAAATTAGTGAAACTACTTTATTAGTTTCTAACACAGGAAAATTATGTATTTTCATGTCATACATTTGGAATCCATTTTTGGTTAAATAGATAAGCTCTAGGTGCATCATTAATTTCATGTGCTATAAATATTCTATAAAATTCGGAAAAATACTTTGGAGGTTCTTGGACCTTAAAATATTATTTGTATGCATGGCATCCATCCAGCATCTGTTTTGGTCATGCAAGTAATTTTGAAATGGCATCATTCCATGTGTGCATTACCATTTAGCATCATGTTTCCTTTAAATGAAAATGCATGAAACATGGAGTTGCTGCATTTCCTTAAAAACAGCATGACATAAAATATTTTACTTATTATGTGTTGTATTGCTTTGCATGCGTGTGCGCGTTTAGAAGGCCAAGCTCCCAAAGACCCGATCGACGACGTCCCCTTCGCTTTCCCCGGAACCGATCAAGGCAAGTCCCCCTTTGATCATATTGAGAAGCCATTTTCGGTTATTTAGAAAATATTTATTAGACTTGAAAATATGCATGCTAGTTTAAAAGATAAATGTCGTATTTCCTAGACTTAGTTATCATGCCGAATAGAAAGGTAAGAAATATGGTAGGATTAAACCTAAGGCTAAAATATAAATTGCTCTTATTTATATGCTCTGATTGAGGTAGGATAAATGCTTAAAATCATTTATGCGGAATGACTCAATCATTTGTGTGAAATGAGAATATTGTTGAGAAATGTTTGGGAAAGGATGATTTAAAGATAGCGCATCAAGGGTGATGCCTGATAGGAAATGATTTTCCTCTTACCCCAAAAATCTTCCGACTAGGGAGAGATATTTTGTCGGTCGGTGCGGTGTGGCACCGTTTTGAAAAATGGGCTAAAATATCAACTCTCTCCTAGTCTAAGGACTGTGCATCCTATGATCCTATGAACTAAGCCATTACAGTACGACCTCGAGCCCCGGAATGGGACGGGCCCGATCGTTGGCCCTCGTGGTTGACGATCTTGTGGCGAAACACCGTCTGGGTGCGTAGCCTCTCGAGGGTAAGGCGTACCACTCTGCAGAGTTAAAATCATCATGATAGCCGTGCTCGCATGTTATGAGCGTGCAAAGGACTGATTATATGGTAGTTTCTTCATTTTAAAACCAATTTAGAAAAGGGTTTTTAAAGAAAGGATTTGAGATGAGTAATGATTTGAGAAGGATTTTGTTTGAGCTAGGTGCCACCGTAATATTCCGATTGGGTGACGGCCTACCTGAAAGTGTCGCGCTGGAATGGACCTAGCCGCTTTGAGAAAAGAAAAGAAGAAGGATTTTGTTCTCGCTATGGCACTGAGGCCAAGTGGCGAGAACCGTTTGAGAAGAGCCCAAAGAAAGTGATTAAGATTTATTATTTCTAAATTGCTTTGCCAAAACTAGGCTAATAAATGCATTTCCGCAAAATATCCTAAGCCTTCCTTGTACTGAACCGCACTTGCATAATTCCAGATTTGCGAGTACAATTTGTACTCACCCTCCTTTTCTCCCCTCTCTTTTTAAAATTTTAACAGCTGGTCCATCTGAGTATGGCCCGCCGTCCGAGGAGGAGGACCCGGATTACGTCGAGGAGGCGTTCTCCGACGAAGAGTATGAAGATTAGGTTACGCTGTTCCTCTGACCTTCGTGCCTGTGGGATGAATAAAATTTTAGATGTTGTATTAGGCTTGTATCGTTGTGTACTCTGATTTGCGGCCTGCGAGCCGTTGTATGTGTTGCTTGTACTGGACTATGTTCCGTTTGTAATAATAATATCGTTGGCACTGTTCCGTTTCTATATATCTGTGTGTACTAGCCATGATCCTTGGGACTAGTACGGGTTTACGCAGGTGGAATCCGATCTTGTAAATCGGGTGCCGACAGCGGCGCACCCCTCGGGCTATTCTTAGCTCGGAGGAGGGGCCCACGGGCAGTCCGTCTGTCACTAGGCAGTTGGCGACAACTGTCATGTTCGACCGCACTTTCCCCGACCTTGACCGGAAGAATCAGATTCCTCCCAAGGATCCGCGAAGACGGGAGAGGTACGCAGGCAATTTCACCTTGTCGTTTACTCTCTTGGACAGATGGCAACAGCTGCCACGCTACACGACGCCCCCAACGTGTGGTGCGGGGCTGGCTCGGTCCAGTCAATGATATATTGGGGATAAAGGGAAAGTGCTTTCTCCCTGAAGCAGGCTTCTCCCCCGCATGGGCACTCCTAGACGAACACGTATCCAGTACTAACCAGACCAGCTTCTCTTTCTAGGCCACAGACAGGACGAAGCCCCGGAATGAGACAAGGGCACCACCGCTAAAGAAGAGATAGGCGCGGGGCCCGCCATATCAGCTTCGGCCGACCCGCCGCGCCTATAAAAGGAGGGACATGCCCAATGTGGAGGGGATCCCACATTCAATAGGAGAGATCTCTCCTGGACGCCGAGAATCCGAAGCCTCCTTAGCATTAGCCGTAGTTACTAGTCACTTGAGTGTCTCACACTTCCCAGTAAGCTCGGGATCAGCGCTTCCAAGCCCGGTCTCAGCACCTCTTGTACTGTTTTCCACCATATAATCAACGAAGGCTGGAGTAGAGCTATTACCCGACAGTGGGGGCTCGAACCAGGGTAAATCGCTTGTGTCTGCACGGTTTGTATTGCTTTCTCTTTCTCCCCCTCCCTTTCTCACAGCACGACGGATCTGTACCCGGATCGCCAAGTCACACCAAGCTCTGTCCGGTTGTCGTTGGGCCTCACTCCAACTACAAATTCGTCTGCCGGTCTGTGGACCCGCCGCCCTTCGAGGCGCGTTTCCCAAACACCGACAATGGTGATGGAAGAATTTGGCTAGAATAGAAAAATAGAATCAGACTCTAGTTTCGTAGTAATTACACATATAGAAATTCAAAAAGAAAAGAGGGCAATTGACGAATTAGAGAAAGATCTACAAAAGGAAGTTAATTCGATAAACCAGAGAGTTAATATTGCTATTGAAAAATAATACAATGTAGTGTGATGGATGGGATTGGATGATACAATAAGCATGCATTTATATTTTTATTATATCGTTATGTTGTCACCATGTGGCACAATCCAAACCATATAAAACTAAACATAGAATCATCTATAAAAAATCAATATTTTTATGTTTGAAAAATATCCAGCAATATATTATCTTATTCTATTCTATTTTTTTTATTTATTGATAAAAGATAATACTACACAATAAATATTTAGTTCTATATATTAATATTTCATAGGGTAAATTGCATCAATACTATTATAAAATTCCCACTTTGCAAAAATTTCACTGTTGTGTCTATGACATGTGGGTCTAGAGCACATATTTCATTGTTGCACGGGGTGACATTTTTTTTTGAATCAACAACTTTATAATGACATGTGTATAATTTTTCTATTTCATACAATGCATTTATATGTAATATAACTTATAAAAATTATATTTTTACAATATTCTAACATAAGTATAAATATCGACTTTCAATAAATATTACACCTAGTTTTTTAAGTACATCTCATTATGTCATTCTTTTATTTGGATTAATTCATACAATATTGATGTGGTGACGTCTTGCACCGTTTCATCTCGAGGTAGGTCCGGATTAAGGCTTGCCCCGACCTGACTTGGATCCGGTTCTGTATATTACGTTACTCGTGAACCTAGCCCAACCCATTAACCATATTGATGCACGTATTACTATCACGCCATTACTATATTTGTGTATATGGTTGGATTTTCATGTACCTAAGTGACTGGATTTGTGTATTTGATGGGATTTTATATGCCTAAGTGCCTTTGGTTGGATGACGTTGTGAGAAATTTCTCTGCCCCGGTTCGGGTCAGTGCACCACCGGTGCACCGGTGGGCCGGGGCGAGTCAAGGTTTTGTACATCCGGGGACCAGGTCGGGTCGGGGTAGGGCGGATGTTGAGAATGGGTGGTACGGATCGCGTCGAGTCGAGGCTTGACCTAGTCCCACCCCGCCTCATTAAGAACTCTAAACATAAGGTGTGGCAAAATTAGGCAAAGCTAACCTCCAACCAACCAACTCGATATGCGAATACAATAATTATTCAGTCGATCATATGATCACTTTCTTATAATTTCACTATTATTTATGTTACTTATTTTTCAAGACTTGTAATTTAACAGCTATGAAATTGCCATTATGGGAATTAGTCAACATGAGGATGGACATGTGTATGTGTAATGTGTGGCTCGAGAATTTTTTAGACCATATTTATGTTTTGGCTGCGGGCGATGTTAACTAATCAATTTAGGTGTTGTGCTGGTTTCTTAAAAAAAACTTCTGCACCATAGCTGTTGTTTAAACTAGGACCTATTCACCGATTGTGTCGGGCTTGAAAAAGCCCGCTTCCGTCGAACCAGACCCAAGCCCATCTAGGCCAAACCAACTGGGCTTCAAAAATGAGGCCAAGTCCAGCTCAACTACAATTTAGGCGTTGTTTATTTCAGCGTTGAATAAAGTGGAGTTTTACTGTAGCAAAAATTAAGAGTTTTCAAGAAAAGCTCTTGTCGGGGATTAGATCACGGCCCATAGCCATGGCCCACTCCCTGACGGCCCACTCGAACAGCCTACCAGGGCCCAGTCCCCTGGAAGGTTCTATTTGGCCCATATGCATCCTGCCGAATAGCTTCTTGGCTGGCACGGTGCGTAACGGCCTATGATTCCTGTTTGAGTCCTACTCGAACAAGAGTTCTGCACGGCTACGTGAAGACCCGGACGTTGGTTTCCCGGATTGGAATAGGAGTCGTGATCCCCAAGAATTGGAGTATACCTTATCTACCTCGGGATGTATTTGGCATGTAATTGAGTTCGTTCATGACTCGTGGTCACCTTACCGATTATCCCTTGGTAGGTCGGTTGTTCAACATCAGATAAACAGGACCCCACGACGTGTTGAGGGCCGATCCGAGACGACTTAGACGATCCGCATCCGAGATTACTTTATCGCATACTCTTCGGCAGACACCATAATCTCGCCGAGACTTGTTCGTCTCGCGAGCCATCTCTTGTATTCACCTCGATATATAAGAAAGGTCGGACGTGGGCTATTATCTCTCCGAGAGGCTGAACCAGATAAAACTCTCTCTCCTGTGTCACGTTGTTCGTGGTTGTTCGCGCGGTCTCTATCTCAATCTTAAAGAACCTTAGCGACTTGAGATCGATATTCAACCGTCCGACAACCGGCGCCGTCCGTGGGGATACGCAGATCGAACATGTCGAACTCTATCGGCGACCAGAGATTCTCTCGAGGACGACGACTTCGTAAAGGCGGATGTCTCTTCCTCGCCAGATCGGATCGATCTCTTCGATCTTGATCGCCTTCGAATCTGGTTCTCGCTCGCGCGCCGGGATCGGATCTCTTGGCCGGCGACTCTTCGCCCAGCTGCAAGTCTGTCCTCGCGACGAGCTCCGTGCTCGGTTTGAATCACTTCAGGCGGGCGACTCTTCGCCGGCCGGCGTCTGTCCTCGCGACGAGCTCTGCGCTCGAGGCTGGATCTCTTCGCGCGGCGACTTTTTCGCCGGCGCGCGCTCGTCTCCCGACGAGCTCTGCGCTCGGATCGGATCTCTTCGCCGGGCGACTTTTTCGCCCGGCGTCGTCTCGTCCTCGCGACGAGCTCCGTGCTCGGGCCGGATCACTTCGGCCGGCGGCTCTTCGCCGAGGCGCGCGTCGTCTCCCGCGACGAGCTCTGCGCTCGGGGATCAATCTCTTCGCCGGGCGACTTTTCGCCGGTAGCGTCTCGTCCCGCGACGAGCTCCGTGCTTTGGTTGGATCTCTTCGCCGGGCGACTTTTTCGCCCAAGGCGTCGTCTGATCCTCGCGACGAGCTCGTGCTCGGGCCGGATCTCTTCGCCGGGCGACTCTTCGCCGGCGCGTCTCGTCCTCGCGACGAGCTCCGTGCTCGGGTGGATCACTTCAGCGGGCGACTCTTCGCCGGGCGCGTCTCCCCATGGCGAAGCTTCGTGCTCGGGACCGGATCAAAATTCTTCCGGATCCCGGTCATTTGTTCGGCAATGGATGACGGAGAGGCGACCACGCTTGGAACATCGACCGGCAGTAAGTTCCTCGTAGGTCCTTCGCTTCCTAACTTCGCTTTTTCTCAAATTTCGCGCTTTAGTTCGTCCAAGTCTCTCGGCCGCCATGTAAAGTTCAACCCATTGAGCGGTGAATGCTCGCGCCCTCGCGGTCCTCCTCACCACTTGTCTTCTCGGACTACTCTTTCTCTCTGTAACACTTGATGGCCGCCTTGTCTTGCGAACTCTTGGCTCCGCAATCTTAAGGATTGTTCCCTACCCGTATCTGGTTCCGACAAGTTCCTAAACTCAGGGTTGCGTAACACGGCCTTTCCACCTTGCGGCTAAGTTCTGCTCTCGTAAGCCCTCGCGGCAGAGGCACTTCTCGCTCGGCGCGACCACTTGGTAAAGCTCGCTCGTAAGCCCCGCGGCAGAGGCACTTTCCTTGTTCGGTTACTCTCGAATCGCTTAACTTACGACAACGAAAGCGGACTACGGAACGAATCGAGCAAGGTACGGTGTCGCTTAACTCTCTACGCACGTGCTTGAAGTCGCAAGTTCAGTCTTCATGCATCGTCTGTCTCGGGCTAGGCGTCGCTCTTTCTCTTGTGCACTGCTCGAAGTTCGCAAACTCAGTCCTCGGCGGTACTGCACAACGGGGGGAGTTAGGCTAAGCGTTCTACCGGTTTTCTTAAAACTTTCTAGCTGTCGCCTTGCTCTTGGTTCCTGTTCGT
This sequence comes from Raddia guianensis, assembly GCA_036346415.1. Lineage (NCBI taxonomy): Eukaryota > Viridiplantae > Streptophyta > Magnoliopsida > Poales > Poaceae > Raddia > Raddia guianensis. The sequence goes on from CM070536.1 coordinate 34,891,618, forward strand.
CCTTGTCTTTTGTTTGCTTTTTTGCGGGAAAAGCGCTTCGACGATTCGCTCGATTCAAGCGCCGCTTGGCGGTCTTGAGTCGCTCGGCCACTCCTGAGGATCGCCTCTCCTCGATCGACGGGACTTAAACTGAATTTCGCAACCCCAGACGCGTTTTCTTTTTCGCCTTTCCTTAGCGTTGGTTTTCCAAAACCTCGTTGGTCTTTCGCTCCGTGGCGCTCCCAGCGTCTGAGCATGTCTTTTATCCGCAACGACCAGACGGCTCGGTTAACAAGCGGTGCACCACCGAGGAGTTTCGCCACCGTAGCGATTCTCATCGCGAACGGGCATGCCCACCGTAGTCGATTCTCATCGCAACGGCACTCTGGCGCTGGTTCCGCGACTCACGAGGCGGCACCAACGTAGATGGGTCCATGCCCGGATAAGATTTCGCCTCGACGCTTTTGCTCGCGGCTAAGGTCCCGACGCCTTCTCGGCTAGCGGTCTTAGCCACAATGGGCTGCACTTGCCGCGACACGTCTTTTTATCCATGCTACGTCCTTCCCAGCACGGTGTCCGGAGCATTGCACCACCAACGGAGTCCCGCCCATCGTAAGTCGATTCTCATCGCAACGGGCACTCCTTGCGTCGGTTCGCGATTCGCCGAGGTGACACTAACGCTATCGGGACGCGTGCCCGGAAAAAATTATGTCTTGCGCGGGTAGGTCGTCTTTTGCGTGTTTTCCAAAACTCGCGTTGCTCTTCTTAGAGCCTGTTCTTGCTCTCTTTTCCCTTGGTTTGGTGGTTTCTTGTTTGTCTTTTGCAGGAAATACAGGAGCGGGGAACGCCGACCGGTGATGGTTGCGGCGAAGTTCCGTGCTTCCCACCAAAACCGATGTCCGCATCCTCTCTTCCGGGTTTGCTCGCGCATGCTCGGGAATGATTCACTTCACCACAGATGATTTCGCCTTTGCCCGACCGACCTTCACGAGTTCGGCTAAGTCAAGGTATTGCGCCACCAACGAGCTCGCCCAATCGTAAGTCGATTCTCATCGCGAACGGCAAGCCCATCGTAGTCGATTCTCATCGCAATGGCACTACTGGCGTCGGTTACGCACTTACCAAGACAACGCTAACACCGCCGCAAGGAATACGTCATGGGTAAAGCGTTGATCTCGCGACGCTCTCTTGCGGCTCGATGCGTCGGGTTGTGATTCACCTCGCCGGGCGCTTCTTCGCCGGGCGCAGATCTGTCCCCGCGACGAGCTCCGTGCTCGGTGGATCACCTCAAGACCGGCGACTCTTCGCCGGGCGCTGGCTCCTACCGCACGCGTCTTCGCTGGTCGTACTTTTCGGTTCCTTTAATGAGCTCCGTGCTCGGGACTAGATCTCCTTACTTGGTTCCTTCGACGAGCTCTCACGCCTGGGGCTGGGTCACCTTTCCCATTCGTATGCATTGTCTGCTCCTAGCACACGATCTACGTTTGGAGGCGCATCACCCTCGCTCCTGAACGCGACGTTTGCTCGAGAGCGCAATTTCTATTTCCTCGGACAAGCTCTAGCCCGAGAGGTGGTTCCCCTATCTTTTCCTAGGCATCCGAATGCTTGATGCAAGAAGACGAGTCCGTCTCGCGACTTGCTATGTTCATTCTCCGGAAGATCCGATCTTCTGGATGCGGTGGTACGCTCTTCACTACCAAGAAGTCAATCCCTCCTAGGTGACGTTTAGCCTAAAGGAGATGATTCACCTCACTTATTCCGATTTCTGTATCGAGGGCTGGGCACTCTGCTCGGACAGATGTCGTTACTCGCTCGACGCAACAGAGTTGCTCGGCCGGCCGTGAGTTTGTTCGATCCCGAACAAGTATTGTTCGATTGAACCATAACTGTTGATGCTTTGTTACTGCGCCTTTGTAGCAGAAAAATACCCTCTTCAGGACTTAGAGTCTCAAGGATGACCCGCTCTAGTGAGTTCTTCCACTTGAGTCTCGGGGCTAGCCGTCGGGATTAGATCACGCCCATAGCCATGGCCCACTCCTGACGGCCCACTCGAATGACCTACCAGGCCCATCCTGGAAGGTTCTATTTGGCCCATATGCATCCCGCCAATAGCTTCTTGGGCGGCACGCATGAATGTGACCTATGATTCTGTTTGAGTCCTACTCGAACAAGAGTTCTCGACGGCTACGTGAAGACCCGGACGTTGGTTTCCGGATTGAATAGGAGTCGTGATCCCCAAGAATTGGAGTATACCTTATCTACCTCGGGATGTATTTGGCATGTCTCGAGTTCGTTATTTGACTCGTGGTCACCTACCGATTATCCTTGGTAGGTCGGTTGTTCAACACTATATAAACAGGACCCCACGACGTGTTGAGGGCCGATCCGAGACGACTTAGACGATCGGCATCCGAGATTACTTTATCGCATACTCTTCGCCAGACATTCATAATCTCGCCGAGACTTGTTCGCCTCGCCGAGCCATCTCTTGTATTCACCTCTGATATATAAGAAAGGCTGGACGTAGGGCTATTATCTCTCCCGAGAGGCCTGAACCAGGATAAAAACTCTGTCTCCCTGTTCGCTGTTGTTCGTGGTTGTTCGGCGTCTCCTATCTCAATCTTAAAGAACCTTAGCGACTTGAGATCGATATCTCAACCGTCGACAGCTCTAATAATTTTAAAAATTAATTAAAAAATAGTTTTACAATATTGAGAAGAAATACAAATTACTACAACATGTTGGCTATATAAAAATAACAAAATTTGATATAGTAAAATTCAACTTAATTTTAAGCTGAAACAAATACGGACGGGCCTATGCTCAGCCGGCCCGACAAACTAACGGGCCGGGCCATGTACCGGGCTGTCCATGTGTTGTTCTGCCCCTTGTGGCCTTGTCCGATGTCCTCCAGCTCGGCCTGATTCTTCGTCGGCTCCTCCACGACGCCGCCAGGCCGCCGCCTCTGTCCGCCTCGCTCGCTTGTTGCCTCCTCGTTGGCGCCGCCTCGCCGCTGTGCGTTGCCTCGTTGGCGCCGCCTCTCCGCCGTGCGTTGCCTCACCAATGGTACCGCCGCCTCACCTCCTCTGGATCCCAGATCCAGTGCCGCCCTTCTCTCTCTCTCTCTCTCTCTCTCTCTCTCTCTCGTTTGGATTTCCCCCATGTCGTCTGATCTCGGATTTGATCCGAATTCGACGGAATAGTCTGTGTGTTTTTTCAATAAATATGATTTACTATCCCTTCAACATTCACGGTAGCCCGGGTCGCTGCCCCCCCTGCCCGGGCGGTGGATCCGCCACTGGTAACAATTAGGAAGTCTATAAATGTTGCTGTTTATAATGTCTTTCGAGTGAGCCTCATATATGCTTCACTAAGTCAAGGTGCCTTTTAATGTGGTAAAAATGTCATGCCTGGTTGCTGAAAATATGGTTTATGTTGGCAGAATGCTTTGGAGCAGTTGGCTTCCATTGATCTCATTGAGCTGTGCAAGGAGGCTAGAATTGAACGCTGCCGTGCGACTAGAGACTTGAGCAGCTGTGGCCGCTATGTGCAGCACGTGCTTAACTCATGTGGGCATGCCTCGTTATGTGCCGAATGCAGCCAGAGATGTGATATCTGTCCAATTTGCAGAAGTACAATCTCAGACAGTGGGAATAGGGTGCGCCTCCGCCTTTACTACAAGTGTCTGGAAGCTGGCCTTATCTCTAAGCAGCGGGATGAAAGATTTCAGGAAAAGGAAGATCATGATAATCCTGTCAACATGGACGTCCAGCGGCTGCATTCCTTGTTTGATGTTGCACTCCAGAACAATCTGGCTTCCTTGATCTGCCACTGTATCCTCTTCGGAAAGTTACAATAGCATTAGGCTGATAAATGCAGTTTTATCTCAATGTGCCTTACCCTTTTCCTCCTGTTGTTACCTTGACATTTAGATCAGATATTACGGATGTTTGTTTGGATGAGAATGCTGTGTCAAGTGATCCACTTTTGGCTTTTCTTTTGGATGAGGTGGTCATCAAGGACTGGTGCAAGAGGGCTGCTAATGCACTCATATCTGAGATAAGCATGATTTGTATCCAACAATATTTGATTGATTTTAGGTCCAGTTGAAAATTAGCTTTTGATTTCTCATGGCGCGATTATACTGTTAAATTGCACCTTAACCATACCTTAGATAGGTCTGGATTAGAAATGATGCAGTCTAAGTTATCACAACTGCAAAAGTTTGCAGTGCATTTGGCAGGAATTTCCAGTGTTGTTGAAGTTATGATTGCATCTTTCAGAGAAGCACTTTCTGCTCATGTTAATGACCTGCATCACCTCATTGAGAGCACATTGAAGGCAAAGCAGGTTTTGTTTCTTAACTGTTGCTAGATACTTTATGTCACTGCAAACAAACAAACAACATAAATTAAAATATAGGTACCACAGTGTGCCCATGCATTACTAGAAAGTGGAACTTGCTATAAGATTATTGCACGAAGGGTGCCTATTCATTTGAGCTCTTAGTTTTAATTATTGGTGTTAGGCCAAACTGATCGGGATGCTTAGCCGATGTAGGACTTGGACATGCGCACACTGATACACAACATGAACAACAACTATAATATATATCCTCTTCATAGTCTTTTCTCTTGTTCTGTTTCTCTGCATCTATTGTTTGTGTCTACACTTGTACACTTGCTATAAATAAGTCTTCATGAAGTGTTCATTCTGGAGCTTTTCCTACAGCATTTAGAAGCCATGATTTGGTGCACCAGGCATAAATATCTCGAGGACATCTGCTCACGGCATGCTAATTTTGCATCTTGGAGTTCTGATGTGATTAAAAGAAAAGCACATGCAAAAGAAAGACAGTGGCCTGAGTTTTCTGATAAAGCATCAGGTTGCAATGAAGGCAATCAGGGTATACTTTTCATCGAGCAGGCGCTAGAAAACCTTGGGATTCAACAAAGTTTTAGGGACAATGCAGAAGTGGATATCACCTGTTTGCAGAATGAACACTCACCATCTATCTTCTGTTCCACAATTGATGACTCTAGTATCAACAGTTACCCTTTTAAGAACTTGCGTGAGGCAGTTGATGTACTCTTTCTGCATGGATCATCTGACATGGTGATTGCAAAGCAAGCAATTGTATCCTTTTGCCTTTGATCTTGCCATCTGATGATGAACCAAAAATGTACATGGTTCCTCACAAATATATTACTTCCTTTGTATTTCCTTGACATTCTTTAGTTCTTGTATTATCTATTTGATCGCCATTGGACTCGACCATATTCAGAATGGAGGTATTTGGTGGATGACTTTGCTGCTACCTTTGGGATTTCTAGCAGAACATTGCTTGAATGCCTAGTATTTTGTCTTTTGGATGATCATTCTTCACTGGCTTTGGAGGTAACTGGTCCTTACCTATCTTTTATTGATATTAAATTTTTTAGTGTCCGAACTCGGAAGAGTCCTTTAAGAATCATCTGCCTCTACCTCAGCATTGAACAAAGTTATTCACAGCTTCACACTATAGTTTCCAAGGTCATGCACCTCTTTAATGGGCTAATTTTAGATGAACTGGCATTGCTGTGAACCTGCAATTTTGATAGGACAAAAAAAACCTCTTGGGTTGTTTAAGTGTCTCATTTGAATGCTGATTTAACATATACTATCATGTTAGGTCAAATTGTTTACTACAACAAAAGAAAGAGCATAGCTCCGCCAAAGATGTGTATTGTTGCGCTGTGTTGCAACTTTTCCTAACTTTTGCCTTTCACTTACCTCTACATGTTTTAAATGTGTTGATATAGTTTATACCTTGTGCTGCGGCAGAACGATAATTTGTTTCAAAGATCTACCAGACACTAGAGCATCCACAGATTCATCTAGCGTTCCATCGATTTTTTTTCCCTATTGTCATACATTTTGATGTACCTTTTCTTGCTTCGCAGGAGGCATGCTCTCTTCTTCCTAAGATTTCCAGCAAGGAAACACATCCAAAGATACCCCAAGTTCTTCTGGAACGTCACAAACCTGATGTAGCATTAGTCGTGCTCAAGTGCACAGGGCGCGATAGCTTCTCTGCTAGTACAAACCATGGGAAACATGGCACGTTATCTCTTAGTGAGGCAGTCACTGCAGTCCGTGTGAGAATTGAATACGGCCATTTGACAGAAGCTTTTATGTACCATAGGAGCTACTGCTCTAGGGTAAAAGAGCAAATATTAACAGATATGGCGCACACTGCAGATGATCTTGGAAGTTCTTGGATATATCATGTTGAGGTGATGATGACTGAGTTTTGTAATATCTGTATCGAGAGAAAAATTGTTGATAAATTGATAGATCTTCCTTGGGATTCTGAGGAAGAGAAACATCTTCACAAGTCCCTCTTTGATTGTGCTTGTGAAATGCCCATGGAGCCATTTGGTAGTCTGCTTGTCGTTTTCTACCTCCAGGTAATGTTCTGTATTCTTGCAGTTTTCTCATCATCTGGGTATGAGATTCTGAGGGTCATGCCTGAATGGAACTATGAGCCCAAATGTCCTGGTGGCTATAAAATTTTGATTTCGTTAATTTGTCATCTATTCACTTGCTATTTTATATTTCAATTGCCATGCACATTTTTCAGGCAATGATGACATGAATATAACAGTTAGAATTCATGCATGCACAAATTCTTGTATATTATTGATGAGTAGATGCTTGCAAGTTTGTCTACATGTAAAAATACTACACATTTTTAAATAAAAGGCTGAATAAAAGATTAATAAATGGTGTTTTTTGGTGCTGTGAGAAGTGTTATAAAAGAAGTTTTTCACTCCTGATGTATCTTATCTGTAAGACTTTTCTCACTTCATACAGGTAGCATGTGTTGTTATCACAAATTTTAAAGCAATCTGCATTTTGTTAAAACTTGTATCAAAATCTTCATTTGCTTGGTCTCTGTAAATGGCCTTCCCTTTGGATCTTTGTATGTTGCATGTGGCCTACCTAATTTAGTGGAATTTGGATTAGTAGATGAATAGAAAGTGCCTTTGTCAGTCCGATCCAAATTATGGCTGGAAGCATGCTGGAAGCTAATTACCTTAGGTTTTTTTTCCCCTGCATGTTCTGTTAGCGATATCGGTACTTGGAAGCATACGAGGTTGATCGAGGTCTCCATAGCTTTGAGCAAATCACATTGCAAACTGCTACTGACGAGGTTTCTTCCAAAATCAGAGCAACTGCTCAGTGGAGGGAAAGTTTGGTTGTAAGTACATAAATACTTTTGCTTTGTTTCAATATGCATTAATTCTTATTATGATTTTTTGTCAACAAAACAATTTGTATTTTGTTCTCGTAATATGTCAATCTATAGGGTAGTGGCTGAGACTTGATGTTAGAGGCAAATGATATCATTCTCATATCATTTTTGAGCTTTGGATGTGAAAGAAGTAACAGCTAGAAGTTGCAATTTTGCTGTGCGTCTTTTAAAAATATTTAATCGTGAGAAAATTGCAGATGCTTTTAGGTTTTACTAGCATGCAATCAATCCCTTCAATTACTTGTTCCTCTCCAGAACAGCAGAACCCTCATAAGTTGAATAGCTAATTCTATCAGTAGAAAGAGATAAATAAGCATGTTGGTACAGAACGGGAACAAACTTATTTGAGAACACTCAGCATCCTCTGTGAGGGCTTTAAACTCAAGCCAGCTATTAAGCTATGAGTTCCCTCCCAGGATTGATCTTTGCTACCAAATAATGCTCAAGATATCAATTACTCCCTTCGTTTTTTTTGTTTGACGCCTTTACTTTTGGACATGCTTTTGACCATTTGTTTTATTAAAAAAATTTAGTGGAAACATGAAAAAATTTTAAGTCATGCTTAAAGTACCTTTAATGATAAAACAAGTCATAACAAAATAAATGATATTTACATAGTTTTTTTTAACAAGACGAATGGTCAAAGGCATGTCCAAAAGTCAAAAGCGTCAAACAAAAAAAAACGGATGGAGTATTTCTTACACGTTTTTCATCTTCTCTGGAAGGTGTATCCAGCTGCCTGTTCTTGGTTATGAAATTGCTAGATTTATCTTTTTTGGACTAAGCTATGATAATTGGTGAATAACTAGCTATAGTTGTGTTCTAGCTTTTCTGGGACATTGCCATGATAATCATGAATTATGGTTTAAAACCTTGTTTGTTCTCAATGGTATATGTTTAGTTGCCATGTGGTGTTCATTAGATGTAGTTAGGCGCTCCTGGAGCTCTGCATAATTCTATCAGATCATTACATGGATCCTTGGACCTCCAAACCTGATATACTACAGCTAGTAGAGTGTATACTTTCTTTTCGGACTGATAAAGAAGCCTTCTTTCTTCATTACATAATCTGCTCTGCTGCATGATTCAACTGAGACATGTATGCAGCATGTGAACATTACTGGATATGTCATTACAGGATAAATGCCTTGATATGCTTCCTGAGGTCCAGAAGGAGGAGGTAAGACTAAGAGCCATCGACAATGGGTACCAAAGCCAATTTGCTAGCCAAACTAAGCAAATGTCTTCTCCAGTTAACAATTTGGTCAAATCACCAAATCCTGCCACTAGGTTGAGTTCATCCTTCACCCCTCTACTTCAGAAGCAATCAAACACTTTCCACTCGAGAAATATCAACACATCAACTGATTCTGGCGGCCTTGCCAGTACCGCCCGTTCAGAGTTTGGCAGAAAGGTTCCATCTATTCTCCAAAGCAGATCAGTTTCCCAGGGGACACCTTTGTCCAACACGAGATCAGCTGCAGGGAATGTATTTCCTTCTGTGGGCCAAAATGGTGAGAGCCCATATTTAAAAGGGACTAAAGAATTTGGCTTTATTAAAGGAGAGTCTGGTTTTAACCCTCATAAAAAAGGGACGAAACCTTCTGATCACGATTCACTTCCAAAATATTTTAGCTTGGGCTCTGGTGATACACCTATGAAAGATTCTGGCCGAAAGGGAGAATTTGTATTTGGTTCATGCGCTGAGAAGCCTTTCATCTTAAGTGGCCCAGGTGCTGGTCTAAATGGACATTCGAAGGTGTCTGAGATTGCTGATTGTCACGAGGTACATTTTCAGAAAACAAAAGTACCAACAAAAGAAAATGTTTTGAGGTAATCATGATTCTCTACTGTCACTATTTGTTATATTGTCTGATCTGTGGTAGTTGATGGTTTTAATAGTATCTTCTGAGGTCTAATATTAACAAATATTAAAGCTGAACTAATATTAAAGTTCCATAGACAAGGGTTTAGAGTAATTGGTACTGGACTAGTTGACTGGGTACTACTGGGTGATCTATAGCAGGGATAGAATTATAAAAAAACAGATCCAGGAAGCGAAAGGGGTGGTTCCTGCAAGAACCAGTTTTCTTTGTGGTGAAAATGCTGCATTTATTTTGAAACTGAAAGCAATAACTGGCTGGTACCATCAGGTCTTACTGTTTATTGATTTGAATATTAAATCTAGAATTTAAATTAAAATATCATTGTGTTGATTTTTTGTCCTGGTCTGTGATTCTCTCATCTGTCACGTTGGCCTGATGCCTGTTAGCCCGGTATTATCCAACACAGTGAAGAACAGAAGAATCTGGATACCTAGAAATTTTGCAGGGAACCACTGAACTACTCTAATTTGATAAAAAAAAAACCTTCATATTGGAGAGCAACACAGAACTTGCTCTGAGTTGATGCAAATCATCCATAGATGCTCTAATTCAGATCAAGGTAGAATCCTTGTTCTAATGGTAAATGGTAATTCTGATACTGGTCCCAGCCCCCAGCTGGTATGGCCTGTCACTGATGAAAAATTGCCCCTTTGCTGGTGGCTACAATCCTCCGAATAGAAAACATAAGTATTGTCAAAGTGAAGCTATTAGCTATGGTAAATGAAATGTTTACAAAAAAAAGTTAACCATTTTTTCTACATCTGTAGCTTGGGTAAGATATCATCAATCAGAGAAGCAACAGCTGGGAAGGGTGGGTCAAGGTGGAGATCTGATGAGTCTAGTGAAGATGAAGACGAGACAAGAAAAGGTGGATACATGGAGAGTGGAGCTTCCCTTAGTACCCGAAGGCAACCCAGGTTTTCTAGAAGATGATATAGATCCTCAATTGGCCCTGGTATTTTATCTGCTTACAGGGAATGGTTATTTCGATTATTCCAGTCATATTGGTTATCCCCAACATGTAAGAGTAATTTATTTCGAGGAAAGTTGGATCGTTCCGATGGGTTTAGAGTGAAATTATTGTTGACTTTCTTGCTAAAATTTCACTGCCGTAGCTGGAATGATGTATTGTAACTAGGGGTGCTAGAAAATGAAAAGCCACGGGCAGTTCACAATATGTATAAATTCTCTCATTATGTTTCTACTTGATGCACACTAGGAAATACAGGGGATAAGACAACAATTAAGGCCCTGTTCTTTTGAGCTGATCTGAACGGCTGAACGGTTGAAATAATTGAACTTCGAGGGCTTCTCGAGGTAGTCTCCAGATTTGGATACTTTTCGTTTGACTTTCTTTGTAAAGCGTTAGAACCCACCTTTCAAAACAGCGAAAAAATGGAAGGTTGGTCCTAACGTTTTAAAAAGCAAGTTAAACGAAATGAATCTAAATCTTGAGACTATCTTAAGAAGCTTTTGAAGTTCAGTTTTTTCAGCTGTTCACCAGTTTAGCCGTTCAGATCAGCTAAAAAAAACAGTGCCTAAAATATGCTCACTACATGTCGTATGACAACTGACAAGTGCGTTCACAGGAGCAAGTGCAGTTCACGGTATGCGTACGACATTTCCATGGTCTCAAATATTATTGAAGGAGGTAACAAAAAAATGGTGTATGGTCGTACCTTTAAAAAATAAAGGGAAAAGTGTCATTTAGCCCTTAACTTTTGCTCTCAAGCTATTAAAATAGTATTGTTTGTCCTTTTACAGGTTTTTTGAGAGTATACAACACATACAAACTCACCTTACACTCATGCACACATGTGCGTTGAAACTGCAAACTAACATTAAGACGTGTGTGCGTGCCCGGTATTAGTTAGCCTTAGGAATAAATCTTTTTTTTTTTAGGGAAGGGCAAAAGGATTGCCTATACTTGATTAAAAAAAGGGGGGCCGTAGGCCAAGAATACAGAAACGAAAGAAAAGGGGTGGAAAAAAGGAAGACACCCCACCCCAGACGTTACAGGGGTTAAGTAATTACAAGACTGGCCCCTGCCGCCTCCTAGAGACGTAGGTCATCAAGCAGCGAGCTTAAGAAAAGCGACAGCGGCCGCTCACTGCAGCGGAAAATGTGATTGTTCCGTTCTAACCAAAGATGCCATAAAGTTGCGAGAGCGGCAAAGGCGGCCCCATTGACAGTTTGCCCTTGAATGTCCAACCTCCACCACGAGGGGAGGCAATCTGGGTGAGACCACACGGAGGGGTAAAGCCTTGGCGAACGCAGCTTGACAGAGATGTGAGTCGGACCTGGCTGGGGAAATTGCAGGTGAGGAAGAGGTGATCCGGGGTCTCCAAGTTTCTTTGACAAAGCGGGCAGAACTAGTTGTTGAGGATTCCTTTCCTCAAAAGAGAGCAGCTGTGAAGATCTTCCGTTGAAAGAGCAGCCACCCAAAGAATTTGCATTTGTAGGGGGCCCACTCCTTCCACAAGCGATGATTGTCCGACGAAGTTCTCCTGATAAACTGCAGGTGGTAAGCGGAGGCCATGGAGTAGTCCCCGGAGGGGGAGAAGCGCCACAAGGCACAGTCCGGTTCGTGCTGTAGGGGCTCGATCTGCTGAAGACGCTGGAGGAGGGCAAGCAGCTCCGCAGCCATGGAAAGAAGGAAATTACGACGCAGATCAGACAACCAGTTCCCATTGAAGAGCGTCTGAGCAACAGATCTGTTTTTCCTGGTAGAGGCAGAGAAAAGGTTTGGGGCTAATTCCTGCGGCTGTTGTCCATCGAGCCAGGCATCCCTCCAGAAGGAAATGGTTTTGCCATTCCCGAGCACCAGCGTGGTAGCCGCCCGAAAAAGATCGTTGTCCGAGGGCCCATTTGGTCGGGGGGTGTCGACCCAGGTGCGTGAAGGGCCCGGGCAAAGGAGTGGAGGTCCAGAACTCCCAGCCCACCATACCGCCTCGGGGAGCACACAATCTTCCAATTAACTCGGCAATGTCCCCCCACGAGCCAAATCGGATCCCCTCCAAAGCCAAGCGCGATGAATCTTGTCAATCTTCGAGATGACCGAACGAGGAGGTACGGTCACCGACAGCAGGTAAGACGGTATGGCCGAGAGGACCGATTTGAGGAGAGTGAGCCTCCCCCCTTGGACATCATTGGTCCCCGCCACCCGCTTAGTCTCCCGGCGCCTTTGTCGATGAGTGGTCGGAAGTGGACCTGTTTGAGCTTCCGGAGAGCGAGGGGTAGCCCTAGGTAAGTTAGGGGAAAACCGACCCGCCTGGCCGGAAGGACGGCGAGCACGCCGTCCAAATCTATGCCATCGCAGCGGATGGGCACCACGTGGCTCTTGGAGAAGTTGGTGCGGAGGCTGAATATATCACCAAAACGTTGGAGAATGGAAGCCAAAGCAGCGACCTTCTTGACGGGGGCGATGAAAATCGCAGCGTCGTCAGCATAGAGGAAAACTCTAAGATTAGCTGGCACACCTTTGAGAGCGGAGAGAACGCCCTAGCTGGTAGCAAGAGCTAAAACTTTATGGAGAGGCTCGATGGCGAGGTTGAACAGGAAGGGAGACAAGGAATCTCCCTGGCGAAGCCCTCGGCGGTGGAGGATGTGCTTTCCAGGGAAGCCATTGAGGAGTATTTGTGAGGAAGAGGAGGCTAGAACGGAGGCCACCCAGCTCCTCCAACGATTTCCAAAACCGCGGGCACGAAGGTTGTCCAGGATATATCCCCAGGAGACCGAGTCGAAGGCCTTCTCGATATCAAGCTTGAACAGGAGGGCGGGGGTGCGGGAACGGTGTAGAAGCTTAGCCCGGCCTTGAACAAAAAGAGCTAAGCTGTCTCCCACAATCGTGTAGAAGCTTAGGAATAAATCTCGAACAATCGTGAGCATCGGCAGTCTCCCACAATTGGAACACTGTCAAAATGAGCTAAGCTCGGTTCTCGATGCTTTACAGAATATTATGTGCTCGATCCTCGACAAGTTAACACGATGGTTTTGGGGGTTTTCGTTGATGTGGTGTCCATGCGGACAGGTTTAATTTGCTTGACGTCTCGGAGAAGAAGAAGAAGAAGAAGAAGAGAGATTATATGTTCAGCCATGCCCGTCAAGTTTAATACCACATCATCCAAAATCTCGTTAAGCTGTCCTTAAACTCATCGAGAGACAAATTTGGTCTAAATTTAATAGTTCTGAGTATTGAGTTAACCCATTTTTTTAGTTTGGGGATTGATATAGGGTAAGGACATTCATTGAATCGTTTTTTTTTTTTCAAAAAGAACTAAGACAAGGAGGAAGAAGAGAGAAAAAAAATGCACCGATAGATGAGGACGTGTGTATTATTTCAGGCCGAGATGGACCTGGCGCGGACGATGGGATCGAATGCCGGGCCGGCCTGTCCCTAACGTCAGATACAAACGAACCAGGCGTTCGTGTTCTTTGATGCGCTTAGTAGCACCTGCATTTGATGGCTTCGTCGCTTCAATTTGTGTGTGCTGGGCCACTGGCTTTTGCTGCACGATTGCCATTATGTCTGACAAGGATTTCATTTGGGCCCCTCCCTAATTTGTTCGGTGCCCTGCCAGAAGAGATGTACAATTGCTGCTCACTGCCCAGAAAATATTGGTACGCCTAGTAGATTAGCTCTGCTCTGAACCCTGCTCGAGATGCTCTCGCCTCTGATGCCTTCCGGTGCCGCGGAAGAAAACGACGCGGCGTTGTACATCTGTTTAGTTGGCTGCTCGTTATTGCCCACGGCCCCGACGAGGCCATCCTCAGCCGATCCAACGAGCTCGCTGCGCACCATGGTGATTGCTTCTTTGCCCGCACCAGCGCCACCATTTGATGACGCCATTGCCCTTGTTGGCTTGTTGCACTCAGCGCTAGGTCCCCCACCCCCATCCATCAGCTTACGTACGTGCTAGCTAGAAGCCTAGCTAGAGCTGCGTGCGAGTTTTAGGACGTGGTTGGTTGAGGTACGAAGGATCATCTTGGATGGATGGGTTGGGTAGGAAGATGAGATGACAATGCATCGATTCATTCTTACTCCTCTGTTAGTCTGTTTGGTTGGCTTTGCTCTGATATCCAATTTTCTGTTTGGTTGTACGAACGAGGGGTCCCGATTAATGCGCTGTAATTTTCTGTTTGATTGTACCATGTTGTTTTGCTGGCCATCGTCAATAATGTTGTACTGCTCAATGAGAAGTACCGTGTATTTTTTACAAGGCAATTCGATCAATGCAAATTCAAGCATGCAAGAATTTTTAGGAAACTAATGAAGCGTATGAAACAAGAATGCAGATATAACAATGACGCATGCCATAGCAATACAATGTAGATATAGGAGAACAAACATAGTAGATTTACAAGTTTTGCATAGCTAGTCTAGCATGGAAGAGTATAGTCTTTACAAGATTTGTCCTAAGTCAAAGTTTTAAAACATTTTCGACAAAAATAATTTGAACCATTTTAACTGGGCAAACGAAAATCATACATTTAGTTTCGTCTCATAAACACTTTTGTAGTGTAGTAATTTTTTGTGAGCTCTATAAATAAATTGCTACAGTGATTAGTAGCCAAAGATGTATACCGTGTCAGTGTGTGGTCGACGCATTTGGTATTCCATATCCAATTTCTCCAACAAAAAAAAAACTTCTAGTTTTCCTCGCCATCTTCTTCATCGCGCTTTCTTTCTCCGACCTGGCAACCTCATTGGCGCCGCACTTCCCCCTTGATTCAGGGTTCGGGGGTGCTCTCCGTGCCCATGTGGGCTTAAAGGGAATCTAGGGTGGTGGCGACACAACGGTGGGGTAGAAATTGGGGGAGGAAACGACGAGGCGCTAGAGCCACTAGCTTGTTGAAGGCGGTCGGGCGATGACGATAGGCGGATTGTCGCTATTGTCCGTACTTAGGGTTAGACATGGCAGCGGGAGGGAAGGGGCGGAGCGGGGCAGCGCCGTTGGCAGCGGGTGGCACTGGAGAGGCGGGAGGGCAAGTGAGGAGGCTGGGTGAACTGAGATAGATAAGTTGTACCACCGGTTTGGTTGGAAACGGTATACCATTCCCTTCCCCCTAGTCCCTCTAAAAAAAGACGTTGAAGCAAAGGCTATGAATTAGAATAACAAAATTGAAGTAGTAAAAAACAAAAAGATAATGCTTGTGGAGGCCAAGCTAGAGAACATAGCAGTGGTCACCTTCCCCTCCAAACCTCCGGTGGCCTACCCACCCTTCTCCTCTGCCTTCACAAACAAGTTACACCAAATAAACAAACAAGTTTGTTCACCACTCTTGGTGCCTGTAAATTGCATCACGGTTTGGGTTCCCATCGTTCAGATAGTGTGTACTGTGTTGTGCCCAGAGAATACCGCGTGCACGACCGCACGGGACGGGAGTCACAGGACCCAGCTCGAGTCCACGATTGCGCAATAGATACAAAAATCCCTGGGAATCCATGCCTAGCCCATCCAATCCACGGGCCACAACACTGACCGGAATATTTTCTCCAGGGATGTTTTACACATATAAATGCAGCTTCATATGTTCGAGAATCATGGAGCTCTATGTTTTGGTGACCACCGGCTATGTTTATATGTTCAAATTCACTCATCTTTCTCAAACATCGTTTTTGCAAAAAAAAAAAAAAAAAAACTCAAACTTTTTCCTCCATCTTGGTTAAGCTAACCATGCCACTCAAGTTGGATCCACCACGTTGAACCATGCTCTATGGCTGATGCATCAGTACCACACGCACCAACGTGGTCGGTTGTGTCCCATACGGTAGTCACTAGTGGCTGTACCGGCAGGTGGTGGATTGGCAATTGGCATAGCCAGTATAGAGGAGAGGGAAAGAGGAGAAAGAAGGACCTAGTTGTCTAGAAACTGAAAAGAGAAATGCTTAAAAACATCATACCGTTTCTTCCTCCCAAACAATATACCCGTAGCCTTCTTCCTCCTTCGTCATCGGTGTCACCCCCTCCCATTGGGTTAGGATTTGAGAATAGGTTGACCGTGATCTTGATCTTAGAGGAAGGCGGGGAGGCGATGGTTCGATGGTGGGAGGGGTTGGGGGAAGATGGTGGCAACTCAGCGATTACGCTGCTAGAGTCACAAGGATGGTCAAAAGCGATGGGGTTACGACCAACACATGGACCAATGATGACAGTTGAAATTAGGATGGACAAGTCCAATGTGACGGCAGGAGGAAGGGGCAGAGCAGCAAGGCATGAGAGAGTCGTTGACCGTGTGTGGTGACCGGAGACGACGGGCGGCGAGGGAGGCATATGAAGTAGAGGTGAAGATGGAGGCAGGAGGGCGAAGTGCCGAATATTGTACTGTTGGATGCTGAATCAAATATATAACATGGTGTACGTAGCTGCCCTCTACAGGAAATTTATTTTTTAGAAAAGAAAACGTGTTGGGAGAGGAAGTGAAACAAAGCACACATTTAAGTACATTTAATAATCATGGACATATATGGACCGTACATATATTTGGAGAGGCTTGTAGTAGCATGGCAACGAGAAAGAAGCGCAAGAGCAGAGGGAAAAAAAGGAAATGCAATCTCCCATGTGTATGTGGTTACAGGCACATCTGCAACTGTTGGGTTTACGCTAAGGTTCATGCTGAGACCAACTGACCCTTCACATGCAAAATTTCAATAAAGTCCCTTGATTTTTTATTTGAAAGCAATCAAGTTCTTCTTCTTCTTCCTTTCCTCACCCTCTCCTCTCCCCTCCCCAAGTTGGACGTCGCTCGTCAGCTTCTCGAGGGTGACCAAGCCACTGAACGTCCTTGAACACCGTAGCTCACTCCCTTGCTGCTGCACCGCGCTCGTGGTTGCGTATTGCGCCCATACCGAGGTGGCACCACCAAGATCGTGGCGGCTGGCCGAAGTGGTGATGGTCGTCGACCGCCATGCGTTCAAGCCGTCGAGCTCGTCGTCGCGCCCGCGTTGTATAGCATGTTCCGAGCCACGTCGCGTCGGTTACCGTGTCGCGGAGGCTGCGCTGTGGTTGCGCCAAACCGAGTCGGTGGTCGTCGATCGACGACAGCGATGGCGAGTGGCAGCCAGCTTTGGTGTGGAGGAGAGAGTGCTAGTGTGTTTGGCAATGGATGGGAAAGGAGAGGAGTGAAAGTAGTGGGAAGAATCTTATCCGGGTCCTCTGGTAAGAAACTTTTCTTTGTTTAAGTGGTAATTTTCCTTCACTTTCCCTACTTTCCTTTAACCAAATGAGGAAGTAACTTCTCTAAATCTAAACTTTCTCTTTCCTAATCTATTTTCCCTCCAACCAAAGGCATCTTGGGGGGAGAAAGCAAGACCTGGTTGTTTTTTTTAAAATTTTTTAAAGAACTTTTTCTTAAAAAACGCACTTTAGATTTGTCCGGAACGGAGCACCGATAATAATTGTCAAGGCTACATGTGATAGTCGATTTCTCGCTGGAAAAAAATAAACTTCACCCGTACAGCATGGTCGGTTAGATCGTCGGCATCAGAGGTCACGGCACGCGTCGAGCCTGCCCGCCATCCAACCGTCTCATCTCTTCGGCGATCGACCGATACTCCGGCCGCGACGACGACGGCGACGGCGACGGCGACGCGCCGGGCCGGGAGGGATGGCGATGCGTCTTTTGTTTACGTGCGCCCGTGACGCCGACCCGCGCGATCCGTTGCCGATGAGGGGGCTCGCCGCTGTCCAATGCTTCCTCTCGGCGTGCTTTCTTGCTTCGTGTATACTCCGAGCTCGCAATTATCACTCCAGTACAACAGTAGTACGAGCCTGGATTTGTTCAGCAACTTGGATCTGATTGCGGTACATAGCACACCGGCGGGCGAGCACTTTGAGAGCAAGCTAATTATTGTTAATCTTTTATTTATATTGTTTAACTCTAGGTGCATGAGCGTCGTACATATGGCCGGTGATTCCACACGTGATTAAGCTGTGGTTCAGTGTACTTCCGGTTAAGTTTTGCCTCTTTAAAAAGGTTAATGGGATAGATGCAATTGTCGCTGCTGGGAATGACACAAACAACAACATGGAGGTTAACCATTATCTGCTTCCAGGGTTCTCCAGGACCGGCCGCAAGAAGAGAAAGCAATTCAGGCGCAGCCGCAAGCCCGCGAGCTTCTCGGTGGCCTCTAGGGGATCGGTGAAGAAAGAACTGTGCGGGTCGCCATGACAGTTTTATTTTGTTTAGGTCTTGCTTGATTCGGCTTAAATTAAATTAAAATTTGTTATTTTGTATAAGCCAAATGATATAATACTTTGTGGTTTTTTTTGTATGGGTTTTAAAATAGTTATTGCTAGAGTTTGTAAAAATTTATATTTTTTTAACTCTTTAAGACATGTTTCGAGTGGTTACAATTTTTTTAGATTAAAGTTTTCAAAAACTTTCAGCTGAAACAAACAAGGCCTTAGACAATGTTGTTGACCAAAATTTGTTCCCTGCAGGTATCGCTGGCAATATAGCTCACATTTTGGTTTTGGCTTGACTGGTTCGTAGGCCAACAGGTCTAAGCTCAAGTTTTTTTCCCTAGCGCAATAAAAAAAATGAGCTAGGCCGAGCAAGAGGTTGGCTCGCTCGTGGCTCCGGAAGTTGTAAACATCTATTGTTAGTCGATCATTACTACCTGCGGCTGCAATCTACCCCTAACGCAGCCCAACAAAGGCCCTTGAAAGCTCCCTGCGACCAAGGCCTCAACCCCACCCCCCCCCCCCCCCCCAATTCTCCAACCCTATAGCGTCAATCAATTTATTGATCAGACTCACAAGTCCTTAAGAGCTGAGGTGAGCTCGAGTCAAGCTTTCTCTTTCAACAACTCAGCTCATTTGGTGACTAATGGCAAATGGAGAGAAAATTTCATAGCATAGGGTGTCACAATGGCATCCAGAGAGAGATGCGAGGGAAGAGAGTATATAGAGAGAGAAAGGGAGAAGATGGGAGAGAGAGAGAAATAGATGCCACGGTACTTGCGTGGCACCATATGACATGAATTTTTTTCCCGTTACAGGTAACCACGTCGCCACCGGCGTTGGTGAGACAGATCAGTGGAGCAGAGCTATAGGTTTTGCCATTGCCTCGTCTCAGCTCTTGAAAGCATGCACAAGATTTGAATTTGCCTAGACCCACAGATGTTAGCTACGCCATAGATTGCATGGCCACTTGTGAAATCATCTCCCCGTCAAACGGTAGCTGTCCTGTGAGTTGTCAGTACTAAGGTTGAATTCTGGAGGATCTTTGTATTATTTTTAGCATACGTATGTTCTCACTTCTAAAAAACAAACTGATTTGGAGTAGTTTTCAAAGATATGTATATAGAGTATCCACGATGGATTCTCTCCCACAATCCAACCAAAATATAGTCTAAATCGGAGTTCCCACTCTAGATGCCAATCAAAGAAACCTGCTATAGTGAATTGAGAATGAAGAAACTTCATGGCATTTTTCATAAATTTCACAGAACATGGTTTATTTTTAGAAAATATAACATCTTTTCGTCTTTCAAGAGAGTTACTACTCCCTCCATTATAAAATAATAGTCGTTTGGACATTGACACAGTCTTCAAAGTACAACTTTGATCTAAATTTTTTTAAATATTTGTAATGCATTAAAAATTATAATGTTATGAAAGTTCTTTTTAAGATGAATCTATCTATACAATTTTTTTTCAACCTAAATAATTTAAAAATTATCTATAGTTAAAGTTTTAAAATTTGAACTTTGAATAAATTTAAAACTGGGTAGTACTGTACAGGAGTATTCATTTTCCCTTCTGTGGCTGCAATCCGCACTGAAATTAAAGAACTGAAAGAGAGGGGCAGACAATCCTGTGTGGATAAGGCCGACGGCACATGACTTCACCACCCCATCGGGGAGAGAGAGAGACGTCACTTTAATTAGATAGCTCGTCACCTCCTCACCTCGCCTCCCATCATAACAAGTGTCCTCTTGCACTCCTGCCTCATCTCCCCCTCTCCCAACACTCCTAACTCCTCCGGAGCTCGGTCGAGTGAAGTATCGCAGGTAAATGAATCAGCTCTTTCCCTCACTCCTAAGTGCAAGTAGAACCGCATCAATCGATTACTTGCTCATTCTCGCGCCACCAGCTGGCTGATCTAGAGCCGTGATGTTGTTAGATCAAAAGGGGTCGTGGCGTCGATTTGTATGTCAACTGACCGAACGCTTTCTTGAGTTAACAAGGAAGGATCAAAGAGCTGTGCTTTCGTAGTGTTCACCTTCGTTTCGGCACCATCTGCTCTTCCTTACCTGATTGCATGATCGAAGAAATGAGCACAGCTCTGCTCTTGTGCAGCAGGGGCCGTGCTGCTTTCCTATCCACCTTCTGTTTAGCCAAAGTTCTTAACAAGGAAATAAACAAAAGTTGGTATGAGCGACAAAGGAACATGATTTGTTGATTTCTTCTGCCTTCCAGTGCTTGATCTGTTCATTTCCTGTCCCGTTTTCTTTGTGTGGTATGTTTGGGAATTAGCGAGGGGACTGGGTCGATACGCTTACACTTGGTACTGTAACTGATGCACGTGCTGTGCCTGATGTTCTTGCGCTAAACTGAGATGGTATCTTTTTTCAGTGTTCCTGGAGAGCGCTGCGTCAGTATTTCCCTTTTCGTGGCGATTCCATTTTGTGTTCGTGGTGATGCTCTTTAACTGCTTGTAATTACAGAAGTAAAACTAAAAGTAAAAGCTTAGTTCGGCTCCAAAGTTCCTTCCAGGAAGGCGTGTCGCACCTGATTTTGCAGCTTACGATACATATCTTCAGTTGATTCTCCCAGCTGCAGTGATTCAATAATGACAAATCGACTACCATTGACACACTAGGTGCATGGAATTTTAAGTCTTTTATTGTTTTGAGTGGAGACAGCATTAGCTGGATTCTGTGTTTGTTGGTGATTCCTTTTTGGCTTGATTGTGACATAAATAAATATTTTCAATTTGCTAACTCGCAATCAATTGTCAATCCAAGTTATTTTTCTCCATTGTGCTCCCACCTAATGATTCTTAAAATGTAACAGTGGACTGGACTGTGTCCAACTGTACATCAAGTAGGGGTGAACATATTTTTAGTGAATTCCCTAAACAGCAAGTAAAAAATGAATACTGATTTGCCATGCTACATGACCATGTACTGAACTACTATATCTGAAAGTATCGTTTCTGTGATTCCATTTTTACGGGAAGTACTATTTCACTCCTATGGCTATTCCATTTTTGTGTCCGTGGTGATGCTCTGTAGTCACTATCTGCAATTTGTTTATAGCTGCAGAAGTTCAAAAAACATTATGGTTTCAAAATTCCTTTTGAGGCAGGCATGTCACCTTGTTTTGCATTTTATGATTAATTTATTAAGTTAATTCTCGTTGCTGCAGTGATTTGATTACACCAAATTGACTATCATGGACACACTAGGTGCATGTAGTTTAGTGTTTGGTATTCTGATGGGAGACGACATTAGTTGGAATGTTGGATTCTCTGTTTATTGGTGATTCCTTATTGCCTTGATTGTGACATAAAAGAAATGTTTGTGGTTTGATAACTCATCATTAGCTTTCCAAGCTATTTTTCTCCATTGCACTCCCACCTAATGATTATTAAAATGTATTAATGGACTGGACTGTGTCAGAAGTTTACATCAAGTTGGGGTGAATATATTATCTCCAGTGAATTCCCTAAACAGTAGGTCAATATGAATACTGACTTATAGGCAGGGCATGCTCCAACGACCATGTTGTTAGCTGGCTGAAGCACTTGGTTCAGTTCTCAACTGGTGATTCAACAAATTTTGCGTGCGTAAACTGCTATTATTCAGCATTATCTTCGTCTGGCCAGACCACAAAATGATAAGCTAGGTGTCCTTTTCATTGCATCAGCACACTGGAAGCTACCTCTCATTTGATATGGCGTTCCCAGTAGGATTGAGATAGGGTTGTTTGTTTATGCAGAATAGCGATGAAGCACAACTATTTATCTGGTCTTTCTTATTGTTTTCTTTTCATTTCTCTGTATCGGTCCTTTGTATGGTTATGAGTTACTCTGTTTGAATTGTATTTGTGCAAGCCCACCTCATTGCAGTCAAGTAATTCATCACTCATTTTTTTAGGCTGTCCTTTTTTTCTTTATACTGTCGTTCTCTTCCTAATGCTTAGAATGAAAAAGGAAAACATGTCATGCAAATTAACTAAAAAGCTTCTTCCTTCGCTGCCTGTTATGCCCTTGATTTTATTACGTATGTTGTTAAAAACTTATGTCAAGTTTGGACTTTGGATGTTATGTTAGTATCCCCTGGTTCTGTTTTTGCTACTTTGGAATTCTTTTGAGTTTTATGTCTTGGGCTAGGTAATTGTCACTTTGCGAGATGCACCATTATTTTCCCACCACTCCTTGCCTCCTTTTTCTTTTCTGATAATGTGTACTAGTTGTGACGAGATCTGCCTGAAAGAACCAATTTGTGATATGATTAACATAGTCATATCTGGGATTAATTTTTTTTGGGTCTCTTCATACTTTACTGAGCATCTTGGATTTGAGACTTTGTTTTGTATATTATTCAAATTTCAACTATTAAGCTATACAGGCCATCTTAATCTTAGATGAATTATTTGGTATTTATAATTATGTATAATATACACCATTTACATTAAAAAATGAGAAATAAATCAGTGTCATATAGAAGCCGCCATATGTCACAGACATTTCCTCAGTTCAAAATGAAGTAATTGTTTCTTTTGATGTTTGATCTTGCACAGAAGAAAAATGCATCGAGCTGTTCAAGCTATTGGATCGCATGGCAGTGTGCTCAAATCTGCTGTTCTAAAACACATCAATACTTCAAAACCAGCCATGCTACCTGCTGTGTTTTCGCGATTCATGTCAGTTTCTTCTGCTCAACTTGAGGAAAGTGGATTTGAAACTGCCACTGTGGCAGATATCTTGAAGTCTAAAGGGAAGAGTGCTGATGGCTCTTGGCTCTGGTGCACCATGGATGACAGTGTCTATGATGCTGTCAAATCGGTATGTGTTTTCTGTTGTCATATTACTTGTTACAATAGGCAACTATTTTTCTCTGAATGATAAAACCCCTATGTCAGATGACACAACACAATGTGGGGGCTCTGGTGGTTGTCAAACCTGGACAAGATAAAGCAATTGCTGGCATTGTTACCGAGAGAGGTAATGACCTATTATGCGTACTAGGTCTGTAAGCTGTATGTGTAATGGAAGATACAGTTCCTTATACAGTACAAGATTAGTAGCTATTTCAGTTTCTATGTGCTATAAGATATGAAATGTTCATACATCTATTTGTGTCTTCCTTTATTATATATAACAAAGTGGTTTATGCCGTGCTGAGGGAATTATGGGGTAAAAAATGTGTACCCAAACCATTTATTATTGTGCCTCAATACTCTGACCTTCGACCTCCAACTATCATAAAAGGATATTTCAAATCCAGATGAACCATTTAGGATGGCCAATTACAAGCAACCCAATCAGAGATCTTGATCGTTTACATAGTTTCAAGTTGAGCCACTGTCCTATCCCCATATTTCACAATCTCTTGAATAGTAACGGCCAGCGTGATGTTCTCGAGAATAGAACAAATTCTTCCAGTCAAAAGAACAGAACATGAAACCTGACCAGCTTATAAGCTATATTGACCTTGGAAATGGTTGTCGCATCTAACGTCTGAATTTGATGCATTGTCTTTCATTCCAGATTATCTCCGAAAAATAATAGTGCAAGGACGATCTTCCAAGTCAACTAAAGTTGGAGACATCATGACTGAAGAGGTACCACCTCTCTTTATCATGTTCCCTTTTCTTTCCATTTGCACTTTGTGCCGAACGCTCTAAATATTATTACTAGTACATATGCTATTATTATTTGAAAAAAGAACTAGTTGGATGAGAAACCTCGACTGACGAAGCATCATTTTGACAGAACAAGCTGATCACGGTGAAACCTGATACTAGAGTCCTGCAAGCAATGCAGCTGATGACAGGTAACCAGCATAAGCACTTTCTGTCATTTGATACTGTTGTGCAAAAGCACTGAACTGAACCTGCAACTTGGAATGCCAATGGCGACATGCAGAGAAGCGCATCAGGCACATCCCGGTGATAGAGGAAGGCACAGGAATGGTGGGGATGGTCTCCATTGGAGACATCGTTCGCGCAGTGGTCAGCGAGCACAGGGAGGAGCTCAACCGGCTCAACGCCTTCATCCAGGGTGGCTACTAGGAGCTCCGCCGCATGCCTGCGTCCCGCAAGGTGTACCCCGTCGCACTCTAATAAGGCTCGGGATGATGATGACGACGAAATAGGACTTGTGTCCATTCGCAACGCTGTTCAATGGCGTGTGCTGTTTCCTCTTGAATCTTGATCATGTGTATATTGTCGTGGCGCGCCTGAAATCGCGCCAGGTTCGAGGGCGCGCAGAACCATCTTAGGAACACCAAAAATAAGAGCGTGTGTGTAACCCCCGTCGGAGGATATGCATTTCATGGTGCCTGCAGTCTGCTGTTGTAGATTGCCATAAGTGTGCGCTATTGTGGGATGTGGATTGTCAAATTTGTCATAGGGCGTGATCTGTCGATCAATGTGTGTTGCCATGCTGCTGGGGTTTTGGAGGTCAATCTGGTTCTTGATATGGAGAAATCTAACCCCGAGTCCACGAGAGACACAAGAAAAGGTCCTTGAACACACTGGAGAAGAGAAGGTTGAAGTGGCACTCGAGTCAGAAAAGTTACCAGGATGGCGGTCAGCTCAGGCAAGCCCGAGCTGGACGGTCAGCTTTGACGGGTCGACGCGCGCGAACGGAAGAGTTCTCGCCGCGGCGCCTCGATTGCTACTCCTATCTGCTGACTGCCATGGCCTGGCTCGCTTCCAAGTTCCAACTCGTCCAAGCCGACGCGTGAATATTTGAATAAAATGCAGAAAATTCAGCGAGCTGCAGACTCGCAACCCGCAGGTGAGTCGCATGGACGAGGATGTACGGCCGTGACGTTGGGTCGCTGACATGTGGGCCTGGGCCCATATGTCAGTGACCACGCGGATCCCACTCGCATCCGTCGTCAGAGCGCCATCCCTCTCTCCGGGACCTCCTGGTGTTTCCGGTAGCAGATGCAAAACACTCGTAGCTCGCACGGCCGAACGCTCCAGCCGTCGAGGCGCCGCCACGGCGAGGTTGGTGCGTCGCCGTCGCCGTCGTCAGAAGCGACTTGCCGTGGACGCCGAAGCGAGGAAAAGATCTCGCGGAGTGGCAAGCAATGGGGCCGGCAATCCACGTTCCCGCCATTAATTATGTCCCCCAATGCTGCCTTCTCGTCCCCGAATCCTTTCATTATTACCGGATTAAATGCTGTCGTATGACGACTTTAAAAGGGTAAAAAAGAGCGCGCTTCGCCGTCATTGACAACATACGTAATCATGTGGTAACTTCGGTTGCAACCGAAGCAAGAACTTGCACCAGATCAAGAACTCGGAAGTTTTTGTTGAGATACTAATTTGCTAGTAGAGGCCATGCCGTCGCCTCGGTCAAATTGCTCTTGATTCAATAATCAAGCAATGCAATGAATAATCTGTACAAATCCAGATCCTCGATTACAATTCCCTCACGCGGGCTCAGGGAAAAGACGAGAAAAGAACCGATCTGCTCTTCTCTTTCGATCACCATGCTGATTCTTTGTTCTTCCCAAAAGAAACAGGAGGTATCGCCTTCGCGTTGTTTGATTTGGAAGTCGAGGCGGCAGTCATCGATGGCTCGATACTTGTACTAGTACATCGGCGGCGGCGGCTACCTGCGCCCGGAGAGGCGGTTGAGCCAGGCGTTGCGGAGCTGGAGCTCGAGGGGCTCGCCGAAGCACTGCGCGCGGGCGAGGCAGAAGTGGGTGCAGAGGCCGGCCGACGAACGCACGCGGCAGGTGTCGAGCACGTAGCACGCGGCGCACTCCATCCCGCGGGCCTGCACCACCAGGCCCCAGACCTGCCGCGCCGCCTCAGCCGCGGAGCCGGCGCCGTCCTCGACCACGGCGGCGGCGACCTGCTCGACCAGGATGATCCCGTCCGGCCGCGGCTGCCCGCCCGCGGCCCAACGCCGCCGCACCTCCGGCCAGGCCTCCGCCGAAGCCGCCTCCCGCTGCACCGTCACGTGGCCGCCGCCGTCCCGGCCGTCGTTGAACAGGTGAACCAGGAACGGCGCCTCCCCGATGTGCCGCACGATCTCGGCGATCGACTCCCGTATCCACCCCTCCACCTTCTCCTCCCCAACCTTCTCCACCCCCTCATCCTCCTCCTCCACGCCGAAGAACCCGACCTCCCGCTCCTCCCGCCGGCGGAGCTGCATCCCCCGGGGCACGTCCGCGACCACAGCCCGCACGCGCACCGCAGCCCGCCTCGGCGACGGCGCGAAGGACGCCGGCACGCGCAGCCTCACCCGCGTCGTCGACAGCGCCGCCGCCGACGAAGACGGCGACGCCGGGCTGCACCCCCGCACGGAGGCCGCCGCTGCCGCCATCCGCCGCGCACGAGCTCCCCCTCCTCCGCCGGATCGGTGCCAAATTGCAGCAGCAGTAGCGGCAGCAGATCACGCGGCAGGGGCGAGGCGATCTTTGCGGCGGCGTCGAATGGGTGGTGCGCGTACTAATAGAGTAATAGGTCCAGGGGGTGTTCGGATTGGGGGGGAAGCGGAAACTTACACGAAAAAGGATCCCGACTCCCGAGACGCAACGGCCTCCCCATGCGCTCGAAATACGTGGCGTCCGACGTGGAAGCGAATGCGGGATCCCGTGCGGCGAAACGGGATCTGTGGGCGCACGCGCGGGCGGGTTCGCGGCTCCTGATTGGTGGGCGACCGTGTCGCGTGTGGCGCGCGGGGGCGGGAGCGTGGAGCGCGTAGGCGCGCGCGCCGAGGCACGCTCCGACACGCAGCGGGCGGGAGGCGGGAAGGGGTTCGCCCGCGGGAGGTGCGCGCCACGTCGGACCGGGACGGCCAGGTCAGCGCGGCGGAGACACGTCGGAGCTTGGGCCGGGTGGGCCGTGGGCCTTGCGTGGGCTTGGGTCTGACGGGTTCACACATGCGGTGCGGGGCGCCGACTGTCCGTGTAGGCCTGGAGTTGAAGGCGTGGCGTTTGTCGGTGCTCGAGTCGGGTGTGCGCGGTCTCGTTTAGCTCGTGATCCCTGTGCGACCGCGTCGTGGTCGGATTGTGGTACACCGTACACCGGCTTCCACCGCCGTCCCATTTGCCGCATGTGCGTCGCGTTTTTTTCTGAAGAAATTTGAAGGACGGATCCATGAAGTCTGATTTTTGGTCTGAAATTTCGCACAAAGCAGCGGTTTCAAGTTGCAGGCTTGCAGTAATGACTCCATTTGCATTCAGATCAACTCGTCTTTTGTGTTGTTTTTATATTTCGATAGCGAATTTTAAGTCATCATGTGGTTATCGACGTGCTTAGAACCACAGGTATTTTAGAAAATAAATATTCGTTCTTCAACACATCCCAGACTTCTAGTGTAACGATGTTAATAAGTTTCGATATTTGTCACGCATGATGGTTTTCATATGACATGAACGATAATTATTAATAAAGAAAGGAGGAACAATGTCTATGATTGTTTTTAGGGAAACGCTATACAATGAATGTTTGTCACGTTCGACACGCTGCTTCTTCGCATCGTTGGCTCATATGCACTTGAGGGCTATGGCACGTTAACAGGATCTTTTATTCCCTCATCCATTTTGATCCTCATTCTTCTCTCCACCATGACATACACAACACTCTGGTTTGCTCCTCCAAGACCATACAATACACACTCGAGATTTCTAGGCCTGCAACGCGGTAGAACCGTCGGCGGCTAGCCGGTTCGACGCCGCCATTCTCCATCCCCTACGAAATACATCTACTTTCTCTCTCTATTCTCCCATTCTCTCTTGATGATGGCCTCCTCCAACGAGTTTGGTGGTCGGATTTGGGGAGTACGAGGTGGGGACTCGTTGAATCTGGAGAAGATGAGGCCAAGGAGGAGGTTCATCTCTCATTTTTGTGTGGAACACTGGAACCTGATCAATGTAGTGTGAAACTTCGTTTTTGCCTACAAAACCTTGTGTTTGTTCTTGTAGAAGTTTACTTGTTTGCATTGGAAGGTCCATCCCCTTTTTGTATGGAATCCTCAATAATGCACATGTGAAACTTTGTTTTTTTGCCTCCTTAAACTTGATGCCTACTTAAACTTGAGTTTTTGCCAATTAAAACCTATATGCTCGCATGTTGGCACCCGATTTACAAGATCGGATTCCACCTGCGTAAACACGTACTAGTCCCAAAGATTATGGCTAGTACACACAGATATATAGAAACGTAACAGTGCCAACGATCTTATTATTACAAGCGGGAACATAGTCCAGTACAAACAACACATATAACGGCTCGCAGGCCGCAAATCAGAGTACACGGAAATACAAGCCTAATACAATATCTAGATACTTATCCATCCCACAGGCATGAGGACTGTAGGAACGCGCAACCCTAGTCTTCATATTCCTCATCGGAAAACGCCTCCTCGACGTAGTCCGGGTCCTCCTCCTCGGAAGGAAGGCCATACTCGGATGGACCAGCTGTTGAAGTTTTGAAAAGAGAGGGGAGAAAAGGAGGGTGAGTACAAATTGTACTCGCAAGTCCGAAATTATGCAAATGTGGTTTAGTACAAAGAAAGCTTAAGATATTTTGCGGAAATGCATTTATTAGCCTAGTTTTGGCAAAGCCATTTTAGAAACGATAAATCTTAATCATTTTCTTTAGGCTCTTCTCAAATGGTTCTCGCCACTTGGCCTCAGTGCCATAGCGAGAACAAAATCCTTTCTCATTTTCTTTTCTCAAACCGACTAGGTCCATTCCGCGCGACACTTTCCGGTAGGCCGTCACCCAATCCAGAATATCGCCGGTGGCACCTAGCTCAAACGAAATCCTTCTCAAATCCTTACTCATCTCAAATCCTTTGTTCAAAACCCTTTTTCTAAATTGATTTTTAAATGAAGAAGCTACCATATAATCAGTCCCTTCGCACGCTCATGACCGCGAGCACGGCTATCATGACAGTTTTAACTCTGCAGAGTGGGTACGCCTTACCCTCGAGAGGCTACGCACCCAGACGGTGTTTCGCCACAAGACCGCCAACCACGAGGGCCAACGATCGGGCCCGCCCCATACCGGGCTCGAGGTCGATCTTGTTATGGCTCAGTTCATAGGATCATAGGATGAGCAGTCCTTAGACTAGGAGAGAGTTGATATTTTAGCCCAGTTTCAAACCGGTGCCACACTACACCAACCGACAAAATATCTCCCTAGTCGAAAAGTTTTTGGGGTGAGAGGAAAATCATTTCCTACTAAGCATCACCCTTGATGCACTATCTTTAAATTACCTTTTCCCAAATCTTTCTCAACAATACTTCTCATTTCACACAAATGATTGAATCATTCCGCATAAAAGATTTTTAAGCGTTTATCCTACCACAACAGAGTATTTAAATAAGAGCAATTGGTATATATTTTAGCCTTAGGGTTAATCCTACCATATCTCTTACCTTTCTATTTGGTATGATATCTACGTCTAGTAAATACGGCATTTATCATTTTTAAACTAGCATGCATATTTTCAAGTCTAGTAAACATTTTCTAAATAACTGAAAATGGCTTCACAATATGATCGAAGGGGGACTTGCCTTGATCGGTTCCGGGGAAAGCGAAGGGGACGTCGATGATCGGGTCTTCGGGGGCTTGACCTCCTAAACGCGCACACGCATATGCAAACAATACAACAATCATAAGAAAATATTTCATGCCTTGCTGTTTTTAGGAAAAGATAATGCAACAACCTCTAATGCACTTTTCATTTAAAAGAAGTACCATGAAAGTGGTTCTAGTGCACATGAAATGATGCCATGACCAAGTTACTTATTTATTCAAAACAAATGCTAAATGGATGACATGCATTCATATGATTTTTCTTAGGTCCAGCGACTTCCAAAGCATTTTCCTGAATTTTTATTTAAAACGAATATTATGAACATTTATCAAGCCAAATGTAATAATGCACCTAAAGTTATCGTATTCAACCACAAATGAATCCTACATGTATGACATGCATGTATATAATTTTATTGGGTTCAGAAACTCTTAGGGTATTTGTACAAATTTTTACGGAATTTAAATAGCACAAAATCTATTTTTGCTTATTGCTATAGAGTACCAAATAAAGTTTTTAATCAGACCCTGAAAAGGAATAAAAAGAAAGGGCTCTCGGCGTTGGCTTTCGGCTAAGCGGCTCAAACCAAACGCAATTTCCAAGATCACACAAGGGAAAGGGTGATCGACGCTGTGATCGGCGGGCCTTCCTCGCCCCACCTGCGGCGGCATCCGTGGCACCGGCGGAAAAACAGGGAGGCAACGCCAGCGGTGGCGCTGCGAACGGCGGCGATGATTCTGGCCACTAGGGCTCGATTGGCTGCGCGCGGAGAGAATGTCGGGCGAGGGGAACACAATGGAGTTTAAATTATTCCGAATGGTGGATGGAGTGAGCGGCGCGACGGCCCATGGCGGCAGCGGTTCACGGGCCACACGGCTAAGGCGAGGCGCTTCACCGGGGCTCAACGCCGTAGGTGTAGAGGGGAAAGGTAGGGAAAAGGGTCTACCTCCGGTACCGAAGAAACCGAGGGCGCGACAGGGCGACGGGACCACGGCGGCGGCGACGGTGTGGGCTCCGGGAACGTACGGACCACGTGGCTCTAATCCCTCGGCGCGAGCTCCTCCGCAACGACCTGCGGATCACACCTGAGAGGAGTACGGTCAGGGGAAAGAGACGGGGTAGGGGAGGAAGAAGAGGATCACGACGAAGGTGGCGCACCGAATCGGGCGAGATGCAAAGCGATGGCGCAAGGCGGGGAGCCAAAGGGGGAGCAGTTACCCATTTATAGGTGTGCTCTGCCGGGGCACCTCTAATGCGACACACGAGGTTGGCCGCGCCGGCGCAATTCCCTGCTGATGGCGTGAAGAGGAGATCGGCGGCGTCACAGACGTGAGACCGGCGACAAGATGGAAGGGGGCAGAGGGAGAGAGGGGTCCGAGAGGAAGCAATCGGGACGCACGTCTGCGTGGAAGACCGCGCCAACGAGGCCTCGGGACGGAGGACGAACAGCGCTGGCGACTGGCGAACAGAGGAGACGAGGCAGGGGAGAAGAGAGGAGGAAGGGACTGATGGATGGGACCCACCTGTCGGGGGCGCCGCTCAGTATAGCGAGGAAGGAGGCAAGGCGGAATGGGCGAGGCGGCTATGCCCAAATGAGGGGAAAGAGGAGAGGCGGGAAAAGAAAAGAAAGGAAAGGGGGAGTGGGTCGGTTCGGGCCGAGAAGGATTTTAGATGCTTTGAAATTTCCTGATTTTCCAAAGGTATGTTGCTTTCAAATATTCTTTTAAATACACTAGCACTTAAGAATTACCATTTTATTTTCCCAAAACATATTATCATACTTCAAAATAACTCCAACTAGGGATTTGCTTCAAGAAAATATAATATACATACTAACAAATTATTAAATTTTCTAGCCAGAGTGCATGCTTGAGAAGTTAAATCGATTTTCCAATTTTAAATGCAATGCATGCAATGATGAAGCCATGATGCAACATAACAAATGATTTAATATTTTTAAATCATGCATTTTAAGAAATTATTAACGTGCCAAATTGGGTTTAAAAATTTGGGATGTTACATCGCAAGTCCTCACGAGCCGAACCGAGCTTGAGCTGAGCTTTTCCTATAGCTCGTGTGATGCCCGAGCCAAGCCAGGTCATGACCAAGTCAAGCCAAGCCAAACCTAACCTCGCTCAAGCAGTCAAGCTCGGCTCCTTACCACCCTCTGGTGGTGACTATTGGCGGACGCGTGGAGCACATGTATGCATCAACACTTAGTATGGGAGGTTCTATTACAGGCGTCGGTCTTGCCTTAGGCAAGAAGTTGGGTGCATTGTTTGGGTGCTCTGGGATGATGGATGTACACTCACAGCTGAATGTGAATCCTTTGAGTTATTATTGTTTGTAATTTTGAGTCACTGACGTGTGGGTCCATGTGGCGCCATGACCCATATGTCTGTGGCACAAAGTTGGTGGTCATAAGTTAGATGATTCACTTCCCTTGCAACCACCCTCTACATATTCACAAAGAAATGACAAGCCATCGTCTCCTTCAACATAAGTTTGATGCTTCTCCATGTTAGCTCCCGGTGGACTATGGTCTTTTTGGAGGTTTTTTTTTTATGGGAGTCTTTACGGAGTTGATGGTAAAGTGAACATTGCAATAACAAGACGTGTGTAAATAGAGTCAAAGATATGTACGACCACATTGCACATATGTATGTCAAGTGTCACAAAACATCACGTATGAACAAGCACAACCAAATGTTTTAAAAAAATATTCCATATGTTTTAGCTTATCGTATTTGTTTAGAATAAGTTATCTATAGACCAGTGTCTAATTTTTTTCAAATCAGACGTTCAAGCTGCAGTGGGATGGAAAGATTAAGACCTTTGTGTGTCTCTCGGGGGCAACTTTCTAGGGCAAATCGCTTCCGATAGTTCTTATATTTTTTTGATGGGGCTTCCGACAGGAGTTGGTTATTCAGGTTACTGCGGGTGAAATAACTGTGCCCAGATTAGACGGTTCTGAACTTGTGAAGCCAGACAGATCAACAACGCCTAACATCAGAGGGAGATTTGCCCCTATGCCATTAAAATGGTTGGGCCTTTCCAAAATACCACCAAAAAGAACTGGAGTTCCAAAAAACCATGATATGTTTGATCATCTACTTCAAAATGCCATTAGACAGCAACAGCGCTTAACAGAGGTAACGGCAAGCCGGCGGGGAGGCGACGTGAGGCGCAGGCAAGCGGGAAGGCGAGGTCGTAGGCCGTCGGCGGGGAGGCGAGGTCGTAGGCCGGCCCCTGCCCCGCCGGCGGGGCTGTTCGAGCGGTGGGGTTGCAGTCTGAAGCGAGGTGGCGACGCCCCGCCGCGGGAGGAGAGGAGGTGAGGCGAGGGAGGCGAGGCAGGGGGAGGCAAGCAAGGAGAGGCGAAGCGGGTCGTGGGCCAGTGAGGCAGCAATGAGAGGCGAGGTCGGCGAGGCGAGGCCGACGAGGAGGAGAGGTGAGGCGCGGGAG
Organism: Raddia guianensis; assembly: GCA_036346415.1. Taxonomy (NCBI): domain Eukaryota; kingdom Viridiplantae; phylum Streptophyta; class Magnoliopsida; order Poales; family Poaceae; genus Raddia; species Raddia guianensis. The sequence goes on from CM070536.1 coordinate 34,924,990, forward strand.
GCGAGGCGGTGGGAGGCGGGAGGCGAGGCCGGGTGGTAGGCAAGCAAGCGGAGGCGAGCGGAGGTCGTGGGCCGTGAGAGGCGAAGCAATGAGAGGCGAGGTCAGTGGAGGCGTGGCCGACGAGGAGGAGAGGCGAGGCGCGGGAGGCGAGGCAGTGAAAGTCTGGTGGGAGGCGAGAGGCGAGGCCAAGAGGAGGCGAGGCGAGGTCGAGGGTCGTGAGGCGAGCAAATGAGAGGCGAGGCTCAGGGAGGCGGTGGGGATTTTGACTATGGGAGATGAGGATTTGCTGGCGATTTTGACCGCTGTGACGGTGGTGCTATTTTGAGTGTAACGGAGAAAACGGTGGTGCTATTTTAGAACTCTAGAGTTTTTGAGTGGTATTTTGGAAAGGTCGAATTTACTTAATGGCATGAGGGCAATTCTTCCAACATCAGATGGGCTGGCTCAAACTGACGATGGCTGGAGGCCGTTTTGCCACGGTGGAGGACGGAGCTATACGAATCGGAAACCATATGGCCCATCTCTCGGCATCGTGGGAATCCCATGCCTCGATAGCTGGGCCGCACCTAGAAAACGAGCCGCTCCTTTGCCGTTCTTTTTTCCCTTCCGTGCGAAGGCATCGCATCGCACCGGCACTACCGGCCGCAACAGCTTGCCAGTGGCGGCGCATGCGGCAGACGCGGACGCAAACCCCCAAATATTCGTACGCCTCGATCATCAGCGTTCACCTGCGCCGCACGCCCGCTTTCCCTTTCCTCGCCCAAGCAAGCAGAGCCGAAGTAAACGCGAGAGGAGAACCTTCGCCTCCGATCGATTCCCCTCCTCGGCGTCGCCTTCGTGCAATCGTGCCCCCCCGCCTGCCCTGATCGGTCGGCGCGAGCGGCGAGCCGGCGTTCCAGCGACGTGCCGGGCTGGTCGAGTGGCCCGTGGTCGCATGGCGTCGCCGTGGGCGTCGTCTCCGGCCCCGGGGTACCCGGCGCCGCCGCCGCAGCAGCAGTCCACGGCCGTGGCCGTCACGGCGGCCAGCAACGGCGTGGGCAACCCTTACGTGGTCGTCACCCCGGCCAGCGCGGCCCCCTCCACCTGCGACTGTGCGTATCCAAATTCAAGCGCGCGATCGTCTTTGAATTCTTTGATCGATTGGTTGGTTCCTCCCCTTGCTGTGCGTGACCGACTCGTCGATCCGTTGCAGCGATCAGGAAGGCGCTGGGGCGGTACGGCAAGATGCTGGAGGACGGCACCCGCAAGGCCGCCGACACCACCGGCAACATCTGGCACCACCGTGCGCTCTCTCTCTCTCTCTCTCTCTCTCTCTCTCCCCACCCGGATTCGCCGGACGCTCGATCAGCCGCTCACCTACCTGCGGTTTTGCTGAATCGCTGGCCAGTGCAGACGGCGCCGAACATGGCGGACGCGGCGGTGGCGAGGCTGTCGCAGGGGACGAAGGTGTACGCGGAGGGCGGGCACGAGCGGGTGTTCCACCAGGCGTTCGGCGCCGCGCCCGCAGGCGAGCAGCTCCGCAAGGCCTACGCGTGCTACCTCTCCACCTCCTCCGGCCCCGTCATCGGCACGCTCTACCTCTCCTCCGCCCGCCTCGCCTTCTGCTCCGACTCCCCCCTCTCCTACCACGGCCCCTCTGCCCACCAGCCGGAGCCCATGTACTACAAGGCAAGCCACACTGACCAAGGGAGCTGAAGCTTCTTTCCCATGGCTATCGATCGTCTCGTCTCACCTGCTGCTAATCTGCTTGGATTGCATTGCAGGTGGTGCTCCCGCTGAACCAGGTGAAGGCGGTGAACCCTTCCGCCAGCGTGTGGAACAGGTCCGAGAGGTACATCCAGATCACCACCATGGACAACCACGAGTTCTGGTTCATGGGTTTCGTGTCCTACGACAAGGCTCTCAAGAACCTCTACGAGGCCCTGCAGCGCCGCACGTGATAGTTCCCGCGGCCATTGCCACCGCAGCTAAGCTTCACTTCAATCCTTGCACAATCTGCTGCGTGGCTGCTTCTTCCATGCGCTGTGCTTGCTCGTAACATCTATAGTTCTTTCTCGGGAATACTGCAAGATTCTGGTTTTATGCTTGATACTGCTAGTAATTGCGAGTGTAGAACGCTGAAACATAAATAAGAAACCTTTAATTAATGAATCCTCTCATTCACAAGTATTCTTCCACCATTCATCCATTGGTAACAGTGGATACTTCTAACTACAGTAGTGGTGGCATTTAGCTATGTTCCTCCTCACATCAATCTCCTGCTCTCTTACATTACAGAGCTGTGGCGTTACAGCAGCGTATTCGCTGTTTTCCGCATCGATCATGTACAATAAGAACAAGGAATATAATACAAGAGTGGCATAGGCTCAGCTGCAGAAGGTAGCAATAACCGGACCTCACGGTTTACAACAACATTAGGTTGGAAAATTGTTGTCGTCGGGAAGGGCGTTGCCAACGTTGCCGTGCGTGATTAATCGGTGAAGCGGGTGGCGCGCGCGTGGTATGCGTATGGATGCGTGAAGCCGTCAACAGCTCAGCTCAGTGGCACGGGTGTCCGTGGGGGGAGGCGATCGTCGTGGTCGGAGGAGTCGACGCGGTTCTTGAGCGCGGCGAGCTGGCCCTTGACGCTGAGGTCGATGACGTGGGAGTCGCCGGGGCCGTAGCAGACGACGAAGCCGGCGATGAGGGACGGGTCGACGACGTTCTCGATCGTCAGGTTCACGAAGCCGGTGATCCGCCGCATCTTGCGCGCGATGAGCTCCGTCTGCCGCGCGTCCAGCTCCAGCGCCGACGACACCACCACCCGCAGCGCGTGCACCGGTGGCGCCGCCGGCGGAGAGCCCATGCCGTCCCGGTCCAGGAGCGTCCGCAGGAGGCTGAGCGTGTGCGGCTGGAAGGGCGCCTGCGCCGCGCTCTTCGCGGCCGCGGGGTCGTCGTGCTCGACGCCGACGAAGCTGCTGGCCCGGCGCAGCGTCTGCGCCTGCCACCGCGGGGAGCGCCCCACGGTCGCCGTGCCCGGCGGCGCCGACAGGCAGTCGAACCGCACCGACAACGGCGCCGGCGCCGGGTGCACGCTCTCCTTGGCGGCCGGGAACACCGGGTGGCCGCCGGGGTTGATGGGCTGGTTCAAGATGTTCATCGCCCTGCATGCACCACCACCCACACGCATCCCGTGGTTAATTGGTCACAGCTCGCTCACAAGTGTCGTTGACGCTTACGATCTATGCCACTCTCTCCCATACCCTAGAAATAAAGCCATTTTGCCAACCAAACGCGACCAACTACACTAGCAATTCGAAATCAAAACCTAAGCTACACATAAGCTAGCAAGTGGTTTCACCATCCTGAGCACGGTGAAGAAGTGAACGGCAAGATCAACAAGAAGAAACACATCCTAACCTGTGTCCCTAGCTCAGCTGATCAGTCGAGCTCGGCAGGATACGCAGTGGAAAGAGAGAGGTGTAGGTATGTATCACGATTCGCGAGCTGAGCTGAGCTGAGCAGAGCAGAGCTGGGAGTGGGAGGCAGTGTGTGTGTGTCACGAGGTGAGGCGCGGAGAGGCCAGTGGGGGGATAAGGCGCGGGGGGTAGGAGGAGGAGGCGGCGAGCGTGGGGGAGAGGCGAGGAAGGCGACGAGAGAATTTGGCGTGCACACGATGCGGGCGCGGCAGCCGCACACGCCCCATCCGGAAGAATCCGCGTGCCGCGGCGTCCGCCCAATCCCCCGCCCGCGTGTGGTCTGGTCGCGCGCGCGCTCCATCCCATCCCGACACCCGAGCCCGCGCGCCGCGTCGTCACGTTTTTGTGTGTGTGTGTGTGTGTACGGCCACGATAGTTTCCGCGGGTGGTGAAGCAGTGCTGCTAATTTTTGACGAGCTTGGCTACATGGCTAGGCGTCGCGCGTTCCATGGATTTCATGTGGCGTCCACATGCCGCGTTGGGTACTTGGGTGGGTAGCTACCGTTGCCGCTGGCCCGCCTGGCCTTTGGAGGGTGCCAAGGGTGCATCGGCATGTGTGAGCTCAATGCCTCGGAAAAGGACAGTGTGGATGGGCCTAGCGAGTTGAAGCATCTTCCCCGGAAGATCTAAGGGTGTGTGTCTTGTATCCGATGCATGCTAAGAGCATGTCTGATAGTTGAGACATTTTTGTCTATATAATTTGTCTCTGGCGATCGCCATGTCATCTAGAAACAATAGTAGAGACTACTCATATAATGGACTGTCTCTAAACCGTCTACACAGATATTTAATGCTTGTATGGAGATTAAAATAATATGGTGATCAAGTGTACATCTCAACTTTGTAGCCTATATGGAGAGAATGGAGATTAAAAATTTCAAGCTGAAATTTTGTTTGAATCATCTTACTTGATGTTGTTCATGCCAAAAATGTTGTAAGAAAAGTGATTAATGCATTGACAGACAACTATTATTGTATATTTTCAGTTACAAAATTCGACGATGAAACACTTCTGATATATTTACACAACCAGGACATCGTCAACCTATTAAAATAATTGGCTACTTCATCGCAGCGTGCCATCCAACAAAAAAAAAAAAATTGGCAAGTGCATCATAATATGCCATTGAAAAATAACTTAGCCCTGTTGCAAGGGTTACTATTCAGCATCAATTAGAAGGAACAAATAGAAGACTAATACATGCTTCTGCAAAAAATAGCCACAATAGTAGCATAGAGAGCACTATAGTGGTAACAGTAATCCATCTCATTGAAACAAGGTACCAAAATAAGATAGCCTTCTATCAATTCATAATATTAGACTCTTTCCCTTCCATATAGTCAAGGTTTTAAATAGCGGGCTATGACATTTAACGGTGACTTCATCTAAAAGCTATAGAAAGCTATAGCGGGCTATAGCGAAAGCTATTTCATTTAGCGGTTTTGTAAAAATTTCAATTATATGCATAGAAACATTGAAGTAAGAAAAATTTATGACCACAAATACTCAAATATATGTCTAGGGATACATGAGAACATGTATCTCGGTCCATTACTTCACAATCATTCAACATCCAACAGTTAACAAATCAACAATTATTCAATTGTTTATTACAACATTCACTGAAGTAAAGAAAACAACAAAGAGGCATAGATTCTAGTTATCTAGAGTTAGTAATGAATATATGCCTCGATCAGATTAGCGATGCTAAATAAATTTCATGACTAAACCAAATAGCGGTATTTAAGCGAGCTAAAGCGTCATTAATGCAATAGCGGAAAAATTAGCAATAAGCGTGGCAGCGGGCCTTCTAAAAGGCTATAGCTTCGGCGGAGCTATAGCGGGCTATTTAAAACCATGCATATAACTGACATCCTTCAAGTATAATTTAGCCTACAAACAACAACAAAAATTCAGTCCTATAGCAGCCAAAAGGACACAGTTTAGTTTACAAAATTTTTTGATCTCTAGATGTGACCGTTATCCTAGTGGCTGCTCATGCAAAAAATTCGCCCTTGACACTTGATAGCAAGCATTCAAAGCTGAACAAGCTTGATCTGAACTTGAGGCTTTACTCGCTTTCCACCGAGGCGGTAGTGTAGAAAAAAGCGATGAGTGTCGACGGTTGAGATAACGATCTCAAGTCGCTAAGGTTCTTTAGAATTAAGATAGAGACACGCCGAACAACCACGAACAACAACGAGCAGAAGCGGGGTTTTATCCTGGTTCGGGCCTCTCGAGAAGAGATAATAGCCCTCGTCCGGCCTTTCTTATATATCGGGTGATTACAAGAGATGGCTCGGCGAGACGAACAAGTCTCGGCGAGATTATGGTGTATATCGGTGTCTACGAGATGCTAATCGTAAACTCGATGCCCCTGCGCGCCGTAGGGCTTGGTTTATATAGTCGAGCAAACCGACCTACCAAGGGAATATCGGGCCGGGCTAACAACGAGATCGTAACGAACTCAACGTGCCAAATACGTCCCGAGGCAGATAAGGTAAAACTCCTAGTCTTGGGGATCACGACTCCTATTCCGATCAGGGAAACCAACGTCCGGGTCTTCACGTGGCCGTGTAGAACTCTTGTTCGAGTCGGACTCAAACACGATTCCTTGGCGTTATGCACCGCGCTAGCCAAGAAGTCGTTCGGCGAGATGCATATGGGCGAACAGAACCTTCCAGGAGCCGGGCCTGGTAAGGTCGTTCGATTGGGCCGTCGGGGAGTGGGCCATGGCAATGGGCGTAATTTAATCCCGACAGCTAGCCCCGAGACTCAAGTGGAAGGACTCACTAGAGTGGGGTTATCCTCTTGAGACTCCAAGTCACGAAGAGGAAAATTTTCTTTGCCACAAGGATGTGCAACAAACGGCCAAGCGTGTTATTGTACTCCGAACAGGGACTTGTCCGGACCGAACAAACCGATCGATCTGAAAGCAACTCTGTTGCGTCGAGCGAGAATCACATCTGCCGAAAGCAGCACTCGGCCTTCAAATGAATCTTCGGAAAAAATAGGCATTGGCGATCTCAATCGGTAACTATCATTGCAAGAAGAAAAAAACCGACCGTTTTACCCGGCCGTTGGCGGTAAAACTAACCGTTTAGTAGCAAAGAACCGTTGCGAGGGCAACTCACTTGAGCCTATAAAACTCCCAAAGCGCGCGCTGACCACCACTGTTCTCACGCCTTTCCTCTCCTTAGCCCTAATTCCAACCGCGCTCAACATCAACCAGCCAAACTCCACCCTAGAACTTGCTAGTCCAACCCTGGGGATCGCTATGGCCAAATTCACGGGCACTAGCTTGACCGAGGAGGATCTTAGGATCTGGGAGGAGGAGGCCACATCGACACACCGTAGTGGAGGTCGCCAGAGAGGAGGATACTCGGAGCCATTTGGAGGAGAGTTCGTCAGCTTTGAACAGTTCGCACTGATCGGGTTGAGGTCTCCCGAAAGCGACTTCGTCGAGGCCTTCTTAAACATTAGCGGATTGGAGGTGGCGAACCTCAATCCGAACAGCGTTCTCGGATGGCCGTCTTCGCTTTTGTGCGAGGGCTATCTGAGCATCAATCCTTCGGTGGAAATTTCTCGCACTACTACTCGATGACAAGGAGCAGCTCCGCCACTTTGGCGAGGTGCTACTACCTCAAGCTCGGGCCACCATCGACGACGCCTTGCAGTACCGGTCCGCCGCTTTCGATTCAATGGGCGTGTGGTGGGCGAGGTGGTTCTACAAAGAAAGTGAGCGCGACGACAACAAGCTCGTCTTCACCGGGCAAGCTCCAATGAAGGAACACCAATGCCCGGCCGGAGATGACCGACGAGGATCGCCCATCTCGACGCGGAAGATAGCTTCCTCGTGGGCCTCGGGCTCACGGCGGGGAGATTATCCAGCGACTTCACAAATAGCAGGATCTGTCCGTGCGGAAGCGATCTATCCCTTCTACAAAATAGAGGATGGGAAGACATCACGAGGAAAGCACGGTAAGTACTTTTAAGACTCAACCTCTTTTGATAATTCCACCCGAGCAATGTATTTAATGATCTTTTCTTACATTCGGGCGAGCAACCGGCGAGAGCATGGGTCACGAGGCGGGTTGACTCCATGCTCAAGGCTGCGAAGAAGGGCGACGCGAAATTACCGGCAAGGTGGCTTTCACTGTCCACGCAGCGTACTCGTCGTCCTGATGCGAGGTAAGTCACATAGCTTCGGCTGTGTTCTGGACTGGTATCGTTGAATAAGCTAACGTCCGTCTCTCAATTGAACAGGAGGACCAGCTGATCCTTGAAGGGATCGTGGAGGAGCCCTCCGGTTTGAAAAGGAGAAGCGAAGAAGGGCAAGACCAAGGCGGCCGCAAAAGCCAAGATGACGGCCGAGCCGGCCTTGAACTCGCCGCGCCATGGCCGCCCGCCTCGAAGAAGCCCCTTGCAAGAACGCCTTGAAAGCGAAGCAAACAAGTCTTGTGACCGATAAGCGGAAGCGGCCAAGCCCTCCCTCCTCAACAGCAAAGCGACGAGGAGGTAGAACCATGACACTCTTGCTTAAAGCGTTATCATGCAGGCTCACCCGCCACATGGCACGGTTACAGCAGTCGCCGAGCGAGAGGAGGCTCGAAGAGGAAGTCAGCGCAAGGAAAGACTTCTTGTGTTCTGTGAGAAAGCGCCTCCACCAGGAGCTGAGTTCATCGCCTGAACACCCGAGGGCCAAAGCTAACAAGCCGCTAAGGAGCCCCGAGGAAGAGGCGGAAGGTTACGCGAGGAAAATCAAGATCAAGCCCCCACGGTATCACGATGTTAAACCTTCGATTCCGCACTTAACTTGGCAGCGTAGGATTAATCCTGCTCCTTGTCCATCGCTTGTCCAAGAGAGATCGCCACGCAGACGGCGTGGAAGCGGCGATCGGCGATCCTATTGCCGAGCACCACTGCGGTCGGTCGTCGCGCGATTCGGATAGCTAGCCTCAAAGACAAAATTTGGCGGCGTGGAGCTTGCTCCCGCCAGCTCAACGACCACTTTGCGCTGAAGAAGCGGCGATAGAGCGGCCGGAGGCGAAGAAGCGGCGACGCAAGGCGCCACGCAATGCGGCCAGGCAGGAGTTGGCTCCGCCAATTGCCATGGTGGGGCCGAGCGAGCGGTCTACGGGCACTTCGTCGCGGCGGCTGTTCGTCCACAATGGCGGCGGAGGTAGCCGGCGAGTAGGGTGAAGTCCCCGCACCGAGCAAGTGGAAAAAGCCACGAAGGCGTACAAGTTGCTTTCGGCGATGGAGGTTCGTAGCCGCCAATGAGCGACACCGAAAACTGCCCGTGGAGGCAGGCGGAAGAAGAGGAGGAGAGGCGAGGGGCGCGGGCGATAGCTTCGCCCTGCGGCCCCTAAGACGAGCACGGACCCGTCTGGGAGAACAAAAGCCAGACGAGCCGCCAGCGAGCCTTATCCCGCCTGGCGAGGCTTCTTGACTCATGGTCTCGAGGACCGCCTGCGTCGAAATCTGAAGCGGCGACTCGGACAGGTAACCCTCAAACCAAGACATTGTCTGATCGGGCTAAAGTTGCCCGATGTCTTAACGTAGTCTTCTCTCTTCAGTTCATGGGGGCCACCATGGAGGACCTTGTGGAGGAGTCACCGTGGAGCTTGGCCATTGTGATAGCGGGTTTCGGAGCATCTCCGAGCAAGAGGACTCGAGGGAGCCTCTACACCACCGGGCCGGCGGTCAAGGCGAAGGTGAGGAAGCTCAAGGCCGGTGACCGAGGAGAGGCAATCCTCAGAGCTCTCCATGAAGAGGCCGAGGAGCCAGCGCACAAGTCGCGAGGCGGACGTCGCGGAGAAGAAAGCAGTCGCACGCAAGTGGCTCGAGAAGCGACTCCACGACGCGTCGCGATGGCGTGAGTCACTCGCATGACGGAGGTGAAGGCCCTCAAGGCTCGGCTTTCGTAGAAGAGGCCGACCGCCATGAACAACTCAAAACCGCTGAAAGGCCGGGCGGTCAGAGCGAGGCTCGGCGGGCAACAAGGCCAAGACCAAGAGGTCGAGGCTATCCAGCGTAGAAGCGTGAACAAGCCGCCTCGATGGGAGGAAGCGGGCGTCTCCGAACCGAGGCAAGGAAAACTTCAAGGTGCAAGGCGAAGTCCTGCGTTTGAAGATGGAGAGCGAGGAACTCAAGGAGCGGCTTGCTTGAAGTAGAAGTAGGGTTGTACTCCTTGTACTGTAAACTTTTGAGCAATGCAATAAAGACTTAACTTTTGCACAACAAAACTTACCTTTTCCCCGCAAAAGCGAAGCAAAGAAAAGACAAGGACGAAAGCAGAAACTAAGAGGAAAAACCACGACGCCTTTGGAAGGTTTTAACGAAACCGATAGAACACTAAGCCTAACTCCGGCCCGTTGTGCGGCTTGCTCGAAAACTCGAGTTCTATGGATTGAACAGTGCACAAGAGAAAGAGCGACACCCTAGCCCACGATCTGACGGACGCTCCGAAACCTAAGTTTGCGAATTCGAGTGCGTGCGTAGAGAAAAGAGCGACACCCGTATCTGATCGACTTATCCCAAGAACGCTCGGCGGCGTAAGTTAGGCGATTCAAAAGGTAACCGAACAAGGAAAGTGCCTCTGCCGCGGAGGCTTACGAGGCGAACTTTGCCGAGTGGTGCGTGCAGCGTAAGTGCCTCTGCCGCGAGGGCTTACGAGCGAGCTTAGCCGCAAGGTGGATGCCGTGTTACGTAACTCGAGTTTAGGAACTTGCTGAAGCTAGATCTGGTGGAAAAATCCTTAAGATTGCGGAGCCGATTGTTCGCAAGGCCGGCGACCATCAAGTGTTACGGAGAGAGGGTAGTCTTGACAAGACAGAGATGTGAAAAAGGCCGCAGGGGGCCGCGAAGATTCACTTTTATTGGATTGAACTTTACATGGAGCCCGACAGACTTGGACGAACATAGGCGCGAAGTTGACAAAAAAGCGCGAAGCTAAGCAAACACAGAAAAGACCTACACAAAGAACTTCTGGTGGTCGATGTTTCAAGTCTTTGGTCGACTCTCGCCCGATCCTCCATAGCCAGCGAACAACCCCGGACGGCGGTGGAAACGACCGTGAACGGACCCTCCCAACGGGAGTTAACTTGTTGGCATTGGACGGAGTTACGGACACGGCGCGTAACGAGGTCGCCCGCTTTTAAAGCCCTTGGTCGAACCGTTTTGGCGGCGTGCGGCAAAGATCTTGCCGATAAGCGCGCCATTCGACTTGTGCTCGGTCGCGTGTGCCTTGAGGAGGTCGAGATCGGTAGGTGCTCTTGCTCGTAGTCAGCGAAGTTGACCGAGCTCGTCTTGACGAACCGAGTACTATTTATTGAGCGGGATGGCCGCGCACCATAGACCAATTGAACGGAGTTTCTCCGGTTGCGGTGGCCGTAGTCTTGAATCGCCCAAAGGACGGAAGGAACTTCAAACCAAAGCCTTGTTGTGCTTTCATGGCGTGCGCGGGCTAACACGCGCCGTTGATACCGGGACGATCCGTCCGTTAGCTTCGCCGATTGCTCCATTGCTCGTGGATGTGCCACGGGCGAAGCGAACAACGGTGCCCGACTATTCGCGGTATTCTGGAATAACTCGCTCGAATCGGGTACCGTTATCCGTGATCGACTTATGGGGGATCGAGCGGCGTGACTACGTTGCTTTTGAAAAACGCCTGGCCGTTTTGGCGTGAAGAGAGCGACCACGAGCTCGCCTCAATCCACTTTGTAAAAGTGTCGATGGCGACGAGCAAGTGTGTGTAGCCCTTGTACTCCTTAGGAAATGGGCCGAGCAGATCCAGACCCCATGTGGAGAAAGGCCAAGATGGGGGGATCGTTTGGAGCTCTTGGGCGGGCTTATGTGCCTTCCGGTCGTGAAATTGGCAAGCTTTACACTTTGTCACGATCTCCCGGGCATCTTGTAACGCGGTTGGTCAGTAATAGCCCATGCGAAACGCTTTGTCGACTAGAGTTCGGAAGGAGGCGTGGTTGCCACAGGCACCCTCGTGTATGTCCCTAAGAAGGAACACACCCTCCTGCTGCGAGATGCACTTGGAGAGACTCCCATGCACCTCGGCGGTAAAGGATGCCGTCCATAAGTGGTATGAACTAGCACGCCTTGTGGCGGAAAACGCTTGCTTCGTCGGGCGGCGGTCCCATCTGCAAGGTACCGAACAAATGGCGTTGTCGATCCATGACACCTTTCGATAACGGAGACAGCACCACTGCTCTCGGTTGCCTCGTCCGGAGACGTGATTGAGGGCTTGTAAAGGTGCTCGAGGAGCACCCTGCGGAGCGGTGTTCTCGTGAGGATCCATACTTGGACAGTTTGTGCGCCAAGAAGTTGTCCTTCACAGGCACGAAGAGCACCTCGAAAATCGAAAGTGCCGCTCCAACTTCCTCACTTCACCAGTACAGCGCCATTGAGTCATCGCAAAGACGATACTCCTTATTGACTGGTTGATGACCAGCTGTGAATCTCCTTCACGGTCGGCCGTTGAACGCCGAGCGACTTGCACGCTTAGTCCCGCGAGGAGGAGCCTCGTACTCCAGGCGTTGTTAGTCGCCGCCAAGTGTAGCCGGATAGAATCTTTGGAGTTGCTCTCCTTAGGGAGATGAGAACAAAACCACCCCGAGTTTCCGGTCTGCGAGCCATCAAAAACATGATCCAGAGGTTCATCGTGTTACTCGGGAGCTTCACGATTTGGGCGGGCAAGTCCATTCAGCGACAAAGTCGGCCAGACACAGGATTTGATAGCCGTTCGAGCGGCGAATGAGAATTGATTCGTGTTCTCCGCTCGACCACCGCGGATCACACCCCGGTCGATTTTCACCGCTAGCCAACTTCGATTAAGCTCGATTCGATTTGGCGTCGGGCACAACAAGGAGCGACTTCAGATTTACCTGTGTTCGGACCCCTCGCGGGTAATAGTCCTACTCTGCCGAGCCTTAGCTCTTTTCTCGATTGTGGTTGAATGGGAATGTGTTTCTGAGAGTGTTTGAGCGCACGAATGCTAGTGCTCCTCCTCCTCTCCCTTCCTCTCTCTCCTCTCCTTTTATACAAGCTTTGGGGTGGCGGAGAGGCCAGGGGAGTAGGTGGTCTGATGCTCTCGATCTACTGCTGACAAGACCTGACAGAAGAGGCAACCTTGGCCCAGCTTGGCATGCTGCGCCCTCTCTCGTGCCATAAGTGGCCTCGACCCGCAGTCCTGCCGGTGAGTCTGGGTGGGGCCACACACTCCTCGACACAGGCGGCCTCCTCAAGCAAACCTTCTCTGTAGGTCAATTCTTCTGCGCCCAGTGGCAGCCGCTCGGACACACAAGTCCTTTATGGCAGTAATCATTCTTCCTCTGTCTATCCTTACGTGATGTCTCATTAATCTTCGCTTGTCGCCCAGCGGGAGGGCCGCCGTCCGAGGCTCATACCTGTCTTCCCCTGCAGCCTGGGCCCACTTGTGCCAGCAGGGCCTCGCTGGTCTCGGAGGGGCTCATGCGCGCGCCCGCCCGCGTGGGGCCCTCGCCTCAGCCGTCGGAGGGCTCGCCACCGCGCACTTTGGCGTGGGGCCTCGCCTTGCCTTGAGGGGCTCGCCGCGCGCCCGCTGGCCGCGGGGCCCTCGCCTTGCCTTGGGGGCTCGCCTTGCGCCCGCTTTGGTGCGTGGGGCCCTCCCGACCTCTGAGGGGCTCGCCCATGGCTGGGGCCTTGCCTCGCCCGCTGACTCGTGGGGCCCTCACGGCCTCTGGGGGGCTCGCCCAGCTGTGGGGCCTTGCTCGCCTCGCTGGCAGTGGGGCCGCCAGACCTCTGAGGGGCTCATGCCTGCCGCTGGGCCTTGCGCCTTGCTGCGCGTGGAGCCCTTCCGGCCTCGGGGGGGCTCGCAGCGCTCTGGGCCTTGCTTTCGCCCGCCCAGCCAGCGTGGGGCCCTCCTGCCTCTGAGGGCTCGCCAGCATGGGGGCCTTGCTTTCGCCCGGCCCAGCGTGGGGCCTCACACCTCCTCTGAGGGGCTCGCCAGCTGCTGGGGCCTTGCTCGCCCTTTGGCGTGGGGCCTCACCAGCCTTCTAGGCTTCTTTGTACCCGGTATTTATTACACCAGCAGTAGCCGGGTCCACCATGATCTGTGAACCGTCAGCGCGAGATACTTTTCCATTTCTTGTGCGGCGGGAGGCAGATCGTGGGAGCCCGCCCTGCAGGCGACCGTCGCTGATTCTCCGCTGCACGATCTTCCTTGGGAACCACGCCGGCACCGGGGAAACAAAAACGCAGCAGGGCAATGATGGCGTCAGCAGCGTGGGGCGGAATCCAAACTGTCACGCTCGCGCCCCACGCCTATAAATACTTCACTCAGCGCCGCGGCCAATCCTTCCGCCGCTAAGTCTTCCGCATCCATTGCCTTCTTATTGCTACCACAGCATCCTGCCAATGCCACCAAGCCTTCGCCAGCGCCACCGCCAAATTTTCCATGGCTCCCAGCGCAAAGGCCGCCCGTGAGCCCTCTGCTACCGCCGCTCTCGCCGCCGGGCGAGGCAGCGGCGACTCATCGAGCTGGCGCCGCTGCGCCAGTTTCTTCCCTCCTCTCGCCGACGCTCGGCTAACGGCGCCTTTGATTGTGTGGCGCTCCACCGCCACCGCTTTCGCGCCAAACTGGCGTCTCGTTCGACAGCGGTGACCTTGATAGCCGCCACCGCCGCCGCAAACAAGCGACTTGGAGCTCCCGCCCGAGCTTCGCCAGGCGCACGCTTGAGTTGGCTTTCCCCGCGCTTCGCACATTTGAATTAGGGTTAGCATGCTACGGTTTTGGCATACACGAACCTGTTTGTCCCTCACAGAGCAGGCGAATGCTGGAACATCGAGCTCCGCTCCACGCGACTTCGCCGGCCCAGCCTGCCGCCGCTCGCCGGCGGAGGCGCCCGTCAGGCAAGAGTTCAGCAGCGCGGCCGGAGAACTCTCAGCCACCTCGCCCATGGCCTGCCGCCATCTCGGCGTGACCGCGGACGTGGGCGTTCCTTTGAGGCGCCGCACCTCTCCGCGCTGGCGGCGGGAGAAGCCACTGCCTTAGCGGGCGGTCTGCCGATGAAGCTGGCGGGCCCTTGCAAAAACGCCCAGCGAAAGGCTTTGACCAGCAGGTGCGGCGATTTGCCGCCCCGCCTCGTATAGTGAATCGAAGACCTCCGCTTTGGAACGCTTGGCGCCCGGTCCTCGCCGACATCTTGCGCCGCCCTCTGCGGCTTCCGGACGCCATACGCATCAGCTGGTGTTTCCACTGCATCCCCGGAGAGAGGCAATTTGCCTTGATCTGTTGGCGCCGTGGGGCGAGCCAGCAGAAGCCTGACCGCGTCCTTCCGCCTGCGCTGGCAGACGGGCGATCGAGCGGTCGCCAAAGCGCTCTGAAGCAGCGCAGTTCATCTTGAGCAAGCTGTCTTCTTTCGAGCGCGCGTTTGATCTCGGCCGCCACCGGGAGCCTTGCGGAGCTGGACCGGTTTGAGCGGTATGAGTTGACCGCCGCCGACCAGCGTGTCCACATGATGAAGCGCCGCCCGATGGAAAACGAAGGCGGGAGGAGTGGCGAGACTCCCGCCTTTTGCCTTGTAATTGTTGCCTATCAATGCAAACAAACTTTTGCTCTTTTCTTTGTGAGTCTCACTTGAACCGCTTTAACTTTAACTTGCGAAATTGAATTGGGGCACGGCGTAAGGTTTTAAATGAGCGTTCGCCGCAAGTGGTATTTGTTTCCTTAGGCATCTGGTTACTTCAACCCTTATGGCCTCTCGCAACCCGACTTAAACATTACGTGGCGGCGCTTAGCTTCAGGAAGTGGTCTAGTCGCTAGTGCCGCCGTTAGCGCATTACCCAGAACCGAGCCGACACACCGAGCTAGAGCCGTAGCTTCCGTCCGCCGCCTCGCGCGGTAAGTTATAGCGTTTGCCTTTGCAACTAAAGGGGCCATCGACCATAAGTACTTTCGCTACCGACTTTCGACCAGAATGTTTTCTAACGAGACCTTTCTAAGGCTAAGCCAGCGATCGCCAAAAAGCTTTAAACGAGCTTTACATTGAAAGTGGCGCTTTTCCTCGAGGCATCTGGTTACTTCAACCCTTATGGCCTCTTTTTGAACCGACCCTAAACATCGCGTGGCGAGAACTTAGCTTCAGGAGTGGTCTAGTCGCTTGGTATGCCATTGTTGGCGCATTACCTGAAACCGAACCGACACCAGGCTAGAACCGCCTTCCGTCAACCGCCTCGCCCAACCATGAGTCGTGGCGTTAGTCCTTGCAACTAAGGGGCCATCTGCCTTGAGTACTTTTACCTACTTTCGACGAATGCTTTCTAGATGACTTGAGGCGAAAAAAAGCAGATGCCCACAAGGAGATAGAACTTATCTCTTATTGAAGATGGCTTTGTACAACGCCGCCCAGAGGCGAAAGTGAAGGAAAAGACCTCGCCGCTCGGCTCCAAGGAAGGCCCAAAAAACTCTTGGACTGCCACCTCTGGTAGGAACTTCCTCAGTACTCGGCGTTCCAAGTGTTAGCCAATTCGCGATCACGTCCTCGAATCACGCGAAACTGGCCCGAGCTCTGGCGGAGGCGAGACCACCTTGAAGAAGCGCTCCCACCGGGGAGAGTTTGTTGCGCCCACTGCGCTTAGATTTTCTTGTGAGCAGGTAAATCATCTGCCGGTGTTCTCACACACACCGCCTTGCTTCATAGCAGTGGCGCTTTGCTGATACTTGGCGGCGGATCGCCAGCTGTCTCGGATCTCCTCGGGAGATTTACTTCATCTGGCCGGTCGAGGTCTTGATCTTCATTGAGCGCCGCCACTCTTGGGGAGCGAAGGCAAGCTCGATGGGAGCACCGCCTCGAGCCATACACCCGGGAAGAAGGGGTCTACTTGTGGCTCTGTGTTGTGAGTTGTCGCGGCGCCCACAATCTGGTGGGAACTTCTTCCGCCAGCTTGCGGCAGCTTCTCCAGCGGTCGAGCGCCTTTGTCTTGAGCCCTTTGAGTACTTCGCGTTAGCGCTCCACTTGCCCATTGCTCTTGGATGCGCCAGCGGAGGCAAAGCACAGACAGTACCCAACTCTTCGCGCAGATCTTGAAATCAAGCGCTTTTAGGCGGCGCCGTTGTCGATGATGATTACATTGGCGACACGAACAGACGAAGATACTCTTCATAAACTTGATAGCCGCTGCGGATGTGATCGCCGGACCGGCGAGGCTTCAACCAGCTTAGTGAACTTGTCGATGGCGAGGAGCAGATGAGTATATCCTCCGATGCGCCCAGAAGCGGGCCGAAATATCCGGCCCAGACCGCGAAAACGGCGGGAAGCGGAATGGTTTCTGCGCGCTGGGCGGTCGGTGGATCTACTTAGCATGAAATTGGCACGCTCGCATCTCCTCGCGGCTCGAAGGCATCACGGAGGCGATGGGCCAATAGAAACCATGGCGAAAAAGCTTTCCCGACCAGCGGCTCACTGAATGGCTCCCGCGCATGCCTCCATGGATCTCGGAGAATTTCACTCCCGCTTCCCGAGGTGGCGCTTCGGTAGAACTCCGTTTGCGCCTGGCGTCTGAGTCCCCACTCAGAGCGTGGCGCTTGGCCTTGGCGGCTATCTTCGGTAAACAGCGTCATCGTCGGGGATCCTCCATCCAGCAGTAGGCTAGGATCGGATCCATCCACCGACCTTCCCGGACGAGTGTGACGGCGTTACGTACATTACGCCGGCGTACTCACTTTGGCGGCGTTCCGTCTCAGCCGCCTCGGCGGTTCTTCCGCCTCTCTCCCTCTATCAGGGGCTGCGGCGAGATCGGTGGCGTCTCCTCAGGTGGGAGCTGCGTCGAAAGCGTCGTCCCCCGCGAGTGGGGGCTGCGACAGACGGAGCTGCGTAAGTCTTTCTTCAAAGACCCGGCCGAGCAGGTGCCCTTGGCGAGGCAATGCGGGACGATTCATCCGCCATGTGGTTGTCGGCGGCGAGGATGTGCCGGCCCAAACCCTCAAAGTGCCGCTCCAACGGCGCACCTCCGCGGTAGGCGCCATGGCGGGATCCGGCGGAGAAATCCTTCCTCGCTTGGTTGATGACCGGGAGAAAATCGCCTTTTACTTGTAGCCCGGGATGCCAAGGGTGAAACCACCACGAGCGTGACGATCCTTCACACTCGCGGCGTTGTTGGTGGCGCGGAAGTCCAGCGCCACCAGTGCCGGACGACATCGCCGTTAGAACACCGGGCGACGCCCATTGACCCCCTCCGGTAGGAATGGTAAAAGAAGAGAGTCCGCGAGCGAGGAGGTGGTACTGCTCAACTTTCGGTGTCGCCGAGTCCACTCGCTAATGAACTCCGCGGAGCTTGCCCTTTGATGGCCGCTCGGGAGCGAATTTGAATCAATTCCGCCCGGCTCCATGGCCCGCTTAGCGTCACGACCGTCGCCTCGCGGTTGAAGGATCTCCCGCAAGGGATACTTGGTCAACACCGTGACTTCGCCCCGGAAGTAGTGGGCGTAGCTTCGGGATCTTTGTCGGCCGCAGCGTAGAGCATCTTCGGTCTTTGTGAATACCTTGTTTGGCGTCGTGGAGGACCTTGCTGACGTAGTAAATGGGGCGCTGAAACGCCTCTCTTTCCGCCACTGCTTTTGTTGACCGCTGAGGTTTGCCGCGGCGTAGAGGATCAGCGGCTCGCCGGTGCAGGGCAACCAGCGCAGGCGGGGAGATGGGATACTTCTTGGTGTCGAGCGCCTCCTGCGCCTCCGCGTCCACTCGAGGCGGTTGGTCTTCTTTAGGAGCTTGAAGCGGTGGGGAGACTTTTATCCCAGGCGAGCTATAAGCGGTCCGGGGAGTCAAGCACCCGCTGAAACCTTGCATCTGCCGAGAATCGGCGTCGGGGCTTCATGTTCTCGATCGTTGCGATCTTGTCGAGTTCGCCTCAATCCCCTGCAGGAGGCGAGGAATCCAGCCGGTTGCCAGCAGACGGTGAACACGCATTTCTGGGATTAAGCTTGATGCAGTACTTCCTCGGGTTGGCGAAGGTTTCTTCGGTCGCGATCAACTCCTCCGCCTTCTTGGACTTCACTACGGATCGTCGGCGTACACCTCCGGTTCCGCCCTATCGGGAAGCGGTGAAAGCGATATGCATGGCCCGTGATAGGTTGGGCCGCGTTCTTCGATCGAGCGCCATCCTTGTATAGCGATGAAGCCCATGGGCGTAACGAAGCAGTCTTGTCTTCATCTTCTTGACCATGCTAATCTGGTGGTACCAGTGCATCGAGCTTCTGTTGCTCGCACCCAGCATTGAGTCGGCGATGAGATCGTCTTGAGCGTGGTCTGGATCGCCGGACGCACGCCTTGTTGAGTCGGTGAAGTCCACGCATCTCCGTGCCGTTGGATTTCTTAGCGAGGACGAGGTTCGCGAAAACCACAGGATGGCGACAACTGCGGGCGACCCCGCCTTAAACTTGTCCGCCTCTGGCGGATAACTTCTGGCGCTCACGCGCCCTTCGGACCTTACGCATGCCGGTCGGCGACGGGAGCGTCGCCAATTGTGCTCAATCACCTCGCAGGGACCCGGCCATGTCGGACGGTTGCCACGCAAACACGTGCTGCGTTAAACTGGAGGAAGGAGGCGGCGCGCTTCCTATTTAAGCGAAGGCGCCCGCCCGAGCAGTCTTCGCCGGGTCGACTTCGCTCGGGAGACGCCTTAACCTCCATGACGAACCGGGGGGAGCAGAGTCTTCGCCGGAGGAGCTCCAGTCGAAGCCTCGGCCTTACCTGGCACCGATCGCCCCGCCAGGGCGTCTTGTCCAGCGTGGGCGCCTCGGTGATCCACTTTCAAACGATGGGGCGGCTGGCCGGGATCTTCACCACCATGTATACGCATAGTGGCACACGCCATGAACTTGGTCGTCGGCCCGACCTAGGATGGCGTTGTAAGAGGTCGAAGTCCGCCACTCGAACTCGAGCATCTCGGTCGCGGAAGTTGCCGACCTCGAAGGTTACTGGAGCCCGATCGCTTGATAGACGGGACTCAACCCGGCGATGCGAAGAATGGGAGCTGGGCCGAAGCTCCATTTGCTGGATCTGGGCCTTGGCTGCCAGGCCAGACGGGAGGTTGAGGAACTCCCTCCGTCTACCGGCACCCGCCCTAGCTTTACATTAGGACCGTGGGTGCAACCACGATCGGGGAGATGCCAGGCGGTCAGTCTTGGTTGGGTGATCGGCTTGGCTGAACACGATCGGTTGCTCCAGACCACGCGGTGCCTCGTCGACCAAAGCCCAGACACGCGGCGCCACCTCACCGTGACGCGGCAAAGCTAGCGTGGGGCGGATAGGTGGCGAACGCCGTGGATGGCCTTCAACCTCGCTCGCTCGCTGAAAACCAAGCGAAGCCGTCTCCTTACCCTTGCCCTTGCCGGACGCTCAACGCTGCTGCTGCTCGTGGACTAAACATCCGCACCTGTCTTACGACATGGCAATGTCCCCTTAAATCGTGGGAGTTATTGCGGTGAATGGGACGGTAGGGCCTTCCGTCCCGCTCCGCAGGCGATGATTTACGCGCGTTCGTCGGCGGCTTGGGGCGTCAGCGGCACGGCGATCGCCATAAACTGCCGCCTCGGCCGCCCTGCGAGGACCGTTCCGCCGCGCCGCGACCTCCTCCTGCTTTCTACGCCCGGCGCCCATTCTTGTGGCTTAGTGCTGTCGTCGTCGTCGCTGGCTTGCCATGACCTGCCGGTCTCGGCATATGCGCTTCTTCTTGTCCTTGCCGCGGGGTTCCTCGAGGTTCAGCCTCGCCGCCCATGGTAGCCCGTCCGGCGGCCCGGGCGGATCTGACCCTCCGCTGAAGAAGCGGCTTGTGCGCCAGGTGAAAACTCCTCCGTCGTCTTGATCTTGCGGTGGCCATCTTCTCTTTGACCTTAGGGTCTCGGCGCCTCTCTGAATGCCGTGACCACGGCGTCGATGAAGATGTCGGGGATAGTGTTGCGGACTGGTAGGCGCCCGAATATAGTCAGCGCAGCGACTCTCGCTTTTCGCTCCACGTTGTGAGGTCGTCTTCTACCGGGCTGCTGGAAGGTGCCACGGAAGTTAGTGACGAAGAGCTCACGAGCTCCTTCCATGACCAGCGGACTCGGGGCAGTTCATGAAACCTGGCGGGCTCAGCCCGGAAGTGAGGACAGCGGAAGTAGTTCGCCGAGAACCTTCCCGACCCTCAATCGGCTGCATTACGTCGTGTGATCTGCAAAAATTCATCGGGGTTGATGGAGCCGTCGTGCTTTTCGATGGGGCGGACGAAACCGTTCCGGCCCGGACGCGGTTGTATAGCTCTTAGAAAAGTTGCGCGCTAGCGTCGGGAGCCTCTGCTCTGGGCAGCAGTCTCGCCAACCCATGCAGTCGCGGCTAAGCGGCGCGAAAAGCGCCACCCTCAGCGGGCAAGCGTCTGTAGGAACCCTCTTGCGGTCCCAGCGCGGCGGCAGTGATCGATCGCCTTCGATGTGACCCTGCCAGAACTTAATCCTGAGGTCTTCTCCATCTGGCAGTGGCGGTCCTCGGATGGGACCGGAGATCATGACCTGACGCTGGCCCGACCCGAGCCCCCGTGAAATCGCAGCTCTTGTCGTCTTAGCCCCGCCCGCTGCGGGGAGATCTGCGAGAGAGGCGAGGAGCAACAAAAACAGGAGGGCGAAGCAGCCGGTTCCCGCCCCAAACTTACACTGCCTTGGCAGCGTCGTCATGTGAGCCAGCTGTAGCCAACCAGGCGCCCGCGAAGAGTCCGGAGAATACCGAACAGGTGGAGTTTTCAGCCAAAGGCCACGGCAGCGTGGAGGTTACATCTTTAGAGTGCACTCTCCAAGGCGAGCGCCGCTAACAACGGCGGCTGCTTCGCCGGGCTCCAACCCTAGGCGGGCCGCTGCCGGGTGATCCACCGCCATCGCCGCGGCCGACTCGTGGCCCGCGGCTCTGGCGGTCGCTTCTGCGCCATCGCGACCGGCTTTGCTCCGCCATCGCCTCTGAAGAAAGGTCGAAGAGCTTGAGCAGATGCTAAGCTCCCCTACAGCGCGCCAGCGGCGTGTTCTCGGCTCAACCACGCGGATCACACCCACTGGTCGGTTTTCGGTCTGCTAACCAACTCGATCAAGCTCGATTCGATTTGGCGTCGGGCACAACAAGGCGACTCCTTGATTTACCCGAGGTTCCGGACCCACTCGCGGGTAATAGTCCTACTCTGCTGAGCCTTAGCTCTTTTCGATTGTGGTTGAATGGGAATGTGTTTCTGAGTGTTTTGAGCCACGAATGCTAGTGCTCCTCCTCC